>CM053622.1:694933604-694965973 GCA_028646595.1 Phalanger gymnotis | reverse complement strand
GAGAACGAAGGACAACAGCCAACCAACCAACCAACCAAATGAATGGCCATGTCTGAGGAGTGAACTTGCAAGTTTGGGAGATCCAGAGGTAACATCAAAGATCTCACTGGAGTCAGCCAAAGAGTACCCACAAGCCAGAAACTGTAGCAACAGGAGTCAGAAGCTCACCAAGTTACAACTTTGAGTTAGAAATACTTTTATAATGACCTTGTGAGAATTGCAAGTTTTGAAAATATTTCAGGACAATAGCAGAGAGGTCTGGTTCAGCAGTAAATTGGCTCAGTCCAGTAGTAAATTGACCCACCTAGCATAGATGCTATTCCCTGTGAGGAGCCAACTAAGTTGAACTATTCATAACAACTGACACCCCACCCCACAGAGAACTTCACTATGTAGAAACTTCACTAATGTGGAAAAGGACTTCCACAGCAGGAGTTCATCCTTTGCCACATATATCCTCTACATATATGCCTCACCATGACTGTACTTTAACTTTGAGTCCAGGGACCTTGTATGTACAAAGGGAGAATGTGGCCCAAATATCTAGGGGAATATCCTGTATTAACGGTTCTTACTCTACTACTTTAATAAATATCCTTTCTCAAATAAAATAAAATCTGGTTGCTTGTCAATGGGAAGCACACTAGTGGGGGCTCATGATCACCTTACTAGAAACCCAGGTCCTAATGGTTACCTCTCAGAGTAGTAGTCTGCTTCTCTGGGCACCCAGACCATTGAGAGTAGAGATGAGAAAGTAACTCCAGGAGCAGTGCTACACTAAAATTAAATTTCAAAGATATAAATGTCTCTCTCAGTCAATAAATAAACCTTTATTAAGCACCTACTATGTGACAGGTAGATCTCAAGACCATAGAATCACAGATTTAGCTAATTAAATCTATGAATCGTAGAGACTATCTCATTCAACTCCCTATTTTTACAAATGAGAAAAGCACTTAGTGCAGTGTCTAGCACATAATATCTTTTTAATAAATGTTTACTGATTAATTATTGCTTGACTGAGAAAAAATCATATATGTGGGTTCAAAAAAATCACTGTCACAATTACATGGATAGATAGGTATGAGTAGATGGCACAGTTTTCAGTTTACCTGAAAAATATATGATTATTTTAATGGGATATAAGCTCAATATGAATAATAATATAATGTTTCAGCTCCTTAAAAAGTGATTCAATCTTCGAAAAAGGCACAGGTTGCAGGACTGAAAAGGTGATAGCCCCTCTGACTATACCTGTAGTATTGTGTTTATTTTTTGGCACATTTTAGGAAGAACATTAAAGAGAATATCCAGAGGAAGGCAACCAGAATGGTGAAGGGCCTTCAGTTTATGCTCTTTGAGGAAAGATTAAAGGAACTGATGATGTTTAGCTTGGAAAAATAAAGATTTGGGGTAGACATGATGACTTCCTTCAATTATGTGAAAGGTTATCATATAGAAAAGGAAATTATTGCAAAGGAGGAAGTGTGGAAACTACAGAGAGGCAAACCTGGGCTTGTTGTAATAATGAAAACAAAAAGAAAAACACAATTTCCTGACAATCAGGGGTCTACAAAAGCATAATGAGCTACCTTGGGAGGGAAGTCGATTTACCTCATTGGAGGTCTTCAAGCATGCCTGGAAGACTACTGATCAAGTGTGTTATAGTGGGTTTAGGGGGAGGGTATGGATTGACCTAGATGGCTGCCAAAGTCCGTTCCAACTCGGAAATTCTGTGATTTTGTGATTTTGGAGTTACTGCAGTTTCACAAGACTATAAGGCTAAAGGAAGGACCATACTGATACCTAGGTAAATTAGGAGTGATAAAGAATATCTGTGATCTGTGTTAAAGGGATCCTAAACAAGAATTTTGAAGCTGTGGAGAGTAATAACAGAGGTCGGAGCATGGAAGAAAGCCTTCAACAAGTTTGGAGAGTGTTGTGGGGGGGGCGGGAGGGTAGTAGATAATAGTAAGAATGGGGCAAGGGTGGTATAAAATAATTGCATTGACTTAAAGTGTATAAAGTGCACTTAGGGATGATGGTAAAGCAATAGTGTTAGGATGAGTGAGAGAAGGAGGGGGTAGGCTGTGGAAGGAAAATGGTATCCTCAGAGTGAATCCAGATTTCAGTTAAAATAAGGAGTCAGGAGAATAGCTAGCTAGAAGAAAAGGCTGTAGAAAGGTTTTGTTGAAGATGAAATGGAAACTAAACAATGGAATGGAATTGATTAGATGAAGAGCAAATCGAATTTGAGTGAGCTTGGGAAGGAGTAGGGTAGATCTAAATACCTGAATTAGATAGAAGGGCCGTGATAGGGACAAGAAGCTTCATTCCACAGCAGTAAAACTGGCTGGCTAAGAAAGGGAATCACTAAAACATTTTTTAAAACCAAAGAAGTCCAATGAGGGACACTAACAGGGCATTTTGTTATTCTCTTGTTAAATGTAACATATATATGCCTTAAAGAAAAAACAACTACAAGAAGTACATATTTCCTATACAATCCTGATTTTTGTTCTTTGTATATTGAAATGTTTATTGATGGTTGTTAAGTTCAAAATAAGAAAAAATAATCTAAATGGATGACAAACATTAAAGAAAAAGTATGAGGAATATTGATGTAGTCAGGTCGATGTGGACATTTAAATGATCTTAGATCAACAACATGAACTTTCCAACACTGTAACAGTGAGATGCCCATTACTGGAGGTATTCAGGCAGAAGCTGGATGACTACTAATGAGGGTGCTGAGAAAAGTGTTCGGGTACATCCCATTCTGGATGATCTCTGGGGTCTAATATCTTAATATTAGAACGTTAATATTCCGTGATTTTTCCCAAATGGTTATTCCCACTGAAACTACCTATGGATTTAGCTAGTTCTGCACTGGCACAGTGAAAGGGAGAAAGAAAGGCCTTATAAATTCAAAAAAGGAACATTTAGGAAGTGCAGTTTTGAAATGACAATTGAGGTAACCAAAGGCCTTCATTCAGATCATTTTACCACAAAGAGCAGTTGCAGACTCCTCCCAAATCTTCCTCAACCTCTGACTTTAGTTGGAGTGGACCAGAAAGCAATTATTTCCACTGTACGCATGTCTGCTTCATCGGGGAATAGTGAAAAGTAGGAAGTTGGTATTCTTTCTCTTCTTTTGTCATTTTTTTCACCCTTTCCACTCCTTTAAGTAAGATAGCTTTCGTGGGATAAGGTGGAAGGAAGATTAGATTTATTATTTTCTCCCTTGGCTTGTCTGATCTCCGAACAAACAGACCTAAGGTAGTGGGGGGAGGGGAGGACATTGGCAGAGAGGCGGAAAGGGAGAGAATTATTCCTTTGTATAGAACTCTTGAGCTTCTTCTATTGTTCTCTTTTTAAAGGCTTAGGAACATCTATCTTATTGAACTGAAAATTGCCTACTTGATATGTTCACAGCATCAGGGAATGCTATTCAAGGTCAAAGACTGTAGAGTTGGCTTTGTGTATTTTTCTGAGAGAGTAAATGTCCCTGGTAGGAATTTATACTCTGAATGTAACCTAAGATGTTATGTATAAGTGCTCTTATTTGTATTATCTAAAAGCTCAGAGTATCTATTAGACATGCTGTTTCCTACATATCATATCCATGTCTACCTTCAACCTTTATGTGCAGGGATCACGCCAACCAAAGGGGCTTTTTTGTGCTAAAAGAAAGTTTGGAATGAAATACCTGCTGATTCTTAGCTAATGCCCAGGGAAATCTGCGACCAGAATTTTCCAAAGGACTGAGCAAAGAAAATCTACTTTAGGGAAATCACTTTAATAATGATTATGATGAAGAAGATAACAATAAATTAATAAGAATTCTTAAGGACTTGGAAGCTTTAGTTAGGGTGAATTTTCATAGGAGCACCAGATCATAGCTTTTTTAGGTGATTTAACTAGCTAATATGTTTGTGGTAGGATTTGAATCTAGGTCTTCTTGACTCCAAGTCAAATGTTCCACCCACTATGTCATTCGGCCTCATTTTTTTTGGTTAAATGCAAACAAAGTGCAGTTTACTGATTAATTGCAACTTAATGATGAAAATGAAAAATTTCTGGAAATGTGCTTCCTTTAGTCTAGACCTAATCTCATTGGGGATGGTAGGGGTAGAAGTGGTAGTCACGTATGCTTTTTAATTGGGTTTCAGTAACTTAAATGGTTGATTTTAAGAAAGCTGGAACACATGGATGACAAATTGCTTATGATTTTGTATTTTCATAGCAATTCATAGCTATGATGTAGTGGTTAGAGCAACAACTTTAGAGTCAGGAAAATCTGGGTTTAAGTCTTGCCTCTGAAACACACTAGCTATGTGACCCTAGGCAAATCATTAAACCCCTTTTGGGCCCAAAGAATTCTCAGTCATTCAATAAGTATTAAGTTCCTCCTATGTACCAAATTGGGCGGTTAGGTGTCTCAGTGGATAGAGTGCAAGGTCTGGAGTCAGGAAGGCTCATCTTCCTGAGTTCAAATCTGGCCTCAGACACTTAGTAGATGTGTGGCTAAATTTAAGCCTGGGTAAATTTAAGCCTGTGTGCCTCAGTTTCCTCATTTGTAAAATGAGTTAGAGAAAGAAATAGTAAACCACTCCAACATCTTTGCCAAGAAAACAAAATCACAAAGAATCACACAAGACTGAAGTAATTAAACATGTACCACATACCATTCTATGTACTTAGGATATAAAGACAAAAGCTAAAGAGTTCCTACTGTCAACGACATAATTTTATATGTAAATTATAGATACACCACCAATTTGTATTGGTAGAAGGAACGATTTCCACAAATGGTATTATGGATCTTTCTACCTACCAGCCCTACCCCCAAAAGCACTTGGTCTCCTTTTAGAATATTACTTCCATGACAACAGAGATTATGTTTTAACTCTCTTTGTATCTTCTCTAGCACGTAGAATAGTGTTTTGTACATAGTAGGTCTCTAATAAATGGCAGTTGAATGAATGAATGAACTTAATCACATAAATATCCACTATCCTAGTTCAAGCAATAACCTCTTATTTGTTCTTCCCTCCTCAAGTCTCTCTCACCATAATCTATCATTCACTTAGCCACCAAAATAATCTTCCTAAAGCAGAGTTCTGACCACGTCACCCCCTGTTCAATAAACTCCTATGGCCCTGTATTACCTATAGGATCAAATACAAACCATTTTGAGGGATTTAAAGTTCTTCACAATCAGGCCTCTTCCTACTTTCAGTCTTATACGTTTCTACATTCCAAGCCTTCTATGTTCCAACCATATTAGCTTCCTACATACCACACTCCCTCTCCCATCTCTGGTGCCTTTTGTATTAGCTGTTTTTCCTTCTCTAAATTCCTGGTTTCCTTCAAAACTTGGCCCAACTGTAATCTTTCCTGATCCTCACAACTACTAGCATCTTCTCTTCCAAAACAATCTTGTATTCATTTTGATTTATGTGTGTGTTTATTCACATACATGTATGTGTAATAGCCTCCATTGGAATATAAGCTTCTTAGATGCAAAGACTGTTTTGCTTGACCTTGGTATACCCAGTGCTTAGCTCAGTGCCTGGCACAGAGCAGGCTCTTAACAATTATTGGTTGGTTGGTTGATTTCTCAAGATAGTTGAATCCTTTTGATCATTCCCATTTTACCCATGATGCAGCTGTTGTCAAGTAGCAGAGGCAGCACCAAGACCTAAGTCTTCCTTCTGCCAGGTCAGAGTGGACTGTTTACACTATGACGTGTAGAAGACAGGGTACATGCCAGAAACTGGTGTCTTTGAAAGATGAGTCTCATACCTAGAAGCATGCTTTGTCTTCCTTGGAATTCCCACTCTCAGATTATAAAATACCATCATGTATGCCAAGAATAAGAGATCCTACAACAATTAAACTCTTTTTAGGGATAACTAAACCAACACTGGCACTGCAATGATCAACAGTCACATAAGCTGGGGAATAATGATTGAGAGAGGCTGTGCTTTGGTCCTAGAGGATTTTTCAAAATCCCACATAAATGTTACTGGCCAGAAATATGTCTGATCCATCATGTTGAGACTTTTTTCTAATCCTCCTCTTCCCCAGACTGATATTTAGAAAAAATGACTTGAAACACATAAGTTGACAAACATGGAAGTCAGACAATTGGTCACTGCACTCATTTGTTATTATTTGTCCTTTGTTCTGGAAGAGGACCAATGACATCAAGAGGGTGATGTCTTGACTTGCAAGTGAATTGGATTTAAATGTGGGAGGGGCAAGGCAAAATTAGCAGCCTCACTCTTCTCCAGAGTCATCAGAGTCAAGTGGCAAGATACAAGTCAGGACGACTGGCAATGACCCCTGATCCAGTAGGAGACTTTGGCCTTCTTAAGCTAAGGTCTTTCCCGGGCCCTAGTTTGTCTGAAGCAACACCAATTCAGTAGTTAAAGACCAGGTAATAGTTGAGGCAAACACAACCTAGTTTGCCTTCAGAAAAGAATCAGTCTGGGATGGGGAGGCTGACCATGGTAAATCCATTCCTCCACGATGTAAGAATGTTGTTATCACTAAATCAACACTGTACTCTTTATACTTAGAGGCTCTTCAAGTAATCCTGGCTGGATCCAGGCTCTGTTGGAGGGTAGAGGACATGTGGGGAGGGTGGAACCAAGAGTTAGGGCTGCAGCAATGATTTGGGATTTGGGATCTTTTTTAGTCCTCTAAGCCGCTCTTGGAACTGGCTATTGGGTTGTTGGATTCCATAACTTAGTATGGCTCTGGCTCACCCAGAGTGGGGCTTCAGCATCAGGAAATAGAAGCAGTTCTGGAACAAGTAAGAAAAAAGTCCCACTGGGCTATGCCTGGGTGAGATCATATCTGGGGTACTGGCATATTTTAGGAAGAATATTGATAAACCAGAGACTATACAAAAGAGAGTGATTAAGATTGTGAAATGCTTCTAGAACCTGTCATACTGAAATAGATATGTGGTTCTGTAGATAGAGTCAGGAAGTATTTGTAGTCAGGAAGACATGAGTTCAAATTTGCCTCAGACACTAGTTCTGTAACCCTGTGTTGCAGCAATTCGGCTAGCAGCTGCTGTGGGAGTGGAAAACCAACACAAGCCCAACAACGAGAACACTGCAAACACAGGTTCTTTTGATCTGCTTTACTAAGGAAAGTAGTGTTAAGGGGGTTAACAATCTTATTTCAATCCAACATACAAATATCATTCACTTAGTTCAGGGGAAAAAGCCAGCACCCTGAGCTTCAGAGCAAATACAAACAAATTACAAACATACATTCATAAACAGACCAAATACAATTCATAGCCACCAAGAAACCATCAACATTTGAGTTCAGGCAGGAGGCCCTTAGAGAAGCTGCCCAGGGTCCTGTGCCTCCAGAAGTGAGAGCCTCCAAGAGAATGCCAACCTCTGGGTTTATATATCTTGTTCATGCTCAAAGGTGAGTCACACATGTGACTCATCCACGTGACCTAAAAGCATCACAAAAATGTGACTTAAACCCACATGGTCTATAAGCCTCTGATGTCACAAACATGTCACTCAAAACCATGTAGACTAGGCTTTCCCTTGAGGCAAGGGGGTCATCAAGGACTTCTAATTTAATCAAAGAAACAAAGGCCAAATTCTTCAAGGGCACTTGACTGAATAAGTGCTGAAAGCCCATCTTGGTTGCCAATACACCCTGTGCAAGTCACTTAACACCTACCTCAGTTTCATCATCTGTAAAAAGGGGATGACAATAATAGCACCTATTTCCAAGGATTGTTGAGCTTATGCAATGAGATAAGATATATAGTGTTTTGCAAACCTTAAAGTGCCGTATTAATATTTTCTATTATTTTTTGAAAGAACTAGGAACATTTGGCCTAAAGAAGAGAAGATATGAAGGGACGTGATAATTGTTTTAAAATACATGAAGGGCTGTCACATGGAAGAGGGGCGAGACTTGCATTTGGCCCCAAGGCCAGAATTAAAGAGTAATGAGTAGAGTTTGAAAAGACACAGATTCAGGCTTGGAGTTGGAAAAACTTATAGCAATCCACGAATGGAATGTGTTGACTTGGGAGACTGAGCATTCTCCCTACCTGGAGGTCTCCAAACAGAAGCCGAGTTATCATTCATCGAGTATATTATAGAAAGAATTGGTAAGGAGATTGTGCATCAGGTGCTGGGAAGAAGCACAAGCTCTCAATAATCAGAAGTTAAACAGTTTATGACTCACAGAAATGTGTGAATTCAGTTTCCTAGTCCTTCAATTCCACAGGCAAGCATGAGGGGTAGATCAGGTGTACAGTGTTGCATATATCCCAGCAGAGAGCCCAGAATTCCCAACCTCTGTCCTTAAATCTGATTGCTGTTACTGGGCAGATTCACAGGACCAAGTGTGAGGGGGAACCTAGGGGAAGTCAGACAGCAAGTAGGCCAGCTGCAAACTATCACCTCCCCACCCCACCATTGATCATAAAGGCACCATGATCAAGTGATCAGGACAGTCTTTCATACCTTACGTAAAGCTGAACGACCCAGTTGTTGGATACATAGCCACTGCCCTGTATGTAGAAAGGTCAAACAATGGTCAAAAAATGGAGTCACTCCTGTCAGTTGGGGCTAACAATAACCTAGTCTTCATAGGATTCTTGTTCAAGTATAGGTTGGACTAATTGGCCTTCAAGCTTCTTCCTTATTCTGTAATTCTATATTCTGATGTTGCGATTCTCTGGGGACAGTTGGGTTCATTACCAAACACACACACACACACACACACACACACACACACACACACACACACACACCAAGAGAATATCAGAGTAGAAGAAGGAAGAATTTTTGTCTCACGTTGGGGACTATAAGGAGCCAGAAGACATCAGGATCTAATGCTATAGTCAAGTCTCAGATCAAGTGCCACCTCCCCCAGGAGGTCTTTCCTGGCTTCTCCAGGTTCTAGTGTTATTTGCTTTAAGGTTGTCTTGCCTCAATCTGGTATTTATCCTGGATGTTCTGATTTATATGGGGCAACTCCGTGGCGTGGTGGATAGAGTACCATACCTGGAGTCAGGAGGACTCATCTTCCTGAGTTCAAATCTCAGAGACCTACTAGTTGTGTGATCCCAGGCAAATCAATTCTGTTTGCCTCGGTTTCCTCATCTGTAAAATGAGCTGGAGAAGGAAAATAGCAAACCCCCCAGGATCTTTGCCAAGAAAACCCCAAATGGGGTCACAAAGAGTCAGACACAACTAAAACGAGCAACAATCTGATTAATATATCTTGCTCCCCCTTTAGAATCTAAGCTTTTTGCTTTTTTTTTTATTTCTTTAGCACTTAGCACAGGGCCTGATGTAGTGTTTAATATGAATAGTGGTGCTTGGTTTAGTAGTAACTAGTAATCCACTCCCAAAAAAAGTGCTCCAATAAAGTAACCAAAGTCTCTTCTTTTAATTTGTTCTTCAGAACCTTTTTGGTACCCCAGCACAGGGCCTAGAACATAGTAGGAGTGGTAGTAGTAGTAGTAATAATAATAGCATTTATACAGTGTCTTAAAGTTTGTTATTGTTCAGTTGTGTCTGAGCTGAGTCTTCATGACCCCATTTGGGATCAGGTCTTCTTGACTCCAGGCCCCGCAGTCTATCCACTGTGTCACACAGCTGCCCCACTCCTTAAGGTTACAAAGTGTTTTATAAACATCATCTCATTTTATATTCACAACAACCTGTAATAGGAATTAAGGTGGGACTTTTTGCTTTTCATCTCTTAAACGCCTTTAATGATTCTAGCCTTCCTTTGAATGGGGCAGATAAAGGGGGATCTTTTTGTCTTGGTTATTTCTCAGCACAGAGACAATTGAGAATCATCAATTTGTATGAGATGTGATACTGGGGATGGGGAACTATCCCACGCCCAGCCTGGGTGAGGTCAGAGCCCTCAGGGCTCTGAACGGGATATAATTGAGGACAGCTTGGCATTTGACTTTTGGGGCAAGCTCATGGAAGGAGTGTTGAGACTCTGAGCAAGCTGCAAACTGCCCCCCTCCAGCTTTGCAACCCAGAAATTGGCACTGGTAACTATGTATCGTGATTTGATTCAGACAGAGTCTGTCTATTGATGTTTATATTTGCCTTGAAGTTCAGGGGGCTGATCTTTTCCTCCTGCACTGTGAATGATATTTGTATGTTTGATTAAACTGAGATTGTTAACCCCTTAAAGTTACTTTCCTTAGTCAAGCAGATCAAAGAACCTGTGTTGGCAGCTTTCTGGGTGCTGGTTGTTGGTGGATCTTACATCCCTACAGCAGCTGCTAGCTGATTGTTGCTACACAACCCAAGAACGTGTGTACTATTATTATCACAACCTTACAAATGAGCAAACTAAGACATATAGCGGGCAGTTAACGGCTTGCCTGTGGTCACACAGCAAGTAAGCAGTAAGGTGGTTGATCAGTGTATGCAGTTGCTAATTCTTCATACAGCTAATCCTTCATAAGACAGTTATTTGTGGCTGTGTGAGTCACTTGTTATGCCTGGTCCTTACCGATACCACAATCCTGCAATAAAAAATTAAAATGCAGATGGGAGCTGAGTTGTAGTCCGTAGATGTCAATTTGGAGAAAATCCATAAAATAGCTTGTAAATGCCAGGCATAAATTCATATAATAAGAAAAGGAGTCTGTGAATCACATAAGGTTTATGGTGAAACAGAAATATGTAACCTCTGATATTTTAATTCAACATGGCCTTAGGAAGATGCCATGCCTTTTGCAAAGCTTTAGCCCAGGCCTTAATTCTGTCATAAAGTCAGGTCCTGACTGTAATAAGGTTTCTTTAAAAATTGAAGAAACAGAAGAAATAGAATTCTTAATGTGCTTCTAATTCAATCCTTTAGCTTTTTGAGGATAGAGAGGTACTAAGCAAAAGAGTGATGTAGCAAATTGCCAGCCTCTGGACTTTCAAGCAAGACAGCCTATTGGGCTTCAGGATGTGATCAATTATTTGTGAACCCAACAGCATCTGAGAGGCAGCCGGTGTGACAACCAGAAAGCCAACCCTGAAATCAGGAAGACCTGAATTCAAGCCCTCACTGCTGGCATTTAACAATGGTATGGGCGTGGTTCAGTCATTTAACCTGTGAGTGGCCCAGAGAAACCACTAGGACTTTAAGATATAGAGGGGGTTTCAGATTTGCATTGGTAGAAGGAATTCTCTCACTAGGAGAATTCTCTCACTACACCAAAAAAAAAAAAAAAACTCAAAGATCTGGACCAAAAAAAAACTGTACATGATAATTCAGAAGAGACATGAAAGGAAAAAAAGGAAACAAAATCCGTTAAAAACATTCTTTCTTCAGGTTTAATTTCATTCTAAGTATCTAATTTTTTCATTAGCTTGTGTAATAGTTACTGAAAACTGAAACAATTATCATAAACATAGAAGTAACAAAGGAAGGTTCTAGTAACTTCTATATATCTGAGTATAAATCTGATCATATTAAATAACTCATAAGTAAATAGCACTTTGAGGTATGTAAAGGGTTCTACATACATCATCCTCTTTAACTTTCATGGCCATCTCCCCTGTGAGTGGCAAAGGTATTATTAACTCCATTTTACAGATAAAGAAACCAAGGATCCAAAAGGCCAAGTGTCTCTCTCATGATCATAGAGCTAGAAAGCATTTGGGGTAGTATTTGAAGCCCGATCTTCCCAGCTCTCAGTTCAGTACTCTATTCCTACTTCTCTCCCATATGCTTTCTCTCTTGTATCCTAAATACCACCTAAAACATATATATTTTTTATTTTTTTCTTATTTTCTCCTATAACATACATGTGCCTGGCACATGATAGATGTTCAATAATCATGTGTTGATGATGACCAAGGAGGAAACATCTGGCACAGACTTTCTCTCTGTGTCTGCAGATGTTTAAGTCAACCATTTAGGCAGTGATTTGGCTTCTCTGGCTGTCACAATAGCTGATTGCTGAGCAGTTAACTGGATGGCCTCACAGTAATTGAGATGGGCAAATAGCAAGGTTCAGGCTTGCTACTGCGGTACCCCAACTGACTTTGATGGGCTGTCCTTCCGGCAGCCTGACCGATTGCTCAGCTTTCCATTTGATCCTCCACACAGATGAAGTGACTAAATGCAAGAGAAATGTGGATTTAGCTCTCAATATGGACATTTAAAAGCAAAAAGATATCTTTCTGGGGGTGGTTTGAATGTATTTGTGGCATCTATAGGAATCAGAGGAACATTAGCAATTAGGCTAAGAGAAGATGGTCATAGTTTTACATTGCTGAAATAATAGAAAGTAGAAATTGCCGCAAATCTCAGAAGTTTCCAGAGGCATTATCATCACCATCACCATCAACTGCCATTATCATCTTCCACATCAATATGGGATTGTAGCTTACAGTTCTTTAAAGTGTATAAAGTGTAAAAAACTCTTTAAATATATCATAACGCAAGGTGTGAAATGCATGGAAGAATATGAAAGACAAATCCTAAAGGATATATTGATTTATTAGTGTATGTGACTGGGTAGTAGCTGGGACATACAAGATGTCCCAAAAACCTTACTGCAGGTTTAAGCATAAGCTACTAAAGCTTAAAACTGCAGCAAGACTTTTGGGACACATTGTAGCATGCTTTAAGGTTCACAAAGCATTTTACATCCAAAATCTCTCTTGGTCTTCCTAACAATCCTGTGAGGTAGACACTACAGATATTATTATCTCTGTTTTACAGATGAAAAATAAAGATTTCAAGCCTGGGACTAAGGGTCAAAGGACAAGCAAATAAGAGAAGGCTAGGATCACAAGTTCAAGCACACCTGTGGGGTCTGCTAAGGACTTACTAGCCCCTAGACTTTCTAATCTGGATGATATTGGATGGCCAGGAGAAATAACTTTAACATCAAGCATCTGCGGACAGAAGTCTCTAAAAGGCAAAGAAACATACCCAAAAAGTCAGCCTAAGCGAAAAAAAAAAAGGATAATTAGAAGGCAAGAACCATTAAGTGCATCTGGTGTAGAATTCAGGACTCAGACTCTATCTACATCTAGAGGACAGCAGGACAGGTGAGAAACATAGGATTAACTTGGTAAGAAGGCATAGAACCAGTTTTCCGCTTTGACACAGGGTCAGTAGATAGCAAATGTCCAGAGAAGCAGCCATGTGAAAAAGTCCTCAGCAACTGGACAACTAGTGAAGACCAAATGTAAATAGAGAGCAAAAGTTCAAACAGGAAGCAATTTCACAGCAGTCTAGATGTGCGGCAGGCAGCCAGCACAGATGAGAGGGTTTGCAAAGGTCTAGCAAACAATCCAATCTTCATTGAGGAACTCCAGTCATTGATAGGGGATCCAAACCCAGGGAAGTAGGTATCTGGACATCAGAAAGCAGTTCCAGAAATCCAGCCAAATACAGGAGTAGTGCACGGTGTCAAGTGTATCCCAAACCAGAATTGTTGCAGCTACACTCCTTCTGCTAGGATACAGACATGATCAAATCACACAATATCAAAGTTGAACAGGAACGCAAAAGTTATCTAATTTCACACAAACCTGAACACTTTTGCCATACAATTCCATAGAGAGAGTCACCTATCCAACTAACGCTTGAAGACCTCCAGTGATGGGCAGCTCTTTATCTCCCAAATCAAACCATTCTTCTTTTGGATAGGTGCAGTTATTGGGTACATGCTACTTATATTATACCAAAATCTGCATCACTTTACCTATTGTTCTTCTTTCTGTGCTTGGAGCCAAGCAAAATGACTCAAATTATTCTTTTATGAGTCAATCCTTCCATTATTTGACAACAGTTATCATATTCTACCCTGTCTTATTTTCTCCAGGATAAACATAACCAGTATCTTAAACGAATCACCCCTCTTTTGGTTTTATAATTTCGAATTCTTTAGTATTCTATTAAAAAGATAGAAACTCTGTTGTAGGCTCCAACATAATGTAAAGAAGTATTAAGTATAAGGAAGATCGGGCATCTAGGTGGCACAGTGGCTAGAGTGCCAGGCTTGGAATCAGAAAGACTCATCTTCATGAGTTCAAATCCAGCCTCAGACCTTTACTAGCTGTGTGACCCTGGGCAAGTCACTTAACTCTGTTTGTCGCAGTTCCTTATCTATAAAAATGAGCTGGAGAAGGAAATGCAGACCATCCCAACATCTTTGCCATGAAAACCCCAAAACTGGGTCACAAAGAGTCAAACATGACTAAAAAGATTAAATAGCAACTAATAAGAAATATAATTGAAGAAATAAATAATTAGAAAAAGAGATGTACTAATAACTTGTTAAGAGCAAGAAAGAATTGATGGACATCCAGAATGCCCCACTGATATCCATCTCCAGCTCATTGCATGGATTTATGGAACAGCGTGGATGAGAACCACACAGAAGGCAAAGGTATGTATAGGCCAGGATCTGTTTCCAGAAAGGGAATACCCAAATCAATGAGGTCCATAGGATATCACTGGAAAGATGATGGATTAGACATTAGCTCCAAACATTTTCAATTATACACTATGTGTAGAGTCATCATAACTAAATCTACAGAAGATAGAATATCTACAACATAAAACCCTTTACGAATTATGGCCAGAGAGCTCTCATACTTAATAGAACGGTGATTCAAATGGCTCTCCCTCACCAGTCTCCATTCACCCACAGTGGGAGTACAAGCACATTCACAAGCTCCTGTGGTCTCAGCCCAAAGGTATTCTCCCAACCAATAACTCTATTGGAACACTCCACCCATGTTCACTACCACCATCCTGCAAGCAGCAGACACTGACTCTACCTACCTATGTGAAAGAAAGAAGGGAAGTGGTGAAGGAATTAAATGGGCTAAAAATGTTCTGCCTTTTGACTGGGGCCTGGCCTAGGGAAGGAACTCTCCAAGGCTGCAGCAGGTCTACCAGAATACTCTCTGTCCTTTAATTTCACAAAAACAAATGGCAGATACTGATCCTACTCAACCTCATGAAGGAAAGATGAACAGAGGGAAGACTCGGATACGGTACCAACACAAGCAGCTTTATTAGGCCTTCAGGACAGGACTGAAACCTGTGTAGAAGTAGTATCATTCTCCTAGAGGTTATTCGGGCCAAGAACTAAGTCTGGTGAACCTTATATCCCTTAATGTGAGAAAGCTGAGGCAGTCTTGCAGCCCAACCTCCAAGTCTGCTCACCAACAAAGGATGATGTGTCAGAAAATTAAAGAAGAGGGAAATATCAAAAAATAACAAGGACACCAAGAGAAAAAGCCTCAAAAAAAGCCTATTTCACAATCAGAGAAATCCATAAAAAGAATCTCATTACCAGAAAGGTATCTTTTCTCACAGATAAGATCACATTTCCATTGGAGAATTGAAGCATAAGATAAAAATCTCTAAGTCTGCAGATCCTCTCTGTTTTGAGTCTATGACGTTTACTTTATTGTTGCTCCCATCTCCAAGATATAATTATGAGTTGAAAGGGTATCTTTCTAAACCTGTTGCAGGGAAGGAGCATCTTATCTTTGGGAGAATACAAGAGCTAAGGTATAAGTCCAGAAGCTTCTGTTTCACTTTGCTACCAATTTCCTTTGTGATGCTAACATTTGACATTTATTCTTCTTATACTTTGCTCACCTTCAAGTATTCTACAATTGCCTGGCCTTCTCATTGTTCCTTATACCTGACACTCCATCTCTGGAATATGTACTTTTGTGTTGGTTATCCACCATGACTGAAATGTTCTCCCTCCTCACCTCCACCTCCTGGCTTCCTTCAAAGCTTATCTCAGATTTCACCTGGTTCAGGAGGCCTTTACCACTCCTCACCCTCAAACCCACTCCTTCCCTCTGAGAAGACTTTCCATTTGCCCTACATATATCTTGTATTTACAAGTTTTGTACATGTTTTCCCCCATAAGAAGATGAGTTTCTTGAGGACAGGCACTGGGTTTTTGCCTTTCTTTGTATTCCCGGTGCTTACCTCAGTACCTGGCACTTAAAAAGTGCTTAATAAATGTTTGATGATGATGACAATCCAGTAAGCATTTAATGAATGCATTCTCTATACCAGGCATTCTCCCAAAGATAAGATGCTCCTCTGCAACAGGTTTAGAAAGACAGCCTTTTAATTCATAATTATATGGAACAACAAAGACAGGGGCGGAAATAGTCCCTGCATTCAAGGAGTTTTTATTCTACTGAGAGAAAACAAGTTTATGGATAAATAAATAACAAAATGTATGTAGAATATTGAACAGAGTAAGTCCACTGTGAAGGAAGGCTAATAACTCTGGGAACAATGTAAGGCTTGAGCTGAGCCATTCAAGGGGTTATAGGAAGTGGATGTTAGAAAGAAGAGCGTACTAGGTATGGAGGACAAAAGGACAAACATCCTGCAAAAACATTGAGGCAGGAGATGGGATAACATAAACAGCAAATAGTCATTAGCCCCGTTTGCCTGGAATGTGAAGCATATGATGAAGAGTAATGTATGATCAGCCTAGAAAGATAGGTTGGAGCCTTAGGTAAATCATAAAACCTTCCCTTCTCTCTCTTCTTCCTAGCTATTGGCCTCTAGGCCAACTTCTTGTCTGAGTGATCTTGGCAAAGTGCTGCCATTGTGAATAAGCTAATGACAATTCACAGCCTTGAATAATGATGTCAGTCCCTGAGAGCAGCCTTGTGCAAGGATGATGGCCCCCCATTCAGTCTGACCGAACATCATCCCTGCTCGCTGTTCATTGTTCTCCTTGTTTACAGTTCTTCAGTCAGCTCATCTCTCCAAGGCAATTTAAATTAATTTTGCAAATAAGATTTTGTGAGACATCACATAATATGCTTCACTAGGATTGAAACAGATTACCGTCACTGTATATCAAATTAACAAATTAGCTTTCTGCACAGATTGTAATTTATTCTTTTACATATACATTTCGCTATTTTCTTCTTTCCTCCTTCTACAAAACTGCCTGAAAGGAAGTAGTTGGCAGAGAATACAAACTCTTCTTGGGTGACAGCTCAGGAGTTGTTCTTCAGATACGCTCCCCCCCGCCCCGGGCAAAGGCAGACATGTACAGATATCTAGGTATTCATTAGAGAGAGACTTTAAAAGCAAGTCAGAAAACAAAATCATGCTTTATGGAACTTAAAGGTAACATTCTGGGCTCCAAACTTGAAGAGACTCATAGGCTTTCAAGAAATCATTTCAAGGATTTTCTTTTGGGATGTCAACAAGAGCCACATGCCCAGATTTTGTACTACTTTGGGACTTATTCGGGTTTGAAGGAAAAAATGAATAGAACTTTAGTGCCTGGAACTAAAACATTCAGTCCAAAGCTCTGATTCTGTGCACCAAGGAGATAGGGAATGCTGGGAACCTATCAAACATTCCTTTCTACAAACAGATTCAAAGAAGCAGCTAGAATCAGGACACGGCTCTTGTCCCCTGGAGAGTGCCAGTGGCTCTGTTTTATGTGAAAAGTTGTGAAACATGTGAGCCAGGCAGAGTGGGTCAATGAGCTGATCTCAGCGCTTTGCATTACTGGAATTTGGAGCCAACCACGGTTAATGATTGCTCCAAGCACCACAATAGATATTATCAGTGCCTTTCAGAGAAAAAAGAGTTGAAAACCCTGCTGGGCCTGTGATCTGCTGGAGTTTCAGTTCCCTTTCAACCTTAAAAAGGAAAAGGTGGGTTATGAAATGACACTCTCATGGAGATGTAATATTTTTCAAGTCCTTTTTCACATTGACTTTGAGGAACAGGCCAAAAAACATCAGGACAGCTCATGTTCCCTGATGTGTTGGGGCTCAGGCTTAGTGGCACGTGAATGGGAGCATGTGAATCTTTGGTGCCCGGACTCCCTTCATGTTTGAAAACTATGTGCTTATATATTTATTTATTGAATAAATACACCACAAAATAGTGTAATCGTGGACATATATATTCTTAGTCCCTGAGGAAAACTAGAGAAAGTCCTTTCTAAGTCCTTTGACTTTTATTAACTAAATAAAGGTAAACTTTACTTAGTTTAAGCTAAACTTAAGTAAAAATAAACTAAATAAAGTAAAAATAAACTGATTAGATCTCTTTATCCCTCTGTAATTTATAAGAGAAAATATAGACAACTGGCAAGAGCTATCTCGACTCTTTCTTCTTCTGGTTCTAGAGTTAGAGGACCTGAGTTCAAATCTCACCTCCTACACTTACCTCTGTGACCTGGGGCAAATCACTTCAGCTTCCAAACCCTCAGTTCCTCATCTGTAAAACGAAGGGGGTCAGACTTGATGGTCTTTAAGGTCCCTTCAGTTCTAGAGAGCAATGATCCAATGATTCCAGCATGCTTTCCATGGCCTTTTATGCATTTCCCTTGCACACCAAAAGCATGCCTATAACTTATCCTCAACAACAAGCAGGTTAACTAAGCTTCAAGTCTAGTAAATTTAAAGCCTTTAAGTACAGTGGTATTCACAGTGTGGCATGTAAATACCATGTTGTTTCAGGGTTCAGTGGTGGTCCCTGCAATATCCTGCAAGTGACTCAACATATTTGAGAATTCTGTGAATAGGCAGGAGCATTACTTCATCTTTTGGTTTCATTGCTTGAGCCTTTGGGTGTCCAAATATTGTCATAATTGCTTGAGCAGTAGTTATGAAAAACAGGAATGAAAAAATGAAATAGACAATAACAGAATGAGCACAATTAAAATCTACAGTGGGCCTAGAAAAAAAATGGAATCTCCTCTCCACTGCCACTGTGTTTTACTTTCACAAGAATCTATTTGAGAAATTTTCTTAGGATAGCAGGATCACTTATTTAAAGCTAGAAGAGAACTTGGAAGTCATTTAGTGGAATCAGGTCTTTTCTCTCCAAAGGAAGAGCTGCCCTAGAGGTTAAATGACTTGCCCAAGGTCATACGTATAGTATTGGCAGAGCTAAGATTTGAACTCTGATTTAAAATTCAGTGTTCTCTCAGCTATACTTTGTTACTGTTGTTCAGTCATTTCAGTCGTGTCTGACTCTTTGTGGCCCCATTTGGGGTTTTCTTGGCAAAGATACTGAAGCTGTTTGCCATTTCCTTCTCCGGCTCATTTAACAGATGAGGAACTGAGACAAACAAGATTGACTTGACCAGGGTCACACAGTTAGTGTCTGAGGCCAGATTTGAATTCACGAAGATGATACTGATTCCAAAGCCAGTGCTCCATCCATTATGCCACCTATCTGCTCTTCTCCTACAGAGGTAGGCCCAATTAATGAATCTTGTGGACACATTTTGTAACTTTTATTAGTGTGAATGTGAATTTGAATTTGACAACTTCACAGGATTCATTATTCATATTAATGATGTCCTATACCTCTCTTTGTCTAATGTAGTTCTGGGGAACCCCAACTATTTATGTCAAATCCAAATCTGATGTTTTCCTTAATTAATGACTAAATGATATTTAGAGCATGTTCAAGAGCCTGGTAATTAACTAAGGGGAGAGAGAACACTAATAAACAGAGGCAGAGTCAATGAAAATAGTGTGTAGGGGATGGTACAAAGAGAAATTTGATAAACTGTTGTCACTGGAAAATTTTTTGCAATATTGTTATATGTATTATTGGAATATTTTACCTTGTTATTTCAATTCAATAAACATTTATTAAGCATCTACTATGCTAAGTACTGGGGATACTAAAAAGAGGCAAAAGATAGTCTCTGCCCTCAAGGAGCTTACAATCTAATGGGAGAGACAAGATGCAAACAAATATATACAAAACAAGCTATAGAAAGGAAATAATTAACAGCAGAAAGGCACTGGAATTAAGAGGGGTTAGGGAAGGCATCCTGTAGGAGGTGGGATTTTAGTTGGGACTTAAAGGCACCCAGCCAAGTCAATAGTTGAAGTGGAGGAGGGAGAGAATTCCAGGCATGGGAGACACAGCTAGAGCGGATGCCCAGAGCCAAGAGATGGAGGGTCTGGTTTGCGGAACAGTCAGAAGACCAGTGTCATTGGATCAGACACTTACTAGCTGTGTGACCCTGTGTAACTCTGGTTGCCTCAGTTTCCTCGTCTGTAAAAGGAGCTCGAGAAGGAAACGGCAAAGCATTCCAGTATCTTTGCTAAGAAAACCCCAAATGGCAGTCACTAAGAGATGAACACAAATGAAATGACTGAACAACAACACTGTCATTGGAGGGATTTGAACCAGCTTCCTAGTTTTGAAGCCAGTTTCTAATCGCTAAGCCTCATGTAGTTATGAGGAGCTAAATGAGTGCATAAGTGGAATGCAGCCTTTCAAGAGTCATTTTTAAAAAAGGAGATAAGAACAAAGGCAGCTTAAATTCATTTCTATTTCCTTGTGTTTTATTTTCAATGTATTTCTATATATCTTCTATTTTCTATGTATTTTCTAAAGGCTACCTAACCAGCCTTTTCCCATGTTGTATCTATGTTATTTCTTTATTTGGCCCCTATGTGCTCTGCATAGCTCTTTCAACAAATTCAACAAATATTTACTGAGTGCCTACTATTTTCCCAATCTGTCAAATTCACTTTAAGTTCTATTTCTATTTACCAGAGTTTGAGCAGCCCCACTTGATAGGTTGTCATGTACAAATTGAATGTGCTTACTTTTCATTCTTTTAGCTTAATCAATGATAAAAATATTAAACCTCACACAGCTGGCCCCTAACGTTGACCCACTATGGGATGCTACTCAAGGCCCTGAATGCTGATAACTCCTCCAGTCAGTCACATGTGTACCTAGCAAGCAGGAGTCTAGTCTAGCCTAGATCTAACCAAACTCTTGGAGATGATGACATGGGAAGCAAAAGAAAATGCTTTACTAACATTGGGATAGAGTTTCTCTATTGCTTCCCCACTATCTATGAAATTGCTCTTTTTAGTGGCAGCCAAATAGATTATTTGATGAGACATTTGAGTCACTGACTTCCCAGGGAAGTTAAACTGACCCATCTTTGATTAATAGTCATCCCTTTCCCATTAAAAAAAAAAGATTGGATCCACCATTGTTCTTTTATAGTTTTCAGGGACTTATGCTCTCCAGCAGGTCCTAAACAATCCTAGCTAGCTTGTTAGTGGCTTTGTTCTTCAGGAGAATAATTAATTACCTCAAAACTTCATCCAACTGGAGCAATCTTGGCAATCTTATTATCTTGAGGAGACAAGGAGCAAAGATTAGTTGTTTTATCATTTAAGTAATGAGAATTTTACACTTCTCTAAAGAGATTTATGGGAGCAATTAGTCTGAGCAGGAGTTTCCAGACTGAGAGTTATTAGGTGTGATAATTAACCTGAGTAGGGCAAGTTACTCACTAGCAACACTGCGATCATTGAAGAAGGTGTGGAATTCTAGTATCAAGCATGTGAAAATAAATTTGAATGTGCACGCTCAATAATTGTTTGGGGAAAAAATACCAACTTTTTCATTCTAAAATTACCAACATAAAAGGAGGGTAACGGGTATTTTTCATATATCTAATTGCTAGCATCTTTTCATGTTCTTAACAGTATTGGCACTCATTGAAGGGGCACAAATTCTGTAACTGAGCTAAAGCTGTGGAACTTGGTACATTGGGTATTGCCTTGGGAGCTTCTAGGTCTGTCAGATGATTAATTGTGTGACCTTGGACAAGTAATTTAACCACTCTATATCTTGATTTCCAGTTGTAACATGGGGGTTCTAATACCTTCCTGGTTAATATTGAATAACCCGGTGGATTTATTATTACTTATAATAATGCACAGGCTAGTTACTTCCAAGGTATTTTATATTTCAGTAGTTCAAAGCTACCTTGATTGAGTTAAACATCTCCTACACATAGAATTGGCACACTGGGAAAAGCATCGAGAGCCAATATATAAATCCACAAAACCTGAAACTAGTTGGCCTATCTTTCCAGGGACCATCTTAATACCCTGCAAAAGGTATATGTCAGGGGGTTGAGGGAGTGGAATCAAATTCCAAATAGTTCTCGGGAAAAACTCAAGTGAGAAACAACATAAAGTTAAAAAAAGAGGTTTCTGCAGAAAGCTCTTTGAAACAGAGTTAGAAAAAAAACCTGTTCCATGTGAGCATAACTTCAATTATAGACCATGGGATAAATCATACTCTACGATTTTATTGTTAACAGAAGACAAATTAACTAATGTGGTCAATAGAAATTAGGTTAATGAAATTGTGCATATGTTATTTATTGTCTAAAACTGGAGTTGAACAGGATGACACATGGTAAGCATAAGCAAAGTAGATTTTTGTTAGTATTTCTTGGAGTTTGGTTTTCCAGGCCCCATGGCCATAACAATCTATTCTCCCCAGGTGTTGGATATGAGTTCTGTGGTTCAAAACATCTACACCAGGACCCGTGTAGATTGTAAGGCCCAGGTGTTACCTGTTTAGATTGTAAAGGTCAGGCCCCTGGAGGATATAAATATAAAGCAAGTGGGCACTGGTCAGTGAGTGGGGAACCTTTAGGGCTGAAATCCACAAGCCAGGATGCTGTGTATGCCTTGATTGGCCCCCATCAAGGCCTTGAGGGAATCTTTGTTTGCCTCAGCTGGCCCCCATTGAGGGGATTTTGGGGAATGCAAAAGTTGTGCCTGTCTCGATTGGCCCCATGGAGATGTAGGGGGAGTTGCACCCCCCACCAGCCCCTGCAAGAAGGGTGATTAGTGAATGCTGTAGGAGCTGGTGCTCAGCAATCCTCGAGAGAAGGTCAGATAGAATAGTCTTTATTGTTTAATCGTTAACGCCTTGGAAGCTGCCTTTCCTTTATAAAAGCAGATCAAAGAAGCCATGCTAGCAGGCCATCCTGGGTGTGCTAGGGTGCTTGCTGATACAGACATGTAGTCCCAAATTCAACCAGATGCCTCCAAATGTTCGATGGCCTTGGTGCTGCCTGCTTCATGAGAAAGGCATGTGGCTTTGAGCTAGATCCAAAGCTTCTTTGTCAGAGCCAGGAACTGCTAAGCAATAATAATAATAAGAGCTAACATTTATATAGCATCTTCTATGTGCCAGGAGCTGTGCTAAGTGCTTTACAATCATTGCCTTATTGGATCTTCCCAAGTAATGTGGTAAGTGGATTATATTATATTTCTATTTTACAGATGAGGAAATTGAGGCAAACATACATTAAGTGACTTGCTAAGGATCACACAGATAATAAGTGTCTAAGGCTGGATTTGAACTCAGAGCTTCCTTATTCCAGGCTGGAAGCACTATCCACTAAACCCGACAAAGCAAGAGCTCCTTTGTGAATTATCAACAAATGAGCTCTAGGGAGTCTCTACTGAATTTTATTATGACCCCATTATCCCGCCTACCAGAGTCCTTTTTAAATGTAGGCACTATCTTCTTATATTTTCAACTGTCAGATTCTCTTGACTCGTTAAGGGGCTCAGGTAGGTAGATAGCATGTCTGGCAAAAGAAACTTGAGTGATGGAAGTAGAAGACAGGGTTTAAATTCTTACTTATTACTTAATTATACTCACTTAAATGTCTTAACTTCTTTTAGTTTCTCAGTTTCCTTTTCTGTAAAATGAGTTAGTGTGGACTTCGTGATCTTTAAAGCCCTTTCCATCTCCAGAAAAATCCTGTGAAAGTTATCCTAAGGGAGCCATTATTTTTTTTTCTTTTAGTTCACTAGGATACCAGAAACAGTGCCCTGAAATAGTTAATTCTCTTCTCACAGTCTTTAGAGGAAATATTTCTGAGTCATTTGCAAGTTTGAAGTAGCAGTCTTAATGAGCAGTTCAGTGTTTTGAGCAAATTGGGGGAAATGCATTGTATGAATTCAATCATTTTCCTGATTCAAAAATAGATGTTGGAAAGGAAAAAAAGGGCATTTGGCATGAGGGAATGTTCCAAGGCATTTCTCTTAAAAATGAGCATTTCTTTGTAGCCTGTATTTGTGGTGTTGAGTCATTTTTGTGTCATGTCTGACATTTCATGACCCCATTTAGGGTTTTCTTGGCAACGATACTGGAGTGGTTTGCCGTTCTCCAGTTATTTTACATATGAGGAAACTGAGATAAACAGGATTAAGTGACCTGCCCCAGGTCACACAGCCAGTAAGTGTCTGAGGCCAGATTTGAGCTCAAGAAGATGAATCTCCCTGACTCCAGGAAAAACTCACTATCCACTGTGCCACCTAGCCACCCAGCCTTAATCCACTTGTGTAGTAATCCATAGAATACCAAATCTAAAAGAAATGATATCAGGATAACAACTTGTCTCAGAACTATTTCCATCTGAATCCATTGAAGAAGATGTGAATTAGGAATATGATAAGAATAAAAATAACCCATAATTCCTTCCTGCTTAATGCTGAATAAGGCTATAGGTTTATTGTTAATTATAAGAGCTTTAAGGTTTACAAAGCACTTTTTTCACCACAACTTTTTAAACTAGGTATACAAGCACTCTTTATCCCATTTTACAGATTTGGAATCTAAAGATTGGACTTCCTCAAATGACACCCAGTAAGTGTCATAGGTACCAGTTATGTGTGATCCAGGCATTGAGAGTATAAAGACAATAATGAAACAGTCCCTACTTTCAAAGGACTTGTGTTCTATTGGGGGGAATAACATGAACAAAGATCAGTCAATCAGGATGAGAAATAAAGGGGGTAAAAGAAAGATGAGACAATTATATATAGGAATATTTGAAGAGAAAGAGAACACTAATAGCTAGGGGATCATCAAAAGCTTCATGGAAGAGGCAACACAGAGCCAGGCCTTGAAGACACATTCTGAAAGGGTCTCTGAGACCTCAGATTCTAAGCCTAGAGCTAGAAAAACCTAAGTCCAAATCAGATTTCAAATACATCTTAGCTGTGTCACCATGGGCAAATCTTTTAACCTCTCTTTTCCTCGGTTTCCTCAACTGTAAAGTGGGAATAATAATGGCACGTCCATTTCAGAGTTGTTGTAAGGATCAAATGAAATAATATTTATAAAGGGCTTAGCATGGTGTCTAGCACATAGTAGGCACTTTAAAAATACTTGTTTCCTTCTTTTAAAAGCTGCCCCTGTGTGTATATATGTGTGTGTGTATATATATGTGTGTGTGTGTATATATATAGTGAATGGCATCTTCAACAAATCACTCAACATATTCTAATATACCATCAGTTGCCAGTCATTTCTATCTCCAAAGTATCTTTGGCATTGGAGTCAGGAAGACCTAGATTCAAGTCTTAGCTCTAACTCATCCTAGTTACATGACCATAAATAAGTCATTTAACCCTTGGTGCCTCAAATAGCTTTCTAGGAGTATGATTACAGAAAGTGGCCTCTGTGCATTGGTAGAAAGGGTTTCCATATTGAAAGATGTCCGTACTAATGAAATCACAGGCCTGGAATAAACAAATAAAATCCTAGCCAAACTGGATCATTCACAGTTCCTGCATCTTGTCCTGACTTCTAGCTCCACGCCTTTGGATCCTCCACCTAGAAATGATCTTCCTCTTCAATCCTGATTAATCTATGCCCCAAGTTGAAAGTAATTCTTCCATCCTGGGATCTCTCATACCATTCAGATTAACTTTGCTAATCCAATTCAACAAGTATTATTTTCTAAAACTGATGGTCAAACGTGTGGGGTGAATTGCCTTGGGGTCACACAGCTATTATGTGTTAGGGGCAAGATTTGAACCCTAGTCTTCCAGATACCAAACCCAGCCTACTTTTCACTTTATCATTGTTTCAATATAATTATGCTGTAAGGTATGAAGGAGGTCATAAAATCAGTAATATAATGTCCGTATTACGTTAAAATTATATACCTAATCAAATTGAAAGGATGGGATTAACCTGGTTTCATCTTATACTCAACAAACTGGCAAAGATAACAAAAGACGGGAATATTTGATGGTGGAAGAGTTGTGGAATGACTAGAACAGTAATACATTTTTGGTATAGCTGCGTAAATTCTAGAAGGTAATTTGTAATTATGCAAATAAAGTAAAGAAAACACCCAAACCCTTTGACCCAGAGATTCCAATATTAGGCAAATGCTGCAAGGTGGTCAGTGACTAAAAGGCTCGAGAGAGAGAGAATCTCCAGCACTTTTTGCAGTAGCAAAGAACTGGGGTGATGCGGGGGAAAGGGAGGGATGCTGGAGAGTAGACATCCCTCCTTTGGGGAATGGTTAAAGAAATGAATGAATTGAACAGATTATTGTTCTGTAAGAAACAATACACATGACAAATATAGAGAAGCATGGAAGGATACATGGTACATTAAACTGATGAAAAATGAAAAAAGAGTCAGGAAAAAAAATATATATATACACACACACTCACAAGGACTACAACAATGTAAGTGGAAAAAGTAACTATCAAGAAACAACTGAAGCCTACTATT
The DNA here is from genome assembly GCA_028646595.1 of Phalanger gymnotis. Classification (NCBI taxonomy): domain Eukaryota; kingdom Metazoa; phylum Chordata; class Mammalia; order Diprotodontia; family Phalangeridae; genus Phalanger; species Phalanger gymnotis. Next base: position 694,939,567 of record CM053622.1, on the reverse strand, counting down.
GTGAAATTATAAAGACTAAATTAAGCCTTAGAAGAGAAATATGAGAAGATGCCTCTCTTCATTTATTTGCAAAAGTGGGCTTCAGAGCTGTGCAACATTGTATATGATGTCAGGTTTTTTCCAAAGTGTTAGTTGCCTGAAAAGACTTATATGAACTGATGCAAAGTGAAAGTGAAATGAGCCGAACCAGGAGAACATCATACATAGCAACAGCAAAATTATATGACTTAACTCTTCTCAGAAATACAATGATCCAAGACAATTACAAAGGACTCATGATGGAAAATATTATCCACATCTACAGAAAGAAGTAATGGACTCTGAATGCAGATCAAAGCATACTATTTTGGTTTTTTTTTATTTTTTTTTATTTTTTGTCTGTTTTTTTCTTTCACGACTACGACTAATATGGAAATATGTTTTACATGATTGCACATATATAACCTATATCAAATCACTTACCATTTTAGGAAGAGGGGAGGGGAGAGAAGGAGGGAGAAAAATTTGGAACTCAATTTTGTAAAAATGAATGCTAAAAATTGTCTTTACACATTAAGAAGAAGAAAAAAGCATTGGTTGCTTTTGCTGAATTTTTTCTTTAATCTCTTCTTATTTTTAAAATTCTTTGCTATGAAAAATAACTCCAGAAGAGGAAGAAGAAATGTAGACAATGTTAAAAAAAAGTAGCAATAGATTTAAAAACCTTTTTTTAAAAAGCATGACTTTGTAGTAATCGATGTATGTCAGATCAAAAAAGAAATCCAGTCAATTTTAATAGGACTATCCCTAAGACAACTGATATTCTTTAAATATGAAAAGAGAGGAAAACCTCCCAACCTTTGCCACCAATGCCAGCTCTGTCAATCACAGAATCTACAGTTTAATCTGCTCTAATTAATTTGGTACCACCCGGTAGATGGCACATCTCAACCTGTGATGTGAGCAAATTCAGCAGCTGCCTCTGTTTGTATACTGTGTACACAGAATCAGATGGAAAGATTTTAAAAGAGCTGTAAATGGCAATCTGCATGGATAATGAACTGGATTAATGTAGCAATTAGAGTTCATTAAGATGAATTATTATCCTTGGAGGAAACCTGGAGATGACATCAAAGCCAAAAATTCTGAGATATCAATTAAAGTTTAGAAAAAGAAGTCTGACATGTTCCCAGGAGTTTGGAGCTTTCTTGTCCTTTAGAAATGTGGGTGAAGGTAGAGAGAATGTCCCCAGTAAATGTGACTAGCAACACTGATCAAATTCCTATTTTAAAAATAATTTCTTGAGAAGGGGTAGAAGCTTAAAAGTGGGAGTAATTACATATTCCTCATCAGTAAGTTTCCATTAGACGAAATGTCAGATTTTTTTTTTAAAAAAAACTAATGAAAGGTCCCTTTGGGCTAATGCTTTGTTCTTATCTATCTTGAGAAGGAGGCAAGAGAATTCATAAATGCCTTACCTGAAATGCAAAGACAAAGGAGAAGAAAGAAGGGTGGCATTTGGAATTAAATTATTTAAGAACAGTAAAAAAAAAAAAAACAAAAGGGGGGGGGGAGTATGATAAATTTAGGCTTACAGGAAAGAAAATGGGAACTGCTCTATTTAAGCAGTAGTTTATATCACTAATCCAAGCCCCCAATCTTGAGTTCTCAAACTCCTGAAACTACATTTTCAAGGTTTTCCTAGTTTCTCCACATCAGGATAGTCCTGGAGCCTGTAATTCCAACATGAAGTAGGTTATTTATCAGCTGGGTCACACAAGGTAAATGTCTTTGCCTCTCTGGTTTCCTCATCTATAAAATGAGGGGAGCTGGATGGGATGATTTCTACAATCCATGCTAGCTAAAACATCATACAGATAATTCTGTTATTCTTTCCTTCCTTTAAGCTTTATTTCCTTCACCCCGCGGGTCTTCTTTTAAAATGGAAATACCTCAGGGAAGAGTCATTGACTCTTCTGTATGAATTCATCTGTCACATAGACTTTCCTTTGTAGAGGCACTTAGGTTCCTTGAAAGGTTGGGACTGGCAGGAGAGTTAGGGAGCTGTTGTGAGCAGGAATCTAAGTTGTGGGTAGGAACAAAGGAGAGGGAAAAGATCACAGATGTACTTCAGGTGGCACTCACCTTTAGCCATCCTTAGAAATGGCCTCTGGGAACTCCAGCTTTCCTTTAATGATTCTGGGTATTAGACTCAGAGTCAGGAAATCCAGGATGTATCCCGGCCTCTTGCCATTCATTTGATCAATTAATTCATCCGTCTGTGCTTCAGTTTACTCGTTTGTAAATTAAAGGGGCTGATCTAGATTTCTTTTCCACCCTATTTTTTTTTTTAATAATCTGTAGCCCAGCTCCCTAAGATCTCAGCTTACATGTACTTGGTTCAATATGAGGAGTAGCTCCAGGAATTCATTCTCTTGGGCTTGTTTTTCCCTACAATCAAAGCTGTTTCTAGGAAATCTCTGGATACTTATAGCCCCCAAAAGTCTGAGTCTCCATTACATGTATAAAAGCATTCCCAGCTCCTATATAAGCACTCCAGGTAACGTTGCATATTCAATACAAGGCAATGCTTATTCAACTTCAAAGAAAAGATAGAAAACATAAAGAGATCACAGTAACTCACAAATAATTGATACAATTTTCCCCTCCATTGTGTCCTGCCTTTCCAACCAGCACCCTATCCAGTCCCCTAGATTCTTAGAGTAACTTGGTGGTTTGAATTTCCCATAGAAAGGAAATAGAGTGGCTAGAATTACTTGGAGTTCCTATGAAAGACCCTTCTTTCCCTGTTGCCCTCTCCTTGCCCTATCTCCAACATTCAGATGAGTTCTACTTTTACTCCAGGCATGCATGCAGACTTCTAACCTTATGGTATGAGTGGAAGGGCTTGAATTCTCTCCATAAGGGGAAAAAACTTGGAGTTGCTAGAACGCCAGTCCCTTTCCCATCAGAATTACACTGTCCAAATGACTCCCCATAATAGCAATGAGCAAATTCAGGTATTTTTTTTACCCTATATCCTGTCAGTCCCTCATTTTTCCTCCAGCTGTAAGGGTCATGGGTGCATTCTTCTTCTCCCTAAGAAGGAAACACTGTGTAGAATCTCCCCTTCTCTCACTTGAAAGGTGGATCCGCAAACTGTCAAACTTGGGGTTCCCAGAGAGGTAACTCCAATGAGATTCCAAAGAATTCCATTACAATCTATAGAAAACTGAGTCCCCAAATTTGGAGTTACAGGAGCTCTCTTGGACTTTGTGGGTGAGATCACAAAGAAATTCTATTCACCTTTGCCCCAAGGCAACCATTAGTAGCACACTTTCATTGTTCCCACTCCTGCTAGTATTCACCTCTGCTGCTTTCTGGTTTATCTTCAAAAAAAAAAAAACTAAACGAAAAAGAAGCCAAATGGCCAGCCTTGACACTGACCTTTTTTGTTATAAATCAGTACAAATGGATGAGTCCAGACTCACAATAGTCAGGTCAACTAATTCATTCCTAGGAGGTCCGCAGGAATTGTCAATCAATTTATCCGTTATCTTATCATGCTTCTCCCCTGCTCAAGAAGTTCCAGGGCTCACTCTTACCTTTGGGATAAAATGAACACTTCTTTATCATTTGAAGTCCTTCACAATCTAGCTCCAATCTGTCTTTGGAGGCCAACTGTAGGTTACTTTAGACTTCATGTATTCAATGTTGAGCCAAGTTGGCATACTTATTATTTCTCATAAATAACATTATGACTTTTACACAGAATATGCCTTGTAGCTAGAATGTTTTCTCTCTTCTGCCTCTTGGAACCTCTTGCTCCCTAGAGAGCTCATTTCGAGTTTTATGCCTTTCGAAAGGCCTTTCGTGATTCCCCCAATAACTTTGTGCTTATTTTGTATGTAGCCCATATTTGCTTATCCGGGAATGGGAATCCCTCCCCACTACTATTTCAGCAGATTACAAGCTTCTTGAGGACCTCACTTTTGTATTTGTATCATATGGGTCTAGAACCCTAGCTGGCATGTAGTAGGGGTTTAATCAATGCTCATTAATCATTGATAATGAGAGTGTTGTTGTTCAATTGTGTCTGGATCCCATTTGGGGTTTTCTTGGCAAAGATACTGGAGTGGTCTGCCATTTCCTTCTCCAGCTCATTTTACAGATGAGGAAACTGAAGCAAACAGGGTTAAGTGACTTGCCTGGTGTCACACAGCTACTAAGTACCTGAGGCTAGATTTGGACTTAGGTCTTCCTGAATCCAGGCCCAGCACTCTATCCACTGTACCACATAGCTATCCCAATCATTGGGATACAAAGTTTCAAGTAAAGGCTCACTGCTCCATCAACTCCCTAGATATTCTCCCTAGATTCTAAGATGTGAATGCAAAAGTGCATTCGAGAAGTAGTTATGCCTTTGCCTGCATTAGATTAAAATGTGGCCCCAGAACTATTTTCCAAAGGAATGCAAACATCTGATTTCCTGGTGCAAAAGCTGTCAGTAACTCAGATGAAGCCAAATGTAGAAACAAGAGTAAGCTATCTATGAAATAACAGGGAATGGAAAAGAACAAGTGAAGGCCTAATTCCCTTCTGAGATGAGCAGGTGGCATAATGCGCATGGCCTTTATTGAACTTTAATATGCGTGATCACCTTTCAGAGATTCACAAAGCAACTACTGTCTCTGAGCACACTCATCAAACTTTTTTTTTTTTTTTTAGGTAAAAGAAAATTACAATAAGTAGACATACCAGGCAGCCTTCTGTAACAGACCATCCTCCTTTGAACATTTGCTTTATATGAGCCTAGAAAAAGAACTGCCCTTAGCCAGTCCCTTAAGAACTATTAGCCTTTGGACCTTGCTGGCATGAGCTGAATACCTTGCTCTTCCTAAAGCTTGGAACAATACCCAACACACACACACACACACACACACCCTTTCCCATTTAAATTCTACTCACCCTTCGAGGGGCAACCAAAATGCCACCCCCTCCCTTAGACTTTCCCTAATATCACCAACTGGAATTGATTTCTTCCTCCAACGAATTCTCTTGTTCACAGTTCTTGTACTAATCTTATTCTATCTTGTATTATATCTATTTGTTCCTATGACTTTTTTCCTCTTATAGACGATAGTTTCTTTAAATGACTATTTTATTTAATTTTACCTCTATCATGGCTCCACTACTGCCAGAGAGCAAACTGGGGGGACATTGGGGAGCAAAGATTGAAAATAAGTGCAGGTTATAGCCAAGAAAATGTTGGCTATGCAAAATGGCCATCACAGGCAATAACAGTCTGCATTCTCAGCCCCTTTGAAAGTGACTCCCTGGTGTTTGACATTTCTTGTTGGTTCCTCATTGCTAAGTCCTCAACTCACTTTATCAGTGTCCCTGGCCCAGCTTCAGATTTTTTTGCAAGGCCAGATTTCCTTCTTCCTTCCTCTGCTTCTGGGCATCCTTGGAATGGATTCCAAGTTCACTTTAGCTAATCTTATAAAAATGAACGCTGATTTGTCCCTTGTTGAAATGTGTCTTGGCATCACTCTGCAACTTTAGGACAGAGCTTTCTGCTTGACTTCTATGCCTTATCAGACATTGTGTGTGTGTGTGTCTAGCCAAGGCTCTATCCATAGGGGACCATCACATTCCCAGTTTAATACAGTGCCTACAAATGGCAAGCTCTTTATACTTGTTGAATTAATAAACAAGTGAATGAATGGATGGCCTAGATGAAGACCTAGCTCTGTGAACTAGGCAAGTATCATCTGTGATTTCAATAGAATGAAGGAAAAGATGTAGCCAGTAAAATACTTTTCTTTTTTCAAAATATATTTATTTCCAAATATCTCTTTTCCCCTATCCAGAAAGCCATCCCCTACAAAAAAAATTAAAAAGAGGGGGGCGGAGCCAAGATGGCGACTGGAAAGCAGTAACTGGCGTGAGCTCCCCACCAAGTCCCTCCAAAAACCTATGAA
>CM053622.1:694904891-694927398 GCA_028646595.1 Phalanger gymnotis | reverse complement strand
CGCTGAATTGCTCAAAGCAAACAAAAGCCAAACTCTTCAAGGGACTTGTTGAACTAAGTGCTAAGGAGCCCATTTTGCTTACCAACACTTTGGCATAAAGCAGCATTAATAATATAAAACCGCAAACATAAGGTCCATTATTCAAACCATATATTTTATTGATACCAAATGAAGATAAAAATGAATTGCTGGATTCCTTGACCTTTTAGTCTAACTCTTTACCACTCCCTGCTACTCAAGGAGTCCATGGTCCAAAGGTTAAAAGCTACTGATTCAATTCTTACATCCTGCATGTGGTATAGCAATTTGGAGGCATGCTTATTGGCCCCTGCTCAATTTGGAATGGCCTGAAGGAATTGGTGATGCCAGTGACTGCTTCATATAGACCCCTCTCTCTTTAATAATGGGATCATGGGGTCAAAGAAGTAGAACCTAGCAATTCAGGTGCTCAGGCAAACAGCTTGAGAGGATGGAATAGGGACTCAGATCTCCTGAGCACACCTTGGCACATGAGGCCCATTGGAAGATAGCCCCCAGGATGCCATCCATGGGGAAAGGATAGAAAGTTCAGTACAGTCCAAGTTTTGGGAGGCTGCTCCCATGGCAAGGGAGGGATGGTTCAGGGAATAGCTCTTCTGGGGTGTAAGAGCCTCAGGACTCTTTGTTGTGTGACAAGTAGCTTTTCTATCTTGACTGGGTACAGTTGTCCCCTAGAGAAGTCTTTCTCTTGTTCACTTAGTGTGAATGAAGACCCTTCCCTCACCAAGCTTGCCCAAGAAAAAGGTGTGTGTTTACTGGGGGGGGGGGGTGTATCATGGACGTAAACAGGCACAGTGGTGGTAGTCTTCCTCAGTCCCGAGATTTGGCAAGAATATTACTGTTATGCATCAGACTAGCCAGTCTCCAAAACACAGACATAATTGCAATGGTATCATTAGGAGTTACAGCTTAGAACCAGATGAAAGAACAAGGCAGTAGCCAGACGCATGAGATCCTAGCTCAGATATGGCAGAGTACCATGAGAAACTTCTGAAGAAGAACCATTCCTCCCCACACCTGCTACCCTTGGGCAAGGCCCTCATTGCCCTGCCCTCATTATATCTCTACAAAAAAGCAGTATTCCAATGTGTCTAATCATTTAGTCAGAATATGCCTGCTGCTCTCTAACCACACATCAAGTTTTCTCAAATTTTCTACCTCCTTCAGTATATTTTGGTTGGCCTTTGCAATGATAATTAAACCACTTTCTCAACTTTGTTAGTACTTATGACCTCCTCATATAGTTGTCCCTGGCATAGTATTTCTTGTGTCATCACTGATTTCATTGGATCATCTACAAAGAAACTATTGTCTTCTTCCCTTATGGAAAATAATTGGCCTCTATCAGTAATTTCACTATATGGTTTCACTACTTGGTGAATTAGTGTGTCTTTTGGAAAATTGCAATAAAAGTCACTGAGTCATCTATCTTCTCCAGGTGCCTTTCTGGTCTTTGAGCTTCTAATAGTTTCCATTATTTCTTCCCTGGTGATACACCTCTCTAATTCTTCTTTATTGCTCTGTGGTTACTGGTGCATTGATGTTTTAACAAAAGAATTGTGAGGGTCGCTGTTCCTTACAGGCTTTTTATTCTGATTTATATTAATTTTTATGAAATGTTACTAAAATCAAATTAATTTGAAATTGGCTGATTTGAACCCTTCCCCATCTCACCCTCTGAAATTGGAATTGGCACAGGTATTTTCTCTATAAGAAGTTTTCCCAGCAATTTCTATTGTTCATTCATGAAAAAAATCAAAGGTTTTCTTTACATGTAAAATACGAATTCTGCGGCTCTTCAGTCTGTACAATGTGGCTCACTTATTGCTATGCAAGTGCATTAAGTCTATGCTGGTATATTACTGAGCCCCTGTGTAATGTACATGTTTTTGGTTTTGGTTTAAATAGCAGAATTATCTTTTCTATAGTTGGCTGTTAAGTAGAGTCTCTTAACTATCATTACTTCTCTTTACTTTTTTTCCTTTTTAAAACTCTGCACTTGGCTTTAGAGACTTCAGTTTCTTTCATTCATCTTCTTAATTGCCTGTCAAAAGCTCCTCCCAGCAACTTGTCACTTGGAACCCACTATAGGGACTTGTCTAGAGGTCATCTCTCTGACAGTTCTAAGACAGGCAGCTGCTCTCCACTCTTCTCTCCAGCCAGGAGTCTCATCTACCCAGACTTAGCTTAATCAGCCCTATTTTCCAAGAGGTAAAACAAGGGACAGACAACTAAAACACCATGTCCCAAATCTCTTCTCTATCAATTTAAAAAGTCAGTCTAGCAAAAGGAATCAAGCTTCTCTCTCCCTTCTTTTGGCTTAATGCATATATACTGAATGACTGGACACTATTTAGCTGCCCTTTCTGCTGCTTCCTGCTTCAGATCTCTCCCCATTCCAGTCCTTCATCCACAAAGCTGTCAGACTGATCTTTAAAACACAGATCCAACCATATCACTGTCTTACCTCTCAGTTTAGCCTCCAATTTATCCTCTCTGTATCTACTTTGTATTTAATTGTTTGCATGTTGTCTCCCTGTGAGCTCTTTGAGAGCAGGGACTATTTTCATCTTTTATTTCCCTAGTGCTTTGCCTAGTGGGTAAGCACACAGTTTAATTAATATTAAGCGCATAGTAGGTGCTTAATAGGGACAGCTAGGTGATACAGTGGATAGAGCACAGGGCCTGTAGTAAGGAAGAAGAGCTCGAATCAAACACTACCTGTGGAACCCTGGGCAAGTCACTTAACCCTTTTTGCCTTGGTTTCCTCATCGGTAAAATGAGCTAGAGAAAGAAATACCAAACCCCTTCAGTATCTTTACCAAGTAAACCCCAATGTGGTCACCAAGAGTTGAACTTGACTGAACAACAATAAAAAAGGCTTAATAAATACTTGTTGACTTGGCTTGATTTCCCTTTAGCAAAAAGCATTTTATTTTTGCTTTGATTAGTCAGCTTAAGGAGTCAGTAACCCATATACAGGAACAGAACATTTTGTTTTTGTTATATTTTGTAGTGATATCTTTTGTTTTTATATCACCCTCATTTCCAAAAATACTCCCTCTCCTTCCCCTCCCCAGGGAACCATTCTTTATTACAAATAATTTTTAAAAGAAAGAGAAAAAAAAGCTCAGTAAAGCCAGAGCAATTGAATGACAGTGTATACAACATTCTATAGTCATAGTCTTCTACCTTCACAAATGAGGGATGAGGCTGTCTCCACTCTTCTACAAGGCTATAAACTTCTTGATCATTAAAATCATATATAGTTCAGTTTTGTTTTGGGGAGAAATTTTGATTATCCTTTCCATTTACATTGCTGTAAACATCATATCTTCATTGGTTCATATGTCTACCCTTACTTATAGGAATTCTCTACGTTCACCATTTCTTACAGTGCAGTTATATTCCATCACACTCATTAGACACACTATATTTAGCCCATCCCTAATTGATGAAATGCCCCCTGCATCTCGCTACTTCCCCATTCTCCAATGTGTCCCCAAACTGCCACTTTTAATGATCTTGTTGTAGTCATACCTTTATTCCATAGCCTACTTTGTTTCCAATTCTTTGCTACCACAAATAGCAGAGCAGAGTATTTTGAACAGAAAATGGCACACAGTATAAAATAGGTTTTGCCCCACATACCCCTGTTTCAACCATCCCGCTAGCAGCTGTTATGGGAGTGAAAGACCAACAGAAGCCTAACAACAAGAATGCTGCCAAAGCTTAGGTTCTTTTGATCTGCTTTACTAAGGAAAGCAACATTAAGGGGCTGACAAGTTTACTTTAATCCAGCATACAGCCGTCATTCACTTAGTTGAGGGGGGAAAGCCAGCACCCTGAACTTCAGAGCAAACTACAAACAAATTACAAACATCGACAGACAGACCAAATACAATTCATAGTTACCAACATCTAAGTTCAGCCCGGGAGCTTATAACAAGAGCTGTCCCAGAGTCACACGAGCCACCACAGCAGTGGGTAAGAGCTTCGAGCCAATGGCTTTGTCTTCCCTTTTTTATACAGTTTCAGACGTTATCAAACGTCATCTGAGCAACCAGAACTTAGGCTCCTATGATTGGCTCTGGAGTTAGCACCTCCCCTTAGTACCCTCGGAGCTTCACACTCACATAGGCTTAGCACCTAGTAATTAGGGGTTTGGGACAAACTTAGGAGCAAAGATCTAATCAGGCCCCCCTTAGTTAGCCCCACCTGGGGCCCCACCTTAGTTACCAATTCACACCCACATAGATTTAGCACCTAAGAGGGGTTTGGGCCTATGGCTTAGCACCTAGTAAGAAATGAAATGAAATACACTGAATTAATCAAAGGAAACAAAAGCCAAACTCTTCAAGGATCCCCAGTACAACCCCCTGTTTCCTTCTGATTTTACCCTCATTATCTCAGCTCCACACGCTTTGGGAATAGCATGAAATAATAAAGAAGAGATGTACCCAATGCACTCCACAGCCCAGAAACACAGAATGCAGAGTTGAGAAGGACCTCAGTGCTCATTAACTTCAACCTCATACCTCTGGCCATTCCTAAAATCTCAGATATAATTTAGTCTATCTTGAGTAAAGTACTCTCTAGATGCCAACCAGCCTTATTCTGGACACTATCAGTAATAGGCAGAACTATCAACCTTGTGGAAAAAAGTTCAATTTATTTGAAAATCCATTTTCACAATACTTTCACCATATTCAACAAATATTTTAAAGTATCTACTATGTGCAAAGCACAATACTAGTACTGCAAACACAAAGACAAAAAAAAATTCCTGACCTCAGAGAGCTTAGATCCAATTTAATCCAACAAACATTTATTAAGTACCTACTATATGCCCAGTGCTGTGCTAAATATTGGCGATATAATTAATAAAGAGTTATAACTCTATATTAAAAGTCTGAATTATGTATAACTCTGCCTTCAAAAAGCTTATAGTCTGAAGGGGGAGACAACACACAGAAAGAGGCAGAAAAGCAAGTGTGGGGGAAACAAGGGGTTACCTGGCTTGTGAGAATCTTGTTCTGTGGTGTTGAAACTGGGCAGAGCAGCAGACACAAAATATAGTGGGCTGAGAGTACAGTTTCTACTCCCTATAAAGCATGCATTAGGAGGAGCTTGGTACTCTACCCTCCAGTCCTACAATCAGAGAGGAGAGGAGATTGAGAGAAGTGGTATTAATCAAGGCTTGAATTAGAAGCATCACGTTAAGTTTAAAAATAACGAACTTACCTTGGGAGCAATATCTGAACTGAAACCAAGCAGAGCTACAGATGCAAAGTAAAGTCCATTCTTATATTCTGAGGCCCTGCAGGGCCTCGAGGCCACATGTGGCTTTCTAGGTCCTTGGGTGTGGCCTGTTGACTGAGTCCAAGCTTTACTGGACTGAGTCAAAAAGCCACACTTGAGGATCTACAGTGACACACGTGGTCTCGAGGCTTCAGGTTCCCCACTCCTATACTATAGAGATGTACACAGAAAGTAAATGCTTAATGAGTACAAAATGATACAAGGCAAACATTTTTGTACCTCCTTCCCTATGCCTAGCATTGTGAAAAAGTCTATTTCATGTTAGCTTAATTGCTGGAGAGCTCTTCATGTTGAACTGAAATCAGCCTCCCTATGATTTTTACTATTTTCTTTTAATTTGCAAGTTTTGTTCTTGTAAGAAGAATAAAACCAGTCCCTCTTCTTTATAACAGACCTCTGAATGTTTGAAGACTGCTATTATGTAGAACTTTTAAATCTACTCTAGGCTTACCTACAAACTTACATTGTTCCTTCTATCATTCCTTACATGGCATGGCTTCCAGTTCTTCCTTCTTCCTCTGGACTCCTCCAGTTTTTCATTGTCCCTCTCAAAACGTGGCATACAGGATTAAGCAAGTTAGTTCAGGTATTGTCTGAAGAAGATGGATTAGAGCCAAACTTGATCTGTACTCTCAGCTTCTAAAATTGAATGTTTTGATTTTCTCTTGCTTCACACAGCATCATAGCAGTTGTAGCCATCTAAATATCCCTGTCCTTTTTCACAGCAGTTGGATATGCAGCTAGGTTTTCCCACATTGTAATCTAACGTTGATATTTTTTAACCTATTAGTTCACCTAATCCAACCCACACTTGAAGCGTGGTCATCGATCCTGATGAATGCTTATCTATCTCTAATCAATCTTCGGAAAATTTCATCTCTTGCTTCAGCTCATTCAAGACTGTTCAGATAATTCTAATCCTAATGCTGTCACCTAATATATCAGCCACCCCTGCCAATTTTGTGTCATAAGTAATTTCGATAAGCATGTATGTTTTTATGTGTTGTTGATAAAAATTTGAACAGGAAACACTGAGTACAGGGCCTCATGGCGTGTCACTGGAGACCTTTATCCAAATTGATATTGATCCATTAATCAACATTCTAAGTTCATTTAGCTATGAATTCACCATCAATGAACTCCACATGTCTCTATCTTATCCACCAGGGTGTCATTAGAGACTTTGTCAAATGCTTTACTGAAATCAAGACTCACTGTGTCTGAAGCACTCCCTTGATTTAATAACTATCAAAGAAGGAAATGTGGTGAGTGTAGCATGACAACTTCTTGTCATGCTGGTTCTTGGTGATTTCTACTGTGATTTTAAGTACTCACAAACCATCTATTCTTCTAGAAATTGACATAAAACTCAGTGGTCTGTAGTCTGAAATCCATCTCTTTTTCCTGTTCTGAAAATTGAAATATTTGCCCATCTTCAATATTCTGTCGCTTCTTTTCTTTATGATTTCTAAAATATTACTCGTCACCAGCAGTAGTTACACTATCTAATAAGATAGTGTAGCTACTACTTAAACTCATTATTTAGGTGCCTTTAATCTAACACATTCATTTAATCAATATTTTTATCAGTTATCTACTACATGCAAAGAACTATGTTAAGCACTGAGGATATACAAAAATATTTGCCTTTTATAATTTTGCATCTATCCAATATTTTCTGTATACATCTCTGCAGTAAGCACCCTGAAGTCAGAGGCTATTTTGATTTTTATCTTTGTATACCTGGTGCCTAGAATTGTGCTTTGTAAATAATAAGTGCTTAAAAATATTTGTTGAATTGAATAAAGGAGAAACCATTCCCACCTCAGTTCACTCTTCTGACTTCTCCAACCACTCATCCTCATACTTCTCATCCCAGAGAAACCTCCATTCTCTTCATTAATGGCTTTCTAGTTCTGACCACCATTCTTGAAGGGGCCTGGCCAGGTTTGCTTCACTCCTTGATCTATTCACTCTTTGGACTCCTCAAATGCGTTCTCCTTTCTCTCAACCCCTACCCCGATTCCTACTTTTTAGATTTCCTTTGCCTTCTCTCTCTCTCTCTCTCTCTCTCTCTCTCTCTCTCTCTCTCTCTCTCTCTCTCTCTCTCTCTCCCTCTCTCTCTCTCTCTCTTTCTTTCTCTCTCTCTGTCTCTATATATCTCTGAGGTTTTTTTTGGCCATCCTCTAGCATATTTTGGGGTTAATTACTTTCTTGATTATGCTTATCCTATGTTCTCTAATTTGCAGATTATTCTTATTACTGAGGGTTGATAGAAGAACTCTAGGACATGCCCATTTTTGCCTACTCTTTTGTCAGTATTACGAAAAGATAAAAATTAATATATCCTCTGATTTCTACTATATTGATTTTATAATGTAATTGATTTTATGCTGTATTGATCTTTATAATGGCCTGAACTCATCCCACTCAAAATTTCAGTCTCTCCCACTCCTCATTGGTTTAAAGGCATGGTTGAAAGGAAATAATCTCTTGTCTCTCTTCATTAAATTAGGGGAAGTTTGAACTCCCTCTTAGTGGAGATCAAACTGCATGGTTCTGGTCTCTTAGCCAAGGTTACAAGAGGCAGTAGAGACCCATAAATCAATTAACAGTCCTTAATTGTCCAAGGGGCCATGATCAGACACCCCTGAAGACCAACCCACTTTCCTCAGCTGCAGCCAATTGTAAGGCTCCTCAACTATCTCACTCTTTCCTTGCTTGCATCTCAATAAAATGGTCTTTTCCATTTCATGACTGTCACAGGGGTTAGTCTGACCTATTTTGTTAACAGTTATACAAGTCACTGTTAATGAACTGATTTTGCTAAGAGAAACATACCTCAGTTCCCCCTTCTCTCATTTTACTAACCACAACATTATACCTTCTTCCCCAAGTAATGAGCTTCTTCTTTCCTAGTTTTAATTCTTGTCTAGACCTCAGCTTTTAAGTCTCTTTTGTGTATCTTAACTTTCTTTTTGCAAGACTTAGGTTTATCTAGGTCTTCCTAAGATTGTTCTTAGAGATTCATACAGCTCTGTGCATGTTGTTTAGTGTATGCCTCTCCTCCCATAATTTGCATATGGCCTTTTTAAATATACAGGCTCATCAGAGAGTTTCCTATGCAACCACATTGGTCTCCTTAGATATGCTCTCCATTTCCTCTCCATTAGGTTCCCTTGTGATCATGTAATCAGTATTTAAAATCTGCCATCCATTCTGAATTATATTCAATGTGGGGCCTCTGGGAGTTGGGTCATAAATTAGTCTTCCTTGATATTTTTGAATTCTGATTTCATAAAGTCTAGGGTACATATCTCATTCCATATTCAGATACAGTCTGACTCTAGACACAGTCTAACATTTCCCCTGCTGTGGATACTACATTTGGAATTCAATGTAAGATCACACTTTCTTTTTCACTGCCACACCACATAGCTGATTCATATTGAGCTGATAATCCTCAGAGACCCCTAACACACCTTAATCCTTTATCGGTATGGTTAATTTTTTAAAACCCACATTCAAGAGTTTACATGTGTGTCTCTCAAATTTCATCTTTTTACCTTTATCTTACCTTTCTAACCTATGCAAATTTCTCTTCTTTATATTTATTCTGTCATCCAATGTGTTAGCTATCTTTCTCCCAGCTTCCTGCCATCATCAGCTATCACCTACGTGTGTTTGAATCTAGATCAAATAAGATTCGGATTGATCAAAAAGAAACCTCTAGATTTCTTTTTTTTTTGAAGGGGGAGGTATAGTTTCGAACAATTAAATAAATAGTAGCTGCTATTGGAAACTTCAGACATTATAGAAAGAGGCAGCCTGGATCTCTCAAGGAGGGACATTAAAGCAATTAGTAAGGTAAAGGTAAAGCAAAGTAAAAGGTTTTGAATGCCACCAGGACTTTTAGGCTGATGGTTAGTAAATCAAGAGATCATTCTAAACTTGCAAATTAAATTTATAATGGCTAAGTTATTCCATCATATACATTCAAAGCTTGAGAATTCTGTTGAATAATAGAGTTATTTTCAGAAATAAAATTTGAAGTTTAAAGTTAGAGAAACGAGTCATTTCCCAGGGCACAAAGGTCTATTTCTAAACTGTTTTAGAGTGTCAGAACTCAATCCTAGTCAACAAACATGCATTAAACACCTACCAAGTGCAAAGGACTGTGCTAGGCACTGGAGGTCCAAAGATAAAAAAAAAACAACACAGAATCCCTACCCTCAAAGAGCTCATAGTTCAATGGGAATGGGGAGTGGGTATTACCTTTCTACAAATAAGTGTGGTACAAGGTAAAATGTGGTGGAGACTAAGGAGAGGTCCAAAAAATGCCCAGTGGAGAAGTGTAGGAGAATAAATGACTTAAGCTGAAGAGAACAGGGAAGGCTTCAAGGAAGAAGTCAGATATGAGCTAGGCCTTGAAGGAAGAGGAGAATTCCAACAGGTAGGAATGAGGAATAAGTATATTAAAGGCCTGGGAGACAGCCTACAGAGTCTCAACAGTGAGAGAGATAGTCAATCAGTTGTTCAGAAGGTAATGATGATCATAAATGGTCATTCATTCCCTTATTCATCGAACAAATAACTATTAAGAACCTGTGTAAGGCTCCCTTTGTAGGGAACTCAAAGTACTATAGCATAAGAACATTCCCCCTGCCCCATTTGTTTGGTTAAGGAGATTCCTGACAGTGTGGTGGAAAAAGCATCGAAATGGAAGTCAAGAAAATGTAGTGTCAGGATCCAACCTGCATCTTCAGCTGTCACCCAAGAAGGAGTCCAGTTAAGTTCTGAGAGGCCCATAGATCAGGCTGGCCAACAGGCCTTATATTTTGTTTTGGACCTAGGATTTCCCAAAGAATGTCAACTAATAGATCTGCAGAGGTATGTCTGGGATGTACTTCTAAATGTTTAACAACTGGCTCTCCAGGGAAAAAAAATAGTATGCATGACACACTTTTAAGATTAAATTGCATTATTCACATTTTCTCCACCATTTTCTTATATCTAGACAATCATCATAACGATAAATCAAGTCATGATATGTTATATCATTTTTCAGTAGTGACTGACTGTGGCCCCATTTGGGGTTTTCTTGGCAATGATACTGGAGTGGTTTGCCATTTCTTCGTCCATCTCATTTTATAGCTGAGAATATGGAGGCAAAGAGGGTTAAGTGACTTGCCCAGAGTCACATAGTTAAAGTGGCTGAGGCCAGATTTGAACTCACAAAGATGAATCTTTCGTGACTGCAGGTACAGCACTTTGTGTACTTCACCTACCCTTCCTGATATGTTCACCAATTTCCAAGATGTAAATTAAGGGGTGGGGAACCTTGGGCCTTAAGGCCACATGTGGCCTTCTAGGTCCTTGGGTGCAGCCTTTTGACTGAGTCTAAGTTTTACACAACAAATCCTTTTATTAAGGGAATTTGTCCTGTGAAGTTTGGATTCAGCCAAAGGGAAGTTCTTGAGTACCTAGAGGGCCACCTGTGGCCTCTAGGCTATAGCTTCCCCACCGGTGATGTAAAATGCTCACACTGAAAATTTAACAGTCGGCTGTCATAAACAGGTACCAGCTGACTCCAGTATGCCCCTGGTCATATATCACATCAGGGAAACCTTGGATACTTTAAGTATTCTTATTAACATTATAGTTATCAAGGAGATGCGGTATACTTGAGGACACTGAGTGAAGAGCAAAGTAAAAGACCACTAACTTTGTGTGAAAGGAGTTAGTCTGAATCACAAATACACTCACTGCGAATCAAGATTGTTTCATTCTTTGCACTTGTATCTTCCCCAAGAAGAGTGCCTGGCACATAGCAGGCACCTAATAAATACTTGCTGGTTAGTTGGTTGAGGTATGAGACTTAACCAACATTGCCTAGAAAGTTGGTAGCAGAGCTAGGGTTCAAATCTTTCTGCTTCTCTACTCTGCCTCCCAGCCTTTTGACAAATTAACAAGGAAAGCCAGAGGAGCAGCTACATGGCACAGTGGATAGACCACCAGGCTTGGAGTCAGGAAGATGCAAGTCCACATGCCCTTTTTTTTAAAAAAAAGGGGTTTTAAAACTGTGCATGCCCTTTGACCCAGCAATACCACTTTTAGGTCTGTATCCCAAAGAGATCACACAAATGGGAAAGGACCCGCATGTACAAAAATATTTATAGCAGCTCTTTTGTGGTGGCAAAGAACTAGAAATTGAAGGGATGAACCTCAATTGGGGAATGGCTGAACAAGTGGTGGTATATGAATGTAATGGAATACTATTGTGCTATAAGAAATGATGAGCAAGCAGATTTCAGAAAACCCTGGAAAGGCCTACATGATATGATGCTGAGTGAAGTGAGCAGAACCAGGGGAACATTTTACACATTGTTCCATGATTAATTTTGATAGACTTTTCTTAGCAATGCAAGGATCCAAGACAATTCCAAAGGACTCATGATGGAAAATGCTGTCCACATCCAGAAAAAGAACTATGGAGTCTGAATATAGATTGAAGCATATTATTTAGTCTCTTTCTCTCTTTTTTTGTTTCTTTTTCTTATGGTTTCTCTCATTGGTTCTAATTCTTTACAATATGACTAATGTGAAAATAGGTTCAATATGAATATATATGTAGAATCTATATCAAATTACATGCAACCTTGGGGTGGGGAAGGGGAGAGATGGGGAGAAAATTTGGAACTCAAAATCTTATGGACGTGAATGTTGAAAACTAAAAATAAATAAATTAATTTTAAAAATGTTTTTTTAAAAGAAGATCAGAGTTCAAATCTGTCCCAGAAATGACAGGAGAAGGAGAAGGTGCTTTTCAAGCACCAAAACCCCTCAGACAATACCCAGCACTAGGTCCCCATCTTTTTCCTTAGATCATCTGTCTTCACCATAGGTGAAGACTATCAGTGAACTGCCCCCTTCTTGCACCACCAAAACTAGGCACCCCTCTTTTTCACCCTTTCTCAGTTTTTCTCCTCTCCTCTTCACCTACTCCCTGACAGGCTTTTCTCTTCCTAAGAGACCACAGGGATCACCTTCCCTTCATTCCTATATCTCAATTTGACTAGAACACATCATATACTCCCCTTTACCTTTTTCTCCTCCCCTCTTCCATGCACCCTCCCATTTTATAAAGTAGTCTCACAAAAAAAAAATCATTGATTCCCCTGAAGATGAGCTATCTTGAGATTCTGTCCATTTTGCCTCAGGTCCACCTCTTCACTATTACTTCCACCTGACTTCCATCATCAACCAGATCTCCATGTATATAGTTAGAAGTATTTACTGGCCTGTCAGCTGTCATTCTGTTGCTGTTCTTGGTTGCTATACTTATTCCTACCACACCTACCCCTGTGCTTCTACTATCTGAAATCTTTGAGAAGCAAATAACCTCTTCAGATATAGTTTTCTTTCTAAAAATGCTTCTAATGTCTATACTGAAAAGCTATAATCATTAAAACCATCTGGTACTGGGTAAGAAATAGAGAGATTGAACAGTGGAGCAGATTAGGTACTCAACATAGAGAAGCAACAAGTACAGTACTTTAGTGTTTATAAACCCAAAGATCACAACTATTGGGGCAAGAACTCAATACTTGATGATAATACTTTGGAAAATGGGAAAGCAATCTAGCAGAAACTAGGCATATACCAACAGTTCACACTGTACAGCAAGATAAACTCCAAATGGGCACATGATTTAGGTACAAAAGATAATATCATGAACATGTTAGAGAAGAACGGAAGAAATTACTTGTCAGATCTATGAGTAGGAGAATTCATAAGTAACCAAGAGACTGACTCACAGAAAGTAAAATGGATAATTTTGATTGCATAGCTAAAATCAACATGTCTTGGCAACAGCTTGGATGTGGAGAATGAGCTAGTGAGAAAGGCAGGAGGACTCCTAAGATGTGAGCTTGAGAGACTGGGAGGATGGCATTGCCCTCTACAATAATAGTGAAGGTAGGAGGGGCAAGGTTTGGGGGAAAGGTAATGAGTTCTGTTTTGGACTTAATGATACTTATTAGACATCCAGTTTGAGATATATGAAAGGTGGTTGGAGATGTGAGATTGGAAGTAAGCAGAGAGATGGGAGGCGGGAAAAATAGGTTTGAGAATCACCAGAAGAGAGATGGTATTAAATCTATGGGAGTTGATGAGATCACCAAGTAAAGTAGTACAGAGGGAGAAGAGAAGAGAGCCTGAGGGACACCTATGGTTAACAGGCATGATCTAGAGGAGGATCCAGCAAAGGAGACAGAGGAGGAGCCATCAGGTAGGTAGGAGAAAAACCAAAAGAGAGTCCTGAAAACCTATAGAGAAGAGAGTGTCATTCTCTTTGACCTCTTGTTGTCAACAATGGTGATTTAGAAAAGGCCATTGGATTTGGCAACTAAGAAATCATTGGTAACTTTGGAGAGAGCAGTTTCAGCTGAATGGTAAGGTCAGCAGCCAGATTGTAAGGGATTAAGAAGAGAGGGAGAAGAAAGTGGAGGAACCTATTGTAGACAGCCTTTTCAAGGAGTTTAGCTACAAAGAATAGAAGAAATGTAGGATGATAGTGAATATGGAAGGGTCAAGTGAGGGTTTTTTCAGGATGAGGGAGATGTGCATATTTGTAGACAGTAAAAAATGAACTAGTAGAGAGGGAGAGTTAGAAAATGAATGAAAGAATAGGGATAACAGAGGGGACAATCTGTTGGAGTAGATATAATGGAATGAAAGATTTGAGGAGGGATTAAAAAAGGTTTATAAGAGCCACTGTGAAGAATGGGATAGTGACTTGATGAGAGAGTTACAGTAGGATTGCCTAACAGCAGTGATGACCCAGCTGAGGTTATGTAACATAAATTATAGTAGACCTAGTCAGAATGATTGCATGATTTTTTCCACCTCCATTCAGCAGCACATATATAGGATGCAACCAATAATGGGAGTAATTCAAGGCTAAGGTGATGTGATAAGGAGGCTGGAAATTCAAGAGAAAAAGACAGCATAGAATTGAATCAGTTTATTGAGGAGTCAAGATGAGGAGAAAAGGAGAGAGTAGTTACTTGTGATGCTAGTGTGATCAAAGATCTCTTTCTCCCTACCCCCCCCATTTAATACACCTCAGGTGGAGCTAGTTAAGGGAAGCTTGATTAGGAGAGCCCTGTTTGTAGGAAGGCCCATTTGCTAAGTAGGTGCTAAGCCCTACGCCTACATAGGGTATGTATATCCTGTGCATAGCCATTAAGCTCAGACTAGAAAACTGCAGGGGCCAGAGAGCTGGAAGGAGAAGGAGAAGGAGAAGGAGGAGAAGGAGAAGGAGAAGAAGAAACTGTGAGAGAGGACAGAGAACTGGAAGAGATGAAGAGACAGAGAGAGAACTGGAAGAGCACTGATGACTGCAAGGGCTTTCAGAACTGTGGGAGGAGTGGACACAGGGAAGTAGACAGGATTCCTGAGTGAGTGTTCATGGGAAGGCCCTAGCAGAAGGGAAGGTTACAGGATGGCTTGGCTCCTTGCTGTAATACTGTATTTTAATCTCTGTGCTATTACATTGAGGTGGACTTACTGGTTTTGGAATACAATTACTGCTATGTCAAATTGAGGTTATTGGTTTTGGGATTTGATCCTCTTGTGTCTGAATAAATGTTTTACTTCTTCTGCCTTCTATACAGAGAGTCTCTTCTACTTTGCAATTCTGAACTATACAGGCATATTCATGATCACCATCGATATCATGAATATTGCCTTACTGATACATTAGTGCAGGGGAGATAGACTGGGAGAGAAATGAGGGGTCAAGGGACTAGGGGTCATAGAACAAATGAAGAGTATAGTTATGCGAAGGAAGGCAGAGGGAGAGTGAAAAGACAATAGGTTATGGCCAGAGAAAGAGATTTCAGAATTTTGAAGGTGGTGCATTTATAAACAATGGTGAGACCAAGGATATGACCATATTTGCATATGGCATTGAGCACCCACCTTGTCACCCCGCCTGGTCTCAGAAAAGGATATATTCTAAATCATTTGTTTTGTTTTGTGTAAAGAGCATTGAGATAAAACAAGAATAATCAGATAGATTTGTGGTACCTGTCTAACAAGGTCTTTGTGACAATCAAATGAGAAAATGTTTGGAAAAATACTTTGCAAACCTTAAAGTTGCCCACTATGATAATAGGTCATGATTAATGTTATTATTTTCAATATTGTATTATTGTTATTAACTGAGTCAGTGTTTTCCCCATCTTCATAAGATTTACATTTTAAAAATTTTATATTTAAAAGCTTTACACCCCTTTCCTCAGACCTCCCCTTACACACACACCCACACCCACACACACACACACCCACACACATCCCTAAAATGAATTTTAGGCAGCAACACAAGTAAAGCACTCATTTGAGAGTTTTTCTCAAGGAAGGGTACTTCACATTACCCTTAGAAAATCACAACAAGAAGGATGTCACCTCCTCTTCACTTTCCTAAGGGCAAACCATGAGAGGAAGAAAGGTGTGTTTGTTCAGTCACATCTGCCACATATTTCCTGTTTTGTTATCCAGCTTGTTTAATGCTACCCAAACCCATGTTTGGCCCCCATCTCTGTGTGCTGTGGTGTCTTAATTGAGTCACATATAACCACTCTGCCTACTGGCTTGGCTTCTTTTGAGCCCCAACTAAAATCCTGTCTTTTACTGGAAGCCTTTCCCAACCCCTCTTAATTCCAGTGCCTTTCTTTTGTTAATTATTTCCTATTTATCCAGTATCTTGTATGTAGTTTGCTTTGTATGTATTTGTTTGTATGTTGTCTTCCCCCTTAGACTATGAGCTCCTTGATGGCAGAAACTGTCTTTTGCCTCTTTTTATCCCTAGCCCTTAGCACAGTGTCTGGCACTTAATAAATGTTTATTGGTTGACTGATTAAAAATGAAATTATACCCCCCACACACACTCAGTTGCATAGACCTCCACTCTCTCCCAAAATTGATGCAGACCATTTAGAAATATGTAAGAATAATTTTGGTTTTAATTTCATGTCTTGAAAATGTATTATTCTATCCTATGGGGGGAAAAAAGGATAAGGCTGCTATTTCACTGTTCAGAATGTTGGTGAGAGAATTACTATTAATTAAGAGTTGACAGCTACATTTGCACAGAAGGCAACACCAGATCCCAAGTTTCATATCTATGAGCAATGTAGAGATCCCTCTTGACTCAAGTAGGATGAGGTGGTCTGTATAAGTAGAAGGAAACCTGCAGACAAGGATTTTTTTAACCTTGTTGGACCCCATTTGATGATAGGAATGGATTCTCAAAACTAACCAAATCTGGTAAAGAAAAAATTAACTCCTATTATCCTCTACTTTCAATGCTTTAATACAATTAACAGAATATTTCAAATAACCTCTAAGTGTCCCCAAGCAAGCAAAGAAGATGAATGTGCTTCTTTCTCTGAAATTATGGAAAGACATTGGCTTTTAAATGAGGAATACTGTTAGTAATGGCTCAATTCCATTCAGTTAAAAATCATTTAATTTCCTATTGTGCATAAGATTCCACGAACATGAAAATGAAAAAAGACATAGTATGCCCTCAACTAAATTGCCATAGTCGAATAGAGGGACAAGGATATATATATATATATATACACTCGCACACACACACACACATATATATATATATATACACACACAAAATAAATAAAATCATTATAACATGAGCTAGAAAAAAAATGATTAATTTTGTTGGCAGCATCAGAAATAGTATCTGAAAGACTCAAGGAGGAAAGGGACACTTCTAATTGGTGGAATCAGAGAAGGTGTCATGAAGAAGGTCAGTGGCCTTTCCTCTATCCCCTGTAGGAGGAGAAAGATATCGAGAGGCAGAGTAGATGAAGAATGAATGGGTCCATGCCAGCGGAAGGTAGAGGGCAGGAAAATGAATAAGGAACTATGAGCAGGCCAGTTGGGCAGAAGTACAGAATGCCTAAGGGGGAAGGCCATGAAACAAAGTTTGTAAAAGTAGGCTGGAGAGAAATTGTGGAGGGCCTTAAACACAAGCCTAAAAAGGCCATATGTTATTTTCAAGGCAGCGGGGAGCCACTGAAGCTTCTTGAAGGAGAGTAATGTAATCAAATTAGCAGATTTTCGAATCCACTGATTAGATTGCCTTGTCAGCTATGTGACGGGAAGAGTTTAGAAGCAAGAAGATCAATTAGGAAGCCATCGTAGTTGTCAGATGAGTGTGTGTGTGTAAAATAATGGCTTAAGGATGAGGAAAAGTGAAGAGTAGAGGATGACAATGAAGATAGAAGCTCAAATGAATGGGGAAAGTAGTCAAGACCATAACAGAAATATGCAAATTAGCAAACAGTACAGGTTTTTGAGGGAAAAATAATTCAGTTTTTAGACATTTGAATTTCCAATGTGAGGATATTGTAAATATACTGTACTTATTGTACTGTATGCTGTACTTATTCAATATGCAACTGGAAATATGAGACAAGTTGATGGTAGACTGAGTCTAGACATATAGATTTGGGAAGCACCTACATGCTTAGCTTAAAGTTTACAAGAGTGAGGAACCTGCAGTCTTGAGGTCACATGTGGCCCTCTAGGTCTTCAAGTGTGTCCCTTTGACCGAATCCAAACTTTACAGAACAAACCCCCTCAATAAAAAGATTTGTTCTGTAAAACTTGGCATCACTCAAAGGGCTGCACTTGAGGACCTAGAAGACCACATGTGGCCTCAAGGCCACAGGTTCCCCACCTCTGGACCTATCCTTTCATCTTCATGGTTAGTCTTTCCATAGCTTCAGATTGCAATCCCCTTCACATTATTTCAAAAGCCTTTGGAAAGCTCCTTCATGGTGCATGCAAGCTGGCTGCATACTACCAATATGCTACCAATGATGATTTGCTTATGAGAAGTGAAATAAAGGAAATCATTAAGCATCTGTGACACTAGGATAGTAAGTGGTCTAGCTTTTCAGTTTGATGCTACCATCATGTGGCCTCACTATAGGTTGATATGCAAGGTGTTCCAAAAGTCTTAGGGCAGTTTCAAGTTATTAAAGCTTAAACTGCTAAGGCTTAAAGCTATACTAAGAGTTTGTGGATACTCTGTAATATGCACATATGCATATAATATACATACAAATATTCAGATATTGTATTATGTTAAATTATTTTGTTATTGATGTAATGTATCATATATTATATCAAATATATTACATCTCATCTCATATCATTGTATTGTGTTACAAACAAATGCAATAGGAATTTGAGAATTGACTGGCATCCTAGGAAGCAAGGATTTGTAGTTCGGAGAGATAAGCATTCCCTTTTAGCCTTGAGAACAATTTGGGACTATTACAGTTCTTCAGTTTGAAGGTGGACTTGAGTCATGCCCAGGGGTTCTTAAGGGGAAACATAACACAAGCGTACTATTAGTGAAATTGTGAACTGGTTCAGCCATTCTGGAAGGTAATTTAAACTATGTCCCAAAAGCTATTAAACTCTGCATACCTTTTGACCCAGTGAAACCACAATTAAATCTATGCCCCAAAAGTTCAAAGATAGAGGAGGAAGATAAATATGTACAAAACCATTTACAGCAACTCTTTTGTGATGGCAAAGAATTGAAACTGAAGGAGTGCCCATGAATTGGGGAATAGCTGAATAAGTTATAGCATATGTATGTGATGGAATAAGGCTAGTGGGTTATGTAGTAGATACAGCATTGGCCCTATAGTCAGAATGATGTGAGTTCAAATCTGGCCTCAGACTCTTACTAGCTGTACGTCTCTGGGCAGGACAGCTAACCCTGTTGGCCTCCGTTCCTCAACTGTAAAATTAGCTGGTGAAGGAAATGGCAAACTACTCCAGTATCTTTGCCAAGAAAACCCCAAATGGAGTCAGAGAGAGTGGGACAGGACTGAAATGATGCAACAACAAATGTGATGGAATACTATTGCACTGCAAGAAATGATGAAGAGGATAGTTTCAGAGAAATCTGGAAGTACATATTAGTTGGCAGAGTGAAGTTCACAGAACTGGGGGAACACTTTATTTGATAACAATAATAATATTGTAAAGAAAAATAACTTTGAAAGATTAGAACTCTGATCAACACAATAATCAACTACTCCAGAGGCCTCATAATAAAATATGCTACCCAGTGCCTGATATAGAAGTGAAGTATAGAATGAAACATATATATATGTATATATATATATGTGTGTGTGTGTGCGTACATATTCATTTATATGTGTGTGTGTGTGTGCGTGTGTGTGTGTGTGTATGTATATATGTTTAGGCATGGTCATCTGGGGAATTTGATTTGCTTGACTGTATAAAATTTGTACAGTGGTTTTTTGTCTTTTTTTTTACTTTCCCAATAAGAGGGAAAGAAGGAAGATCTTCATTAAAGTAAAATAAAATTTAATTTAAAAAGAGACATACACAATCTTTGAGACATGGATTGAGAGAGATAGGTGAAGATTTCAAGAGAGCCACAGTGGGGAATAGCATCTCTAGATCAATCATTCCACATCAATTAATAAGCTGAACCCAGAAGAATCAGCAACACAGCTGCAAAGGGTTAAAAAAACAAACTGAAAGGAGCTACTGAAAAGGGAAAGTGAAATGTGGGCTTGACTGAGGCAGAGAAGGGAGAGATCAAGGAGGGCCACTGGTCCCCATAGAGCAGCTTGGAAGAGAATACTCTCAGAGCAAAACTTCAATTTGTACTGACCTATCCAAGGACTGAGGGAAGTTCAAAAAAAACTGCTCTTTTCCCAACTTCTTTTTTCTATACTTGTCTAGTAAAAAGTGTTATAATATATAATCTGCTGGAAAAACCTAGAAAGACTTACATGAACTGATGCAAAATGAAATTAACAGAGCCAGGAGAACATTTTACACAGTAACAGCAATATTGTACAATGAAGAATTGTGAATGATTTAGCTACTCGCAGTAATACAATGCTCTAAGATAATCCCAAAGAACTCATGATAGAGCCTACTATCCACCTGCAGAGAAAGAACTGATATTATTTGAATATAGACTGAAGCATGCTATTTTTCACTTCTTCTTTCATCCTTTTTCTTTGGAGTCTTCTTATATATAATGGCTAATATGGGAATGTTTTACACAATTGCACATGTATAACCTGTATCTGACTGCTTACTATCTTGGGAAGGGGAGAGGGGAGAGAGAGAGGGAGGGATAGAATTTGGAACTCAAAATTTTTTCTAAAAATGTTAAAAATCGTTTTATTATGTAATTGAGGATATATAGATATAGATATACATGTATATGCATGTACAGCTATAGATGTATAGATATGTATATATATGTACACATATACACAGGTACATATGTATATGTGTGTGTACATATATATATATATAATATAAAATCCATGTTTTGTTGCATCTCAGCTTCAAAGGCTGCATTGAGTTCACAATCATCTGCAAACAGAAAATCATGCACCAACACTCCTTCCACTTTGGTCTTGGCTTGTAGCCTTTTCAGGTTGAAGAATTTATCATCAGTGTGGTAGCCAACCTTGATGCGATGTTCATCCTCATTGAAAGCATTTGACAACATGGCTGAAAACATCATACTAAAAAGCATGGGAGCCAGCACACAGCCTTGTTTCTCTCTACTGGTGACTGGGAAGGCACGAGAGCATTGTCCATTATCTGGAACCTAGGCAAGCAGGCCAGCATGAAATTGACATGCAATGCTGATGAACTTCTCCAGGCAGTCAAATTTTGGCATAATTTTCTATAAGCCCTCATGACTAACAGTATCAAAGGCCTTGGTCAGATCTACAAACATTATGTACAGACCTCTGTTCTGCTCCTGGCATTTCTCCTGCAGTTGTCAGGCAGCAAACACCGTATCAACTGTTCCTTGACCCTTTCTGAAGCCACACTGGCTCTCAGGTAGGTAAGTGAAGGATAAGCTTATTAAGGAGGACTCTGGAAAGAATCTTGCTAGCAGTAACTAAGAGAGAGACCCTCCTTAACCCCTCAATTAACATCATGAAAACACAGGTGTTCCATCAGCCACCAACACACCATCCATACATGGAACCATCGGTTACAGCAAATGGAGAAGTTTTGAATGCTGTGGATAAGTTCAATTACCTTGACAGTGTACTTTCCAGGAATGTACACATTGATAATGATGTGTACTCACACATTGCCAGAGCTAGCTCAGTGTTTAGGAGGCTCCAAAGGAAAGTATGGGAGAGAAGAGATATTACACTGATTACCAGACTGAAGGTCTACAGAGCCAAGGTGCTGACCTCATTGTTGTATGTCTGTGAAACCTGGACAGTATACCAGAACCATGCCAGGAAACTGAATCGCTTCCGTTTGAATCGTCTTAGGAAGATTCTGAAGATCACCTGGCAGGATAAGGTACCAGACACTGAGGTCCTTACTAGAACTAAACTGCCGAGCATTCAAACTCTGCTTCAGAAAGCGCAACTCTGATGGGCTGGCCACATTGTTCGAATGTAAAACGTACGCTTGCCAAAAAGACTATTTTATGGAGAACTCACACAAGGCAAGCGTCCACAAGGTGGTCAGAAGAAGCAATACAAGGGCACTCTTAAGACCCCTCTTAAGAACTTTGGAATTGACTGTGTGACGGGGGAGACACTGGCACAGGCCTACTCAGCATGGCATACCCACATCAGAAAAGGTGCTGTGTTCTATGAGCAAAGCAGAATTGAAATAGCTCAAAGGAAATGCACATGTGCAAGTTTAGAGTATGCACCCCAAATATTCACATGGACTATTTGTACCCGACCTGTGGTAGAGCATTCCAAGCTTGTATTGATCTGATCAGCCACAGTCGGACACACTGAAACTTGATTCCAGCATAGTGATGTCATTTTGGTCCTCTTTGAGAATGGACAGCTCTGTGTGTGTGTGTGTGTGTGTGTGTGTGTGTGTGTGTGTGTGTGTGTGTGTGTGTGTGTGAGTGTAATCTGTCATGTCTTTTTCTTCAACATTTCCCATCTTGTGATTTCTTTTTTGACTCAAAGAGGAGGGATTAGTAGAGATTAAAAACAAATTTAAATTAGGGCAAAGAGTTGAATCTCTTCCCAAATGTTGGTTATTTTCC
>CM053622.1:694859894-694904391 GCA_028646595.1 Phalanger gymnotis | reverse complement strand
TGTGTGTGTGTGTGTGTGTGTGTGTGTGTGTGTGTGTGTGTGTGTGTGTGTGTGAGTGTAATCTGTCATGTCTTTTTCTTCAACATTTCCCATCTTGTGATTTCTTTTTTGACTCAAAGAGGAGGGATTAGTAGAGATTAAAAACAAATTTAAATTAGGGCAAAGAGTTGAATCTCTTCCCAAATGTTGGTTATTTTCCTAATCAGAGGTCTCTAAGCTGTTGCGATTTTGCTAATCACTTTTCTTCTGATAGAAACTCCCAAAAAACTTCAGCAAAGGGGACCACATGGACCTGAGGAGACATTCTTATCTTGCTCATGGGCTAAAAAAATGAGCTGTTATAACAGGATCTGTTTGGCTGATTAAATGTCCAAAGACAAAGAGAGGTGTTAGGGAAAAGATGGCTGTGACAATGGTGCCAATCCACCAACATGCCCATAATCAACAATGTTACACAATCCTAGCAGGAAATTGGGTGAGAAAACAATATGAGGAAGGCAGAAAAGAATGAAGAAATAAGAGACTCAAGAATGAGTTGCTCTGGTAGAAGCTGTATAAAGCAGACTATGAAGCTGCTGTTTTAGAAAGTCACAAATATTTTTAAGTTTGGTTTGTCTGGAAAGAACTTGATCTTTGTCCTTCAAGACATTTTATCCCAGGAGGATCGATGTGAAGTGAAAATTGTTCCTTTGCTTTTTTTTTTCCTTCATTCCATTCTTTTCTGACCGGGAAGAGCCTGGAGTACAGATACATGTTTGTAATACAATAATACAATAATATCTTGTGAATAACATACATAATAAAGCTATCAATTGGTTCCCTTGGAACCTAACAGAGTCGGCATAGCTTCCCAGGTGTATAAGCTTCTCCCAGGGAGGAGCTAATTAATGGGGAGAATATAACATACAAGAGATTCCACTTTGTGGCATGACTTTGCTTAATGAACTGTTACTGGAATCCTCCCTGCTGCCCTTTCACCTCAGGACTCAAACCAAATTTCATTGCTCATTAAATTATACATTCCTTTACTCCCAGGATGGGATTGAGTTAGGCCTGGAACTAGCTGGCCTAGGCCTGACATGGTGTAATAATAGGATCTCAACCCATGTTTCCCTCCTTAGGGAGATCAGAAATTTCACCTCTTGGGCTCCAGATGTGTGCTTCTTGCTGTTAAACAGAAGTTGAGATGCCAGTTCCTCATGCCTCTAACACATACATTTGAAACTCAAATCTCCATCACTGGGGGTGGGGGATGATTGGTTATACCGTTTACTTTCAGGCCATGAGTCGAAATATCATCAAGAGAGATGGGAAAGTTTGGGTTGTTCTCAAAGTGCAATCACAGGACAAGGTGGCATTTGTCCAGAGAAATTTTGGATGTTCTTCCTGTTTTCCAAAACATCAAGGATTTTTTTTTAGCATTCTTTGCTTACCGCAAGGAGTCTCATTAAACATTCCACGCAGAGAAAGTTGTAAATCAAACATGGGGAAGTTGGCTGTTTGAAGCCTGGCATGCTGTCCATGACCTCATTAAGCGGAACACTGAGTGGCTTTAGCAAGATTGTTCTCTTGCCTCTAAAAGTCCTCAGATTCCATCTTGCTCGCTTGAGACCCTAATTCCCCAGGAAGTGAACTTTTCAAAGGTCAGCATCATGACTTCTGATGTGAGGCTCTGCATGACGACTTGACTCTTAATTTGTCACTTATAATTATGTGAGCATAATAGAAACCCTTAATGTAAAAGAAAAAAACTGCCACTTTTTAATCTGCTCTGATTCAGTACTCAAGCTGATGATGTACAGGGAGAAGTGATTTTTTAAGAAGTATGTTTACTCTGTTTAAAAGTGGAGAGTTTAATAACTAAAATGTGTTTATGGGAATTTTAATATATTGAAGGAATAACAAAGTGTTTAAGTATAAATTATGTTTTTGAAGTGGAAGGCAGAGCATGTCCTTTGAATTTGGGTTGCTACTGTTTTCATTAATGAGTGTGATTTTAATGAATTCTATGAACTGGAAGACCATGGGTGAGGAGGAGACTGTGTTAAGAGCCTAAGGTATATGATCTGTGAAAGGTATTTGTATTGGGTTCATGATTCTAACAGAGCCTACATGTAGTGGACAGGATCAGCTTGCCCAGGTGTCCTAAAAAGGAAACAATGCCACACATATGACAAGGATGATGTCCCCTTCATCTATGCCTATCATCCAGTCTTCACTGTGACCCACAGAACAGAGTACTTCTGTCTCCTTCTCTTGTTTTCCTTCCTATTTGCTGCATTTCCCTATTCTTTATGAATTTTTGAATCCTCTTGATATCTCTTGTTTCTAACAGGCTGTGCCTCCCCCAGCCTCACTTGCATCTGGCCACTTCTCTTCTTTCCCTCTGCCACTCCTATGGTACAAGCCATTGTTGCCCTTAATTTAAGCTAAATGGACTTCCCATGTCCACTTTCTTCATTCCAACCTATTCTTTGTATTACTACCAGAACACTCTTCCATATGCATAGGTCTGGCCAAAAAAATTTCTAGTGGCTGCCAACTGCCTATGAAGTAAAGTTCAAATCCTTGTGTCTAATAAGAGTACATTTGCTCTGGCCCATTCTCCCAGGATCAGGAAAGTTATGTTTCCTTCTCAGGGTTCTAGGATACCCGAGTGATTTGAGGGTATCTCTCTTCTATTGCTATCAGCTCAAGCCCCCACCAGCTGGATTTTTCCCATCTAGAACCTCAGCGTTATTTATACACTAGACATTAATTAACTTTTACAAAAGGATATTTACTTCAAAGTTGTAACAAGAACAAAGGTATAAACATTTTCCCCAGTACCTCAGGAGCATTCTTTCCTCCACAATTCCTTGGTCCAGGGGTGGGGAACCTGTGGCCTCAAGGCCACATGTGGCCCTGTAGGTCATCAAGTACAACCCTTTGACTGAATCCAAACTCAAGAGAACAAATCCCCTTAATGAAAGGGTTAAGACTGCACTTGCAGATGTAGAAGCCCACATGTGGCCTTGAGGCTACAGGTTCCCCACCCCTGACTTATGCTATTCACTGTATGAGACTCATCCTCTTATCCTGTCTTCTCTTATTGAATTCTTATCCATAATTTAGAGTTTATCTCAAATGCTACTTTCTCCATGAAGTCTTTTTTGATGTCCTAGTCAATAACAACCTTTTGGTTAGAGAACATAGTACCATCACTCAAGTCTTAGGTTTGGTCCCTCTGGATACATCTTCTGTTTCATCAATAAAAACTGCCCTCCTAGCTAGAACCAACCCTCAAGCAAATGCATATTGTGTATCTCTAAGGAGAATGGGCAAAAGAACATAGGTAATCATCTCTAAACCCATCAGAAGCATTGGGCAAGAAATGTAAAGCATATCATATTTGTATGTTAAGGATAAAACATAATGTTAGGATGATTTGTTTTGGATTTTCTCTTTTCTCTCTACATTTTCTCATTTGATCATCTTATCGACTCCCATATGTTTATTTATCATCTATGTTAATCCCAGATCTATATATCCAGGCCTAGTCTCTTTCGGTTCTACATCACCAACTAATTGTGTACTGGGCATTTTAAGCTGGGTGTCCCATAAGCATTTCAAACTCAACACAGTGAAAACCAAACTCAGCTTTTCAGTCAAACCTACCCCCTCCCAGATTTTCCTGTTTTTGTCAAGGATACTGTCAACCTCCCAAGTCATTCGTGTTTGTTTTGTTGATATCATCTTCAATTCTTCTTTTCGCTCACTCCATATATCTTATCATTTCTGCCTCTATAACATCTCTTGAATAAATTCCTTTCTCTTTACCCACAGGGCCCCTAACCCTCGTACAGCCTCTCAGCACCCCTTGCTTTCTAACTAGTCTCCTTTCATCAAGTGGCTCCCCACTCTAATCTATCATTTACATAAGAGATTTTTGCAATGTGCAGGGCTAAATCACCCCCCTCTTCCTTCACTCAGTAAAAACTCTCCGGTGGTTTCCTCTGACTTCTAAGATAAAATATTAAATTCTCTGCTTGGTTGGTATTTAATGCTGCTTACAACCCGGCCCCATTCTATCTTTCCAGTTTTCTTATACATTACTTCTGAGAGAAATGATTGTTGATAACCAATGATTTGGGGAGATCCAGAGTTCTCCGCCTCATTACAAGGCTCAGTCTCTGAAGGACAGGACTGATGATAAGCAGATAGGATCAACATTCTCCTCAATCTAGGTATTGCTGCCCCACCCAAAATTACAAGGAATTTAATCTAAGGTAAAACTCCTGACTCATTGTGTTCTACTCAGTCTTGGCTGGGGGAATATAGATCTTTCTTCTACATTTCCTGGAGTCTGGCATGCTCTGGGAGTAAGAATTACATAATCAAAGTCACATCACCCTAGCCCCCCCACTAGAATAGGTCCATCTCTCATTATAATGTTTATTCTCACTCTTATTAATTGTTAATCAATCAAAGTTGATTGCCACGCTCAGGAATACCCACTCTACCAAGGGCATATAAACTGAGTTCACCACCACAACTGGTCTTTGGTCTGAGAGAGATAGCCAAATGACCATTTCTTTTATTGATAATATGTTAACATTATTAATAAAATGATTAATTACACAGAAACTATGCCTCTCAAACTTTTTAAACATCATACTTCGCTCCATACACGTACAGTCCAATCATACCGACCTATAATACTTGCTATTCCTCACACATCTCTTATCTCTCTGCCTTTGAGCTAGCTGTCCCTCATTTCTGAAATAACATCCTTCCTTGCCCCTGGTTTCCTTTAAGACTCAACCCAAATGCTACCTTTTACAGGAGATGTTTCTCAGTCCCACTCAGCTGCCAGGGTCCTTCCCTATAGGTTATCTTCCACCTATGGGGCAGCTTTGTGTTGCTAACAGGTTAAAATCTTCATGTCTCAAAACTAACCTGTTCCTTAGAGGGGAAGTCCAAGGACCCTAAATCTTAGAGCTTGAAATGCAGAGGGTGTCATATTTTTCAGCTTTCAGAGGGATATAAGGAACAGATTATAAATGTTCTAGCGAAATAGAAACTACTCTTTCCTATCATCTTAGCCTATCTCCTCACTGGTGCAGCTGATCCAGGACAGTCTGTGATTATGTCTATGCAAGAAATACAGTCACATGTAGGGAATGCACATTACCATAAAATGGTCCAGTCTTTGGAAGGTATTTTTGTCAGGCAAACAGCCATTTTACCAACCTTTCTGGTGGTCTTCTGAATTCCATGCAGAGTATCTGAGTTTCCTGCTTCTGTCTCAGTCCCTTAGATTTTGGCATCTTGTTCCTAGTTCCTGACTTGTCCCAGCCTCTGGCTTATACTCCCTTAGATCCTGATTTGGACCTTCTAGTCACAGGAACCTTAATGTAGGTATTACAGTGCCAGGCATATAGTAAGGGTTTAATACATGTTTATTGACTGATAAACTATTTTTGAGCCTAATCTTCACATGCCAGACTATAGCTTATCTATTAATGACATTAATGCCAGCTATCTGAACATTAAGACACGGCAGCTTCTGAAATTATTATGGACTCATTATGTCCATGAGTGGGCAGATATTTCAAAAATCCTATGGTCCTCTATAATTATTCCTTATTGTAAGGTATGGTTAAAAGGGATTGAAGAATTGAGTAGTATTACATATTAAGATGATAATACCAGGACACCAGGATAGAACAATATACTAGGCCAAAAAGAAGAGATAGAGGAAGAATAGGAAAAACAGATCTCTAGTCTGACACAACAGCATAAGAGTGCCAGACCTGGAGTCAGGAAGACCGGAGTTTGAATCTAGCCTCAGACACTTACTTAGCTATGTGACCCTGAGCAATTCACTTAACCTGTTTGTGTCAGTTTCCTCATCTGTAAAATGGGGATAATAATGGCATAAAGGGCAAACATGTAAGGAACACAGGTATTCTAACCACTTGTAAAAGGTAATACACACAGATAATACATGTAGTTGGCACACATGTTGATAAGTAAACAGGGAAATGTTTAGTAAGCATGAAAAAATATATTGGTAAAATATACACATTGGGGGATTCATTTGGATTCTATTTTGGACAGCCTCAATATTGATGGTGAACACCTTTGACAAATATAAATCTCCCTGTTTTATGCCTGACTTGATAATAATAAGAAGAAAGTAGTCACCATCAAAGTTTTCTGTAATTATACCTTTCAAGGAATTTTTTATGATTTTGACATATGCATGTGAGGAACACT
This sequence comes from Phalanger gymnotis, assembly GCA_028646595.1. Lineage (NCBI taxonomy): Eukaryota > Metazoa > Chordata > Mammalia > Diprotodontia > Phalangeridae > Phalanger > Phalanger gymnotis. Next base: position 694,898,130 of record CM053622.1, on the reverse strand, counting down.
GTCAGAGAAAACTCTTTAAGGTAGTATTATGCTTTACCAAGCGAAATGAATGTTTATAATCAACAGACCATAAACACAGTAAGATTCTGTATTATCTATGCATTTTATTCGGTTGTATGAATTTGAAAATATGGTCTGCTGTAGAATACCATTTTTAGGAGCCCAACTATTTCCACCCTTAAGATAATAATAGCTAATTTTATAAGTGGATGGAGCTCTGGGCCTGGAATCAGGAAGACATCTACCTGAGTTCAAATCTGGTCCTAAACACTTACTAGCTATATGACTCCAGGAAAGTCACTTAAGTGTATTTGCCTCAGTTTCCTCATCTATAAAATGAGGTGGAGAAAGAAATGGCCAAGTACTCTAGGATCTTTGCCAAGAAAACCCCGAAATGGGTCATGAAGAGTTCAACATGGTGGAAAACAACGCAACAACAATAACAACCACAATTGCAAAGTACAATGCAATATAGTCTCTCATGTGGAATATCTCTTTATCCCAGTGAGCCAATTGCACATTCTTGGTTTGAACAGGGTTTCTAATCCTACCGTGTTGTTGTTTCTGATTCTGCCTTTATCTTTGAGCTCACCCTCACATTCTCCTCTTGGATGAAACCCTGGGAGGTAGGTGCTATAATTAGCACCATTTTATAGATGGGCAAACTGAGGCTAAGAGACTCAGTAACTTGCCCAGGGTCACACAGCTAGAAAGTATCTGAGAGAGGATTTGAACTCAAGCCTTCTTGATATCAGATCCACTGCCCTGTCCTCTAGGTTACATAGCAGAGTGGGCATCTGCCCATGCATTCATCAAGGATGCTTTCGGTGTTGGTGTATCATCAATACTTCATAAAGATAGGAAAGTATTCAAATTTCTTGGCCATTACTGAAATTCTCTTTTAAAAAATGTTTAGTTCTTATTATTAAAAGATAGATGAATTATTACAACAAAGTTAACACTATTCTCTAACTCCCAATTTGTCTTCTGCGTGGAAAATTAGGTACATTCTATACCAGAATTCTGTAGCCACTTGGTTTTCAGTTGTCATTCTGCAATCAGCAAGCACTATGCAGATCCCTACTAATCATATTTGTCCTCCCTGATATTTGCAGAAAATAGGGTACAGGTTAACATTCCCTTCACAATCATTTGAGTTTATTCCTTCCCACTAGTATAAGTCGCTCCTTGGTTATTATCATTCTATACAATTTTTTCTGATGCCCTTAACGATTTCAGCCTCGGCAGAGCTCCTTTGAACAGGGCCTGGGTGAGAATGAAGATAGACAAATAATCTGATTAGCTTCTTAAAAAAAGAAAGAAAAGAAATCAGATCAGGGAAGCTGCTTCTAAATGACTCCCATATTATGACTATAAAATGAAAACTTGAAATAAGCAAGCTTTATTGAATCCCCTACAACTCTCACCAGAAGAAGAAGCATTATAGCTGAAACACTTCTTCCTTCAGCACAGCAATGCTGGACTTGGTATGAGTTTGCACACTGATTTTAATCCAGCTGGTTTGCTTCCTGTCTCGTGGCTCTCTCTCTCGGAGAATGAGTCATATAATAATTCCCCAGCATCTCCAGAAGGTGAAGGTCACCTTACTGGGTCTTGCAGACCAGAAGGGAGGATGCCACTTGTCATCTGGTATCAAGCCAACCCACCAGGTGGGACTGTTCACCTTTCATTCTACAGAGGCACATCTGCATTTCTGCAATGAGGTGATTGTTCAATCTTGTCATTCCTTGACCCTAAGCATGGAACACACCAAGTGGAGCTGTCCCTGAGCGCCTTGAACAAGTCATTACAGAATGTCTCTTTATCTCAGTGGGCCAGTTGCACATTTCTGTGGTGAATGGGATTTTTAACCCCACCGTGCTGTTGATTCTGATTTTGCTTTTATCCCCTCCTTGAGTTCACCCTCAGGTGGTACAACATGTATCTAATAGGTACTACCATAGACTCTTAACAGTTCCTTCTTTTTTTTTTTTTAATCATGTGAGCCATGTGGGGTGCTAAGGTAAGGAAAGGAGATCTGAGAGAGTGAGGGCTATGATCTGTATATTTCCCCAATGAACTGAATGCTCAGCATTTTTCTGTTTTGAGCAAATCACACTGAATATGGGCAGATCAGAGGGCTACTGAAAGATGCAAGGGACTCATGCTATTCAGTTTTGCCTAATTTGCAAAATATTTATGCTCAAAGAAACAAGTAGTGTTTAATATAGCTTCACTGCAGCCTAGGCTCAATGATGCCGGAAAAGCCAGAGTGGAAAGATAGTGGGTGCTAGTATAATCTGGGAAGAGCAGATCTTGAATCCCATTGAGAGGAAAGGTAAGGAAAATGCTAATGTAATTACTTTTTGGAACAATACCATCTAAGTGAAAACTCATATCTTTATTTTCAGCACTGCTTCAGTATACAATAACTAAGAATGTAAGAAAGGACCACGTGGAGATGTCTGGAGGAGGCAATTTCCTCCCAGCCATGTAAGAGAAAGCGCTAAATGCTGCTGCTTCCAGCCCGTGGAAATCTGTTTTGATGTTATAGCTCTGAGTTTATGAGCTGTTCTTTTCAGCTGGAAGGGAATTGCCTCCCAATTGTAGTTTTACTCTTTTCGTGGAAATACAATAGGGAACCTTCTCTGCCGGAGAAAGGAGAGGCAAAGCGCCCGGAGTTGGAAGACACCTGGTGGAAAGATGCTGCCAGGAAGTGATTTGGAGATGAGGAAATCCAGAAATAGTGAAATGATAGCCCCAGGGGATGTCTTCAAGCTTTCACAACAAGCGAAGAATTAGAAATTGACCATGAATAGGCATTTCATCCAGGAAGTCATTTAAGCATGAGGCAGCTTGTAGCTAGCCACTATACATACTAAGGATAGGAATACAGCCAGGAGCTCCCCTACCCAGAAAGAAGAAAATGAACTTTCCTCCTGGGCTTGGCATTTTTCCTGTGACTTTCCCTCCCATTTATTGGAGGAGCTCTGAAGAGTGCTAGAGATGAGAAACTGAGGGACCCCAAATTCAAAGAGCCCTTGAAAGTAGCCTGCAAATTCATGCTAACTAGATGTCATTTAGCAAATGGAAAATAGGCAGCGAGCTCCTAGGAACTCACTAGCAGTGTGGCTGGGCAAGCTGCTGAACAGCTGTCTGCCTCAGTTTCCTCTTCTATAAAATAAGGATAATAATAGCACCTACCTCGCAGGGTTGTTGTGAAGATTAAATAGGATAACAATTGTAAAGTGCCTACACAGTACTTGGCACATAGTAAGTGGTATATAAATGTTAGCCATTAGCTATAATCTAATGCTAGGTCAAAGTGAAGCAACTCATGGTGACCACGAAGTGGAGATTAAAAAATAGGATCAAGTCAGAAGGTACTATCTAGCTGCAGTGGTTCTGTGTTCTAAAGAACTTGGTCCCTAGAGTGAAAAATCTCCTTCTGGAGCATCTGTTGGCAGCAAGACTCTGAGAAAGTGTCTTGAGAAACCTATCCCTCTGGCCCTCACCCTGACTTAGTGAGAGAAAAGCCACTAAGTACCTCCCCCCTAAGTACCCCAAGGTACCTAAGTACCTTGTCCAATGACTGGATATATGAGGTCTCTGCCTTTCCAAAAGAGTCATAGCAAAAAAAAAAAAAAATCTCAGGAATTTCAAGTTAAAAGAGCATCTCAGAGCTCACCCCAACTCTTTTGGGGAAAAGGTAGCACCTTGGCCAGAGAAGCCAGCTAAGGCCAGAAGCTAGAACTAGAGAGCAGCCCTCCAGCCTCAGGCCAAGTACTGCTGTGCCAAGAAGCAACCAGTAGTAACAGGACCGACAGAGGAAGGACGAGAAGGGGTCATGAGAGATTAGGAGGCAGCAATGGATAGCAGAGACTCCTTGCCCCACAGATGTGTGCTCACTACACGCACATGCGTGCACACACGCGCACACACACACACACACCATAAGCTATATGAGATCATCACTGAGCAGGTCCAGTGAGAATAGCATGATACCTTTACAAGAGTTTGCTTAGAGTGTTCAAGGCATGAGTTGCCCATTCACACATAAGCCCAGTTCACACACGCACCCAATGTGTGTTCTGTTCCCTGCACTTATGCTTTTCTATGTGTATTCCCTAAGAAAATTAGATTGTACAGTACGTAAAAGTGCTGGGCTTGAGAGTCAGGAAGATCTGAGTTCAAATGCTACCTCAAGAGAGGGATAATAGTATCACCTACTACAATCCGATGCTTCCAAGGTCAAATGAGATGACACATATCCTGTTTTTTTCAGTCATTTCAGTTTCAGTCATGTCCAACTCTTTTTGGATACCTTTTGGTATCTTGACAAAGATACTGCAGTGGTTTGCCGTTTCTTTCTCCAGATCATTTTTTTACCAGATGCGGAAACTGAGGCAAACAGGGGTAAGCTAGTAAGTGTCTGAAGCTGGATTTGAATTCAGGAAGATGAATCTTCCTGACTCCAAGCCAGGCACTCTCTCTAATGCACAACCTTGAAGCATTATATGAGTGCTAGTTACTAATATTAAGTATTCACTCTTCCCATTGATTGTGTGTATGTATGTAGAAGACTGTGCCCCAGGTTAATGTTACTTTTTTATGCTGTTTCATTAAATTCTTTTGCCTTGAATTAATTGGATCCTCTGGCTGACTAGAAAAAAAAGTAAATATATCAATTGTGAGCTGTAGTGTTGGATGGGTACAGACCTAGGGAGTACACTGAAGTACACTGACCCTGGGGGAGCTACGTCGGTGGGACCAAGTCAGAGGGTCCCTGCCCCCGCTCCATCTCCTTCTACATAAGAGTAAATAGAAAGGAGAAGATCCCACCTCTCATAGCCACTACTTTCACAATCAAACAAAAGCACTTATTAAGGACTTGTTTCAGACACTGTGATAGGTTCTCTGAATACAAAGGAAGGCAGAAAACAGGCCCTGACCTCAAAGAGATTTATATCCTAATGGAGCTTGCTTTCTATCAGAAACTTGGACCTCAAACTCCTATCTAGCAACACACAAAAACCCCAGCCATGGGGACTACTCTATAAGGAAATATCTTTCTCATTATCCTATATGAAAGACCATTACATCTTCTCTATGTGTGACATGTTGCTATTTTTGTAACTTCCCTTTTCATATATGATATATTGTTCATTTAAAATTGTCATTCATTCATTCAGCAGTGCAGAACACTGCTATAATTTCTGACCCAGAAGGGCCTCAGTTTGACTTTGCTTTACATAAGTTTCAGAAAAAAAAAATTTTGCATTTCTCTGTCTATGCCTATATATGGACAGACTTTCTTCTCCAGAATATAAGCTACTTGAGGACAGACTGTTTTGTTTTTGATTTTGTATCCCTATCCCAGAGCCTGAGAAGAAACCTGGCAAAGTCCCTAGAGAGCCAACCTCAAAGTCAAGAAAACCTAGGAGTTCAAGTCCTTCCTCTGAAACATACTAGAGATGGGACCCCTAGAAGTCACAACCACTAAGTGCTCTAGGCAATTCTATAAAGGAGCTGGCTTGCATTGGTAGAAGGAATTTCATCACTCAGATGTTTACTATAATAATGCAACAGGCCTAGTTCCTATCCCTATTTCAGATCTAATTTATTTAACACTTCAGGGATCTCTGATTACTGATTTCAACAGAGAATATCCCCACCCCACTCCAACCTCATTTCAAATTGTACTCCCTATATATAACTTAAGAAATGGTCTTTGAGAGTTACTATAGCTGAAAAAAATTTATCACTGTGGTCAACCCAGTGATGGGGCTCTCTAAGCATAGTTAGACTGATCATGAGACAAGAAGCATACTGTCCATCACTGGGACCCTTACTCAAAGCCTTTCCAGTACTGTGTGATTTGCCAAAGACTGTGCTCCACCAGCATTACCCACCTTCATGCTATAACAAGGCTTCAAAATAAGGCTTCTGGTTGAATCTGAATGCAAATGAATTAATTTTTCCAATAAATATTCATTTATCCCCTACTTTGTGCTACCCGTATTCAAAGGCTGAAGAAGGTGGTAGCCTTCCAGGGGGGAATAGCTAGTTCTTCTGTCAAAACACCCACTTCTAATCTGCCCCCCCCAACACACACACACTGGTACACCTGAACTTAAGGCAATGATTTTGGCAGCAGAGTGTGGAAGATTTAAAAAAATAGAGAGACGCCTGAGAGAGGAAGACCAATTTAAAGGTTTATTGTAGCAATATAGGAAAAAACGGTGTGAGAGTCCCTGATAGGCTACATCAAATGAAGATCGTTCACAAGGATTGGGAACTTTTAGTCTAGAGAAGAGAAGACTTGGTGGGGCCATTATAGTTGCTGTCTGCCTCTGACACTTACTGCCTATGTGACCTTGGGCAAGTCACTCAAGAAGGAAAGGAAGGGGGGAGGGAGGGAAAAAAAAGGGAGGGAAGGAAAGCATGAAGGAAGGAAAAAAACAATAAAGAGAGGGAGGGAAGAAAAAAAGGGAGAAAGGGAAGAAGGGAGGAAGAGAAGGAGGGAGTGAGGAAGGGAAGGAGGAAGGAAATAAGTATCTATTAAGCACTAAGTGTTAAGCACTGTGCTAACTTCCTTATGATTATTATCCCATTTTTTCCTAACAATAACCCTGGGATGTCGGTGCTCATTATGTAATTGAGGAAATTGAGGCAGGCAGGGATCAAGTGATTTTCCCAGGGTCACACAGATTATAAATATCTAAGGCCAAATTTGAACTCAGGTCTTCCTGGTTCTAGGACTAGCTCTCTATCCACTTCATCTCCTAGCTGCCTTTCTGGGAGACTCAAGACTAAATTGCAGAGAAGGTGCAACTAACATCTGTGGAAGGAGTTTCCTCATTCAGTAGTTCCCTATACTAATGAAATCATAGGTCCTACCCTTACATGCAAGGGATCTCTAAGGTCCCTTAAGTTCTGAGTGTCTGATGCTTCATTGGGACATATCCCTGCCCCCTGCCTCAGCCCTTGCCCTACTCCTGATTCCCATATCTCCACACTCCTTTCCTGTCCAGCTATGAGTCTTACTAGCTAGCCGTGTCACCCAAAGGAAGGAAACAAATGCCTGCGGTGTTCCAGGCACTGTACTAATCGCTATACAAATATTATTTTATTTGATCCTTACAACAACTCCAGGAGACAGATACTATTATGAGCCCCATTTTTAGTTGAGGAAACTGAGGCAAACTGGGGTTAAGTGACTTGACCAGGGTCATAGGCTAGTAAGTGTCTGAGGATGGACTTGTAATCAGGTCTTTCTGACTCACTGTGCCACCTAGCTACCTCTAAAGCAAGTCCCTTGCACTCTAGCCTTCATTTTCCTCATCTGGACTTCTAGGCTATTAATAAACCTTTCCTAAACATGCCTTTTTTCCCATTCATTTCCCTACCTCTGTATCTTCAACTTAATATATCTCTCTCCCAGAAATACCCTTGGTCTCATCTCTATTTGTTAAAATGTTATTCTTTTAAAACCCAATTTAAAAGTGACTTGCCTAGGGTCACACAGGTTTGAAATTTGGTTTTCCTAGTTCCCAGGCCTGCTTTCTCTCATGACACAATCACTTTTGCATCTAATAGAGTAGGAACTTAACAAATGCTTTACATGTGGGTTGATTAATGAATGGCAGGATATGTAGTTCAAGGGTTGGCAAACCATGGGAGCTAATCATTTTTAAAATGTAAAAACCATTCTTGGCTCTTGGCCAACAAAAACAGACAATGAGTTGGATATGACCCTTGGGCTGTAGTTTTATATAACCCCTGGTGAAGTGAATTGAGAACTGACCTCAGATCCATGAAAACCTGGATTCCCATTCTGCCTCTGGCACACTTTGGGACCCTGGACTAATCACCAAATTTTCATCATTCCAGGTAACTCTTTAGGGCTATAAATTGCAGAGAAGGTGCCAATCTGTGTGGAGAGAAGTTTCCTTACAAGAGAGTTCCCCTACTAATAAAATCCCAGGTCTAGTTCCTATTCCTAATGAATATGTATCCATCTCTTTATATTATAGAAAATTGAGTTCCAGAGAGGAGACTTCTTCACTACTTTTTCTTGGTTCATGTTTTTTTGTTTCACTTAATAGTATTTTATTCTTTTCCAATTATATGTAAAAATAGTTTTCAACATTCATCTTTGTAAGATTTTGAGTTTCAAATCTTTCTTCCTCCTTACCTTCCCTCCCCCCTCCCCAAGACAGCAAGCAATCTGATATAGGTCATACATGTACAATCCTGTTAAACATATTTCCATATTAGTCATGTAGTGAAAGAAGAATCGGAACAAAAGGAAAAAAAACCACAAGAAAGAAAAAAACAAAAAAGTGAAAATAGTATGTTTCAATCTGCATACAGACTCAATAGTTCTTTCTCTGGATATGGATAGCATTTTCCATCATGTCTTTTGGAATTGTCTTGGATCATTGAATTGCTGAGAAAAGCTAAGTTTATCATAGTTGGTCATCACACAATGTTGCCATCACCGTGTACAATGTTCTCCTGGTTCTGCTCACTTCACTCAGCATCAGTTCATGTAAGTCTTTCCAGGTTTTTCTGACATCTATCAGCTCATAATTTCTTATAGAACAATAGTATTCCATTACATTCACATACCACAACTTGTTCAGCCATTCCCCAATTGATGGGCATCCCCTCAGTTTCCACTTCTTGGCCATCACAAAAAGAGCTGCTATAAAGATTTTTGTAACATGTGGGTCTTTTCCTCTTTTTATGATTTCTTTAGGATGCAGATCTAGTAGTGGTATTGCTGGGTCAAAGTTTGATAACCCATTGGTCATAGTTCCAAACTGCTCTCCAAAATGGTTGTATCAGTTCACAACTCCACCAGCAATGTGTTCCAATTTTCCCACATCTTTGCCAACATTTATCATTTTCCTTTTCTGTCATATTAGCCAATCTGATTAATATGGTACCTCAAAGTTGTTTTAATTTGCATTTGTCTAATCAACAGTGATTTAGAGCATTTTTACATGTGACCACAGATAGCTTTAATTTTCTCATCTGAAAACTGCCTGTTTATATCCTTTGATCATTTATCAATTGGGGGAATCACTTGTATTCTTATAGATTTTATTCAGTTCACTATATATATATATATGAGAAATGAAGCCTTTATCAGAAACACTGGCTGTAAAAATTGTTTCTCAGCTTTCTGCTTTCCTTCAAATCTTGGTTGCATTGGTTTTGTGTGGGTTCACCTTCTTTTGTCTGACTATTCCTTTTCAGACCCCTCTGCAGGATTATCAATGATATCAAGCTCCTTTTCTGTGGTTGTATCTCATTTCGTCTTAGGCTCTCTCCCTCCCCACCTTCTGTCTCTCTCCCCTTCATTGAGTCTATCCATTTCCATGACTTTTCTCTATGAGAATGACTCCCAAATGTGTATATCTGGTCCCTTGCTTAAGCTCCAATTCTGTATCACCAACTGCCTGTAGGGCGTTTTCAACTGGATCTCCACAGTCATCTCAAACTCAGTGTATCCCAAACATAGCTTTATTATCTTTCCAATACAACCTACCCTTGTCCTTTATCACCTCTCACCTAGATTATTTCAAGCCCCCTGATTGATCTCCCTGCATCAAGTCTCACCCCAAACTAACTTCCATATACCCACCAAAATGATTTTCGTTAAGCACAGGTATAACTATGTCACTCCTCTACTAAATAAATTCCTGTGACTTCCTATTACCTCTAGGATCAAGGTGTTCAAAGAGGACTAGCACTTTTGGTGGAAGGGCTTGCTGGATTTGAACTTATGGCCTCCTGACTCCATGGCCGGTGCTCTACCCACTACACCACCTAGCTGCCCCAACTCTGCCTCTCTTAAATCCAATTCACCCACAAGTCAAGACATGACCTTGTGCTGGTATTGGTCCTCTTCAAAAACCACAGGACAAACTCTAACGATAGCCTTTCCGGGCTTCGCTTTCATCATCTGTAAAATAATAGTGTTGAACTAGAAGGTCTCTAAGATCCCTTATAGCTCTTGATCCTAAATATTTTGAAGACAGTGATATAGAAAAGAGATTAGATCTGCTCTCAGTCTCATTGGGGAGAGCAAAGAAAACAGGTTGGAGAAATACAGCATGAGGTAAGGAAAAACTTCCAAAAGATTAGAATTATCCCCAAATGGGCTACAAATGGAAGTAGCTGCTAGCTGCTTCCTGCTCTCAGTGGAAGTTTTCAAATAAAGGCTGAATGGTCACTTGGTGGTGTTACAGAAAGAATTCTACATCAAATAAAGCCTGAAGAAAGGAGCAAGGCATGTGGTGTCTTCATAGAAAAAAAAAAACAAAATCTGTTTCAGTTCATGCTAGTAGATAGAAGGGGCATAAAAGAAAGAGTGCAAGCATGAAAGGAAACTTAGTAGATGTTCTAGAGTTAGGGCTGAGGCAGATGAGGAGGAGCACAGAGGGAGAAATTGTCACACAAAAAAAGAATTTTTGCCTGGGAAGGAAGTGGTCCAGGATAGAAATTTGCTCACCATGGGATAAGAAGTTGTTTGGTGGGGTTGGTATGAGGAGTGGAAAGGGGTTGGGACAAGTAGACAGCAGCTCATAAAAGAAATTGGCTCCAGGGTTCTAATCATAATGTTGGGATAATAAGACTCTGCTTGCTCCATGTAATCCTTGCTCAGATGATTGCAGTTAGAGGTGAGCAAGGGAAGAAAATAAGGATTTATAGAATACCTGCTAAAAAGGGAAAGGTAAAAAAATGATGCGAGGAGGATCTTGGAAGTATTTGCCTGTTTTTCTCTCTCAGCACCTAACACAGTGCCTTGTACAAAGAAAATACACGTTTGTTGAATGAATTAATGAACTATATTACCCTAGAGCATAACTGAAGAGTTCTGTCATTTCATTTTCTCCTTTATTAAAAAAAAGGCATGTGGAAGATTTTTATCCATTTCGTGATTTGAAAATCAGGACTGTCCCATAGCCAACTTCCATTGCCCCATTACTGTGGGAGGGTTTTATGAGCTGAATAGTAGATGATTGTGTCAGAATATTTATAGGAAAAAAGATTGGTTATTGTGATTGCTTTCCCCATCTCTAATTCTACTGCCCAGTTTAATATGTATTCAGCTTATATTTAATTGAAAATAATTAGTTTTACCCTTGACAATCAATCACTGCAAGGACACATGTTAAGAAATTGCGAGGTCATCAAATTCTTAAATATTAACAATTCTCCTGTCTCTGCTAGGACAACATTTCCATAGTCTGATATTTGAGTTAATTTTCATGAAGGCCAAAACTGTGTCATACTTTTAATTAAAAGTCAGTCAATATTTTGAGTCATCCAAAGAACAAAGTGCTATACAAATAGCCAATTTATGAGTCCTAAAAGTTTCTTGAATTTCCTTCATGTCTGATTAGAGCCGGTGAGTAATTGAAGTACAACTGGGCTTCCAGCCAAGCCTGAGACATTTTGGGGTGCTTCATGATTGCAAAGGTAGAAATTAATCCTATTTGGGGGAAAGGATGCCAAAGTAACACTATATGTCTGAATAAGGAGCAGAGTTGACTCTACCTAGCGCCACCTTTAGCATCTTTGGGGAAAGACACTTGTGGTTCCAGACACTCTTCAGGAGAGATGTGTGAAAAAATAGAGAACTACTTTGGGAGTTAAAGACATGTAAAGGAAGTAACCTCCTCATCATGGACCTGGTCTCCAACTTCTCTTCCTAGAGACTTCAGAGATTTTCTTTTTGGTAAGATTTGACCCTTGCCTTTGGTTTGAGTTGAGATTTTATTTTGTTCTCAACTAAAGAGCTCATTCACTTGTATATTTTCTGGGATATGAAATCTGTACAATTTTTAGAATTCGTGTTTGCAGGTTGTTTGGAAATATGGTTTTATTCACTATTTGTGTTGGTCTTTTGTGTAACTAGCTTTTGGTAAGAAGCAAGGCTCCAGAGGTTAAGGAAGAAAGTACCTTCCCCCTTAAGAGCAAACATGGAAGTGCTTTTGTTCCAAATCTGTCTGGAAGTACCGGGGGAAGGAAGCCAATAACTCTCTTGGAGATGGGCAAAGAAAAGAGCTACCACCCATGGCCCTTCTCTTGCTCTCTGCAAATCAGAAATCACAGGCTGCCTCCTTCGGAAAGAGGTGGATCAGATTTCAGAGATGTCAATTATACCTGGCTGTCATTTAGAGTAACCATGTGGACATATATGTCTTCCATAAGGAAAGTTGTACTGATTATGATAAAATATGTTAGTTCCTTTTTGCATCACTGGATGGCGAGATAAACTAGAACCTAGGCTTTCACTGCTTGTTACAATCTGTATGGGACCTATTGAAGCATTAGATTGTGACCTTCTTTAGTGGAGGGATTGTCTTTTTGCCTCTTTTTGTATTTGTAGCACTTAATACAGTACCTGGCACATAGTAGGCACAATAAATGTTTGTCGATTGATTGCTTGAACCAGATTACTCATGGTAACCAGCCTGGCTTGCAAAATTGGGATAATTAATCAGTATCCTTTCTGGTTTGCCCGTTTTAGATATTTATAATATTAAATTTAAACAATTGGTAGAACATGAGGCCTTACAGCAAATTATATATAATGGTACTCCAGCAGAACAGGAAAGGACCTTCAGTTTTCGTCAAAGGACTATCTTGTTGTGGCTTCTCATTACTCTGTATCAGTGAATGATCCATATTTTTTAGTTTAGCTTAATATAGAATAAATCAACCAATGACCTTGGGCCACATTGCTGTAGAACTGGAGAACACACTGGAAAATCCTACTAAATTCAATAAATATTTGAGAGGGAACAGAATCTCCTGAACCAGCAGCTAAGTGGCTCAGTGGATAAAGAGTTGGGCCAGAAGTCCGAAATATTCATCTTCCTGAATTCAAATCTACCTGGGTGACCCTGGCAAGTCACTTAAGCCTGTTTGCCTCAGTATCTTCATCTGTAAAATGAGCTAGAGAAGGAAATGGCAAACCGTTCCAGTGTCTTTGCCAAGTAAACTCCAAATGGAGTCACGAAGAGTCAGACTCTACTGAACAACAACAAAAGAAATCTTTTTCCTCAACAAGTTTTCAATTTATTGAGGAGAGGAGACAAACATTTGAAACAATCAGAGGATGGGGTTGAGCAACACAGATAAAATCAAAGGTCTTTCTCCTCTCTTTTCCCTTCAGTTATGGAAGCAATATGTTGAGAATAGACTACTCTATAGTCTTTTAAGATCTAAGCTAATAATCTCTCTTTTTTTCAGTATCCTCAGTCTTGAGACGTGACATAATTTATTTCTTCACTTAATTAGAATTTTGTTTTTACGGGGTTTTTTTGCAAAATTTTACCACATGCCTAGAAATAATTATAGCTACCCTGAGGGGATCCTGGGGACAGAAATTATTAATTTAGACACTGTAGCTTGAAGCCTTTCATTCTCATGTGGAAATCACTTTCAGGACGTGATGAGTCCACATTAGCCAATCTTTGCTCTCACTATGAATAGTCCAGGAACTGCCACTCCTCTGCCCTGAGAAAAAAAGCATTTTACATCCTGACTGAAAAGCTCTTAGATTTATTAGGACACAATTAAATGATGATTCGTGTTACGAAATCTTAAATTTTCAGAATAGCATGCTTTGATTTTAAGTCTATCTAAAAGTATGGTAAGCAGACTAGACGTTATATTCAACATTGATTTATTAAGTCCTGTCTCCATGGCCCCAAATATAGAACTTCACATCAGTGAATGAGGTGACGGCAAAGATTTTTAGATCTGCAATCCAGATGCCCTATTAATCTCCAGGAGTGTTTTGGAAAATCCGATTGCTTTCCTGATACTCAGATATTGTTGACACCTAGCTGAGGCAGCTAGGTCATGCAGTGGATAGAGTACCTGGCTTGGAGTCAGAAAGACCTGATTTCAAATCAGTTACTGGCAGTGTGACCCTGGGCAAGTCACTTAACTTCTGTTTGCCTCAGCTTTCTCATCTGTAAAAATGGACCTCTCTCTCAGGTCTGTTGTAAGGATTGAATGAGATAATAATTGTAACGCTCTAAGCACAGTGCCTAGCATATAGTAAGCACTCTATAAATATTAGGTATTATTATCCCCTACACATTGTGGAATTTTTTTTAATCTCTTCCTCGAAATGAGGCCAGTGGCTATTCCTAGGACTGTAGGGTTGGTTCTTACCCTGGGGCTCTCCCTCCCTTGAGAGTCTAGATTTTAGATGGATGGGGAAAATGCATCTATTTTCATTAACCTTTCATTTCTTTGTAATACTATACATTTTCTTTTATGCATTTAAAAGCTTTATTCTGAGAATAGGCTCTACCATATTGCCAGTCGGCCAACTAGCATTTATTAAATGCCTCCTATATGCCAGGTGCTGTACTAGGTACTAGGAACGTAAAGAAAGGGAAAAACAGAAACAAAAACAAACAAAGGCAGGATTTGAATCTGGGTCCTCTGATACTTGGGGCAACTAAGGGATATAGTAGATAGAGGGCCAGGTCAGAAGTCAGGAAGATGAGCCTTCCTGAGTTCAAATCCTGAGTTCAGCTCCTGACCTCAGGCATGTACTAGCTATCTGACCCTGGGCAAATCACCTAACCCTGTTTGCCTCAGTTTCCTCATCTGTAAAATTAACTGGAGAAGGAAATAGCAAACTACTCCAATATCTTTTCCAAGAAAACAGCAAATGGGGTCATGAAGAGTCAGAGACAACTGAAAAACAATTGAATAAAGCAACCTCTGCTTCCAGAGCCAGCGTTTTTTCCATCACTCAGAAGGTAAGAATCCCACAAAGAAGTATCAACAAATGACTCTCAGTTACTATTTCCACTTCTCCAACCCTTTTCTTCCCTTACTTCTCAGCCACTTTTTTACCCAGTAGCCATGCAACAGGAGAGTCATCCTGATGTATATCTGCTGAGCCACCTAGCTGCCTTTATTATTAGCAGATAGCATTGAACTAATTTCACCTAGCCCCAGGATACTGCAGAGGCTCTTAAATAAAATCAACAATCACTTAAAAGAGCTCTAGCTAATTAATAATTATCCAAACCAAAAGAAAATGCATTTATGAAAAATGCCTACTAGCCAGGCTATGACATACAGTTGGATAGACAAACCAAACATCTAGCCTATTAGTACGTATATCTTGAACAAGCAGTGGAGATGGCCAAGAAACTGGGCCCAGAACTGAATAAGAGGAGGAGAGTCTGACAAATTGTTTTTTGAGAATTGTTTTCTGAGTAGTTCCATGGAGGTTTTATTATTTCTGAGTTTATCCCCAAAACAACAGGCTCATTCTTTTAACATTAATATCCTTCTGGTAATGTTGTACACTTGGCTACAACTTATAGAAGAATATAGAAGAATAAAAGGTGTGGATCATCCAAAGATAGACATATGGCAGGCATGAGTACATGGCAACATACTACCAATGAAGAATTACATTGGATAGGTGGTCATTATTAGAGGTCATTGTCATAAGAAGGTCATTATTAGATAAATATATGAGATAAAGAAGTGTATAGGTCACGTAGTAAGAGCAAGAAGTAGTCAATATGCCATAGGTCAAGAAATCAAGAAGGACCCTAGATCATGAGGGCAACCTTCCATGGAGAAAATGTAGGAGAATATGGACAAGAAGCTCACAAAATGAGAAGGCAAGTATGACTTTTCGATCTGTGATTCTGAAAGAACTATTCATATCAGTGAAATCATAGATCCATTGCAGTTTGCAAATATCCAAAGAGCATTTATAGCCTGGGTACAAATATCCAAATAATTCACTTAAAAGAGCTAGTTCATACCAGTGTTTCTTTAATAGTCCATACTGGGTACACTGTGGCAAGTTTGTGGCAAGTACCCAACAGGACGATATTACATCTCAATGTGCATCACCTATTCGTGAGTGGAGATACCTTTCCCCTATCAAAATCCAATATGGTATTGATATCTATTTAATCCCCCTGGCGAAGGAAATAAGCCAAAACTTACTATATGTCAGATACTGGGCTAAGCACTGTGGATACAAAAACAAGCAAAAAAGACAGTCTCCCCTCATTATATCTAATGGGGAAATACAACACACAAAAGGGTGTGTGTGTGTGCGTGTGTGTGTGTGTGCGTGCACGCTTGCCTGTTTGCCTGTGTCTGTGTCTGTGTGCACAGGGGAAGGTATCATGTGAGGGCATGATATTGACATTTGGAGAGTCAGAAACAGTTCTGGGAGAGAAATGAAGGATGACTGACCTGTGTCCCTTCTCAAAATGGAGACTCCAGAAAGAATTCACCAACAAGAAAAGGGGCAGCCAGCATGGCTGAGGGATTTTCCACAATGAGATGAGACAAAATAGGTCCAATCATAAACATAATAGACAATACAGACTGGCTAGGTCCAATCTGAATCACATCAAAAACCAAGATCTAGCCTCTTTGTTTTCCTTTAAAATTTTATTATCCTGAATTTGACAATCACCTATAAGCATGAGAATTCATATATACAAAGAACAGAAAAAGATGATTGTACTTGAACCATGAATTTCTATCAGATGCAGCTTGTTTTTTTTAAAAAAAATACATAACAAATTTAATAGTTTGAAAAGCTGTCCTTCTTGTCTATTTGTCCTTCTGAATTTTATGTTCTCTTTTGCACTTTTAAAAAAACACTATAGTTAATCTCTTTTGTTTGTTTGTTTTGGGCATCACTGTCAGTAGTCTCCCTCTCCCTGCTAAATTTCTCTCTCATTTAAAAAAGATACAAAAACAAAAAACCTTTCCTTGTAACAAATAAGCCCAGTAGAGCAAACCAAATCTATGCATTAGCCATATTCAAAAATGATTATTTCAATCTCTCTGTCACATAATGAATAGCATGTTTCATGATCTTCCCACTACTCCAGAGTAGCACTTAGTCATAGCATTAACCAGAAAGTCTTTCACAATTTGTTTTTCCTCATAATGTTGTAGTTATTATGTAAATTGTTTTTATAGTTCTGCTCACTTCACCCCACATCAATTCACATAAGTCTTTCCAGGGTGTGTGTGTGTGTGTGTGTGTGTGTGTGTGTGTGTGTGTGGGCATGTGTGTGTTTCTGAATCCCCTACTTCATTATACAGCTTTGTTCAGCCATTCCCCAACTAATGGTCATCCCCTTAGGTTATAATTCTTTGTTACAACAAAAGGTGTTGCTATAAGTATTTTTTGCTTATATTGGTCCTTTCCCTTTTTCTTGGCTCTCAAGAAACGATACACTACTACGTGCATGGTAGTATATAGTTCCAAGTTGCTTTTCAGAATGTCTGGGCAAATTCACAGCTACACCAATAATTCATTAATGTGCCTCTCCTCTCATAGACTCTTCAACAACTGCCATTTTCCTTTTTTGTTATCTTTGACAATCTGATGGGTGTGACATAGAACCTCAGAATTATTTGAATTTAGAGAACTTGGAACATTTTTTTTCATATGGTTGTAGATAGCTTAGATTTATTCCCTTGATGACCAAATGTGCATATCCTTTGACCATTTATTTATTGGAGAATAAATAATGTTATTTTATTTTAATTAATTCCTTTTATGCCTTGGATATCAGTCTTTTTTTCTGAGAAATTTGCTACAGAAGGTTTTTACCAATGAATTGTTTTCCTTCTAATTTTAACTTCATTGGTTTTGTTTGTACAGGTGCTTTTCGATTTTTGGAAATTAAATTTTTTTTTCTTCTATGACTCATCTTCTCTATCCCTTGGTGCTCACCAACTCTTCCTCTGTCTATAATTGTGAACGGTATCTCATTCCTTGCTGTGTTAATTTATTTATGTTGTAACCTTTTATATTTAGATCATAGATCCATTTGGAACTTATTATTTTAAATGGTGTGAGATCTCAGTCCAAACCTACTCTTTGCCGGACTTCTTTCCAGTTTTCCCAGTAGTTTTTGCCTAGTAATGAATCTTTACCTCAGTAATTGGGGCCTTTAGGTTTATTGAATACTATGCTATTCTGTTATTTCCTTACTTATGTTGTAAAACTAATCTATTCTATGTTTCTTTTTAAAAAAAAACTAGTACCAAATAGTTTTAATGATTATTTCTTTTTAGTATGGTTTAAGTTCTTGAGGTGTATGGAGTATTCAGGGAGGACTGGCACCTCATGTGAGGGTTTGCTGAGCACTTTTCAGGGCTGCTCATCCACTTTTGGTGTCTACTGTCACCCAGCTCTCACCTGTGGCTCCAAGAAGCTGTAGCACATGCAGCAAACTGTCTTGGCAGGTGGGCTAATCAAGGCTAAGGGTAACCAATGGGCCTCAGACCCATCGGTGAGTTACAGGGATGTCTACCCAAAGCCTATGAAGACTTCCCCGGGGAATGGGTGGATGAGAACAGTTACTTCCAACGGCCAGGAGAGTGACTGAAGCAGGCCCTGCCGAGTGCTTAGAGCTTGGTCAGGCCTCAAAGATGACAAGGCCATCCACTGCATCTCCAGCCACTGCTGGTCATCCTGACTTCTGTCTCGCCACTGGACTTTGATGACTCTGGAGGAGAGAAAGAAGCTTATGACTTTGTGCAACTTTGCCTCACTTAAATACAATTAATGAGCAAGTCCAGACAATCATCCCATGATGCCATTAGTCCTTCTGAAAAGGAAGGATGAATAACAAGTTCTCATAGCTAGGTGGCACAGTAGATAGAGGACTGGGCCTAGAATCAGGAAGACCTAGGTTCAAATCTGGCCTCAGATGCTTATTAGATGTGTGACTCTGGGCAAGTCACTTATTTCACTCCCTCATTTGTAAAATAAGCTGAAAAAGGAAATGGCAAACCACTGTAGTATCTTTGCCAAGGAAACCCAAATGGGGTCACAAAGAGTCAGATACAACTGAAATGAATGAACATAATAAAAGGTTCTGGCATTGCCAGGCTACTTTCCTTCTCATTTTTTTCATTATTTTGTTTGATTCTGATTGGAATTACACTGAATAAATAATGTAGATAGTATTGCCATTTTAAAAATATTGGCACAGGCCAACTATAATCAATAAATACGTCTCCAATTATTTGTCTGCCTTTATTTCTGCAAAGAATGTTTTATAATTGTAATAATACAGTTCTCTATTTGCATGTTGGTAAACTCCAAAATATTTTATAGAATCTGTAATTATTTTGAATGGAATTTCTCTATCTCTTCCTGTTGGGTTTTATTGGTAATATACAGAAAAGCTAATAATTTATGCAAGTTTATTTTGTATCCCACTACTTTGCCGAATTTATTGTTACAATTAACTTTGAGTTGAATCTCTAGGGTTCTCTAAGTAGACAATTACATGATGTATAAAAAGCAATAATTTTGTTGCCTCTTCACCTATTATTCAACTTCCTTTTCTTGCTTTATTGCTATGCCTCATCCTATAATAACCAGCAATCCACCATATTGTATTGAATAAAATTTTACCTGATAAGGAACCAAAATAACAGAACCAAAATGCAAACAAGCATCACATTCATGCAGCTATTTAATCACAGTTAGTTTGGGGAAAAGGGAATAAAAATTACTTTCCTCAGGTGGCCCTATTTTCGAAATAGGCTTAGTGAATTTTTATTAATATCTTTCATCTTTATGTCACTCTCATTTACCAAGTGAGTCTCAAAACTAATTCCCCAGGTTGAGTAGATCAGATACAGAGAATCAGTGGAAAATCAGCGAAAATAAGTCCTGTAGTCTCTCAGGAAAAATCCCTATAGGAGAACTGACAAGGAGGTAAAGCAAGGACTTGAAAAAGAGAGAAATCCCAAGTCATGGGACTTGCTTTTCTGAATTCAGTTGGGAATTCTCAAATGTTCTTGCTTTTCTAAATTTAGTCAGAAAAGGGAGAAAGAAAAAAAAGGGAGGATACAGAGATGAAAAATGATTCTAGGAAAATTTGGGTATGCAGAGAACACTCTTCATTGAGAATCAGAGAAAGTTTCATGGAAGATGCAGCACTTGAGCTTATTTTAGAAAGGTTGGAAGAAGTTCAACAGGCAGGGGTGAAGGGGAAGCCCACCAACACACACACAGACAGCAGACAGAGTCAATATCGGGCAGCACCTAGCTGTCCAATTCGGCTGGTACCCAGGCTGTGAAACAGGACTGGACAGCAAATTGTCAGAGAAGACAAAAGATAGAAACAATGTTAGAGCAAAACTAAAAAAAGAGATAAATTTAGGTTTGATGTCAGGAAAGACTTCCTAAAAATAGGAACTGTTTGCAAGTGAGATCAGCTGCTTTAAGAAGGGGTGGCTTCCCCTTCCTTGGAGGTCTTTAGGAGCAGGCAAAATAAGAAGAGTCTGCTTCTCAGATGTGTCCTAGTGACTGTTCCTTTGAGCTATGGCTTAGCCTAGGGGTTCACTGATAATAGCTAATAATAATAACTAACATTTAAATAGTGCTTACTATGAACCAGGCACTGTGCTAAGCACTTTACAATTATTGCCTTATTTGATTCTCACAAAAGCTCTCTGAGGTAGGTGTTACTATTATCCCCATTTTATAGGTGAAGAAACTGAGGCATAGAAAGGTTAAGTGACTTGACCAAAGTAACACAGCTATTAGGTGCCAAAGACAGGATTCAAACTTAGGTCTTTCTGATCTTACGTCCAGTGGTCTATCCACAATACCGCCCAGCGCCTGCTTTTACATGTCATCACCCCGTTAGAGTGTGAACTACTTCGAAGCAGGGCCTAGTTAGGTTTGTGTGTTTGTTGGTTTGGTTTCGTTTGGTTTTGCTTTTCCTCGTATTCCCAGGACTTAGCACGGTTCCTGGCATGCTTAATAAATGCTTGTTCACTGATTCGCAGATGTGACCAGACCTGAGAACACTATTCCAGATGAGGTATGACCAAAACAGAGCAGCGGGCTGGCTGGCGACCTCTTTTTATGAATTCTATGCAGCGGCAGTCTGGAAGTCAGGAGAGGTTTGGATTCAGATCCTACCTCTGATCATTCCTAATTAGATGATTATGGACAATTCTCTAACTTCTTACAACCTCAGCTTTTTCATCAATAAAATGCAAATAATAATACCCAGAATGCTTTTCTCCCAGTATTGTTGTGAGGATAAAATGAAAGTATTGTCATATATGTAGAGCTGGAGGAAACATTAGAGGCTGTTGAGTCTAATTCCCTCATTTGACAGATGAGGAAATTCAGGCTCAGATTAGGGAGGACTTCCAGAGTCACACATGTACCAGTAGCAGATGTGGGATTTGAACTCAGGTTCTCTAACTCCAAATCTAATGGTCTTTGCATGTCTTAAAGCAATACTCTCTCTCTTTCTTCCTCTTTCTCTCTCTCTCTCTCTCTGTCTCTCTGTTTCTCACACACACGTGTGTGTGTATATATATACATATATGTATATATGGGAAGGGGCCAGGACTTTTGCTTCCATCAATATTGAAAGCTCCTGGTCAATAAACATCTTCTAACCAATTGAATTAAGCCAATTCTTCTGCAAGCTAGTCTTAGGTACTCATCTGGAACATTGAGAAATCAAGTGACTTGCCCAAGGTCGTACAGACAATAAGTCAGAGTTGGGACCCAAACCCAGATATTCTTGACTCTTACATTCTCTTTCCATCTACTGTACTAAGATTTCTTCACAAAATGTCAGCTATAATTCTTTTTATTTTTCATAATTGCAGTTGGGAAGGAGTTGTTCAGTAGACAGATGACCATCTCATTACCCCCAACCCAGTTGATGGAATCACGGAATACCAGGGGCAGATAACACATGCATTGAGGCAGTCACTTGCTACTGGTGGTAAGTGAATTTTGAGCAATTACTTCCCTTTTCCGGGCCTCAGCTTTTTCACATATAAAGTGAGGGGGTTTGACTAGGTAAATCCTTAGGTCCCTTTTAGACCTAAGTCCACAAACTAAACACTCTAATATTATCCCAGCCACTAAACACTCAGCTCCTCCCATCCAGGAAAATGAATCTTAGCTTTTCCCCACTGAGCAGTATTCTTTCTTCTCCCCTCAGGTGGTCTCATCTCAGGAAGTCTACTTTGCTTTTGTCTTTCTCTTTACCTAATCCTTTTGCCTTGCTGTGATGGTATCTATCCTTAGCCAGTCAATCTCTGTCCTCCTTCTCTCTCCTTCCTGGCCCAATGCAACCCTCCACCCCCTGGACTGCCACATACCATAGAAACATCAAGAAAGGGGCCAATGCTGCCCACTTCCTTTATCTCCACTGGTGACATTTGGCCCAGATTTTCATGCCCTGTGGGCCCAGCGGCAGCACTGCACCGCTTGCTTAGCCCTGGAGCAGCGCCACAGCCACAGACTTGAACAAAAAATGGCCCTGACCCCGACCTTGCTATTCTGCACACTTGAGGCTGCATTAGTGAAAACAGATGGTCTGGCTATAAAGCCACAGATGCCAATCAGGTACGCTGTTGGGGAACATGCTCCATAATCAGGGTAGTTTCAAATGGCATCTGCTTCTCTCTCCCTGTAGGTGTAGAGAATTATTGGAATCTTCTCGGACATACACATCTTCCCTCTAGCATTTAGAATCTTAGAGCTCCCCTCCCTGAATGGGTTTTCTAATGGGGGATGCTGATGGAAAGGCTGGTCCTGCAGCTCCTCTTTCCCTCCTCCATGGCATATATGCCTGTGGATCAGAGAATCAGAGCCGAAAGAGCCTTCCGAGCCGACCAGACTTGTAACTTGACTACAATCCCCTTACATTCATCGGTCATGTCTGACTCTCTGTGACCTCGTTTGAGGTTTTCTTGGCAAAGATAGTGGAGTGGTTTGCCATTTCCTTCTCTGGCTCATTTCACAGATGAGGAAACTGAGGCAAACAGGGTGAAGTGACTTGCCCAGAGTCACACGGCTAGTAAATGTCTGAGGCCGGATTTGAACTCGGGAAGATGAGTTGAGAAAACTGAGGACCTAAAGGGGGAAATGATTTAGCTAAGGTAACAGAGGCAGCAGATAAAGCCAGGCCTGGAACTCAAGTCCTCTGATTCCTGATCCAGGGTTTTTTATTTTCCGTACTGTTGGAGATGGTACTGACAATGAATTTTTCCTAGCATCTAGTTTTCACATTTTAATCTATATTAGTTGATCGTACTCTGGGTTTTTCTCCTTTATTAAATGTAAGCCCTGGCCTGCATTCCGTATTCTTATTCTCCAAACCAATTTAATAAATTCTTCGAAGGTGCAGATCCTCTATTTCTCCTAAGATCTCCCCAGCCCAGCATATTCCAGGCATTTGTTACATTTTTTGTTGTTGTTGAATTGATCTACACTCAGGGCAATGGGAAGTTTGCCCCCTATGGGCTAGCAGCTGATTGACGTGCTTGGCAATTGCCAAATTCTGTTGAATCAATTCAACAAACATTTGTTAACCTCCCTACTAATTACAAGGCTCCATGTTAGGTGGGCCTCCAGGAAAATAAAGACTACGTAGAGACCTGACCTCTAGAAGCTTACTCTCTACTGACAAAACGATCATTTGTCTGTGGGGTTTTCTTAGCAAAGATACTAGGAGCGGTGTGTCCTTTCCTTCTCCAGGGAATCCTCATTTTACACATGAGACAAGTAAAGGCTAAGTGTCTTGTCCAGGGTCGCAGAGCTATGAAGAACCTGAGGCCAAATTTGAACTCAGGTCTTTCTGACTCCAGGCCCAGTGCTCAATCCACAGCACCCCAATGAGCACACAGATAAGTAAATATAAAGGCAGCTAGGCGGAGAAAACCTGAATTCAAACGCAGCATCAAACACTTATTAGTTGTGTGACCCTGGGCAAGTCACTCAACCCATCTATCTCAGTTTCCTCAAACCTGTGAAACAAGAATAATTACAGCACCTGTCAGGGTCATTATGAGGAACAAGTGAGATCATATTACAACACACTTAGTGCAGCACCTAGCACACAGTTGGAGCTATATAAATGCTTCCCTACCACTAGAATTAAAATAATTTCACAAGGAAGACATCATTAATAACTGAGTGGATCAGGAAAATTTCATTAAAGTAGTGTCTCCTTAGGTGAGTTTGAAGGAAGCTAGGGATTCTAGGAGGCAAAGAAGAAGAGAGAAGACATTCAAGACACAGAACGGCTCGGGCAAAGAAGCAGATAGAAGATGGAGGAGGTAGAGGAAAGAGAAGGATGCTACCCCCATTGAACCCCCTGTCTGATAACTCCAGCATCATACACACTTACCTGTTTTATGGAAGTTGAATGACCCTGTCCATTCTACACTGTAATTTGCCTAGATCGAACATCGTTTTTTATTCTCTAATTTATAAGCTCATAAAAATGCCATTAGCACCCAAGTTTATGGAAAATTCACTCTAGCCCTGCTTGTGAGACTCTGAGACAATGGATGAAAGTGTGCTTTATAAGCACTATACATTCATAAACTATTGTCCTTATAATAATTCTCACACACACCCCTTTTAGCCAAACTAACTGTAAAGATCATTTTTAAAAGTGGTTTTTAAAAATTAACTGAAAAGTATTTTTCCTCTCTCCTATCCCCACTGCACTGGAAAGAGAGAGAGAGAGAGAGGAAGAAGAAGAAGAAGAAGAAGAAGAAGAAGAAGAAGAAGAAGAAGAAGAAGAAGAAGAAGAAGAAGAAGAGGAAGAAGAGGAAGAGGAGGAGGAGAAGAAGAAGAGGAGGAGGAGGAAGGAGGAGGAAGAGGAGAAAGAAAGAACAACCATTTCCTTGTAACAAATAAACATTGTCAAGCAAAACTAATTCCTTCATTGACTATGTACAAATATCTATCTATCTATCTATCTATCTATCTATCTATCTATCTATCTATCTTATTCTATACCCTAAATCTACCACTTCCAATCCTAGGTGGCACAGTGGACAGAGCCCCAGGCCTGGAGTCAGAAAGACTCATCCTCCTGAGTTCAAATCTGGCTTCAGACACTTACTAGCTGTGTGACCCTAGTCAAGTCACTTAACCCTGTTTGCCTCAGTTTCCTCATCTCTAAAATGAGCTCAAGAAGGAAATGGCAAGCCACTCTAGGATCTTTGCCAAGAGAACTCTAAATGGGGTCAGGAAGAGTCAGACACAACTGAAAAATAACTCAACAACAACCACACTTTAAGGCTTATAAAGTGTTTTCCTTATAATAACCTCATAAGGAATTACTGTGCCCATTTTACAAATTTAAAAAAAAAAGCTGACGCCCCAAAGAAATTAATGGGTCACACAACTAGTAAATCTCAGAGGTGGAACCCCAGTGTTCTGACCTTAAGACCAGTGCTCTTTCCATCCAATATACTTTGACCCAAGATAATCAAGGCAGGTAGAATTATCCTGAAGAAAGAGTACTGGACTTAGAATCACAAAGACTTTACTTACCTCTGACGCTAGGTGAACATGGGCAAGTCATTTAATGTCCATGACCATCAGTTTCCCCATCTGTAGAATAAAGATAATTATGGCTGAAGGACCCCCCTCAGTGAGTTAGTGTGAGATTCAAATGATATATATATAAAATGCTTTGCCATCTTAAATTTCTCCATATGCATGCCAGTTATTATTGATGTCTTCATAATGATTATGACGTATAAATTAAGCCATTAAGAAAAGGAAATAATAGGCAGGAATTGGGGGTGGGGTGCACAGTGTTCCAGGCTGGGCTGGACTCCAGCCAGTATCCTCATAGTTTGTTTGACACTAGAACAAAATGAGAAAGTCCTAAGTCATTCTACAGTGAGCAGAAAGTGTTTTACTTAGCCAAAGTAGGAGGATATTCAACAAGGATTGGCACTGAGAACACTGGGAGTTCATTCAGCTGAGCACAACTCCCATCAAGATCCACCAGCCAAGAATCTGAGAGCTTCCTGGCGCTTCTCCTGGGTGCTTTGTACCCAAGCAATGATTGGGTGGGGTCAATATTCTAAGCCCTCGGGCCCTTAAACAGTCCAAGACTGGAGGAACCTCTGGATACCTTTAAAGGAACAACTAGCCTAATCTGCATTATGGGAGGAGGAGGGAGGTGAGGAGAGACAGTGAGCATTAGGCTATTGCTGCTACCATGGGGAGACTTTATTCCAGACGTAGGGAAAAGATGCAGGAGAGACAAGCATGAGACCTGGCCAGTAGTCCCCATTTCTCTAGAGCCCAGCATGTGCAGATTAAGAGAATGCTGGAAAGTTAAGTTGGGAGTCAGACTATGGAGAGTTTTAAATGCCAGGGTAAGGAGATTAGTCTTTATTTTGGAAGGTAATGGGGATGAATTGAAGACTTTTGAGTAAAGGCATAAGGTGATTAGAATAATATAATAGGAAGATTGGTGGGAAGGCTGGATTGTAAATAGGAGAGTAGAGAGGTAAGGTAATTGGGTTGTAGTAGGCAAAGAGATGGGGAACCTGCGGCCTCGAGGCCACATATGGCCTTCTTAGACTAAGTTTTACAGAATAAATCCTTTTAGCGAGGAGATTTGTTCTGTGAAATTTGGATTCAGTCAAAGGGCCCTACTTGAGGACCTCAGGGCCACAAGCTCCCCAACCCAGGTCTAGGAAAAAGAGTCAAAAAGAGGGGACAGATGTGTGCAATGCATGTGGGTAACATGAATAGGACTTGACAAGTTTTTATATGGGGGAGAGGTAAAGAAGAGAGGAGAGTTAAAGGTAAGGTAAGGTAACTGCAACAGTTAATGAAAAGTTAGCAAGAGTGGCAGATTTTTTTGTGAGAAGATTAGTTCAGGCTGGGCTATGTTGAGCCAGAAGTTCCAGGACAACGTCCAGGCAGAGCTATCCAGCAAACAGATGGAATTGGAGAACTACAACCTCATGGAGAAGCTAGGACTAGGGGAGCATGCTGGGAGTCACCTACATCCATGTGATAAGTAAAGCCATAGAAGTGAATGAGTTTTCAAAGGAGAGAATATAGAGAAAATAAGAAGGGCAGAGGCTTGGGAGTCACTAACATTTAAGGGAGAAGGTAAAGAAATAGCGAAGGGGATAAAGGAGCAATCAGAAAGACAGAGCATGCTGAAGGTGGAATCACAGAAGCCAAGGGATGAGAAAGCATCAAGGAAAAGGTGGTCAGAGAAAGTTGGATAGTATGGAGAACAGAGCAATGGACCTAGGGTCAGGAAGTCCTGAGTTCAAATACTACCTTAGACACTCATTAATTTGTGTGACTCTAGTAAAGCCGTTTAATCTCTCTCATCCTCAACTTCTTTATTTGGAAAATAAGGAATTTGTACTTGATAATTTCTAAGGTCCCTTCCTGCTCTAAATCTATGATGCTATCTATGAACAATGTTGAGTATGATCAAAGAGACTGAGGCTTGTGGCGGGAGCAATTCCCCAAACTTAAAGTCCTACCCCATGTAGGCTAGATTTGTTTTTCCTTTAAAAGTATTGAAACTGCCCTAGTTTCCTGAGTACAAGAAACCACAAAGAGTCCTATATGGAGCCTGGTGCTTGATCAACCAACCACTCTGAGAAACTTAGAAAAAAGAGGGAGCTGTATGCTTAGCACAGTGACCTCACTGAATATCCTTCCCCTGCTATGGCTAAGCAAATGTTTTTGTAATTGTCTAGAATTATTTCACTTTATTCCAATACTGAACATGAGGTACCAGAGTCACATGGTCAGCCCTACCTTGCAACAAGGACTTCTTAAAAATCATTGAATTTGTTGATAAGGAGGTTATTTGTGACTTTGGAAACAGAAGTAATGGTAAAGAAATGAAGATGGAAGCCAGATTGTAAAGGTGATAAAGTTAAAGCACCAAGAGAGGTTTCTTTTTAGCTTGAAAGAGTAGCAGATTCAAGATATGATATTTTTAGCACAAAAGAAACCTGAGAATATTTTTTTATGTAGAGGGGGAAAACAAGTATAAAAGTAGAGGTTGAAGATGCATTAAGGAGAAGGGATCATTATTGAGGCATAGTCATGAAGGAGGCGAGAGGAAAGAGGATCAAAAATATAGGAAGAGAGTTTGTTCTTGGCAAGGAGGCAGAGCCACCTCTTCTGAGACAGGAAAGAAAGATGAGACGATGAACGAGGACATACAGGGGCTAAAAGAACTGGAAGAGGAGAGTCAGTGTGTTTTGTTCAGTTATATCTGACTCTTCATGACCTCATGGACCATACTGTCCATGGGATTTTCTTGGCAAAGACACTGGAGTGGTTCGCCATTTTCTTTTACAGTCGATTAAGTCAAACAGAGTTTAAGTGACTTGTTCAGGGTCACGTAACTAGTAAATGATCTTAAGGCATTTGGAGGTAAGATCATTTGCTGAGAATTAGGGGAAAGGAGAGGACTCGGGGGCTTAAAGCAAAGAATCTCAGAGCTCCACTCTCCATCTGCAGCTTACTTGATTTCAGCTCCACTGAACAAGAGGCCCCTCTCAGAATAAACTCATCACTTCCAATCTCACCACTATGCTGCTCACTGTGCATTGGATACTCTGATACCTTCCCACTTCCTTCAGTCTCCTCTGGCCTCTGATTGGAGGGCTAGAGGACCGCACACTAAACTCCTCCCAAGGCCTTTCTTTATAGAGGGCAGAAATTGGACTTTTAGTTCACTCCACTCTCCATCTGCTGTTCCACTTGGCTTTCAACCTCACAGACAAGATGACCCCACACTGGGCATCCTTTTGTCTTTTCCTCCACACTTTCCAGCTTCCTTTTGAGGGTTGTCTTTCTCCTTTACATCATAAGCTCCTGGAAGAGCGTGAGCACACACACACGTGTGTGTGTGTGTGTGTGTGTGTGTGTGTAATGAATAACCTTAACATGAATACTTGTTGACCAACTAATATTTCTGTCAGAAATAAAGATTAAGCCCATGATTCTATTGTTTGAGATTTCTATTTCCTTTCTTTATTTGACTTAGAAAAACTTTTCATTTTTAGGCCTGTATTAGAGTATACAAGTATAGAAGATTTTTTTCAAAACTCGCCCACAATATTTCAATCATCACATCTGTGAGTTCTTTCAGTATCTAGGATGTAGCTTATCTGGGCCTGGTGACCTGGATTCATTGATAGCCATGAGATGCTTGGAACCTTTCTGTTGGAATTATGACAGAGAGTAAATTAAGAAATGAAGATTTTTCTCGGCCAAGGCCTGATATTATTCTGCTCTCTTTTTCTAGCCCTGGCCTGTGCTTTCTTGAAGCTCCTCTAATACTCTCATCTTCTCTGAATCTTCCCGACCATCTTGCCTTCCTCCTAAAAGAAGGTTACAAAGACACTGCAACATACTGGATTTGGAGTCAGGACCCTGGCTTTTCTACTTACCATGTTGTTGCTGTTCAGTCATTTCAGTCACATCTGACTCTTTGTGATCCTATTGGGGGTTTTCTTGGCAGAGATACTGGGGTGCTTTGCCATTTCTTTCTCCTGCTCATTTTACAGATGGGGAAACTGAGGCAGTGAGGGTTAAGCAACCTTCTCAGGATTATGTAGCCAGTAAATGTCTGAGGCCAGGTTTGAACTCCAAAGGGAAACCTTCCTGACTCACTCCCCACCTGGCATTCTATCCACTTTGACACCTAGCTGCCTGTATTTGCCATTTGATCTTCTGCAACTAACTTCATCTCTCTGGACCTTGATTTCCTGAGCTATAAAATGGGGCAAGGGTTGAATGAACTAGAGGAGCTGTGAGGGTCCTTCTGGTTCCCAATTAGATTCTGCATACCCCTTTCATTTTTATAGTCCAGATGGCTGGTGTGTTGCTGAGAAATACATCCTACAGGTGAAATGAGCCCATAGCCCCCAGATGGAGTTTGCAATACTCAGTGCAATCCTTCTGAAGCACAGCTGGGAAGCCGACAGTGGAGTCCAATGAACAGTAACCAAAATATGAACACAGACAAAGCCAGCTCTGGGCAAAAATTTGAAGCAGAATTTTTTTTCATTGTCCTTCCCTTTG
Source organism: Phalanger gymnotis (assembly GCA_028646595.1). Classification (NCBI taxonomy): domain Eukaryota; kingdom Metazoa; phylum Chordata; class Mammalia; order Diprotodontia; family Phalangeridae; genus Phalanger; species Phalanger gymnotis. The sequence goes on along the minus strand of CM053622.1, from coordinate 694,868,192 downwards.
TCTGTCTCTGCCAGTCCTCAGTGCTCTTTCTGCCACCTGCCTACCTGTGAACTCTCTCACTCAAGGTCTTTCCCATCAGCTGAAGCCTGCTCTCCTCTAATAGCACCCCATACTCTGTACCTTTCTTTCTCCCATCTACCTGTCAAAGTTTACCTATTCTGGGTCTTGTTTCCTCTGGGACATATTCCTGCTCTAGCTCATCTGATAAACTCATCTGGGCTAATACATTACTAGAGGTGAATGGCTTAATGTTTGAAATAACAGTTATAATAATAATAAACATTTTATAGCACTTTAAAGCCTGCAAAGTGCCTTACAAATAGGATCTTACTTGATCCATGCAACAGTCCTATGAGGCAGGCGCAATTATTTTCCCCATTTCAGAGGTGAGGAAATTGAGACAGACAGAGGTTAAGTGACGTGCCAAGGGACACAGCTAGTAAGTATCTAAGACAGGATTTGAACTCAGGTCTTCCTGCCTTCCTCTAGGTATAGCACTCTATCCACCGTTACACTCAAGTGGCTTAATTATCCTTAGATATCATTTCTTGTAGTCATCTCCTTCTGAAAACAGGAGCGTAAATGAAAAGAGTAAGGCTAACGGAGGGAGTGAGAAGCATTGGATTAAGGCACTGAAGAAGATACTTTGGGAAGCACCCTTCAAGTCACAGTAGCAAGCCAGTGTATGCTATGCCTAAGTCTAAGACTGGCCTTAAAACTCAGGTCTGCACACCTCCAGCTATGGGCTGGAAGATGTACTGTATGCTCAGTCTAAGAGAACAGAAAAACATAGTGTAATTAATTATTAGCCTTAATGACTTGATTTAATACTTCAGGAGTGATGGTACATCCACTTCTGCATGGAGCTAGTTGCTAAGAATATGTACATTTTTAATAATGCTGAATTCTAGTTAGAAGCCAACGAGATTAAAAGGATTTCTAAATATCTCTGTAATGATTAAACCCCAAACCATAATCCCTTTGCATGACTACAGTCATAAGATAGTGAGTTCAAAGGCAAAGAACTTTCCCAATTCAACATTCTGTAAGTAAAGTCTTACCTTCGTTCTTTGCATACTAAGTCAACCATCCGTACTCAGTTCTCACAAATATGAGATAAATTAAGGAAATACAATTTTGATCCATGTTTTACCTTTAGTCAAAAGGGTGACAATGCAGAAATGTAATTTGCAATTTTGCACCTGGAGCAAGCAGGAGAAGAAATCTGGGGGGCTGAGTTCAGCTGGGTTGTAGATGTTGAAGGGGAAGTAGGGGGTCCTGGAGCAAGCACTCTGAGTCAATGCCACTGTCCACAGCTGGACAGAGCAAGAAAGAAGCAGAGGAGAGCAAAATGTCTTCTTATCCTGTGCATAAATAGTTGCATCCGGCAGATCAAACTTAGGACATATGTATATCCATTGCATGAAACCTGACACGTGATGCTTTGTATTTTGTACTGCCTATGAATCCTGGGTATGTTATATTTTATGCAACTTTGCTATGTGACATGATATATCATTTAATATCATACGACCTTTGGGCTTGCTATAATATATGAAATTCTTCTTTGTGTATTTGGTATTGTGTACCTGCATGTGACCTCCATATCTGAGATAACTACCTGTAATTTCACCATATACAAATCAGTGGGTTTTTTGATGTGCACCAGGAAATTCATTAGTTGCTGCAACCCTTAGTTGCTTCTGCCTCTCTGATTGGAGGTCTAGAGGGCAGAACAACAACAACAAAAAAAAAACCTTCTTTGCATAGCCTCCTTTTCTAGAGGGCTCAAAATCCCATCCAGTTCTTCATTTGCTCCTGGCTGTTCAGTTTGGTTTTGAATCTACCATAAACATCTTCACCCTGTCTCTGTCTTGTGTAACCTCTGGAAACCCACCCCACCCCCAATACACCTTTCACATTCTTTTTGTGTGTTGTATTCCCTTGGGAATGCCTTGAGGAAAAGGAACGCCTTTTTTTATTTATATCCCTACCACTCATCAAAGTGCCTGGCACATAGTAGGCACTTAATAAATGTATATCCTGCTATATTATATCACATCTACATGAATTACATCTAGATGCCTGGTCTGAATTTCAGGGGCCACAAATTTTTACCTGGGAGAAGAAAAAGAAGACCAAAGTGGAACAAAGGGTTTTCTGGCAGAGGCTGACAGCCTACATCATACCCATCCATTGGTTCTACTGCCTTCTTAAATTTTTTTTGTATGAATCCTCTTTAGAATCCTTTTATTGACATAGTTTGGTCATTTCAGTTGTGCGAACCTGTCTGAGGTTTTCTTGGGGGAAGATACTGAAGCTGCTTGCCATTTCCCTCTCCAGCTCATTTTACAGGTGAGGAAACTGAGGCACACAGGGTTAAGTGACTTGCCGTGGGTCACACAACTGGTAAGTGTCTGAGGCCAGAATTGAACTCAGAGAGATAGGTCTTCCTAACTCCAGGCTCAGTGCTCAATTCGCTCAGTCACCTAGCTGTCCTTAGTCTCCAGCAAAGCCTTCCCTACTCTGCCTACTTGTCCAGTCTCTGCTTTCTTTCCCCAAATTATTTTGTATTTACTAAACTGTATACACTGAATAATCTCTTTCCAATAGAATGTAAGCCTTTGAAGGCAATGACTATTTTTATTTCACTAGAGCACTAGCACACTACCAAATATATAGTAGCTACTTAATAAATAGTTGTTGAATTAAGTAGAATATAAATATATGGGAAATATATTTATTATATTTATTATTTGAGGATATTTTCATTTAATAATTATTATTGCACACTTAAATTTGAAGTGTAAAATTTAATTTTAAAAGGAAATTAAATTCAAAATACCAGTGAAATGTATGTGTGTGTGTGTGTGTGTGTGTTTATATATCACTGTAGCCATTGCCCCAGAAGAGAAGGGTTATGGTTGTAGTCCAAGACCCACTAGTTTCCATCCTCCCCTTCCCAAAGAAGAGAGAAAAGAAAAAATACAGTTTTCCTTCTAGATTCTCAGGAAAAAGAGATGTTGATTGCTTGCATCTGTAGCCTGGCAAAAAAGAGAGAGAGATAGCTATGGGTCTGCCAGGAGTCTGTGGGGGGGGGAGGGGGCGGAGAGAGAGAGAGATTGAGAGAGAGAGAAAACAGAAATCTTATGCACAGCTTGCCTATATCCTTCCCTTTACTAGTCTAGCTGGGGCGTATATAAGAGGCCAATAAAAATGATGTCTCTTACTTAGGCTTCTATATACTGCTCTTCATTTCCTCTAGGGATCTGGAGGCTGAGCTAAACCTCCTTTCAAGTAGGGATTGTTTTATTTATTGTATTTGTATTCCTAGTGTCTAGTTCAGTGCCTGGCACATAGTAAGTACTTAGTACATCCAATCTTCAACTTTTACAAGGATAACATTCCTAGAAAATGGTGTGAAAGTAAAAAATGTGAATATTAATACACTGAGCCTATGGGAAATAGGCAGTTAGGTTTTCATGACCAAACAAAAACTGTAATCTTTCTCTAGACATTGCTAAAAAAATACTTTTATGTATAAATTCTTTATAACCACACATTAATCCTGATAATATGCACTTTTCCAACACAGTAACCATGAAATAAACAATAAAAAGCAGTACACAGAATAAAATTGGTAACATACAAAACATTTTTCTCACTAGTAATTCCTCAGAATTCTGTGACCTTTTATGCTATCATCTTAATTAAAAAATTAATTTCAGGCGATATTCATTTTTTATAATACATGAAATCTACAGTACTATAAATACTGTACAGCAAATAAAATTCTTAAAACTAAAACATTTTTTAAGCTGAATCTTACCTTCCACTGTGTCAGATGGTGGTATGAGGACATTGTGCTGTATACTATGCTGCTGTAAACCTCTGTACCTTGGTCCCCCATTGAAAAACAAGGGAGAGGGTGCTGGGTCTTTAGTCACTGCTATTGGAGCACACCAAGACTAGTAAGGTCTCGATATCACCTCTGACATTCTGTCCTTCATGGCTGGTGGATGGGATTGGAAATCATGAAGGCCATACGGGCTTATATAAGCTATCAGTGATGTCTGCTTCATGTGCTATTTGAGATCCTTAAGGGTCTCAGAGTATGGGAGCATAGCAGAGATGAGTTGACATTTAACCTTGAAGCTAAAATAGATGATAGGATAGGCAGCCTTGATGTCTCTTACCAGCTGGTCAATTATGTCAAGCCACCCTCATAAGATACCAGCAGCTCTATAAATTTGCACACATGGCACCTCTATTTTTTTTCTTCTACTGTGCATAGCCATGAATATACCTGGTTGCCACCATGAAAAAGAAAATAGTTACTAATAAAATCATATGAATGCTTGAAGTCTCAAAAGTTAAATGCTTGAATGTTGAGGATTGACTCTAAGGGCTTGTTGCTTGATTGATCTCAAGCTCTAGATCAGATCTGATAGACAACAATTCTACTTTGGGTATGCTGCCCCTTTTGAAATGATAAACCAATTTTGAATTAAGATCCTTCCCTGCAATTGAAAGTTGACTTTTCAGTTCAGTCATGTGACCCATTGCTGCCCACTTCCCTGAGATCTGCTGTTCTGATGGGAGGGCGGCACATTATTATGCTCTTTTACAGCTAGCTTGAGATTTTGATTTATAATAATGTAAGGAGGCTTCTAAAACCATCAGGGGAAAGGCAGATACAGTAGAAAGAGGGACGCATTTGGAGTTAGAAGATAGAGTGCCTTAGAAAAGACATGACCTCAATAAGCCTTTTTCCACATCTGTAAAATGAAAGGTTTGGGCTAGGAATACTCAAAGGCCTCTTCTCATTAAAAAAAAAATGTGACCTATGATTATATTACTAGAAGTTAGCGAAGAGGCCATACCAACAAGGGGAATATGATAAACAGAGGGAATGGAGTAGATTTTGTAGAGAAAGCTCTATACCACAGACTTCAAAGGAGGAGCTCACATCAACAGAATACCTTAATGTGTAAACACCCTTCACTTAGTAACTGTCAAGAGTACTGAAGTATATATGTGAATCTTTTTGAGACTTTAAATTACTATAGAGTATCTAATGTTCTGACTTTCTGTATTTCTAATAAAACTTTCTTTGATATACTATTACCATCTTCTACCCCATATTGACAACAGAGGCTGAGAAATAGTCATATTTCTCAGTGGATCATGAGCTCTGAATCTGAAAGCGTGGGGCTCCCCAAACTACTATCAGTGGTTAAAAAAGGATTTCAACAGCATCCCAATTCTTGTTCTAACAACTCAAAAACAAGCTAATTTTCAAAATTTCTTGCCTCATGCCTCCCCCGCAACCCAAACCAGATACGGTCAAAACTGGTTTATAAACTACCCAAATTATAAACTGCTTGAAGGCTGGAGCAGCATTAAATGTTTCTTTTGTATCTAGGTAATTGATAACAGAATCTGAGACTTGGACAAGACTTGTCATTTAATCCAACCAAAGTCTTCATTTTCAGGGATTAAGAAACTAAAGAATAGGAAGGTTAAGTGACTTGTCCAAAGCTACAAAGAGATTTAATGGAGAAGCACGACTACAAGTGTTCACTTGGCACAAGTTTCAAAGAATAGCAGGCTGCCAGTAAATACTTGTGGGATGAAATTAAATTGGAGTTCGAAGTAACAAGGTTATTACTCAAAAATTTTCCGATATTTGCTAATGACCAATTCAATGTAACTATGAAGGTGACGGGGCCAAGGCACATCATTTATTATTACCAAGATCAGTTCACATGTTGAACGATTTATTTCATTAAGAACCTTCGAGCATTGTTCATAATGAGAAGAGGATAATGGTATGACAGGGAAGTTGAAGCAGCTAATACTATACCTTGCTGCTTTGAGAAGGGGAGGAGCCAGAAGAAAAGATGGAAAATTCTGCTACACACTGTTCTACTTAGACCATGTCTACTACCATGCTCAGTTCTAAGCACAATATTTGAGAGGGAATATTGAAAAACTAGAATACATCCAAAAGTGGACAACCAGATTGCTGCTGGTACTGGAGAGTATGCCAGATTGCTGCTGGTACTGGAGAGTATGCCATGCTATTGTGTTTTGTCCTTCATTTTTGAAGAGGACCAAAGTACATGGTTGTACTTTGGGCCCTCCTGGCTTAGAGTGAATGTCAATAGTAACTGTTTCTCTTTGGAACAGCGACACTGAGGGTCTTCCCCTCCCAGCTTGATTTTTTTTTCTTTTTTTCTAATTAAAGAGGCATCCCTTGACCCACTTCTTAAAGAGGCCTATTCACCGAATGGGCGTTACCTCACTCTAAGTGAGTACGTGAAAAGGCCTTAGCCTAAAAGAGCCAAGGTCTCCCATTGCATCCTGGGTCATCTCCAGTCATCCTGGTGAGTATCAGGTCAGTGGACTCAGATGGCTCTGGAGGAGAAAGTGAGGCTGGTGACCTTGCACAGCCTTCCCTCGCTCAAATCAAAGTCACCTGCAAGTCATGTCATCATTTCCCTACTGCCATGGTCTTCTTCTAAAATAAAAGACAAACACAACCTATTCAGTAGACCAAGCTGCCTGAATGGGGACCCAGCTAGTTGGGTAACTCAGCTCATCTTCTCCCTCTCCCTCTCCTACTCCCACTGCTTCTCCCTCTCCTTCTCTTCTCCAAAGGAAGGTAAATTTTGATGGCCAGAAGCTGTCCACTTAACTTGGGGTTTACTGGCTAGATTCCTTCCTTCCTTCCTTCCTTCCTTCCTTCCTTCCTTCCTTCCTTCCTTCCTTCCTTCCTTCCTTCTTCTCTTTCTTCCTTTCTTCCTTTGTTCTTCCTTCCTTTCTTTCTTTCCTTTCTTTTTTCTTTCACAAAACCTTAAACCCAATTCACTCTGAAGCTCATAAGAGGAAGGTTCCTAAAAAAAACTGAGGTGAAACTTGTCAGATATATTGTAGATGGAATTCTAATATTGCTATGGGTTAGATTAGATGGCCTCTGAGATCCTTTCCAGCTCTTGGATTCTGAAATAATAAATGCACGGTTATATTCTTCCTTTTGAATTCGGGAAGGTCAAAAACTGTTGTGGAGAACTCAGACCCTCTCTTGCCTTGTGAATTTCCCTAACTCCTGCAAAATTGCTCAGTTGTTACCTGAAACCATAGTCTCTACCTTGTGGAAAGAGACCTACATTTTGCAGTTCTGATTGGTAGGTAACTGTTTTCTCTTTGTTGTTCAAATCTTCAAATGGAGAAGGAGAAGCATTTTTACGAGCCTTCCTTTGTCCCTTGTCTTCTGTCCCTCAGTGTGTATTTCAACTGGGCTACAGGTCCTTTTCTAGAAAACCAAAGTAGTCCTGAAGTCACTCTGGACCATTCTTATAGCCTTGGCTTTTAATGTTTGTTTTATGTGGACAGAGAATGTTGAGGAGAATGGTAGGAAAGAACTAGCCTGAATTTGTACCTAGAGAGTCCATCACCTCTTCCTTCCCATTTGAAAACAGGCAAAACTTATTTAGAACAACAAAGCCAAGTCCAAAAGTAGATTGGTGTGAAGATTTTTAGGAACAAAAATCAGTGACGGTTTTTAAAGGCAGTTCTTGAACATCTGAAATTAGGCTACTATGGATAACATTTAAATTATATTATAACCTACTATTCATGGTGTAGTGGTAGGGCCCTGGACTTGGAGTCAGCTGTATGATCCTGAGCTAGTCATTCTCTACATCAATGATGCTTAGATCTACTTATCCGCCCTAACTTCCCTACTGAAGTCCAGTCTGACTTCCCAAACCACCTATTGGACATCTTGAGCTGGATGCCCTATAGGCAACTTAATCACAACTGTTGACGTCCAAAACCAAAATCATTATCTTTTCCCCAAAACCTTCCCCCTTACAAACTTCCCTGTTGCTGTTGATGTGCCAGCAGGCTCAAAACCAGGAATTGCCTTCTACTTTCTACTTTTACCCTCTCTAACCCCTCATATCCAATATGTTGCTGTGCTGTTAAGTAAAATTGTCTCCTTAGCATGGCTTTTGTTTCTTTTGAGTGGAAGTACTTTCAGCTGTTAAGTGCTAAGCCCCAGGCCCAAAGCCCTATCAGGTGTGAAACCTGTGTAGGTGTAGATTAATAACTTAAGAGGGGCCAACTCAGGAACCAGTGGTCTCTGGTCGTTGAGGCAGGGCTTGAGAACGCCAGAAACTCGACTGCGAGGAAAGGTGAACCAAGAGACAACTACAGCAGAGGCAGGAAGCTGCAGAAGCCAGAAGCTGTGGAAGCAGGGCTGACCCGTGTGTAGACCCAGGAGTGCGAGCA
>CM053622.1:694820787-694859394 GCA_028646595.1 Phalanger gymnotis | reverse complement strand
GGGCTTTCTGGGCCTGGAGTCTTTTTGTCAAGATGTCGGAATGGGGAGGCTGGTTCACGGTTCTGCTGTGGTGGGGCCTAAATAAATTTCTTGTTGTTTTCTCCTTAGAGAACCTCTCATACCTTGCAATTTCGAACCATTCAAACATATACATGATTATATTTGAGATTATAAATTCGGCCTTCCTACTACAGTTGCCAAGGCCCGTCAATTTTGTCTTCATAGTATTTCTTACATCTGCTCCCTTTTCTATTTCAACACTTTCACTACCTTAGTGTAGGCCCTCATCACTTCATACCCAGACTTTTACAATAGCCTGCTGATTGGTCCACCTGCTCTCCCCACTTCAGTATATCTTCTATTAAAATGTCAACGTGGTCTTCCTGAAGCACAGGTGTGATCACATCACACCCTCCTCTTCCCCGCCCCCCCCCCACTTCCACTCAGTAAACTCCTGTGGTTTCCTATTACCTTCAGGATCAAACATAAAATTCTGTGTTTAGTGTTCAATACCCTTCGTAACTTGAACCTTCCTACCGTTCTAGTCTTCTTATACCAAACACACACACACACACACACACACACACACACACACACACACACACACAATCCCACTCACTCTTTGATCCAGCAACACTGGCTTGCTTTCTGTTCCTCACACAAAATGCCGAGTCTCAGCTCTGGGAAATTTCAATAGCTGTCACCGCTGCCTACAATGCTCTCTCTCCTCTCCTCTATTGACATTCCTGATTTTCTTCAAGTCCCAAATAAAATCCTACCTTCTTCAAGATTTTCCTGATCCTCCCATGCTAATGCCTTCTCTCTGTTGATTATTTCAAATTGATTCAGGATAGAGCTTGTTTGTCTGCATGTTGTCTCTCTGTTTTGTTTGGACCATTTATTTCTACCACTGTGTTCAGTTCTAAACACAATGTGGCAGCTCTAAACACAAGACTGTGGAGTCCTTGAGAGCAGGGATTGTCTTTTGTAGGAAGAGACTACAGTTCTACATTGTATCCTTAGCACTTAGCACACTGCCTGGCACATAATCAGAGCTTAATAAATGTTTATTGACTGACTGACTTTCAGCCCAAATTACTCATTCCGGTGGAATTGTTAACATTTATGACATCTTATGGGACTTTCTCTAAGGGTTTAGAGTGGAATATTTTCTCTCTTTGAACATGAAAAAGTTAAGTGAAGATTTAGAATGGATTTTAAGGGATAGACTTCTAATGATATGCCTATAACTTAAATCATTAGCTTGCCATCTGCTATGGCAAAGTAAGGCTTCATCAGAATTATCCGCTTAATGCTCTTCATGTCACTGCATGAAAAAGGCAAATGCTTCTCGTTTCAGCCACATAAAATCCTCCCACCGTGCCCTTCTGTGCCTCACTCCCAATGACTCCTTAGGGCTCAGTGGAGCATTGGTTTGGAGGAGCCTAACAAAGGCATTGCTTCAATGTATGGCTTTCATTGTGATCCCTTTTTCTATAATCTCTTTCATGTTGTATAAATATTTTATCTTGAATATTTCTTATGAAATATACCTTCACTTGTGTGAAGATGACTTTTTTTCTGACTTTAGTTCTTGTGAAGAGAGAAGTATTCCTTTTAAACTTGTTCTTCCCTTGCTTCTCTTGGGTCCTGCTTTACAAGGTTTCAGGCATTGTGTAATACCTAAAATAGTTTTTTTAAGTGTTTGGAAAAATGTTTCAAGCTTGTGATTCATAGCTTGAATCCAGTATTACTCAACCTTTGGGCTGCGGACTCCTAAGGAGCTGCAGATTTATTTCAAGGAGACCATCAGTCCATCTGCACACAAGCTATCTCCTTAAACGGTTCAGTGTAATGAATAAGCAAAGATGCCTTCTTTAGACTGGCTAAATAATATATCTAGCATACATTAATTCTCAAATGTATGTAGATTTTAGTGTAATGAATAAAACAGACATTCATTTAAAACGGTGATTGAATTCATAGTAGTTTGTAGTCATTGCATAGTTTTTCAGTCAGTAGATACCAGTAGAATGATTAACATCATGTAAGAGTCCAAGTAGTTTGAGATGTTATAAAGTAATCCTCATAGTTGAAAAGGTATGGAAACAATGCTTTAGGATTAAAGATTTAGGGTTGGTAGCAGCAATGTTACAGCTAGCTTAAAGTGTGATCTTTTACATCTATTTCAGAAATCAGCGAATTATAAGTCAAGGTTTAATTTATTGTTTTGTTTTTTGTCTAGACTTAATAAAGTGATAGAAAACTTGATAATGCAAATTAAACTTAAAAGTGTGTCGGGCACATGTCCCCCCACCCTCTTGAAAAGCCTGTTACTGATAAGCAGCTGTCATTACACTTGGCTTGATGTAACCTTAGAAGTCATCTAGTCCAGGCCCCCTTATCTTACATATAATTAAACTGAGACATAAGATGATGACATGACTACTCATGGTGGAGGCAGAATATAAACCCAGGACCTCTGCAAATGCAAGGCTCTTTCTATTGTATCACACTGCCTTTGTTTGGCATTTTAAGTGAATCATATAATAAAACATAAGGAACTCCATATTTTGCATATCTCCTCCTGGTAGAATGTAAGCTACTTGAAGGAATAGGTTGCTTCATTTGTGTTTTTGTAAACCCAGTACGTGTCCCATGGTAGGCATTTAATAAATGCTTATTATGTTGAAGTACATGAAATTCCGCCCTGCCCTGCCACACATAGGTGTATACAAGATTATATGTTGAATCTCTCTAGGGGGTTTTTTCAAACTTAAAGTGAAAGATTTCAACTTAGTACACTAGCCCAAGGTATTGAAATGAGAGATCTTTGCCTGCTGATTGTATTCATGATGCTTCTTTCATAGATAAGATTTTGTTAAGGTTTCACAAGAATAGCAACAACAAAAATGTTAGGCTCCAATAAAAATCCAACCAATAACCATTTATTGATTCCCTGCTATGTGTATTGTCTTAGGTACATACAGCATAATCCCTGACTTAGATGAATTTTCCATCTTGTTAGGGAGACAGGAAAATGACTCAGAAGTTAAAAAATATAAGATTCAAGTAACTACAAATGTAAAAACAAATTGTGTCACAAAGCAGGTCTTGAATTACAGCTAGATGAATGCCATGAGTTCTGAGACAAGTACAAGAGGCGACACTATTCCCACAAACCAAAGAATTCATCCAGGAGTGGGAGCCACAGAAGAATGTAGTGTGTCAATGGTAATAGCGTGTGTCCACCTGTGATTAGTTATTGCTGCTCATACTTTGGGTGTTTGTGGAGGCAGCTTCTATGTTAGCCTTACAGAGTGTGTCCCCTTGACTTCTTGGACTAACTAAATTCCCTGCAGTTAGACTATTAGCATTGATATATGACATTCTTCTGTGGCCTCTTTCCAAACTCTTTGTCATCTCTTTACCTTCTCTGTTGTGAAATTCTAGAGTGAAGGAATTCACAAAAAGATGGAGTAAAACAATTTTCCAGCCCAAGATAACTTAGAAAGTCATCAGGAAACCCAGCAGCCACCCTCTGCACCAGGGTGAGAGAGGAGCACAGTCCAGTGCGGGCCATGCCAGCACAGCGCCGGCCATAGGAAACCAGGACGAAGCCTTGGGAGTAACTAAATCAGCAGCAGTAGTGGCTGCTTCTAGACCTCTCAGCCCACAGACAGTAAGGGATCAAACAACTGGTCAGAAGGAGATTACAGAGATCTCTTTGGTAGCACTGAGGCAGGACTCTGTTGCTTTGCCCATACTCAGATCCAGGTCGAACCCCTGGGTGGCAGTCCCAGGGTGAGGAGGAGCACCAGCACACCAAGCAGGGGGGACCCTCCTCACAGTTCTAGGGCAGAAAAGAGTGCTTGTGGTCACTCACAGACCAGAACACAGGCCAGAAAAGTAGTAAATACCTCTCCTTAGACCATACCACTTTGGAAGAACTGAAAACTTACAGGTTCCTAGAATATCTCTGAAAACACCTGCATAAAACCCCTAAAGGTTGGGATAGTGCACTTTCTACCCTAGAAGCGGAGCCCTGTTTCAGCAAAAAAGATAAAAATCAAGTAATAGGTGGGGAAAACAAACAACAGAAAAAAAATTCTCACAATAGAAAGTTACCCTGATAACAAGGAAGATCAAAACACACACCCAGAAGAAGATAACAAAGTCAAAGCTGCTATATCCAAAGGCTCTGAGAAAAGTATGAATTGGTCTGAAGCCATGGAAGAACTCAAAAAAGACTTTGAAAATCAAGTAAGAGAGGTAGAGGAAAAACTGGGAAGAGAAATGAGAGTGATGCAAGAAAATAATGGAAAAAGAGTCAACAGCTTGATAAAATAGAAACAAGAAATACCGAAGAAAATAACATCTTAAAAAACAGGCTAGGCCAAATAGCAAAAGAGGTCCAAAAAGCCAGTGAGAAGAATGCCTTAAAAAGTAGAGTTGGCCAAATGGAAAAGAAGGTATAAAAGCTCACTGAAGAAAATGATTCCTTAAAAATTAGAATGGAGCAAATAGAAACTAATGACTTCATGAGAAATCAAGAAACAATAAAAACAAAACCAAAAGAATGAAAAGATAGAAGACAATGTCAAATATCACACTGGAAAAACAACTAACCTGGAAAACAGATCCAGGAGAGATAATTTGAAAATTATTAGACTACTAGAAAACCATGATTAAAAAAAGAGCCTAGATATCATCTTTCAAGAAATTATCGAGGAAAACTGCTGTGATATTCTAGAACAAGGGGGTAAAATAGAAATCGAAGGAACCCATTGCTCACCTCCTGAAAGAGATCCCAAAATGAAAACCTCCGGGAATATTATAGCCAAATTCCAGAGCTCCTAGGTCAAGGAGAAAATATTGCAAGTAGCCAGAAAGAAACAATTCAAGTATCATGGAGCCACAGTCAAGAAAACAGAAGATTTAGCAGCTTCTACATTAAAGGATCAGAGGATCTGAAATAGGATATTCCAGAAGGCAAAGGGACTAGGATTACAACCAAGAATCACCTACCCAGCAAAACTGATTATAATCCTGGGGGGGGGGGGAGATGGACATTCAATGAAATAGATTAGTTTCAAGCATTCTTGATAAAAAGACCAGAGCTAAATAGAAAATTTGACTTTCAAATATAAGACTCAAGAGAAGCATAAAAAGGTAAACAGGAAAGGGAAATCATAAGGGACTTAATAAAGTTAAACTGTTTACATTTCTACATAGGAAGATGACACTTGTAAACTCATAAGAACTTTCTCATTATTAGGGAAGTTAGAAGGAGTATATACAGACAGAGGGCACTGGTGTGAGTTGAATATGAAGCGATGATGTCTAAAAAATAAAATTAAGGAGTGAGAGAGGAAGGTACTGGGAGAAAGAGAAAGGGAGAGGTAGAATGGGGTAGATTATTTCACATAAAAGAGGCAAGAAAAAGCTTTTACAGTGGAGGAGAAGAAGGGAGTATTGAGGGGGAGTGAGTGAACCTTACTCATCAAAACTGGCTCAGTGAAGGAATAACATATACACTCAGTTGGATATAGACATCTATCTTACCCTACAAGAAAGTAGGAGGGGAAAGGGATAAAAGAAGGGGTTGGGGGTAATAGAAGGGAGGGTAGATTGGTGGAGGGGGCAGTAAGAAGCAAAACACTTTTGAGAAGGGACAGGCGAAGGGAAAGACAGACTATAATAAACAGGGGTGGGAAATAGGATGGAGGGAAATACAGTTAGCAATGGTAACTATAAAAAAATTGAAGCAGGTTACTCTGATAAGGCCTCATTTCTCAAACATATAGAGAACTGAGTCAAATTTACAAAAATAAGAGCCATTCCCCAAATGAAAAGATACAAGGGTTTCAGTTGAAGTAATCAAAGCTATGTATAGCCACATGAAAAAATGCTCATTCACTATTGATTGGAGAAATGCAAATTAAAACAATTCTGAGGTACTACCTTCTACTTATTAGATTGGCGGATAGGACAGAAGAAGAAAATGACAAATGTTGGAAGGAACGTAGGAAAAATGAGACATTAATGCACTATTGGTGGAGTTGTGAACTGATTTGACCATTCTGTAGAGCAATTTGGAACTATGCCCAGAGGGCTATAAAACCATGCATACCCTTTGACCTAGCAATACAACTACTAGGTCAGTATCCAAAAAGAGATAAAAAGCAAAAAGGAAAAGGAGCTATATGTATAAAAATATTTATAACAGCTCTTTTCTGGTGGCAAAGAATTGGAAATGAAGGGGATGCCGATCAATTGAAGAATGGTTAAATAAATGGTGGTGTGTGATTATGATGGAGTGCTATTGTGCTATAAAAAATGATGAGCAGGATACTCTCAGAAAAACCTTAAGAGACTTACATGAGCCAATGGAAAGCGAAATGTACTGCATACAATAATATTGTAAGATGATCAACTGTGAATGATTTAGTTATTCTCAACAATACAATGATCAAGACAACTCTGAAGGACCTATGATGAAATATGCTATCCATCTCCAGAGAAAGAAGTGGTGGCGTCTGAATACAGATTGAAGCATACTTTTTTTAACTTTATTTTTCTTGAATGGTTTTTGTGGGGGTCTATGTTTTCTTTCATAACACAACTATTATGAAAATGTTTTGCATGACTACACATGTATAACTTATGTAGAATTTTTTATGTAGAATCTATGGGGGAGGAGGAAGGAAGAGAATTTGGAACTCAAAATTTTAAAAAATATTACAAATTGTTTTTACATGTAACTGGGGAAAAATAAAATACTAAGTAAAAAAAATTTTAAAGACATCAAAAAGATCGAATCAGTCAGGGTGAAGGTCAATGATTATTTGTGACCAGAGGCAATAGATGGAATGTCACATTCAAGGAATAGGGTTAGTATTCTGCTTTGTCTGAAATGTAGAATTTATTAAGAGGAATTACATGAGACAAAGCTGGAAAAGCATATTAGAGTGGCACTTACTGACCACATAAATCATTTGATACCTTTGCATAGCCTCATATTATTAGTTATCTTTTTATACACACACAGAGAGAGAGAGAGAGACAGAGAGAGAGAGAGAGAAAGAGAGAGAGAGAGAGAGAGAGAGAGAGAGAGAGATGTATATGTCAGGATCAGAGAATTATAGATTTAGAACAAGAATATACCTTAGAGGCTGAACCTAACTCCTTGATATTTTTTATAAATGAGAATCAGAGGATGAGGTAGAAGAGAGTGTGTTGTTTGTTCTTCATTTCTGAAGAGGCCCAGTGACATCGCAGGTGATGCCTTGACTCGTGCGTGAATTGAATTGAAATGAGGCCAAGCTGCACAAAGCCATCAGTCTAACTCTCTCTTTCAGGGTCATCAAAGTTCAGTGACAAAGCAACAGCTAAGATGACTAGCAAAGGCCCAAGGTGCAGTAGATGACCTTGGCGTCTCCAATGTCTGTCCAGAAGGCAGGCTCAGTGGCTGTTGGGACATATCGTACTCATCTGCCCCTTCTGCTGTGTGTTGTACTTATAGTCAGATAGAGCTGGGTTTGAATCCTGACTCACATAGCTGTCTGAATCTGGGCAAGTCATTTAGCCTCTCTGGTCCTCAGTTTCTTCATCAGTAAAATGAGGGGGATAGACTGTGTTGGTAAGCAAAATGGGCTCTTAGCACTTAGTTCAAGTGCTTAGCCCTTGAAGAGTTTGGCCTTTGTTTCCTTGATTAGATTTGGGAGTCCTTGGTGGCCTCCTTGCCTCAGGGGAGGGCCTACTTTACACATGAGTTTGAGTGACATGTTTGGGACATCAGAGGCTTTTAGACCACGTGGGTTTAAGTCACCTCTTTGTGACAATTCTAGGTCATGTAGGTGAGTCGCATGTGTGACTCACCCCTGACCCTGAAAAAGATATAAAACCAGGGGTTGGCTTTCTCTTCTTTGGAGCTCTTACCCACAGCAGCGGTGGCGCGAGTGACTCTGGGCCAGCCCACATTATAAGCTCCCAGGCTGAACCTAGATGTTGGCAACTATGAATCCGT
Organism: Phalanger gymnotis; assembly: GCA_028646595.1. Taxonomy (NCBI): domain Eukaryota; kingdom Metazoa; phylum Chordata; class Mammalia; order Diprotodontia; family Phalangeridae; genus Phalanger; species Phalanger gymnotis. The sequence goes on along the minus strand of CM053622.1, from coordinate 694,851,365 downwards.
ATTTGGTCTGTCTTTCGATGTTTGTAATTCATTTAGGGCTCTCACTCATGCTGGTGTGCTGATGAGGAGACTCCAGGCAGCTGTAGCTAAGAGCCCTCCAGCTCCTAAACCTGGATGCTGAGACTTTGTTAAACTCTGGTGACTATGTATTGGGATTTGAATCAGACAAGGTCTGTCTGTCGACGTTTGTACTTTGTATTTTGCTCTGAAGTTCAGGGTGCTGGTTTTTTCCCCTGAACCAAGTGAATGATATTTGTATCCTGAATTAAAGTAAGCTTGTCAATCCCTTAACAGTGCTTACCTTACTAAAGCAGATCAAAAGAACCTGTGCTTTTGCAGTGTGTCGGCAGCTTTCTGGGTGCTGGTTGTTGGTGGATTTTACACCCCCACAACAGCTGTTACCCAGATTGTTAAAACATGGACTCAGTAACTTTTAAGGTCCCTTATAACTCTGAACTTAATGTCCTAAGTAATGTACCAAGAACCACCAGGCTAAGTGCCAGAAGCAGAATTTGAACACAGGTTTTCCCATCTCCAGGTCTAGCATGCTATCCGCTACTGTTTAACCAAATAGATTGTAAGGCCCTTCTGAGCACAGGACTTTTTGATTCATGTGTGTCCCTCCTTTAAACTCTTAGGATGACACATTACACCTACTAAGTGCTTACAAGGACGCTCTCAAGAACTCTCTGAAGAACTTGGGAATCAATCGTTAGACATGGGAGACAAGAGCACAGCATGGCATGCCCACATCAAAGAAGGCACTGTGCTCTATGAGCAAAGTAGAATTGCGGTAGCTCAAGAGAAATGTGAGATGTCCAAATCTAGAGCCATCTCCACTCCAAATGTGCATATGGACTATGTGACCCCAACCTGTGGTGGAGCCTTCGGAGCTCATATCGGTCTGATCAGCCACACTGTACCTTGACCTCAACATAGTGATGTCATTTTTGGTCTTCTTCAAGAACAAAGTACAACAATGAACTAAGTGCTTAGTAAATATTTTTAATTGATTAATCTTGTTCTCCATTGTGCCAGCCATATTAACCAATAAGCATAATGGAACTCACTTGAAAAGAAAACTTATCAAATAATAGTATAAATACATTTTAAAACAATTTTATCCAAGATATGATAAAGAACAGTAGACAGAGACCTCTGCAATGGAAGGACCTATGGCTACCTTGAATCAGGACAAGGACCATTTCTTATTTGTTTGATTTTGTGTGTCTGTGTGTGTGTGTGTGTGTGTGTGTATAGAGAAGCAGATAGACAGACAGACAGATAGATAGATAGGACTCCAAGTAGACTTCTCTTCTGATATTTCAGGGCTTATAAGAAACTCCCTGAATTAGATAGAAACAGCATTCATTTCAATACAGAAATCATTTCTTGATCACCTATTATGTGCAGCATACTGGTCTTGATACAAGGGAAGATGCAAAGTTTAGATTAAAATACCCCCACCTCATGGGACTTAAAGCGTAAAAGCAATGAGTGGCAGGTATACATGTAGCTATAATCTGAATTAGTGCACGATAAATGCAAGCAAAGATCCATATGGGGTTGGAGGGGGAAGGTCATTATTGATTGGAGAATAACATTATTATCCAAGGCCAGGCAGAATCTCTCACTAGCACTCATCATTTTTTACCGAGGGCTTTGCTCTTTTTCCTTTTTAAAATGCTGTCACTCATCTCCCCTGAGACAGACTAGATGTAAAAATTAAACATCTATTTATTAAAAGACCCACACTCCTGCTTGGTACATGGAAACTTGCCCTTAATAAATCATTCTGACCCAGTCCTTTTTCTACCAGTTGCTTAGTTCCTACAGTGATATAAAAGTGCCTAGGCCTTGTTCCCATGGTCAAAGTTATTCTGAGTGGAAGCATATAGCATTAGACTATTGTACCCCACAGGGTAGTAATGGGAATGTTGATTTGATTATGAATCCCTGACTGAGAGGTAGAAAGCAGAGTTGGGAGTAAATATGCAGTAGCAGGGGAATTTGTGAATCTTTGAACTTTCCTGATGGTCAAAGATGGCATCCTAGAAAAGTGAAGAGTATTTGGGGTAGCCAATTTCCAGTTCTCAACTGTAGAGAAACAGAGGGTTTTTGCTGGCCAAACTATTGTACTAACCCAAGCATTCCAGTGTTGAGTAGGTTATCTCTTCTAGTTTGGAGCTGGGTAGGGGGAAGATGGGATTCAGGAAATTCTTCCCCTAAGTTTTCTGAAGGGGCCATCAACAAAGATGATGCCATTTATCACATTATGGGGTGAATGGGTATTATAGAAATAAAAGTACTGGTTTTGGAATAAAAAAAAACTCAAGGAAACTGGGTTCAGGTCCTATCTCTGTTACTTCTTGTGAGACTTTTGACACGGCACTTTGTGCTTAGTAAACATTTATGGGGCAGCTAGGTGGCTCAGTGAATAGAGTACCAGCCCTGCAGTCAGGAGGACCTGAGTTCAAATGTGACCTCGGATACTTGACACTTACTAGCTGTTTGACCTTGGGCAGGCCACTTAATCCCAAATGCCTTGCCTTCTCCCCTTCCCCCCAAAAAAACCCAACTAAGTATTTATAAATTATTTGTGGATTTTATTCTATAACACCTATGTCACCTCTCTATCACATGTGAGGTTCTCAGAATACTCACTCAAGGTTCCACATTTTCCATGGGTCCACATCCATTCAAAGTGATAGCCTGTAAACCTCCTTTTTCCTCTGGCAAGCCAAGAGACACAATTAGTCGAAAGTAAAATGAAATTTGGAGAAATTGTGTGTCAAGAAGATTTACAATAGAAGCTTTCATCTATAAACATTAGATAAGGCCTTCCACAAACAAACAAAATCATGTTAGGAGAGTGAAGACAGATAGGACTCTTGAATGAAGAGGCCCACCTATGGAGAATATATGCAGCTCCCACCTCCAACACAGCAAAATGATCACTTTGCCCTTAATAGGCCTGCTCTTGACTTGCCATATGGTCACTTCCATTTCCAGGACTTAAATTGGCTAGAGCCTAGTGGCTTGAAGCTGACCTGAAACTGACAGGTTAATAATTTTTTAGTCATAGCCACCTTACCCAGCTTATAAAAGCGGGACATTGTGCTCCTAAGGCTAAGATTCAGTCTTTCCTTTAAATCCTATATCTGTGATGGAAGAAAATGAAAACCAAAAAAACCTCTCTCACAGTTAACTAGAGTTAGCAGCAACTTTTACATAAGCCCAAGTTCCTCTCTGGCTTAGCAGCAAATGAACTTGAACCAGGACAAAAGCAAGATAAGGAGACAAGGTCAGAGTTCCCTACCTACCCAGTCCGCTTTCTGGTTTTTGTTATGTATGTCTTTCAGTGGAAAACCTGCTTGGCTTAATACAATAATTTGGCCAGCAAAAAAACCTCTGTCTCTCTATAGGTGTTGCTGTTGAATATTCAGAATATAAAACCTCATTAGGCTAATAGTGCCTGGAAAAAAAAAAGCAGTGGCATCAAAAGAGAATGTTACTTGACACAAAAACTTTTCCTAATAGCCAGATTAACTAACCTCAGAAGACAGCAGATTAGAAGTCCATAGAATAATACTCAAGGGCCCAAGTCCTGAAATAGCTGCATGGACATTGTAGGCACATATTGCTCACCCTGAGCTCCGATCACCTTTAAAAATATCCTGCACAAAGCCATGTCAGGGAGGACAGCACTATGTAAAGGAATGACAAAATCCCTAAGCAAAGGCCATGTGGGAACTGGTGATATTTTTCTCTTCAGCCCTCTTTCAGGATGTAAAAGAGAAGGATAGGTCATTTGGTTCTAGTTAATTTTCCCAAATGACACTGAACCCCTCCTAGCTGTTTCAAATTTCTATGTATAACGTGGGGAGAGTCAGGGGGCTGGAGTGACTATGTTGTAATCTGTGGCAGAAATCTGGTGTATTGTAAAGACTCCTCTATTTAGAATCAGAGAATCTGGTTTTGAATCTTACCTTAATCTCTTCGTTATGGTCCTGGTCAGGTCATATCCCTTTTCTGGGTTTCAATTTCCTCATCTGTAAGATTACAGGTTTGGGAGATGGCCTTGTGAATTGGAGAGGTTCTGGATCTATCCGATGGCACTGACTTCAAGACAATAAGGAGAGTTCCTGTTTTAGAGATGATAACACTAGCAGGTTGGTGGAAGAGGGGCTAACCCTGGCCGGCTTGGCCAGAAGACCAAGACCCTGAGGAGGTAACATAGAGCTGAGATGAAATGTAACAGAACCTAACCACTAATCTGGCCAAGTTCCCCCACATTTAGAATGAGTATCAACCAGACAGTAATTAGTACTGATGCTTCTTTGGCTAAGTCCTTCTGTCAATAAGGGCTTGTGAGTGTTTTGTGTTAAGCATTTCATTAGTTTGTGAGAAATCAATACTTGTTCCATACCTGAAAATTAAATTAAACTAAATTAATGGTGGGTGTAGACTAGAGGGCCTCCAACATCCCTTCCAGCTCTAAACTGTAAATTTATTCTCGTCCTATGTATATTCCCAGTGTAAATGCCTCACATAGTCACCCATTACATTTCTAGGCTAGATATGAAGGCTGATATGACCAAATTAGCATACCTACCTCAGGGTAAAGTAATCTTTCATGACTACAAGACATATACTTTTGAATGAAGGGATTTGATCTAAGGAAGCACAAAGATGTAATGGGAAGTGCACTGGACAAAGAGACAGGAAACTCCACTTCTAGTCCCTAGCTATGGGACTTTGGGTCAATCGCTGCTCTCCAGTTCAGAGTTTCCACATCTACAGGAGCAGGGGATCGCACCAAATGATGTTTGAGGTTCTTTCAGCTCTGACAGTTCATGGTTTTATTATTTGTTAATCAAGTCCTAAGAGGATCTGAATAGGCTTACTTTTTTAATTTCCATTTTTAAGAGAACTTAAATTTCAAAGCAATGGTACTTCATTGTACGCTGGGAATCTGTTGGTTTTTTAAAAAATATTTTTATTTATTTCATCGAATATTTCCCAATTACCTGGAAAAAAATTGACTATCACTTTTAAAATTTTGAGTTCCAAATTCTCTCCCTCGCTATCACCCCTTCCCTGCTTCCTGGAGAAGGCAAGCAATTTTGTTTTGATTATACATGTGAGGTCATGCAAGCATAGTTCCATATTAGCCACGTTTCAAAAGAAAACACAAACAAAATAAAACAATAAAAAAGAAAGTTTTAAAAATATGTATTTAGAGTCATCAGTTCTCTCTCTGGAGGTGGATAGCATTTTTCATCGTGGGTCTTTTGGAATTGCCTTGGATCATTATCTTGATCTGAGTAGTTAAGTCTTTCACAGCTGATCATCCTTGTGGTGTCTTCAATAGAAATGGGGAAGTTTTGTAAAGGAGTTTTAGGGAGAAAGATAATGAGCTCAGTTTTATACACATAGATTTCAAGATATCTCTAGAACATCCAGTTTGAAATGTCCAATAGGCAGTTGGTAATACAGACCTGAAGGTCTGGAGGAAAGACCAGAGCTGGATGGATAGATATCGGAGTAATATGCATCAGGTGGTACTTAAACACAGCCGAGCTGATGAGGTCACTGAGAAGGTATAGAGGGAGGAAAAAAGATGGCCCAGGACAAAACCTTGGGGAACACCCACAGTTTGGGGGTGTAATGTGGATGATGAGTCAGCAAGGAAGACTGTGAAAGAGTAGTCAGATAGGTAGGAGATAATAGCGTCATAAAAAACCAAGAAAGGAGAGAAGATTCAGGAAGAGAAGGTACTCAACAGAGTCAAATTCAGAAGAAAAAAAAAGGTTTGGAAGTATTAGAAATGAGGAAAGACCATCAAAATTGACAATTAGGAAACTCTTCCAAAACATTTGGTTTTTGGCATTTGTCTCTGTTTCAATTTCCTAATGAGAAAAGAGAAATAGAAAATTGTTCCAGTTTCTTAACTTATATTTCCTGAATTTAATTGCCATGTTGACCTTCATTCTTAATAGTTTCCCTTCCACAAGAACTGTCATTTGTGCTACCAAATCCAAATATATATATATATGTATATATGTATACATACATACATATATACATATATATATATACACAATATATATATAATATGTATTAGTATGGATGGGAATTGAGTGTTGTCTTCAAGACCATAAGCTCCAGGGGTACAAGGACCATTTCTGTAATGCCATACTGACTAGTAGTCACAGGGCCCTGTGCAGAGTTGGCTCCAAAGTTTGGGGTTTTTTTGTTTTTTCTTGGCGGGGAGGTTGTTGACTGAAGTAGTAAAAGAAGATGTATTCCATCTGAGAAGGACCAGGAAAGGAAATGACAGATGACAGTGCCCAAAATGAGCAAAATATACACAAACAAAAGGCTCCCTCCAGTTTCATGGGATTCTGTGATTACAGACTTTTTTTATTCATGTGTTCACAAAGACAAAGCAAATCCAGTAGCCTGAGCAAGTCTTTTGAGAGGGCTGGATCTAGAGAGGACTCATTTTCTCTATGAAACTTTGTGTGAAACTTTAAATGTTGATTGACTTGTGTCTAAACAAGTGAAAACTCCATTTATAAAGATGAATAACTCATACACTTCATTTGACTTTCTGCTGATGTGATAAAAATACCTGAGTTTCAAATGCAGTCAGAAGCATTCATTCATTCTAAAGGTGCCATGTATGTCTGAGACAAAACAAATGAGGATGGAGTTGGCTCTTTCTTTACAGTGAAATTTTCCCTTGGGTAAGTTTTAGGTTTAATTGGCCAGGCAGAAAAAAGTTTTCCTGAGATACGTGAGATTGACACTCTATAAGTAGAGGATGCTGGGAAGCGGTAGGTATTTCTTAGTTTTTAAGGTTTGTAAGCTAGCCTGCTGTGTGTGTCAGTGAGGAATGGGTTCATTCTTCTTTCCTGTCATATTGTCTAAATCCAAACATTTCTCCCCCAAACTGTGTGACTCTGGTAACCTTTGTGGCAGCCCGGCAGGCTGCGATAGAACAAGAGGGCATGACACAAGATGCCAGGGATTTGCTTGTCAACTCTGCTGTCGATTCAAGTTGGTCCAGTTACTGGGCTACGGAAACCTGTCATCAACTAATCTGCTTGGAATGTCAAGGAAACCTGAGGCTGGAGACTTGATGTATGAATCCTCCGTCCTGATAAGTCTCTGCTGAGCTCTGATGAATGCATAAAAAGCTGGCAGATGAGTGCAGTTTTTTGATTAACTGTGCTGGTCTGTGCCCACTCAAGCTTCAGTGAGATTGTATATTGTCAGTCAGCTGTCTCCTGGGTGCAGAATTCTCATTTAAGCGTTTTGTGTTTAAAGGGAATTTTGGAGACCTTTCTCACTCTGGAGCTTAAAATGAAGTTCAAACCCAACATAATTTACAGTGTTATAAAGGCTATGTAATATTTTCTGTCTCTGTAAGGAGCACTGAAACAGAATTACCTTTAATGGTTATAACTTGTATTCAAATTTGCATTAATGTGTGTTTCCTAACAAGATAAAAAACATTTCTTCAGCAAGCACATCCATATGGGGGCTATGTTCATGCACATTTGTGTTCCCAGGTACCTAGTGGCTTTATTTGAGCATCTATAAGTTAACTTCTGTTGTTATAAGGGCAATTTGAATGCATAGGAATCACTTGAACACAGATGCGCTTTCTCCATTCTTCAAAATAATCAGCCCTTAGATCACAACTGGCTGTGATTAATGTGAGACTCTCTTGGAAATGTAAACTAACATGTGTCTAATTGTTTAGAAGCAAATAGAGATCCCATCTAAGTCCCTGGGAGTTAGCATTCTAGGCAAGACCCAAATCAAACATTATATTCTCTGATAGGGTAGTAATGAGGCATTTGAATAGCTAACATCCTGCATTGCTTTCCAATAGAACAGCCACATTGCTTCAACACTGTTTCAGCATGGTACGACATGGCATGGTGTGGAACGATGTAGTATGGCGTAGTGTGGTCCTAGCCCTTCTACATGGTAATGGCCAAGTCTGCATTAGCACATTCAGCGAGATTTGCAAAATGTGGTGTAGTATTCAGCAATCCTTAAGTTCATGAAGTTCTGCTAAATAGGTTAAAATTAACATTCAAACAGAGCAATTTCCTCCGGATAGACATACTGAAGTCATATTAAAGGATGTTGCAGAAAAGAACAAAGAAAAAGTACATGTACTGTTTTCTTCAGCTGGCTCAGGTCTGTGTCCTTCCACCTGAAGGAGGCTGACATTGATCTTGAAACCCTCTCTTCATCCAGGACAACTGAGCACACTTAACATCCTCTTCATACCTTCCCTTGCAGCCGAGCTGTGAGCCTTGGCATGGCTGCAGATGTCATATCCGATATTGGGAATGATTTCACTAGCATCATCTATGTGCAAGACTTGAAATCAAAGTAGCAGAATGAGACTCCCAACAACAAGAGCCTGGAATGCAGCCAGTTTCCCAGACCTACAAATGGTGGTATTTGCTACAAAACCCCTGCAAAAATCTGGAGCTACGTGAATGGATAGCACAGAAAAACAATCAGGGACCCAAAATAAGGATGCACAAGAGAATCTCCAACGGTCCCAAAGGTGCCTGATTGCTCTTCTATGCTGTTCCTCCATGTAGCCGAAGCCTTTTGGAGGCATTTTATAGCAAGTATTACCACTTATGGGGGTGATTTCCCCCACAGAGTGGAGTATAAGGATGCACAGGAGAATCCTCAAGTGTCCCAGAGAAACACAACTTTTAAGAATGACCCTGCAGTTAGAATTCAGTAACACAACGTGCCGTAAGTACCTACAGGGCAGTTCAGTTTGAGGAAAGGGACTGCCAGACAAAGAGGCAGAATTTTACAATAAATGGTAGAGTTGTGAAATTGGCAAAATTAGTATTAATTCTCCCTGATCTCCTTTGGCGTTTCCTCTTCATTGCAAAATAAAACAAAAACAAAACAAAACAGAAATAGAAACAAAGCGGGGGTCCCTTGATTGGAGGATACAAGGATGCAGATATTATTACATCACATGAAATGATAGATATAAGGAATTTGGAGAAATTCAGGGACACTTGTATGAACTGATGCAAAGTGAAAAAAGCAGACCCAAGAGAACAATATGTAAAGTGACTATAATAATGATATATACATATCCTTATATGATCTGTATATATAAAGATATATATCTATATATACATATATATCTATATATGCATATATATCATACCTCTTGGGTATATGTGATAAAGGGGAACTATAGAGCATTGGGTTTGGAATCAGGAAGACTCAACTTCATGAATTCAAATCTAGCCTCAGGTACTAGCTGTGTGACCCTGGGCGGGTCACTTGACCCTGTTTGCCTCAGTTCCTCATCTCTAAAATGAGCTCGAGAAGGAAATGGCACACCACTCTGATATCTCTACCGAGAAAACTCCAAATGGGGTCACGAAGAGTTGGACACCACTAAGAAAACAACTGAACAACGATGAGCATCCCCTTGGGTATGTATGATGAAGAGGCCATCTCCCCCATATCCCTGCTTCAGAACTGAGGCAGATATCCTCTGATTCTTCTTTGTTAGGCATGAGGATTCTTAATTGGTTGCTGAGCCAGAACTATTATGGATATTCTAAAGGAACAATTCCTTTAATAGGATAATTAATAATAAATCTGCTCGGGCCTCCTCTTCTGCCTACTGGCCTGGAGGCATAAGGGTAATTCTTTGACCTCTGGAAGGTCAGGAAGAGGGTGCCCTTCCCCTCATCAGATTCAGTCCCCATGAGTGCATGGCTTCCAAAGCAATCCTGTATCTGGGATGTGGCCACTTCTTGTTTGCGTCTTTTTGCCTCAGTTATAGATCGTTGTGAGATTTCAATTAGCAGCAGATCTCTTCTCCCCACCCACCCTCCTAGCTGCCCCTTCTTCCAGATCTCCTGACTATAGGGTATTGGCAACCAGACCAATTGCTACTGAAACAGTGGCAGATTCAGACCAATAAGAAAATCAATAAAACATAAAAATAAATTCTTTCTCTGGATACCGAGTCCCCTCATGCTATCTAACTTTACTTCAGAGTTAATGAGGGTCACAAAACAATATCATATAATATAAGAATCATATCTCTGAGGTCATCTAATCTAATTAATTCATAGTGTTATTTCTGTCCAAATATGCATCTCTCATATATGTGTATCTGTGTGTGTGCGTGTGTGTGCCCTTCTCTCCCCTCACCAAGCTACCACCCTAGTTCATGCCTGCATCACTTCTTGTCTGCACTATTGCAATAGTCTAGTCTCCTAATTCATCTCCTTACCTCAAGTCTCTCCCCACCTCAACTCAACCAAAACACAGCTGCCAAAGTGATTTTCCTAAAATACAGGTCTGGCCGTGTAACCCTCTACTCAATAAACTTCACTGACATCCTATTTCCTCTAGGATCCAAAAAAACTCCTCTCTTTAGGATTTAAAACCCTTCACAGTCTGTCCTTTTCCTTATCTTTTCAGGCTCCTAAACAGCCTTACTCACATCCACACACTTTCTAGCCATACTGGCTTCCTTACTGTCCCTCACATATCTGAGGCTCCACCTCCCATCTCTCTCTGCCTTTTCAGCATCCTGCATTCTTAAGATATTCTTGCTCCTCATCTCCACCTTTTAGAATCACCGCCTTTCTTCATGATTCAGCTCAGGTGCCACCTCAAGCAGGCCAATGCTTTCTCCTTTAAGGTTACCTTCTGTTTACTTTGTATAGATCTTCTATATACCTGTTCACATACATGTTGTTTTCCCCATTAGGATGTAGCAACTTGAGGATAGGGACCGTGTTTTGACTTTTTATCCTTTTTTCTTAGCACAGTGCCTGGCACCTATTAAATGCTCAATAAGTGTTTGTTGATTGATTCATTTCTTGATTGATTGACCAATATAGACCAATCTCTGCTTGAAGACTTCCTGTGACAAGGAACTCAGTATTTCCCAAGGCAGTAATTCAATTGTATTTTAACAGGTCTAATTCTTAGTGAGCTCCTCTTTATATCAAGAGGAAACATGCTTCCCTATAACTTTTACCCGTGCTCATTAAAATCAAAGTAAAAGATTCACTGTGGAAATATTTGCTGGCAAAATGTAGGCCTAATATGAGTTTTCCTAAAGTTTGGTTAAGCCTTGTAAGCTATTCATCAAATTTTCTATACCTATGGGATGCCTACATTAAACAGTATTTTCAGAAATGTGTAAAATGTTCTTTCCTATGTTTTTAGCATCTGTAGTACTTAAGTACTTTTCAATGATAGTTTTCATTCTCTCTCTTTTTTCATTCTAAATTTAACATAAATAAAATGAACATTGTTATATACAAAGACAGAAAGATTTTGCATTCCCTTTCTGTCATTTACTACCTGTGTCCCCTTGGACAAATTTCTCAACCTCTCTGGGCCTCAGTTTTCCTCATAAAATTAGGAGATATACTATGATTCTTATCATCTCTCCAAGGCCTAAATCTGCAATGAGATTCAATGATGTTCTCACTTTTCACTCTGTAGAACGAGCCAGCACATCAACATACAGAATTGATTACACGTCCTGATTGGGCTACAAATTGTCTACCACATTTTCTGAGCTGATGATATTTGAGACTCCTAACATAATGGCCCCTAAGTAGGGGCCATACTACTCTGGGCAGATTCAGTTCACTATTTATGCTTTGGCTCCTTCTGCTTTTGCCTGCCTATCTCTCTTTCTGCCTGTAACAAAGGAGACATGAGTTTGAGTTCAGATAATTAAATCCCACAGCTTTGTTTTGCTCCCTTTGAGTAACTCGTCTATCCTCATTTAATCTTCCTGTGATCCTCATTCATTTTCCTTCTTTTCCATTTCAAAGGACTGAAACTTGGCAATTCCAGCACATGAAACATTGAGCTGCAACAAAAATGAAACATTCTCTTGAATTTAGGGCAAGCTATTTGTAAAAAGCGGTGCCTAAGAGCTAATTCTAATGTGGTTTATGTCTAATCAAACTGCAGCAATTAAAACATTCAATTATGTCGTTATTTCGATTCACATCTCACTAGATCTTGCCTCAGAGCCGGATCTAAAAAAAATCTGATTTTCATTCAGGAAATTGTCTAGAAACTTTGTGAAGATACCAATGGTTTTCATTTTGACCTAGACAGTTAATCTTTCTTCTGTAGGCAATTTTGAGGAACCAATGGATTGAATTTTGTCCCTTTTCATTGGAATAAAGCATTGGCATTGGAATAAAGCAAAAATTTGTCTTTTAAAAAAATTCCTATTTTTATCTTGTTGGTTTTGTCTGTGTGTGTGTGTGTGTGTGTGTGTGTGTGTGTGTGTGTGTGTGATATTTTCCCAATTTCTATTTGAGTATCATTCCCTTGTGTTACTGCTCTCCTAAAATGAAAGGTCCAAGTTCACTTTGCTCTTAGATGACATCCAGATCTGGCTACCCTCTTTACCCCACTTCATCCTAGCGCTCTCCAATGTCAACTTCTCTGTATGAATATACTGCTTAAAAATTTGACCAAGGGAAGTTTCATCAAAAGAAAATAAAACAAAACTCACTTCAGGTTTTGGAAAATGAAGACAAACTCCAATTAAAAACCCTCCACATACACTTTCAGTCCCTACTGTCATGGGCAGGTGGATGCTCAGCAGCCGTGTACTCTTCCAGGATAGCACAGGTTCCAGTGGGTAGCATCTGGCATGGCTTCCTGGCGTGGCTCCTGCTGCAGACTTCCACAGCGCTCTCTTGGATGATGTTGGAGTTCTCATCAGTCAGTGCTAGGTATTATTCTTCAGGTCTCATTTATTAAGTATTGTCTTTATAAGAAGATGTCTCACTGACACTCTCTTCTTATCATGTTGTTGTCACTTATCAATGAATCCCTCCTCCACCAAGAAAACTCTTGTTACAAAGAAGTGCAATTAATCAAAATGAATCAACAAGTTGTCTGTGTCTGACAATGTATGCCTCATTCCACAGGTATAGTCCACTACCTTTCTGCTGAAAGTTGGGAGGCATACACTGTCAACTATATTGATCACAGTACTAGAATCTTTCAATATTGTTTTCCCTTACATTCCCTTGGTGTTACAAGACATGTTCGTTGCCAATGTAGGTTATGTGTGTCCACATGGTTTGTCCAGATGTGACTCACAAGGATGTGTGAATAGATATTTAGAGACCTCTTCCTTTCTTCAAGGAATACACTGATTCCTGCTTTGTGGGGAAGGAAGGAACAAAAGACTGGAGCCATAAGGCTAGTAGCCCTTTTTGCTTTCCTCAAAAAGTAGCTAGCTACCAGACTAGAATAATATCTCTCTGACCCACTTAAATGTTGTTAGTCTAGGGTAAATAATTTTTGGGTTAAATCCTCTCTCCTGAGCACTATCTCCTAATGGGGAAGAAGTGTCCCAAACTACATCCAAAGGTTTGACTCCCTTTCCATCAAATGCCAATTGTACAAAGACTGTCACACATTTACACAGAATGAATAGCAAATATACCCACTTGCCCAAGGCTATAGCACACAGAAATCAGGGAAGCTATATGGATTAGAATATACAGACAATACTCAGAATGAATGAGCATCCAGTCTAGGTAGCAGGAATTCCTTGACTATATCCAAGATAGTCCCTGCCATGTCTCCAACACCAGGTTCAAGCCCAATAACTATAGATGTCATTGTCCTTTTTTCTCTCAGAGAGGTGACAAAGGAACATGCCCCATCTGAATGAGTACTCCACTTACTCATGTATAGATAAAACATCCTAACATCACGCAAATTATCTCATCAACCCCCAAGACTCTCTGTATGGTATCTGAGTGAGAACTGTTAAATCACTCAAACCTCTTTCTTGAATCACCTAGGATATGGAAAAATCCATAGTGATTATTTATCTCTTTACCTCCAATCTCTCCTGCTCCCCCCCACCCCCACCCAATCCTTCCTTTACAAAGCTTCCAGATTCATATTTCCAAACCACTTTTGACCATTTCATGCAAGCTCAAGAAGCTTCCATAGTTCCCTATTGGTTCTAAGATAAACTATATACTTTTGTTGGTATTTAAGGTACTTCATGATTTGGCTTCAACCAATATTTCTAGGCTGATCTTATATTACTCCCACATGCTATCAATTCAAACCAAATGGTCACTTTGCTATTTCCTGAACTCAATGTTCCATCCTCTGTCTCCATGACTTTGCCCTTGTGCACAAGCTGTCCTGGATGCTTAGAATGCTCTCCGTGCTCATCTCTTAGAACACATAGCTTCCTTCAGGGCTCAGGTGTCACCTCCTAGAAGAGTCTCCCTCACTCTCCTATCTTCTGCCTTCCCCAAATCAATCCAATTAAATTCATTCAAGGAGTATTTAAGGTGCACTTGCTATGTGACAAACAATTTCTTGCACTAAGATGCAAAGGTAAAACCGAAACACTCTACTTCAAGTAGCTTGCAACATTTTGGGGAGAAACACAATAAGGATGTCATAAATAAAAATGTACACATTTCCAAGGGAAGGACATTAAGCTTCCTATAGAAAGTAGCACTTGAGCTAAGCTTTATATGAAGCTAGGGATTCTACAATGTGAAGGTAAGTAAGGATTGTGTTCAAAGGAAAACGATTAGTCTATTTAAAGGCACCAAGAATGCAGATGAGATATTAGGACACCTGTCTTCTTGGTCTCAATTAAGTGCAGAAAATGGAAATAATAATAACCTATTTATTTGCAAATATCAGAGCTACTGTAATCTCATGAAGGGGGGAGCCATGAACTCTACCATTTAAGAGGGAGGATAGGACAGATGTGTCCTCATTTCCCACCAGGCTACACTCATTTTGGAATTCTTTGGCTTCTCCACCATGCCCCTGCCAGGTACCTCCTTCCCCCATTCCCCCTTTTCAGCTTTCTTTTGTGAATTGTCTTTCCCCCATTCAATTATACGCTCCTTGAGAACAGATACCCTTTCTTTTTTGTATTTGTTTTCCTAACATTTAGCACAGTGCCTACCACATAGTAGGCACTTAATAAATGTTTATTGAATATACAGCAAGATATTGAACATCAATTCAGTGCAACCATAAGAAATAACATCATTCTTAAACCCAGATTTGATGAAATAAGAGTGGAACATGAGAAATTACTTGGATCTGAAGAAGGAAAATCTGAAGTTATTCATTACCTTCACTTAACGTCAACTCTAAAAATTCTAAATAATAATGTTATAGATGACCAAAAAACAACCATGCTGATGTTGTCATTGTTCAGTTGTATCCAACTCTCCATGACCCCATTTTTGGGTTTTCTTGGCAAAGATATTGGAGTGGTTTGTTATTTCCTTTTCCAGCTCATTTTACAGATGAGGAAACTGAGGGTTATACGATTTGTCCAGGCTTGTCCAGCTAGTAAATGTCTGAAGCTAGATTTGAACTCATCTGTCCTGACACCAGGCCCAGCACTCTATCCAGTGTGTCACCTAGCTGCCCCACCATGCCGATGACTTCTGGCCAATTTGGCTCCCTGAACATGAAGCAGACTGCTTAGCTTCTACATGCCTACCCCCAAAAAATCCTGAAGTTTGCCTTAGACTGAATAATAGTGAAGAAATCCAGTGGAAAAACTACAGTGACATCTTCTACCCAAGAACTGTTCAAAAAGTCAGCCAGCAATCCATGAGCAAGGGTAAAGAGGGGCTCAATCAAAGTCTCTGTGTCCAGAGGCACCAAGAGCAGAAGGCTCTCCTGAAAATGCCTGAGGGTAGCCAGAAAAATCCAGGATGGGAAACTTAGAAGTTTAGAGAATAGCATGGGCAATGATAGCAGGTTTCCACAGCACTCAAACCAAGACAGCCCAGGACCCCTCTGAGGACCAGCTCTGAGCTCCCAAACAGTCTATCCTGAGATGTCAAAAAGGGCCCTGAAGATTCAGCGGCTTGAATTTCAAAGATTCAGGGGAACCTAACCTAAGGAGGTGAACCTAGGTGATCCAGGCAGGGCAAGACCTAATACGACTGACCACCCCACCTAGAAGTGTGGCAAGGGACAAGGCCTGATCCTGACACAAAGCCCCAATTCAGAAATCATAGTGGAATAATGAATAAATCAAAGGAAATCTTGACCACTATTAAAAATGATTTTAAATTTAATTCACAATGGATAGAGTGCCAGGCTTGGAATAAGGAAGACTCATTTTTGTGAGTTCAAATCCAGCTTCAGACATTTACTAACTGAGTGACCCTAGGAAAGTCACTTAACCCTGTTGGACTCAGTTCCTCATCTGTAAAATGAGCTGGAGAAGGAAATGGCAAACCCCTTTAGTATCTTTGCCAAGAAAACCCCAAATGGGGTCACAAAAAGTCATACAACTGAAAAACAACTGAACAAAACAAAAATTTCTTAACCCCTAAGGGACCTTCGCCCCTTACCCCAAGATTTTGAGCCTCATTCATTCAAGAGGGGGAATGATGATATTGTTCTGTGTACTTACTCTGTATAATCCTTGTTGTATTGTTTTATTGTTATAGTATTATTGACACCAGTTTCCTATTGACCTATGTAATGTATACAAAGATCTAGGGGCTGACGAGTGAGCCATGTGGCCACTCTGATGATGAGATATGTTAAGTATTTTGCAAATGAGATGTGTTCATTTGGAGGGGATTCTATTGTACTTAAAAAAAGAGAGAAAAAGAGTTTGTACCTATTTAGACACAAGTTGCCTATGTAATGGACGTGAAAGATCTTGGCTAAATGAGAAGGCAATCAGTAAACGAGAAGATCTTCCCAGCACCTCCCCCTTGCCTATTTGAATAGGCTCCAGGTGGGGCTCCAGGTGGGGCCAATGAAGGGAGTCTGATTATATCTTCTCTCCCAAGTAGGCCCAAATCCCTAGCTACTAGGGGCTAAACCTATGTGGGCCTGAAGCCCCCAGGGTCCTAAAGGGTTGCTAAGACCAGAGCCAGTAGGAGGCTCCTAAATTCTGGTCACTCGGATGATGTTCTAGTCGCCTGGATGATGGCTAACAACTGTATAAAAAGAGAGAACACAGCTTGGAGATTGAGACATGATGAAGGCAGGAGAAGGAGGAGCAGCAGCAGCAGGTGCTACTGAGAGCAGGGCTGACCTTCATGCGGACCAGAGAGTGCTGAGCAAGGGCTTGAGGTCGGTGGGTAATCTTCTTACTGGAGGGCCCTAGCATGGGGGGTGGGGTGGGGTGGGGAGGAGGAAGCACGAATATGATTTGCCTTACTGTCACGATGTTTTTCTGTAACCTCCTGTTCACTGTTCCGAGGCAGACTTATTGGGCCTGGAAGGTTTTGGCCAGGATATTGAATTGCGGACATTCGTCCGTGGGTCTGCTACTTTGGAGCTTGAATAATTGCTTTAATTCCTCAGCTTCTACTTAGAGAATTCCTTATATCCTGTGATTCTGAACCATTCAGGCATATTCATGATTTTCTTTGAAATCGTGAATTCTGCCTTCATGATATGTCATTGTAAGCAGAGGCTCAAGGAAGAAAAATGGGAAGTTCTAAAAGGACTACATGAATACCTTAATATGTACATGAAGCAAGAAAAAAAATAAAGCTCTTAACAAAATAATTAGAAGGAGAAAAAGTAGCTAAAAAAAGAAAATAGTTAACCTTACCAAAGGAATAAAATCTCTGAAAACTAGAATAGACCAAGTAGAAATCAATGACTACATGTTAGAAAAACAAATATTTGAACAAGATAGGGGATAACATTGGGGAGAAAAGAGTCAAAAGTCAAACAAACTTCCAAATGCTGAAAGAAGTTAATGGTGGTGGGGGTAGGGTGTTGATCAGGTAGGAGGGGACTTTAGAAACAATGTCCAAAAAATAAGAGCCATTGTCACTTTTTTTAACTGCACAAAAAGAAAATATAATGGAATTCAGAGGGAAGCACAGGTAAACAGAACGGTTTTGAAAGTAATCCATAGCATTTCTTATATGCTTTGTATTAAATAACATAAGTGGTATAAAATGGAGCTTCACAGCTTTATATAGAATCTTCTTTGAATTCTTCTGTGCATATGGAAATACTCTTTTTGAGCAACTTGAAAAGCCCATTTTCAATTTTATGGTTTGAACCATTTGCTATAACTACCATGATTATCACATTCTTCCATAGTACTTGGTAAAATACATAAGTATCTATGTATTTATTATATGTATACATTATATATGCATACTAACACATAAGCAGGTAGATGGCTCAGTGGCTAGAGCACCGGGCCTGGAATCAGGAAGACTTGAGCTCAAATCTGGTCTCAGACACTTACTAGTTTGTGTGACCCTGGGCAAGTATAGCAGCAAGCACTCTAGCATACCCAAGATGGCTTGCCAGAACAGGTTCTTAGATCTGCTTTTCTAGGAAAGACTGCTCAAAAAGGGGTTAACAATCCTACTTTTTATTACATTCACTAGTTCAGGGGAAGAGTCAATTCTCTGAATATCAGAGAAAATACAAGAAGAGAAATTAACATAAAGATCAACAGGGCTTTTAACTGTGTGAACCAAAGTAGTATTGCTATACACTTTATATACACCACTAGATGGATAGAGCCTTTACATCTGAACAGTGGGGGTTTGGGAGGAGGCGGTCTGAATATACAACTACCCAGAGTCTTGACCATGGAATCAAAAGACCCTTCTCATAAGCAAACCCCCAAAGCAAAATACCAATTCAGACTATATATATATATATTTCTCAGAGCCAGAAGGCAACACAAGTCCTGTGACTCAGTGCCTAATCAACTTAGTACCAAAAGGTGTGAAAGCCTTCCTACAAGCAAGCTTCCCCTAAGCAAGTTCCTCCCCCAATGGGCTCTGTGACTCAGGATGTATCACAGCCATGAGCTGAGCCAGAGCTCAAAGCAGGTCGCATAGGCCTAATAATGGATGGGGAAGATCTTCCTATTCCATTAACATTACAGCAAGTCACTCAACCCTGTTTGCCTTAGTTCTTCATTTGTAAAATGAGCTGGAGAAGGAAATGGCAAACTACTTGGGTGTCTTTGCCAAGAAAAACCCATATAGGGTCATGAAGAGTTGGAAATGGCTGAATGATTCAACAACAACAACCACACACACATATATACACATATGTCTGTATATGTATATGTACATATGCACATATGTATGTATACATGTATACAAACCTTTTGGATCTGCACATAACAGTATACTCTACATCCGTTGCCACAATGAAGATCATACAAAGAAAGCTGGCAACTTTAGGGAATACCCCTAAACATAGATATCAAACACCATTATGGCAGAAGTGTCTTAAGAACACTATTGAAGGGGGCAACTAGGTGGCATAGTGAGTAGAGCACCGGCCCTGGAGTCAGGAGGATATGAGTTCAAATCCAGCCTCAGACACTTGACACATGTATTAGCTGTGTGACCTTGGGCAAGTCACTTAACCCCAATTGCCCTGCCTTCCCCCCTCCAAAAAAAAAAAAAGAACACTACTGAAGATGCATAAAAAGGCATTAGGAACCTAACCAACATCAAGACAGAATTCATAGTAGAAAACTAGGATATCATATCTCCCAATTAAAAGTCCCAAAAAATAACATGCAGAATATAATAGAGAAAACAAAAGTATAAAAGAAATTCTAGACACCCTTAATCAAAAATTGACAGTGAAGGCCAAAAGGTTAAGAGAATAGAGAGCAACCCAAAGACAAAATAAATAATTCAACATCAATCAATAACCTCACTTAGATGTAAAAAATCAAGAGAATCTCTAAAGATATATACCACACAAAGCATTCACAACTTGCTTCACACACACACACACACACACACACACACAAATTATAAATGATTCCAAGAAAATGATATGTTGGCTGAGGATCAAGAGTGATGTGTAAAAAGATTGTCCCAGAGAGTATGAAGAACAACTCATTATTGGTTTGGTAAATATCGAATAAGCTACCTGAAAAGTATTATAGCATTTATACTACCTTTATTGATTACTGCAAAGCTTTTAATTCTGTTATGCACTCATGATTTATTCATGTATCGCTAACATAAAATAGAATGAAATACAGTGAGAATACTAGAGCACTTGATGTCTACATGGAAAACCATTCTCAGCTAAAGATATCTGAGCACAATAATAGCAAACACAATTTAAATAAAAAATGGCATTTTCAGAAAGCCAGCTTAAACCTATTATGGTTCTGCCCAGCCCTAAACTAAGCAAAGAATAGGAAAGCCTGAGTATGACTTCTGAGTTAAAAAGAGAATTGCACAAAAACATCGTACAAATCATTTAATACAAGTGAATGATATCAAATTATATGGCTTTGCCAAAAAAATACATTAAACAGCTTCTTCATCTCACTATCCTTAGAATTGATATGCAAAATTCTAAATGTATGCTAAGGAAAAACAGAGACTGAAGCATTTAATTCTGAATCCAGAAGTCAAATAGAACCAGTGGTTATAGGCAGCACTTAGAAATGCCTTGGTCTTCTCCAGGCAAGATAAATCAAGCATAAAATTAGCAAAGAGAAAGCTATGACTGTGTATGTCAAAATAATGGCATCTTAAACCCAAAGCTTAATGAGAAGAACACGTTCAGATCAGATAATGCCTTTGTATCAGTAGCCTAGCGAATACTTCTGGAAATGTAATTATGTTGAGGTTAGGGAACCATATATATTTTAGGGGTACTCAAGACCCCAAAATACCAACATGCTGGATCCTGCTCAAATGAATTCAACTCAAGCCTTCTCACAGCCAAAGAAAAAGAAAGTTTATTACAGATTCGTCATATTGGGTTGACTCTTAAGAAATCTCACCATTTGTGATGCTCATTTTCACAAGTGGGCCAGATTGAATCTGAGCCCCTTCATAGAGGCAAGATGAAACATATACAGAAAGATTGTGGGAGGGATCTAGGGTGGTCCTGGGGTGATGGGAGGAGGGGTTTAAGGAGGGTCTTGAGGATGAATCTAAGGAGGACTGGGGTGAGGTCAGACTCCAGGAACCAAGAGAATGGGATTAAGGGTGGAAAGTAGCTGAAGGCTACTTGGAGATAACAATGTAGGGCTAGGCTAGTTTAAGGGTAACAGATTTGGGCATAGCCATTTTGATAGGCTCAAGGGTGGAAACTAGCCAGACAATGGAGGGCTAGGCTAGGTTAAGAGTAATGAAGATTTGGGCCTAATGTTAAATGAAAGGCTTATGGCCTCAGGCAAATGCCTTATCTAGTGCAAAGATTCAAGGAGAGTACAAGGGGGGTCCCACAATCTAAACCCCATGGTATGGACAATAACATAGTTTAAAGTATCCCCCAATCCACAATCTGTGTAATAGTAATGAAACCCTGGATCCATCACCCTAAGGTATCTATAGAAAGAGTAAAACTTCCTTAAGTAAAAGGAGGAAGACACTGACATTTTTAAATCATATGATAAACGGGGTAATTACTTAAAGAAATATTTCTGGTACCAAAAGACATCACTTGCATAGTCACAGAGCAATAGTAAAGGCTGACACTGGGAACATGCCACTCAACTTTTGCCAAATATGACCAATATTTCCCTCTGGATAGTACATTTGAAACAGCTAAGATCCAAGAGTTGAATCAATAGATCTTCCATGAGTGATATGTTCATGAGTTCAACCAACATTATGTTGACAATGAGGGAAATGATTATCAATAACCAAAAATTTGGGGAAATCCAGAGTTCTTCCCTTCTTCTCAACTCCTGATTTTAAAAGTTCAGTCTCTGGAAGCACATTGATGATAATAAGATTGGACCAGGACCCCACCCTAATGTTACAGCTATCGTGATGAGACAGCTCAGGCTAGGGTGGGGTATATATTCTTTGAATAGATAGCCCAAGGCTGGGTGTGGTCACTCTCAGCCCCTCATTTTAATATAGCCCACCTTCCATTGTGTTAACTACTTAGAACTGATTGCTGTTTGATGACCCACCTCTTGTCTAAAAGCATAAAAACCCAAAGTAGCCATGCAATCTCTTTTTTTAAAAATGAGAGGAAAAGGAGCCATTTTCTCAATCTCTTGCAGGCCATGATTGACAAAATTGATTATAATTTACACAAAACATTATCTTTCTAAATTATCTTAATTGCCACAACAAAAAAAGCAACAAATGGCTGAGTCATATGGATTGTTCATAGAAACAGAAAGGTTTGTTTTACTACATCATTGCTACAAGAAATTATAGAAAGGTTACCCTTAAGGGATTCGGACTTATTGATTAATGCAGATTCTACAAGGAAATTTGTATTATCTATTATTGCAAGTTACAAAAATGTACCTCCTGAATACCTAAAAAGACACAATCATTTGTCCAGAATTATATACAACAAACTCACCATCCTTCACATTCTTCACGAGTGCTTCTAATACGGAAAAAGTTCCCCAAATACAGAGCAATAGCAAAAGAAATCAAAACTTTGTGGGAACAGGATGAAGGCCGGATCATTTTCGCCATTCTATTTGCTACTAGATGCTTTTAGTGAACTTACAGAAGATGAACTTACAGCCCAAAATTTTTATACAATTATAAAAAAAGCAATTTATTCATCTACATAATAGTCAAATATTAAACATAAAGAAATAATAGGATAGTGACTCATCCCAGCACCATTTCTCTCTGAACTCCATTTAATATAAAATTAGAACGATAAGAATGATAATGAGAGACAGCGTGGCCTGTGTGTGGTCTAGTGGATGGAGAGCTGTCCTTAGAACCAGGATGACATAGGGTCAAGTCTAGCATCTGACCCATACTGACTCAGTGACCTTTCACTTGTCATTCCCTCTCAATATTCTCCACAACTCCACGTCACAGAAAAGCAGCTGATCTGAATTGGTAGAATACATTTCTTCACCAGGGAGCTAGTTCCTCAAGCCGATGAAATCCCAAGGTGTTCCAAAAGTCTTAGTGCAACTTTAAGCTTTAATAACTTAATTATAATAAAATAAGTTTCTCAAATTTTATTTTAAATTTTAATAGCTTAAAATTACACAAAGACTGCTATGTATACACTGTGTATACATAGCAGGTATAAGAGGCCCTTTACACACATTATCTCATTTGATCTTCATAACAAACCCATGGGACAGATGGCATATGATATTATTCTTCGTATCTTACAAATGATGCAGCTGAGGCCCAGATAGGTCAGGTGAATTGTCCATGGTCATCTAGCTAGTGGAAATCACAGGCAGGCTTCTAGCCAAATCCAAGCATCAGGTGACAATGATTGTTCCTTTTTGTTACTTGTCTCAAAATAATTCAAGCTTCCTTCACATACTCACTGCACTTGTATGACCTGGTGATGTTAAGGCCAATTCCATCAGTCTGTAGTTTTAAATCAGCCATGCTCAACTCACTTAACTGCTTCAGGAACCATTCAACTAACTGATTTTTTTTTCATTTTCTCCTTCCACTCTGTAAACCCAAACAAATTGGAATCTAATTCCTGTTAATGGGCTTCAGTGTTTGCCATGTTTTAATTAAAATGTACATAAGAGTGCAGAGAGAAGCAATACACAGGCAATGCTCTTAGGTCCTTGAGGGTGAAGCCTGAATATCAAAACAGCTCCCTGGATATAGTAGACATGAATAGAAAATGTCTGAGCCTCTGAATCTCAGATATGGCAACTATGAAGAGGAGTAGCATAGAAGTGAAGGAGTTGCTAGAAGTGAAGCCATGTGTCTCCAGTAGAGGAAAAAATGCTAAGTCCCAGAAGGGACAGCAACTGCAGGCAGCATTGGAGAAGTGGAAGTTCTTGTACCCAGACTCTTGATGAGGACAGGAGCTTCTGAACAATGAATGCTTCTGGGTGGCTGTCCTACACTTGATACATACTGTTAGCCTGAATGCATGATTGGACCTGAGGACCTCTTCAGCTACATTGGTGGAGATTTTGTCATATCCATATTCTGGAAGATTTTTCCAGGGAAGATTCTGAGTGGGGATACGAACCAAAGTGTAATTTCTAAAAAGCCCACTGTTCCATATAAACCCATAGCTTTGGGTTCCAAGACATTGATTTTATAAAGAAAAGATAAAGTCCATGCCTCCTAGGATCTAATAATCTTTGGAAATCTCCTCATTAGCTCCACTCTACCTTTAACAATTTCTCTTCCACTATTGCTGGAAATCTCTAAAGCAATTATTACATTCTTTCTTGTTTAGTGTCCTCTCATTTTCACATCTAAGCCAGAACACAGGTCATCCTACAAAGAATGTTCTAGTTATAAGGGATTTTGGAGACCATCTGGTCCAGTTCTTCATTGTATATGAGAGGAACTTGATACCCAGAGAGATTAAGTGATCTGCCCATACACAATAAGTCAGTGACAGAGCTGAGGCCTCAACCCAAGTCCTCTGACCTATATCAAGCGCCCTCTCCCTTGGCCACATTGCCCTACTTCTGGTTCTCCCAGGAATTATGTTTCTTCTTAGCCTCTTTGTCATTCCTTTCTTCATCTGAAAAATGGAGATTGAAGTATTTCACTCCCCATTTCATTGGGCTATTGTGAAAATGCCTAGAAAATGACAAAGTAGGATGTAAAAAATAAGTTGTTATTAATATTTCTGGGCCGACTGTCAGCAGCCATTTCTGCCTAGTGGTACAATCACAATCTAACTGCCTATCCTGTGTCCATATGTGCACAATAATGTTTGTGACCTTATCTAGATATTATCCATATGCTTCTTAGTTACTACACATTATTTCCTTTGCCTCTTTAACTCAATTCAATTCAACTCAACCAACATTAATTAAGCATCTACTTATGCACAAGGAACTGTTGCTAGGCATGGGAGACAAAAGGCAAAAATAAAACTGTCCCTGTCCTCAAAGAACTTACACTTTCCTGGGGGAGTACAATGGGGGAGGGTACAATATTTACAGACAAATATATACATAGCACATACAAAGTAATTTCATGAAACATAAACGCTAACGACTAGAGGGACAAGGAGATATCTGTTGTAGAAGATGGCACCTGGACTGAGTCTTAAAGGAAGCTGGACATTTCAAAACACAGAAGCAAAAAGGGACTGCATTCTAGACAAGAGGGGCTGTGTGTACACAAACACTTGGAGGTGGGAGATAAATTGTGTGTAGGGAACAACAAGCAGGAACAAAGAATGCACAAAAAGTCACAAAGTACAGAGATGGTAGCTTTTCTATAGCCTGTAAATTCTCACCACACCTGGGGTGGGACAATTCACCTAATTGATGTTCAGTAAACATGTTGATGATAGATCCTGGATCTGACAGTCCAGGGAGCAAAACTGAAATCGACTTTCTTAGTTCCTTCTTATTTTTTTTCTTTTTTTGGAAGAAACTTTCTTTTTATGGAAGAAATGTGTAAATGAAAATACACACACAAACAAGCATTTTGATTGATACAATTTTCTCACTGCATCTACTTGTCAGGAACATAGTTAGAACACATATTTAAGACAAATTGTGTTGGAGAAATGATCAAACTATTCGTTCTGCTACATTAGCCCTGTGCAGTCACTGGAGTGCCATTAGTCAAGGGACTGGAGACGGGAGCAGCCTTAATACTGAGACAGGAACGCTCTTACATTGATGATGCTTCTTTTCTTGGTTTCCTTATTATGCTCAGAAAGTACCAATTAATGGAGTTGTGCTGAACCTCAGGAGAAACACAACCTGTAGGCAGAATGAAAAATCATGGTGAATGGAAAAGATGCCATAGGACCAGAGGTGGGCAAAAACAGTTTCGATTTTCCCAAAAGGGAGGAATATGAATATTTTCCTGTATAGATGTACTTTCATCAATTCTTGGAGAAAATTCTAGAACATGGTTTGTGGCTACTTATAAAAGCAAAAGATGACTCCTACAAGCCAGTTTTGGCTTAATAAGCAGTAATGCTAGAGATATCTACAAGGAAGTCAAAGAAGGGGAAAAAAAGGCTCCATATATACCAAAATACAGGGCATCCCACAAGTCATAGTGCTTAAAACTGCACTAAAACATATAGGACACTCTATAGCTAAGCCTGGGAGATACAATTAACAAAAAGAAAGACAGCCCCTGCCCTCAAGGAGTTTGCATCCTAGAGGGGAAGCTAACACATAAAAGGAGGCCAGAAAAGGGGTTGGGGGATGAGACCCTAGGGGCTACCCACACTGGGTATCTTGTTCCATGGAGCTGAAGCCAGGCAGAACCGCAGACACAAAGTGTGGTGAGCTGAGAGTCCAGTTTCTGCCCTCTCTAAAGGAAAGCATTGAGACGTCCATACTCCACCCTCCAGTCCTCTAATCAGAGGCAGAGGAGGCTGAGGGAGATGGTGTCAATCAAGGTTTGAGTCAGCAGGTGGTAAGATTAGAGGTGATGAGCTTGTGCTGGGAGGGAGCCTCGTGATGAAACACACTTGGCTCTTCTCAGTAGAATGGTATTAGATTATGAATTCGGCATGAGGTATGTGCTGTCAGACATGGTCAGTGTATTGATTTGCTTTTTGTGACTACTTCTTAAACGTGGGGCTTCTGGACAGGATTGGCATTTCGAAGTAACAGCAATTTTAAAAAGCTAGGGAAAACCATCAATCAAACTTTTTTTAAATGATGTCTTGACAGACTCACCTTATTTTCTTTTTGACAAGGTTGTTAGAAGAGCAAATTGGGGAAATGCTCTAGATATGGTGTATTTGGATTTCAGCAAGGTGTTTGACAAAGTTTCTTATGCTTTCCTTGTGGATAAAACGGTGAGATAGAGATAACAGGTAAGTTCAGAGTTATTTACCTGAATGGACCCTAACAGTTTGGATCAATGGAACAATGTCAGCTTGGAAGAAGGTCTCATGGATTTTCCACTAGATCTGTTCCATTCAATATTTTATCATTGCCTTTAGATAATTTCACATATGAAATACTTACCAAAGTTTTTAGCTTCATGTTTAGACTATAAATGCATTTCTGGACAGAAGCCACCATAGGTTAAGTTTGGAGTGCCATTTCCATTTCTGATCACTTCATCGACAAATACTGGAATACCTACTATAGATGAGATATAAGGCACGATAGAACCTCAATAGGAGTCACATCTAGTCTAGACTTTTGATTTAATCAGTATGGGGAACTCTCTGTATGGAATCCCCTCCACCATTTATAAAGATCAACAATCTGTCTATAGCATTGTCTTAAAGAGTTGGATAGGAAACAAGAAGTTACATCACTTGAACCTAGGTCTTCTTGACTCCCAGGCTTCTATTACATAATGATAATAATAATAAGTAGAATCTATATAGTGCTTTGAGGTTTGTAAAGTGCTTTAGAAATATTTTATCCTCACAACAATCCTTGGAGGCAGATGCTATTATTATCCCTATGTTACGTATTAGGAAACTGAAGCAGTCAGTTACCTAAATGGCTTACCTAGGGTCACACAACTAGTAAGTGTCTGAGGACAGATCTGAACTCAGGTCTTCCTGACTCCATGTCTAGCTCTGTATATAATGTGCTACCTAGCTTTCTCAGATCTTACTAAGGATCCTAAAGTAAATTGTATACACATCATGTTGTAAATTGAATTGTAGTCCCAATGTACTCTAGATCTCTGCTTTCAAAGCAAACTTCTTTGTTAATTACTTCCTGGTTTATCTGTTCTTGAAAAATGTATATTTATACTTTAACTCTTCTTAAAGTAGGGGCCCACCTGTATCTAAAGGAAAAACAATCCTCCATCATAAAGTACATTTTCATCTTTATCTCGTGGGTGGTAGTGAGTCTTCATAGAATTGTTTGGGTTCCTATCGCTTCTCTGAGTTTCTTGTCCAATCATTTTTTTACATGCATGGCTTGGGGGCAAGATCCAGTCTGTAAAGTAAATTTACAGCTTAAGCTTATTCCACTTCTTGAACTCTAGCAGACACAGCTTTGCTTAATAAATTGGTAGATAAGCTGAAAATTTGGGGTATTTGAATTCTGGCTCTAACTTTATTTCTGATTTGTCAACGAGGCTGAGAAGTTGCCTTCACTTCTCTGTGTGTCTTCTTATGTTTAAAATGAGGACTGTAGAATGGTCCTCAGGCCAACTCCCTGAGGTGCCATGATGTTGGGTAAATACGTTTTAAGACTTGGGTTTTGAAAAGCTTTTACCATGGAGTGTAAGCTCTGGTAGATCCTTTCAAGTTGGATATGCCTTAAATATTGTCCCAGAGATGAAGAGTTAATCTGTCTTAGATGGTTAGCCACCAAGTTAATGAACTTTTTTTGACCACTAAGGGGTGGTGGTCCCCACACAGGGGAATTCAAAGTGATCTTGTAGTGGAATGGAAGGAACACCAGCTTTTGAGTAAAAAGACTTGGACTTAAATCCTGCCTCCATCACTTACTAGTTATTTGGCCTTAGAGAAGTCACTTAGCCTCTTTGGGCCTCAGTTTCCTCATTTGTAAAACAAGAGAAGAAGGTGGAATAGATGGCAGGTGCTGGATCTAAATTTATGATCTTTTGAATGGCTGAGTCATAAAGGGTGGAGGGGATGGGAGGAGGAAAGTGACCAGCTGTTTATCATCAGAATGGGAGAAAACAGGAGTCAAGAAATGCATATGAGATTGAGTTAAGTTTCCTGACAAAAAGAAACATTAAATGTGAGAGAGGAGGACCAAGAGCAGATAAGCAGGCTCCTTCTGTATTTCAAATATGGAAAAGACTCTTGGGCAAGTCTTTGATTGTTTCTACCAAAGTAGGAGAGAAAGATGAACTCTGATTGCATGCTTACCAACTTTCATGCAACTTCTTTGTAATATTTCTGGTTTTCTTAGTACTTTTCCTTTGCCCTTGAAAAGCAAAATTTCTGTACACAAATAACAGATCCTTATTACTCCTCCTACATTAGCTATTTCTTAAAGTTTATAATCTAACTCTTAAATAATTAAAGAAAAGCATCATGAGTCCTCAAAGCTGCAGACATAATCATCACGGGTTCTGCCCATCAGTGTTATCCTTTTGGGTGTTGTCCCATGTATCATTCTATGCTCTTCATCTCAACATAAGATAATATACAGAGAGGCTACAGGAATTTCCCAGTGTTACCTGGAAAGAGTCAACCATATGACACTATGAGGAATTGCTGAAGGAATTTGGTGGGAAAAAATTGCTCTTTTCTGTCTTAGCTTTCTCTTTTCCTAACTACATTACAATAGCTCTTTTACTTTATGGTTTGATTACTTCCACAAAATTCTCTCACATCTCCCCTTCTTTCTGATTGCAATTGTCTCTCAATTGGTCTTTGTGACGCTCGTCTCTTCCTTCTCCAATACATCCTTCACACTGCTACAAAAATTCTATTCCTGAACTACAGATCTGACCATGTCATTCCTCTATTCAAAATCCTTTATCCCTGTTGTCTCTAGAATAAAATACCAAACCCAAACCCTCACTCTGGTATTTGAAGCCCTTTCAGGATTTTGTTGCCACCTACCTTACCAGGTTTATTTCAGATTTCTCCTCATTCACTCTCCATTCCAGTCAAACTGGTCAATATTCTACTTCTGTGTCTTTCTTTGTGTTCTCCACCCATGTCTGATATGCTCCCCTTCCAATACCCACAGAATCATCGTCAGTGTCCACTGGTCACTTTCATAACTTGTTTTTGATCTAGGTAAAAATTTTTCTAGTTATAGTTGTAAATCTAGCCCCTTATTTTTTTTTAAAGAGGGCAAAAGTGACTTGCTTAATGTAGGAGATTCAGAATTGTAATCCATTTCTTCTAAGTCCCAATCTATTGCTGTGTTCATAAATGATATAGAATAAGAAAACTTTAGACTTAGACTATTTGGACTATTTCAATAGCCCTCTAATTGGTCTTGCTATCTGAAATCTTTTCTGTCTCCAATACTTTCTCCAGACAGCTGTCAAACTGGTATTTTTAAAGCATAGGTCAGACACTCACTCAATCATTCAATATGCTCCCTTTGGCCTCTAGGATAAAATACAAATGGCATTTAAAGCCTTTCACAATCTTGCAGCAACATACTTTTTTAGGCATTTTACATACTACTCTTCATTCAGAAGGTGGCACAGTGGTTAGAACACTAAGCTTGGAGTCAGGAAGACTCATGTTTCTGAGTTCAAATCTGGCCTCAGATGTTTACTAGCTGTGGGACCTTGGGTAAGTCACTTACCCTGTTTGCCTCAGTTTCTTCATCTGTAAAATGAGCTGGGGAAGGTAAAGGCAAACCACTCTAGTATCTTTGCCAAGAAAACTTCAAATGGGATCATGGAGAGTCAGACACAAGTGAAATGATTGAACAACAACAACCCCTTTGTTCACTCTGTCTTTCAGGCAAATAGGCATATTTACTGTATCCTCTGCATGATGGCATATCTCACATGTCTGTACCTTTGCACAGTCTGTCCAACAGGCCAGCAATGCATTCATTCAATAAATATCTATTAAATGCCAAACACTGGGAATACAAAAAGAGGCAAAAGACAATGCCTTCTCCTCAAAGAACTTGCAGTCCAATATGGGACACAACATGGAAA
>CM053622.1:694779178-694820287 GCA_028646595.1 Phalanger gymnotis | reverse complement strand
ATCAAGGGAGAAAATTCAATAAAGGGGGATAGGTTAGGAAGGAGCAAAATATAGTTAGTCTTTCACAATATGAGTATTGTGGAAGGGTTATACATAATGATATGCATGTGGCCTATGTTGAATTGCTTGACTTCTTAGGGAGGGTTGGTGGTAAGAGAAGAGGGGAGAGAATTTGGAACTCAAAGTTTTAAAAAATAGATGTTCAAAAACAAACAAAAAAGTTTTTGCAGGCAACAAGAACATAAGATACACAGGCAATGGGGCACAGAAATTTATCTTGCCCTACAAGAAAGGAAGGGAAAAGGGGATGGGAGGGTTATGGGGTGACAGATGGGAGGGCAGACTGGGGAACAGGGCAACCAGAATATACGCCATCTTGGAGTGGGGGGGAGGGTAGAAATGGGGCGAAAATTTGTAATTCAAACTCCAGTGAAAATCAATGCTGAAAACTAAATATATTAACTAAATTTATAAAAAAATTGAATTTCTTTTATATTATAGAAAAATTACTGCAACCAACTATGACTGTCTCAATATACTTCAAGTGGCTTAGCTATGAATCAATTCAATTTTGAAGGGACCATATATACCAAAAAGCTTGCTCAACTCTTGGTTTTTTGATTCAGAAATCTACTAGTACCAACAACACTAGCTGTCTTGTTCACTAAAAATTGGCCCCAAATAATCCATCCATTTCATAACTGACCCTAAATAACTGGCAACTTAACAACTTGACCTCTATTAACTAAAATGTGAACATTTTTGTTTCATTCTAAACTTGGAATGAATGAATATAATAAGTACTGGACCAAGAGTCTGGAAAGACCTGGGTTTCACTTCCTAGCTCTGTTATTTACTACTTCTGTAACCCTCAATAGGTCACTTAACTTTCCTGACTTTTAGTTTCCTTATCTGTAAAATGGTGATCCTGCGTTTTATGAAATTTAAACATTATGTAAATGTGAGTAGTAGTTATACTTAGAGATGGATGTATCAGAAATGGTGTAGGCATTTTAAAGGTAGGATATATCAGTAAAGGAAGAGTGGAAAAAAAGACACAGATAACAGGATCAGTGGGTAGTCTCAGCAGATGGCTTGTTTATGGTTAATACCAGCAGTTACAACAAAATGTTGGTTTAAATCAATAGTTTGGGACACACTGACATGCTGCCTGCTCAAATCAATTTTTTTAACTTGGAAATTCCTGATAGCAGCAACAGTCTTTGTTTTAGAAAAAGATTTTTGGTAAAAACAACCACAAAAGGTACGATTTAATCTAAGAAAATATTGAAAGAGCTAGAAAGAAATCTGAAGATATATAAAATTCTCTTAGGGAGTATATTTTTCCTGTCTAGGAGAAAGCGAAACAAAAAAGAAAAGAAAAATATTTGTCACAAGATGGCAAGAGAATGAAACAGGAAAACCAAATTCCATGAAAGAAATGTGGGTAGGTACTTGCTTGTGAGAAGGATTGAGAAAGGCTGATTGATGCCTGAGAGACCTTGCATTCAAAGAAGGCAACCCCAAAGTTTCTAGCTACTTTTGAGCTATATGTAAGATATATATGTGTGTATGTATACACTCAAAGAAACTAATCTGAGCCAACTGCTCATATGTCAGGTTGGGACAGCATGAGAATATAGTATTAAATTAGTAAGAATGTTAAATGGTAATTTTGGCTGATTATACAATAATACCTTATATTTATCTGGTGCTTTATAGTTTATATGCTATTTCCTATAGATATAAATATATGTATACACACACACACACACACACACACACCCACATCTAACTCATGAAATTTAGCATGGCAGAGTGAAAAAAAAACAGAACTCATGTCAAAAACCTCAGTTCGGCTCTTGGTTTTGCCATTTGGAAGCTGTCTGACTATGGACAAGTCATTTAATCTCTCTAACTCAGTTTCTTCATCTGCAAAATAGGGATAATAATACTTATGCTACTTATCTCACATGACTGCTGTGAGAAAATGCTTTGTAAATAGCTAAGTACTTAAGTGGATAATGATATTACTTGATTCTCACAAAAACCTTCTGAAATTGGCAGGGCAAGCATAATTATCCCCATTTTACAGATAAAGAAACTAAGGTTCAGAGAAGCTGTGACACATCCTTGCTCCCACAGCTAGAAAAGTAAAGACGAGAATGGAAATTAACTTTTCTGACTTCAAGTCAAACATTCCTTCTACTAAACAGCATGGACTCAGAACACATATAAACACTTTTGTATTTGAAGTGGGTTTTTTTCACCTCACTGACTAGTAGGGGCTAGAGGCCATGATATACAAAGTTCAATTGAAAGAATCTGGAGATATTTGGGTCAGAGAAGACAGGAAGAGATATGATTGCTGTCATCAAATATCTGAAGGACTCTGGTAGAAAACCCTAACTGGAGTTATTCATGGCCCTGGAAGGCAGAACTTGGAATAATAAGTAAAAGTTTAAAAAGTCGCAGAGGCTTGATTTAAAGAGAAAAAAACGACCCACTATTCTAACAATCTTATACCTGCAAATAGAATGGGCTACATTGGGACACTGTGGATAATTGTATTACTATCTATACATTCTTATACTTCAGCTAATTTTTTTCCTTTTTATATTTAGATGTCGTACTATTTAAACACATGTATTTAATATTGATATTGCTTTGTGTTTATGGTTTAGTTTAGTATATTTTTGCTTTCTCTGATACCATGAGTGCAAGTTCTGCTTTTGAGGATTTACCTAAAAACACAGTAAATTCTGTTCCAACCTCTCATTTTTATTCCACATGTGTCTGCTTTTTAGATATACTACTTGTTAGCAAGAGATTGTAGGGTTTACTGTTTAATCCACTCATATTTAGAGTTATAAGTTACGTTCATCTTACCCTCCATTTGTGTCTCTGGGGCATGTTTTAATCTAAATTAAGATTTTCTTTTTCCTTCCTCTCTGAATTCTGGCCTTTGTTCCTATTATTAGCTCTGCTTGTTCTACATTAAAGTAACCTTCTTTCTTTAGGTGCTCTTTCCCTCACCTCAATTCTTTTGTTTGGTAATGATGATGAAGTATTGTACTACAGCAGAGATTTTCCTGTGGTCCAATTTTAGCCCCTGCTCTCTCTATGATCATTTTCTTTCCCATTTCCCATGCATTTCCTCTCAACTGCTCTGAAAATCTTCACTTAATTCAGACTTCTAAAATTTTATCTAATAAGTAAGAAAATGATGAAAACAGTATGATATCTCAAAAAAAAACTTGAAAAGGAGAGTGTACGGGTAGTGAATGTTCTTGTATAAAACATGTCAAGGTATCTCAACTTACTGATCCTATGAGGCCCCAAAATAGTGGCCTCACTTCTCCCCAGTGGGTGCCCTCCAACTGCTCTGAATGCTAATTGTTGCTAGGATCTCTATTTCCTATCTCCTGAGGCCGAGTATTGTCCACGAAGGTACAACACTTGTTCAGAGAAAGTGATCTCACTGGGACATTTTCTTGTATTATTTGTTGCAATATGGTGTTTTTTGTTGTTGTTTTTTGCTTATCATGGTCTTCTTAGAGGTCTACGATCCTGAAATTATCTCTGCATCTTGTTTACAAGATCAATATGTTTTGCTGGAATAGAGATCAAGTGTTCTTTTAATTATAGCTCTGTTTCGTTTCTCTTCTTCCAGATTATCCTCTACTATATTACATTTGCATTTCCAATCTGTTTTTCTTTCTAATTTCTTTTGCTATCATAATTTCACTTGCTATCATAGATTAAAATTCTTCCATTCTGCTCATTATTTCTGTTCTTTGGGCCATAAATTATATTTGTTCCTTTTTAACTTCTCTCAAGATTCCAATTTCTCTCTTAAACCAATGTGAAACATTCTGCTACACTTCCATGTTTTCTTGGGGATTCCACAGAGTTAAGTGTTGCATCAAATGCTGGCTTAATTTCCTTTCAGGAGAGGGACAATATTTATTGAGAGTTTAATAATGCTTTAAATGTCTTTGTACTCACCTTTCTAATTTTTGTATCACCTACGTTGATTTATCTCTCTAGGTTTTTAATTGAACTCTCCCCTCCCCTTTTGGGATTTTCAGTGATTCTAGTCTTTAGTCAGGCACCTAGGTGGCCCAATAGATACAGCACTGGACCTGGAGTCAGAAAGACTCATCTCCCTGAATTCAAATATAATCTTCTCAAACACTTATTAGCTCTGTGACCCTGGGCAGGTCACTTAACCCAGTGTTTCCACAATCTGGCTAGCAGCTTCTGTGGGGGTGCAAGATCCACCCACAGCCAGCACCCAGAAAGCTGCCAACAGCACAGATTCTTTTGATCTGCTTAACTAAGGAAAGCAAGGTGAAGGGGTTGGCAAGCTTGCTTTAATTCAGCACACAAATATCATTCACCTAGTTCAGGGAAAAAAGCCAGCACCGTGAACTTCAGAGCAAAATACAAACAAATTGCAAACATCAACAGACAGACCCAGTACAATTCATAGTTACCAACATCTAGGTTCAGCCCAGGAGCTCAGAACAAGGGCTGGCCCAGGGTCGAGCACCACCACTACTGCGGGAATGAGCTCCAAAGAAGAGGAGGCCAACCCCTGGTTTTTATACCTTTGTCAGCGTCAGGGGTGAGTCACACAGGAGAGTCACCCACGTGACCTAAAATCCTCACAAAGAGGCGGACTTAAACCTGGTCTAAGAGCTTCTGCTGTCCCAGATGTGTAAACTAGGCCCTCCCTGGAGTTAGCCCCACCTTGGGCCCTACCTTAGTTGCCAATCCACACCCACACAGGATTTACACCTAATAAGGGTTTGGGCCTGGGGCTTAGCACTTAGTAAGATTCAATGAAATACACTGAATTATTCAACAAAAACAAAAGCCAAACTCTTCAAGGGCACTTGTTGAACTAAGTGCTAAGGAGCCCATTTTGCTTACCAACACACCCGGTCTACCTCAGTTCCTCATTTGTAAAATGAGCTGAAGAAGAAAATGGCAAACCACTCCAATATTTTCACAAGAAAGCCCCAAATGGGATCACAAAGAGTCAGATATGGCTGAAATGACTAAAGACAAAGTACTTGCAAAACTGTAGAGATGAGCTGAACTGGGAAGTGCAGTGAATTGCTCATCTGCCACATGGCACCCACTAGGGAGAAGTGAGGTCACTATTTTGGGGCCTTATAGGATCAGTAAGATGAGATATCATGATAACATATATTTTATACAAGAATATTCACTACCAGTACACTCTCCTTTTCAAGTTTTTTTTTGAGATATCAGTACTGTTTTCATCATTTTCTTACTTATCAGATAAAATTTTAGAATTTTAGAATCAAGTAAAGATTTTTAATGATCTCAAGGACTTTAATTTTTCCTTTTTTCAGATTTTAGCACTCCTCCTATCTTACCAAATGAGGATAAGGATTAAGTGACATATTTTTAAAACACTCAGCACAATGCCTGGAATGTCATTAGGTACTTACTAAATGCTTATTCTCTTCCCATTTCATTCTCTTATTTTGTCAAATCTAGATTCAGGACGTTTGGCTTTTTTTTTTTTGATTGCCCTATATTGGTCGGCAGTACTGTTGCATGACTTCGAGCAGTAGGTAGAATTAACAAAGAGCAGTATAAAGCCCTTGCCTACAACTCATGAGATCTATTTTCAGATTTATTTTCATACAGGACTGGCACAAAATGAAAGCATTTGCTTCCTTGGTCATGCCCACTGATGGTGATCACTATCATTTGCACTGAAGCATTTCTAGTAGGGGGGTACTGATATATTTTGTTTTCCTCTGGTACTAGAATATGAATGAACACGATTGTTTCATTGCCCTCTGTTTCAAGCTGATCATCATGATGATTACAAATAGGTCCAGCCTGTAACCTTGCGCTGCCCTTTCTTTTTCTTAGATTTGTTGGAACAGTTTCATCAAGTTGGGCAGGCTGCTAACCCATAGCCAGAACCCAACTGGTCACCATTTCAGGGATCCTGCCAAGTGTCAAATGTCCCAATATTTAAATAGAGAGTAATGAACTCTAGAACATGTAGGCTCATAGTTTGATTTGAATCACACCCCAAATTTTACAACCTATAACTAAATGAACTGTTTATGAGTACTTAGAAAGAAAGCATAACTGGACTGACAGAACCGGTAAAGGGAGTTGTCTCAGGTTAAGAAGGTAATAGATCTGGGATTTGAAGGGAGGACCTCTGATCTGTCTTCTGACACGGGCTTGAATCCCAGCTCTGACATTAGCTGTGTATCTCCACTAGATTTCAACTTCTTCATTTGCAAGGGAGAGCTTAGGGTCATTTCTTGTACTTAAATCCTATTATCCCATTAATCTAAATCATTTTCTTCTGCCACTACATCATGTTGCCTTTTATGATGAGGCAATTTGAAATTGTATCATATGAGGATCGTAGGGAGTAATTAGGGACAGTTAATCTGGAGAATAGGACTCTTAAAGGAGGCATATCTGTCTTTAAATACCTGAAGAACTTTCATGTGAAAGAGAGATTAAATTTGTTTTGTTGGATTGAAGAAGGCAAAGCTAAGTAGAAATGGCAGAGAGGCAGAGTTAGAGCTCAATACAAGGAAGAACTTTTAAATAATTAGAGCTGTGTGAAAATGGAATAGGCTGCATTATACATAGTAAGCTTCCTATAGCCAGATGCATTTAAGGATAGGATAGATTGCCATTTGTTAGGAGTATTATAGGTGATATCTGGTAAGGGCCGACCAACATGAACTATGGGACCCTTTCTACCTCTGGGATTTGAGGTTTAAAAAAAAACCTACCAGTTTGGCATTTCTGCTATTAGCAGCCAAAAATTTTAAGGTATGCAATAAAACAAATGCTCAGGTTACATAACATTCCTTCTTAGGAAGCTAATTTTTCATCTTCAATGTCAATAGAAATTGTATATTTCTATTACAAATAGAAATTTATTTTTGTGATAAAAGAATAGTTTTTCATGATGGATTTTGAACGGTTTTGATCATAAAGATACAATAATTTATCTGGTAGTAATTAGTTGACTCAACATGTTAAAAATGGAAACTCCCTAATAACTTTGTTATAATCTCTTAGGGGTAATATAAGTTCAAGATACAGTACAAAATGCATATGTCTAGTACCTTAACTTGGAGTTTTGCTTCTGGTAGTCGACCTTTCCACGATGCTACAAATTTAAGGCTATCCACCGAACAGCTCATTGCCCTATAAAAATATTACGTCAAATGTTATGCGTGAAACTATTAGAAATATGCATCTCAATGAAGAAAGGCAATATCAATAAATAAGATAAATAAATTTTTCTTTATCCAGAATCGCAACCAGAAAGCTCAAGTAATTATAATTTTCAATAATATTCTTAAATTCTACTTGATATCTATAATGTCAAACCTTAGACAGTTCAAACTTATAAGAGCCTTCTGTCAAGTATTACAGGAAGAGTAAAGTATGTTAAGTATAATTTCAATTATAAATCTACTTTATTATATTCTAATTTTTTGAAAACTGGCACTACATTTATGACACATGGCAACCTTGATGGTATATATGGAAACTCTCAATTAAAATAACAATTTTAATTAGAACATTCCATTTACTAATGCTTCTTGATAAATGGGAGGTATTATAGATGTCACAAAATTCTTAATCAAAACATTAATGTAACTTAATAATTAGGAATTCTCTTATGTAGCATTGGTTTAAAAGAAAATTGATTTTAAATTTAAAAGTTATTTCCATATTCAAATACTTAATAACTAACATTCTCATTGTAAAGTATTAGGAAACTATACAAGAATTAAAACCCATTTGAAATCTATTTTTGGCAATCAAGGAAAACAGTCAATAATGAATAAAATCAATATAATTGGCATTGGGTGTATGAGGTAGATAACCTTTAATTTACCTTGCAGTTTCTTGGCGTAGAGCATTAAGAAATGTGTCTGGATGGAAGAGTTCTGAAAGGTCAAGGGAATCTGACAGCAGTGCCTGCTTTTCTGCTTTATCTACCCAATGCTGGGGAAGAACAAAAGAGAAAAAAGTTAAGGTTTAGAAAATTTCAATTTCTTGATATTTTTAATCTCTAATAAGCTTTTAAATTATGGTGACCAATGTAAAAACTATTTTAAAAAGATTGTTTTCATATGTTAGTAAGAAAATTTCCATTTTATATTTTGAAGATTGTCATAATTGGCATCATATATTGCTGGCATCACAAATATACTCTATATAATCTTTTACTCATTTGAATCTATTGAAAACATACAGCTTATAAGTTCTTTTTTCTTTACATTGAAATTTCTCTATTTTACTCCTAGTTTTGAATTTCTTGTGTTAACACTGTTAATGTGTTTCTTTTTTAGTCACTTAAGTGGCATGTTCAGTTCAGGAACCTCTCATTTTCTATCTTGTTAAAATTAAGTTTTAGAGATTTAAATTTTTCTCCAAGGATTGCTTTAGCTGTGTCCTATTAGTTTTAGTATATTGTTTCATTTTTATTATCTTTCATATAATCATCGTTTCTATCATTTGTTCTTTGACACTTATTCAGGATACTATTATTCAGTCCATTTAAGTCTGTATCTTTTATTCATGTTTCCCTTATTTATTATGTTTATTGTATAGACTACAAAGGATTAATTTATTATTTGTGTCTTTTTACGTTTATTTGATTCCTTTCTGTTCTAGCAAATGAGCATTTTTGTTAAGTACTATAGGATACTGAGAAATATTTATATTCTTTAATGTTCTCATTTTCTACCAATTTGTTCAACTCTACATTTTACTTCTTAATCATTCTGTTAACTTTAATTAGCTCTGAGAGAGAAGTTAAAAAAAGACTTCCATTACTGTTTGCTTACTATAATGTTTTTGCAATTCGCCTAGTTTTTCTTTTAGCTTACCCTTATGCCATTTGGTGCGTATATATTTAGTACTGTTATTTTCTAATTAGCCTATTACTCTTTAAGCAGAATAAACTTAGTTTTCCTGTTTGTTTCTCTTAAAAGTATCAATTTATACTGTCTTACCTGAGCTCAAGATCGCAACTCTCATTCTTTTAGTCACCTGAAAGTTTATAGCAATTCAACTGTCTTAACACCAAGGTGATAGAACTAAAATTCTGTGCCTAAAACTGCTGCCACTACAAGGTGAGTAGTGACACAGGAGGTTAGGAGGAGATAGAGCAGTTTTAGGAAACATCTCTCAGGGTCAATGCACATGGCTTAACTCCAAAAAAAATCTGTGCCTAAAGCCGTAGCAGCTATAAAGACCAGGGTAGTTGTGGTATATGGAATATAAAGGAAGAGTTAGATGTGAATGTAAGATATTATCAGCTAGTGGGGCTGATCTTCAGACATTTTTTTAAAAATCAGTAATTAAATTACGATGGCTTCTTTCAAATAGGGGGAAAGGAACAACCATTTGTTAAGTGTCTACTATGTGCCAGGCACTATGCTAAGCACTTTACAGTTACTATCTCTTGATCCTCACAACAACCCTGGGAGGTAGATGTTATTATTATCCCCATTTTATAGTTGAGGAAATTGAGGCAGACAGGTTAAGTAACTTGCCCAGTGTCAAACAGCTAATAATTATCTAAGGCTGAATTTGAACTCAGGTCTTCCTGATTCCAGGTCCAGCACTCTATCTACTATGCTTCAATTATCCTCTTCCTATCATCTTCTTATCACTCAGTATGTTGCATTTTAAAACTCTTGCTTATTGGATGAGGTGGAGAGAAAGCTACCTCCAAGGCACCTCTCACTGTGCCATCTACCCAAGATTCTTCAAAGCATATATTTTTTACTCTCATCTCAAGTAATTACGAGATTGTTTGCCTTCCGTTTTCATTAGCAAAAGGTATTATTTTCTTTTTATATGTCCCTTTTTAGTGTTTATAAAATCTGTTGTTTCACAATATTTACTTAAAATTGATCCTTTTGTGACAGAATTTCCATTATTTTTAATTAATGCTTTGAAATATACTTAACTCTTAAACTTAAATAATTCTTAAAATGTGTCATAGCTAGAAACATAGAGTACATAGGTTCGAACTCGTTAAAAAGGCCAATATGGCTAATAATTAGTTTTTCACTTCATTACATTCTGAAGTAACATAGTTAGTTAAGGATGAAAAGTTTCTTTTAATAAAATGTTTTCATTGCTTTATACTAATGAAGAACTTGCTAGTCTGTTAAGCCTATAGGCAGACTATAAGAAAAATACAGCCTTCAATAAAATAGCAAAAAAAAAAAAAACCCTGAATATAACTAGTGCCTTACAAAGGCAGCACACTAAAAAAAAGTAAAATGATAACTGCCTTACAAATATATAAACTAAAACTTAAATAGCCCAATTTGTGGCAAGTAAATGTGTAAATGTTTTTTTTTGTCATTTTATTTTTTGCCTGCATATCCCTCCCTGATGTTTAAGTGGCACAAAGAAGGCAACTAATAGATGTTTGTTGAATTGAACTGCATATTCTACATAGAAGTTACAGCTCTAGTCTACCACATACCTTAAATTTCTCTTACTAGCAAATGTTCATGTATGAATTATGAGACTGTAAATTTGCTTCTCCCTTCACTATAGGAAAGTTAAAAAAAAAAACCTTGAATTTTTCTTCCAGCCAACTCTCTCTCCCAACCCCTTTCTTTATTCCCCAAGGCAGTGAGCTGGAAAGTTCACCACATAGACTCAACTCATACTCCCAACTCTTGCCCCAGGGAGCAAGTGACAGCTCTCAATTCCATAAGTATATAAATGCAGGAAGAGGCCAAGACTTCCACAACCCTTCCACACTTTCAGAATGAACTCAGACCCCACGGGGGCTGTAGTTACAAACCTCCTGTTAAGCCTCCTACACTACTCCCTCATTCTACCCTCTTAGCAGAGAACCTTCCCTCAAACTCTGCCGAGAAAACAGGCCATTTAAGGTGAATTTCCTTGTCAAAATCCTTTACATCATCCCTCATTCTTCCCACTTTTACTTCAGTCTCTGACCAAGAGGTCATTCTAATTGTCAAGTCTAATACATCTACTTGTAACCTTCATCCCATGTTTTCCCACCTTTTTGACAGAATGTTCCCACAATAATTGTCACATACCCTCCACCCCTAATATTCAATCTACTTCTACTTACTGCTCATTCCTTTCTGTTTACAAACTCTTCCAGGTTTTCCCGCCTTTAAAATACCCTCACCTAATTCTACCATCCCCTTTGTCTGTTTTACATCTATTCTCTCTTTCAAAGCCAAACTCCTCAAAAAAGTTATCTATCTTCCTTACCTCTAGTTCCACTCCTTTATCTCAGTCAACTAGCAACTATTAAGTGCCTATTATGTGCCAAGCACTGTGCTAAGTAAGCGCTAGGGATAGAAAGAAAGGCCAAAAAACCCATCCTAGTCTCTACTCTGAAGGAGTTCACAGACTAACGGAGAAGACAACATGCAAACAATCATATCCAAACAAGACATGTATAGGATCAATTGGGAGTAATCTAAGAGGGAATGTGCTAGAATTTAGGAGCACTCAGAAAAGCTTCTTGTAGAAGGTGAGACTTTAGCTGGGACTTGAAAGTATCCAGAAAAACCAGAAGGCAGAGGTGAGGAGGGACTGCATTCCAGGCATGAGGGACCATGAATGAAATCCTTTGCAGTTGGGAAATGGAGAGTCTTGGGGGAGGAATAGCAAAGGAGGCTAGTGTTGCTGGATTATTAGCATCCATGGAAGGGAGTAATACATAAGAAGGTTGGGAAAGCAGGAAAGGCCAGGTTATGAAAGCCTATAAGAAGGAGATGACATGGTCAGACTTGCATTTTAATAAGACAAATCTGTGAATAGAGGATGGATTGGATTGGGGAGATATGTGAGAGTTCATGTGACTAACATCAACTGGGCCCTCATTACAACATGGCAATCCTTTATCTCTTTATGACATTTCCCTCCATGACAGTTTTGAAACTTCTTTCCCAAGGCCCACACTTCTTTTAAAAGATGAATTCCTATCTAACTTTATTGAGAAATTAAAGGTCAGCATTATGAACTCTTTCATCTCCCCTCTTCTCCTTTGCTCCAGAATATCAATTTGAGATTGTCCTTCTTGAAATGGTTACCCCTCCACTCGTGCCTTTGATCCCATCCCCTCACATATCCTTTGGTTGCTTGCTTCACTGTTTATTCCCCTTCTCTCATCTTCAGCATCTCTATCTCTATTTGATTCTTCCCACCTGCTCTCAAACATGTTTGTATCTTCTTGAATCTTTGGGGGGAACAAAGAGATTCTTTTAGCCTGCAAATTCTTCAAGCTGTTGCATTATATTTGTCCTGTATTTAACTGGAAAGAACAGTTGAGACTCTATTTCCATTCTGTCAGGTCCTATTCATGCCTCAACCAACCCACTGAAATCTGGCTTCTGACCTACCAGTCTAACGACATGGCTTTCTCAAAGGTTAGAATAACTTCTTAAATAACTTAATTACATTTTCCACCAAATTCTCTTCTTTTTTACTTTCTGCAGCATTTTAAATTTGATCCCTTACTCCCTTCTCCAGGCTACTCTCTTCTT
This sequence comes from Phalanger gymnotis, assembly GCA_028646595.1. NCBI lineage: Eukaryota > Metazoa > Chordata > Mammalia > Diprotodontia > Phalangeridae > Phalanger > Phalanger gymnotis. The sequence continues at coordinate 694,807,691 of CM053622.1, read as the reverse complement.
TCTTGGTCTCTGCAACACTATTCTCACCTGGTTCTTCTCTAAATCTATCTATACAAAGCTAACTGCGCCAACTATTTGGTTGATATCTCTGTTTTGAAGAACATGAACATCTCAATGTCTACAACCTAATTAATCATTTTTTCTCTCTGCTATACTTCTTTGATTTTGTGAAGGGCAGCACCACCCTCTATTCACCCAAGTTTACAACCATAGTCATTGTTAGCCATCCCTACTGTTTAATTTTTACACTATTTTTCCAAGTCCTTTCTATTCTGGTTTCATATATTTTGAATCCATCCTTTCCTCCTCATTCACATAATGCCACCACAGAGTTCAGTTACTTTTGACCTCTCACCTGGTCTAGTATCTTCCTAATTTGTTAACCTAACTTTAGTATTTTCCTTCTCCAAATCATCCATCACACAGGTGCCAAAAAAAATCTTCCTAAAACACAAATATGATCACATCATTTCCCGCTCAAAACTTTGAGTAGCTTCTTTATTATCCATTAGAAATGGTTTTCTTATCTATTCACAAAAGATTAAAACACAAGTATTCAAAAAATATATTGATAAATGCATACTTGAAAAAACACATCCTTTACCTTCCTTTTCAGTTTCTTTTTAGGTTTTATCTTTCCTGATTAAAATGTAAGCTCCTTCTGGGCTGAAACTGTCTTTCTTTCTGCTTTATATTTGTATTCCTAACATGTAACACAGTGCCTGGCACATAGTGACAGCTTAATAAATGCCCATTCAATGACTTACTGATTCTAGCGCTTCTGATATGTAAGATGTTATAGTATGCATTGTGGAGAATACAAAGAAAGCTGACTCTATATCTGGTTTCCAGGAATACCTGCCTTTAATTCAACAAGCATTTATCAAATGCCTCATATATACAAAACACTATTAGGTCTTGTGGGAGATACAAAGAAAAAATAAGACACTGGCCCTACCCTCAAGTAATTTAGAATATAGTATGGGAGATAAAAGATGCATATACATTACTCACAATAAAAATTAAAGTAAAATATTATGAAAATTCTGGGAAAGAAGACATAAATAGAAAAAGACATAAATATAAAAAAGGGTAATTAATTACAGAAGTAGTAAACTATAAAGGGCAAATAAAGGGAGCCTTCACTATGGTTTGGAATAGTCAAGCAAAGCTTGAAATTGAGCTGGTCCTTGAAGCAGAAGTGAGAAAGGAAATGAGAGGAAAAGAGGGTTCTAGAAGAGAATTACTTGAGCAAAGACAGAGATGATTGTAATTTGTTAAGCAATGTAGACTGGTCTAGATGAAGCAAAGGGATTTTGTGTACGGGGTAGCAAGTGGAAAAGATGGAAGCCTTTGAATATCAGGTCTGGACTTTATTTTGAAGGTAATAAGGAATAGAAGAGCATAGAGAAAGAAGCCCTTCATGCTGGAGTCAGAAGAAACTAGAATTTGAAATCTAGCTCTGATACTTGTTATGATCTGATTTAGGACAAGTCATGTACTATCACTAAGCTTCAGGTTCAATACTGTCAATGTGTTAGGGGTTTGCTGTGAGGAAAATAATGTGCAAACTTTTAAGTGTTCAAAAATATGAGGTATCAACACTGAGTAGAGGTGAGAGTGATATTTTATCAATCTCTGAGCTGTCAGTGCTGTGCTGGACACATTGAAGGGGAAGGGAGGCCAACGAGATTACTGCCCTAGTTATTCATCTAGATTAGTTTCTTACTTTTATATATGCTTCATTGGTTACAAAGTGATTTATGTATATTTACTCATTTATGCCTCATTATAACCCTGGAAATAGGTGGTACACATATCACCTCCACCGTACAGGGGAAGAAATTGAAGTTTAGAGAGATGAAATGGGTCAACCTCTCAAAGAGGTTGACAACATCACGTACAAACATGTACTAAGCACCTACGATATTTAAGGCATGATGTGCAGAGTTCTGGGGTGGGGACAGGGGAAGGGAGGATATTAAGATGTGTAAAACTTAGTTCTGTCCCTCACAAAGTTTATTAGATGTACATAAATACATAATAATACAAGGTAAAAGGTTATCTATCCCATAAAAGAACCTCTTTCAGGCTACTGTATTTCAGAAGGGGGAGATTTTACTTCTTACTAAGGAACATAGATCAGAGCCAGTCACATGAAGAAAGAAGCATTTTCTAGATTTTGAAGGATAGATAGACTTTAAATAGGTAGTCATAGGGGGAAAGGTAGGGAGAGCAGCAGTAGCAAAAGCGAAGTAAAGGTGCAGTAGGTAAGCTTGGGAGTGGCTTAAACCAGGCATAATGTGGTAACAGCTAGAATGATGAAAATTCTGGTGGCTATAAATATGTCTATTTACTCTCATTTTTCTGAGACTTTGCTCACACTGGCCCTCATACCTAGAATTCCTCTCTCCTTCAGCATTGCCTGCTGAGTTCTATCCTTTCTTTTCCATATTGTCCCATAAGTACCACCTCTTCCATAAACTTTCCCTAGCTTTTCTCTGCCTCTATCTGAAAGTGCCTGCTCTGTCTTCAAATTTCCCACAGCACTTTTCTTAGGCTTCTTATTTACATGTAACTATTCACTCTATGAATCTGTGCAGACAATTTCTTAAATTCCTTATTAGATTTTAAGTGCCCCGGGGGCAAGGGCATATTTGTTTTAGGGGATCAGAAGGCATACAGAGTGCATTATCTGTGATTTATGATCCATGGAGGGGGCACCTATACTGATGAAACCTAAGGTCCATGAAAGTATATGCAAAGCGCTTTGGCTTGGGTGCTAGGGGAAATACAAAAATAATTACAACAGGATCTGTGACCTTGTTCAGCTTAAACTTAGCTGGAGTGATAGCACAGAACATATAAATCAGAGCTACCTTGGATATTTTTACATATTTTCTTCATATATTCATGCATAGATGTTATTTTCCTGTTCCGCCCCCACTGGCTCTGCTTATGAGGTAAAGGTAAGGGAAAATGCAAGGGAAATTTTTAAAAGGTGCGTAGGAAGCAGCAAGAGCCATGGACAGTAAGTTGGTAAAGAAAGCAGGTTTATGCAGCACCTACTCAGGATCAGAAACAGTTTAGGAGGGGAAGGGATACCACAGTGAAGAATCATTCTCAGGTAAAGAATGGCACCAAAGACTGGTCAAATAAAGGGACTTATAGAGGGGGGTAAGGCAGGGTCTAGATGACTCCTTCTACCCTGGCCCCTAATCAAGGAGGTTAGTCATTGCCAGAACCTAATACCAAATTAGTTCTATTAAGGTAGAGGTAAAGAGGGTATGGTTCTTGATAAGGCGGGGTGGGCCTCAGGATCCTTATATCATTACAAGTTGGATGCTTCTTGATTATGAATTATTGAGCCATAGCAACTCACAAACAAAAGAAAGTTCAGTTAGACACAAAATATGGAATGTTGCTGGATCTGGACTTGAAACTTTTTCTTCCAGAGCCTGCCATTATTTATGCTCTAGAGGAATAGCACATTACAACACAGAGCCAGCTCCATATTATGGTGAAGTGTCAACATGGGCCTTTATGGACTTCTCCCTCCCCACCCCCCAAAAAAAGATTACAAAAGGATATGAATAATCACTGACCCAGAGATCTATTTTCTCATTTATATAAAAAATGTTTCCACAATAAGAGATGGGGTAAAGGGTTCTTCCTACCTTTGTTTTTTAAAAAAGACCATCTATAGTAATACGTTGGATTTCATGTTACATGGTCCCACAGTTACTTACTGCCTGTATTACAACATGCCACAATACTTAAAATTCTCGTTGCATTCAGAGGGTATTAAAAGGGAACTGGCAGCAATATTCCATAGCAGATCACATCTTTACCATTACAGGATTGGAAGGCATAAGGAATATAAGATTCCACTATGCTTAGTGTTTGTTGAATATAAAATAGTATTTGATTCAGTAGGGCAAAGCATTAAAAGCTATCTTCTAATTTGTTTCCCCTACTTATCTCAAAATCATAAAATATAAAGACATAGCAACAGTTTACTCCTTATCTCTTGATTATTATTATTTAGAGGCATAAAACAGAAAACATACACTTGCTAAAGATGTTTACCACTATTTAGACAAGATCTAGCACAGAGTTCAAGTTGGAGATTCCCTACAGAGGGTGAAGTGTGAACCTCTGTGACTGCATAAAGTCCCAGAACATGGTAGATCCTCTTAAATGCAACTGATAATCACTCAACAGACTGACTTTACACACACAGGTAAAGAAAAACAAATAGATAAAGAATGGTTGATTCTGATATACAATTGGAGGGATAACCTATAGAGCTTATTCATCAACCTATATGTCTGAGAAATGCACTCCAAATGGATAATGGTCTGGGACCAGAATTACAAAAGAAGAGGAAGAGAATAGGCTAGCTAACTTTGAGGAAATCACAAAATAATTTATTAACTCCAAGTATCTGCCTGAAACAAAGACCTATTTTTTAACACTAGTATTTTTCCTATAATGATGTACTGCTGTGAGTCACAGAACACTATAGTGGCTGAATAAATGAAATTAAGAATCACTAAAAGGACAATGGAGAGGTACATAGTGAGTGTAAGTAGGAGGCAAGGCATAATACAAATAAGGAAGGAGGTAAGAGAAGTAGTATATGAGATGTCATCAGAGAAACATATGACAAGAAATAAATATGGATATGTCATATAGAAGAGCAATAATCATCAGATAAATGTCTCATGTACTCCACTATCATCCTTGTGATATCAGAAGAACACAAGGAAGGCCCTCAGCAGGTTGGATAGATTCCTTATGGTGACGTTATAGAAGGACATGGACAAGAGCCACACATGATAAGCAGGCATGGATGGGATGTGATCTACATCTCTGGAATAATGACTACTTTAATGAGATCATGGAATCATTGGTGTACTGGAATACCAAGCACAGTCCAAGAATCAGACAGAGGTTATCGAGTATAGTGCCTTGACAGCTAAAATACAGAGAAGTGATCCAGTTACACATCAGCCTTTTTAGCCACATCCCTAAGATGACACTAGTATTATCTTCTAGGGACAGAACAGCTTGGCATGACATTATATGGATGGAAATCATTGCATTCCTAATTTACTTAGTGCAGTTTATGGAGGCAGTGAGTCACAATATAAAGTGTGTTGTGGAGACTTGTGGATGAATGATAATCTACAGCAAGTAATTGCACTTCTTTTTAAACTTGTATTGCTCTTATAAATTCTTCATCACAGAGGAAGCTAGATCATTTAACAATTACGTTCACTTCAATTCCCTCCTCTCATTCTCATTGCTCAGCCTCTTTATTACTTTAAAGGGGAAAAATGACTAATATTTGCCTTCATGTTGAAAGAAAAAAAATGTCTACAAGGGATCAAACAGGAAGAGCTAATTACCTCAATTGTGATAAATAGGTTTTTTGGTTTCCCTATCTCCTAGAAGCTGCAATGCCAGCTGCTTGTGCTTGCTTTAGAACATCAGTCCAAGGGAATAAAGGTCATAGGGCAATGGAATTTTCCTTGTTTTTAGAAAAGACAGATGCTATAAATACCCCTGGGAAGACACAGTCTGCACAAGGCCTAGAAAACTACTGACAAGCAAATTAGTAAAGAGGTTTGAGTAGCTGTCAATCCACCATGATTCTGCCTAGTGCCCATACTGCCCAAAAGCTTTATTTTTAAAACTATATTCTGTTTAATTCAAAGTCTATAATGAAACCTGAGTGAAAAAATCTGATTTTTAATAGAGATATGAGAGAATAAACTATCATGGAATGTTCTATGTAATTTACACTGAAAAAAGTTAATTCCATTCTTTGATTTTCTATAAGTTCCACATTTTTAAAGAAAATAAGTATACATAGATTTGATTCACTTAATTTAGTACTTTTTTCAAGTGTGATTTTTATGCTCTTAATAATCCTTGGCAAACACATGAGAGAATTTCCTAAAAAGATTCCTTTGAAAATTCCTGTTTGGGATAACGGTTTTTAATACATTACTATAATTCAGAAGAACTGGAGTTATCTTAGATTCAAAATTCGGCAATTTTAGATAGTAGAACTTATATGATAAAGAACAAAAAAGTTTTTCCTCCCTCATATTGTACGTTCGGGCATGTGATCTCTGGGGGAAACTGCTATTTTGAATGTGTTGATTCTGGATATATATGAATGTATTCTGCTTATGTCAGTAGGCTGTAAATTTCTTGAGAGCAGGGACAATTTCACCTTTGAATATGTATTCTCAGAGCACAGAACAGGAGCTGGCACACAGCAGGCATTTTTAAAAGCTTTTGATTATTTGAAATACGTGTGTAGCTTGTAAGAAATCAGAACATTTTCCAGCAACTTACTTGCCTGTCGGTCCTAAAAGGGATAAAGCTTAGTTATTAAATGTAATTTACTGAAATGGTTTCTTACCCAGGAGGTATACTACCCAAGCCTACTGGCCTTGTCCCATAAGGGAGAATCGGGAAGACTGATGCTAAATGTGAGGTCTTACTCTGTCCCACCCCAGGGCAATTCTGAGGAAATCTTTAAGATAAAGCTTAGGTATGGCTCCTTTCTAAGGAGTTTCCTCTCACAGCAGGTAACAGGACCCATTCTAGAAAAGGCGCTCAATGTACAATATGAATAACAGATATGTCAGCTTAAAACACAAAAATATCATAAACACACATTAACAAATACAAAAAAAGTCACTATATTCTCTTGGGAGGTAAAGCAACTTTGTGGAACTGCTGAAAGAGTTGAGACTGCTATTTCACAAGCAACTTGGATCTTCAGGGCCTCTGAAACTTGCAAGGTCCAAAGATTTAATGGCTAGCCAAATAAGGCCTTTTGGCCCTTCAAATTTCAGGATGATTTTGTTGGTATTCATCTTCTCCCTTAAAAAAGTAGGAATCAGCTATTCCTGTGCAGTTGATGGCTGACTCTGGAACTCCCCAGTTCTCAAATTCAGGAGGGCAGCTACTGAGGCAGTTTTTCAGGATCACTATTCACTGACCTATGCTTACAGAAGGAAGTGGGCAGAAGAAGCAAGCAGCCAAGGGATTCAGGCTCTCCTAAACAAAAATGTACATTTGTGTGTAGCCATCTCTGTAGCTTGGGAAAAGGAGTAAGAAATCCCCTTTCTCCTTTGCTTCAAGTCCAAAGAAAAGAAAGCACTGAATATATCCAAAATAGCAGCTGACATTTTTGTTTTGGGCTTTTCCTCAGTTCTTATAGCCCTTGGAGTCAGAAGCTTCTCCTGACTCAGTCTCTACTAATCATTTTTGATACAACTCCTCAGTCACTGGGCTTAATAAGATCGTGCTCCATCATTTCTGCAAAATGAATGTCCTAGCCAGGGGCTAGAAGACATATCTCACAGAGAAAGGACAGAGCACATCAAGCTTCATGAGATATGCCCTAGGCCAGCGCTGAAGGGGTCAGGAGTAGAAAAAGTTTAAGAAGCCTTGCCCTAGACCACGGGATCAAGGGGGTCCTCCCATCACCTACATCCAATGTGCTGTAGACTAGGTCTCTAAAGCCTCTTTGACTTCTACATCTATGATACTATGATCCATATATATTAATTTTTCTACTACTTCATATAGTTTATAAACTTTAGTCTAATAATATAAACTTCCCATCTCTCAACTATGAACAGAAAAAGTGGTGTCTGTCTTCTCTATTAACTATAATAATGGAGCAATAAATATTAATCTGAGAAAACTTTTCCCGGTCATGGATAATTTCTAATATGAGTTAGATGATATGGTGAATGTTTCCTTTAAAGGAAATGATTTTATAATTCTGTTAACAAACTAACATAAAAAAGAATATTAAACCAAGATACAGAACCAATATGTATAATTATATTTGCATTAGTTTTTCCTCTACAACAAGCTAACTAAAATTAAGGAAGGAATTTATAAAGAATCCATTTGAGAACAACTACAGAGGAATATCTAAGAGATCTTTTCACTAGACTAAACAATAACTCTCTTGACATACACAGTGAATTTTTTTATTAATTCTTGGGCTTATAAGTCTATTTCATACATTGAAATTCTGTATCTAATCTGCATTTTTTGTTGGAGATGATGCTTGTCACGTGTCAGTCACAGGGACTTTAACTCCCCAAATTTAATCATCTTATTTTACATTGTAAAGGCATTTGAATTTACATTATGATCTATAAATAACAAACCCAAACATTAGATTAACATATTTTCAATGATTTTCTAAGAGTACATACCAAAAAAAGCTTACTGTTGCCTTGGTAACTAGCATATGTAGCTCAAAACAAATTATACTTTCTTTATACAAAGTTTCAATTTTACTTTGAGAACCAAAATAAAAAGCTTAAAAAGTGACAACACTGTTACAAGAGTGTTTAAAATGAAAAATTTAGGAACATTAAGATCTTATCTGAGAAAACGTTTTGACTTAAATAGTCAAAAACATTTTTGATGCTTCTCTCTCCTTGAACGTTTCTACATGATTAGCAAGGAAATGTAACAGAGAACATACTGACTTGGATAACATATGAAGACATACCTGAAAATTACACTCAAGATAATTTGAAGAATATTTCTCGGGTGAGTCCCTCAAGTATCTTGACAAAAAAACACCAATTCTTATCCAAGGAACTCCAGGTCCACACTATGACAGCGAACTTTGCCACATTTCCATATTAACAAGTTTCCCAATTGCTGTATCATAACAACATTTTCTGCCCCGCTGCCCAACAAATTTCTCTATATGTACGTCAACTGACTTTTTAAAGCAAGATGCAGAACATAAGGCACTTCTATTGGCTTTGATATAACCTTGTAAAAATTAGAGAATTATAGAACAAGGAGGGAATTTGAAGATCATCTATTTCAACTCCTTTCATTTCTACAGATAAGTATAAGACCAAGGGAAGTAAAGTGCTCAATCATATAATTTTAGAGTTAGGGCTAAAACCTAAGTCTTCTGATTCCCAGACCAAAGCTCTTTTCATAATCATCTATGAGTTGTCTTGGCATCACTTACATTGGTCTGACTAGTATTTCTACATGTCCTCTAGGTATTACTGTTATATAAATGACAAATCAGACTTAGATCCTATATATCATTTCATCCACACTTGTCTACATTGACAGATACAACCAAAACTAACTGAGAGTGAAGAGAGCTCTAAATAGAGCACATCTGGTGAAGTAGTTAACCCTAACTATTCCTCTAAGTCACTTCTTCATATTGCCGTCACGGATTCTGCCCTATGCCAGATCCATTCACATTAATTCAGCTTTTCAAACTCTGAACCTGGGATATTTCAATAGCCTGCTGGTAGGTTTATCTGTCTCATGTTCCCCCCATTCCACTTCAATTCATTCTCCAATTGCCATGAAAGTGATTTTTCTAAAGTGCAGGTCCAAACCTTACTTAATAAATTCCAGTGGTGCCCTGTTACCTCCAGGAAAAAATACAAAATACTCTGCTGGGTGTTCAAAGGCCTTCATAACCTAGCCTCCTCCTACCTTTCTAGTCTTTTAAAAACATATTCCCCAGCACATACTGTACAACCCAGTGATATTCCTCCTGGCTGTTCTATGAACAAGAATCTCCATTTCTCAGCTCTGGGCATTTGTCTAACTACCCCATGCCTGGAATGTGCTTAATCCTGTTTCATCAGTTGACCTCTCTAGCTTCTTTTAAGTCTCAACTAAAATTCCATCTTTTTACTTGAAGCCTTCCCCAATACTTCCTAATTATAGTGCTTTTTCTTTGTTAATTTATTCCTATTTATCCTGTATGTGGCTTCTTTATACATCTGCTTGAATGATGACTCTCCCATTAGATTATAAGGATTTTGAAGGCAGGCACTGTATTTTGTTTTGTTTGTATCTCCAGTACTTAGCACAGTGTCTGGCACATGGTAAGTGCTTAATAAGTGTTTATTAATTTTCTCTTTATCTTAATCGGTACCAAATAGTGTTGATGTAATCACTTTGCTCTATAGTTGTAATCCTAAGCTGGAAAGATGAACCGCTGTAGTTTCTCATTTAATTTCCTTGTAAGTACTCAGTCCAGAATTTTTGCTAGGTTGTTGTTGGGGTAGTTATGGAGAGAGCTGGGCTGTACTGCTTCCTTTTACTCTACCATCTTGACAAGTCTCCTTACATATTTATGTTTCAAAAGTGTTTCTTGTAAATAGCATATTGTTGGATTCTATTTTCTAATTCAATCTACTACTCTCCTCTATTTTATCAGTGAGCTAATATCACTCATTTTCACTATCTATAAATATATGCTAATATACATGCATATACATATATACATACCACTCATGTGCAAAAAACAGATCTATTTACCAATAAATATGTTTGTCTCTGCGAGTGTCCGTGTGTATATCCAGATACATTCATAGTATATATATATGTATATGTATGTATATATATGTATATATACATACATATACATATATATATGTGCCCTTAAGGAAGGCACATTCTAACGGGTGCTCTCAAGGAAGGCACATTCTAATGGGTGAGGCAATGTGCAAATTATTATATACATGCAGGACACAGACAGTGAAAATGGAAGGTAAATTAAGCGCGAAGGCACTGGAGAAGAATGAGTACGCAGCTATGGAAAAGGCCTGGAGTCAGGAGAGGGGTTTTCGTTGTACATGAGGAACAAATAGCAAGTATGTCAGTGTTACTAGAACAGACTATATGGAGGGGAGGGAAATGTAAGGAATACTTGAAATGTAGTATATTATTTGATACAACTTCTGTGTCCTTCCTTCTGACCAACAAGATGACCAGAAATTTTCACTCCTTTCCCTTCTTTGGTGGTTTTATCTTGTTCCTGATTTCTTTATTTTTCTTCTTCATTTCAGCCTCCTCTGCAGTAAGGCTTTTTTTTTACTGATGGTGACTTTGTTATCTGTGCTTCTTGGTCTCCATATGTCTTAGGCTTTTAAATTTTGCTTTAAATTGCTGGCTAAAGGATTCTAAAATTTCTAATATGTTTGTTTTCTGGATTCCTTTCCACGTACTGCCTTTAATTTGTCAATGTGGCATTGAATTTTCTACTGCATGTAGTATCTAGATATTGATGTGAACTTCCAATGACTTTCCTTACATCTTCAATAGCTCTTACAAGTTACTTCTTTGTCATCTGTCATTAGGTAGATGGATTTATCTTTTCTCCTATAATGTATAAGGAACCATGCTAGACATTTTGAGGGATATTAAAAAAGACAATGTGAAAATGTAAAGAAGTTCCTATATAAAAAGAATATAAAATACTCCACAAACTCTCAAAGTAAACAGCAGCATTCTTCAAAATAAATGTTAGACATGCAAAAGAAATGGATCATACAACAATGTATTAACAAGAAAATTACTTTTGAAGCTTGAGATATGTCTGTGCTGGAAAGTTGAAAGAAAGTATGAAACTAAAGAGAAAATACAATGTCTATGTAGGCAGAAAATCAGGATTCAGAAAGAGAATGTGACGCTACTATTGGAGAGGAATCTTTGGAAGAGAAATCAAGAGATTTATTAAAATAGACTGAGATTTATTTATTTTTAGTATGGAGAAAAATGAGAATGACCCAGTGGAGAAAGGCTCTCTTTTTGCTTCGCTGATATTGTGTGCATCTCATTTTGAAAGTCAATGTAAAACATCTGTGCAGGAAAAAAAATCTAACTTGTATGAATTTACTGAGACTAACAAATTATTAGTAATATTCACATATAGGAAAATGTGTGGATCTATAGACTTATACAGAATGCAGGAGAAATGAGGCATCTTCCCTAATTTGGTTTCCCACAAAGGACACGGGGTCAAACAACAGGGGAACAAAAGGAGATAGAATGTTAGACCAAATGCCCTACAAGTTTTATAATGAGAGGTAGGTAACAGGAATAGATTTCATATAGAAAAGCTAGAGATGTAGACTTATTTAGCTAAGAGATAAGATGGCTTCCCATCTTGTAGCATTTTCTGTTGACAAAGACAGAGCCTCAGAATAACATATTTAGACACAAGTTGATCCAGAGAGGCCTGGAAAAAATCCTCATCAGTGATGACCACGGTGGTCGTCTAATTAATTTAGGATCCACTTCTGAATCTCTGCTTATCTTACACATACCAGTATGGGAACATGTAAGACCAGAGTTGTCTCTCTGGTGTCCAGAAGCAAACTGAAGGCAGGTACACTAATTAGGAGGCTACTGATGCAGTTTGGGTGAAAGGTGATGAGGGTTTGATCTAAGGTAGAAGCTTTGTGAATTAACGAGAAAGAGACAGATGCAAGCAATGTTATAGAGACAGAATTAGTAAGACTTGGCAAGTGACTGGACAATATGAGATTCAGTCAGTGTATGTCACAGTAGTCAGGGTCCATGGCCAGAAAAAATCTAACATGGACCATTTAGTGCAGTTTCACATTCAGGAGCAATGCCCTTTAAGTAACTCTCTAGGGAAGCTAGAACAGGCAAATCAGATGATCAGCAAGGGGAAGCTTTCCATGATGGGTTAAACAACTCCTTTGAGATAGTTGGTGCAGTACCCTTGAATCGCAGGTGCTGTCTGCAACCTCAATGACTATGCTGGAGGTGGAACATACTTTCGCTGCTGAGTAGAATCTACTAGTGGATGTGAAAGCCTTGAATTGCTATGGATGGCAGTTTTCATGTTAGCTGAAACTGAGGAAGACTGGATGATAGATCAGAATAACATCTGAGAAAGGTTCAACTAAGATGCAGAATCAGCTTTGCAAAAAGAGTTTATGAGAGACTTCGATCAAGATGAAGTGAGAAGTTATGTCTTAGTCTAAGTTTCAGTTGCACTACCTCAAAATAAGAAATACAACAAATAAATAAAAGTTACAAAAAAGATTAGAAATAAACATTTTTGAACAATATAATACCTATCAGGGAAAAAAAAAACACCTCAACAAAAGGCTCTGTACCGATTCACTTCACTCTGATGCTCTCCCTCCGCCTCTCTCTGACCATGCTGCTAGGCTTACTTTTATTGATTTATTTACTCCTGTTTGGGTTGTGGTGGTTTGTGTTGTCTCCACAAAATTTCACCTTGTAGTGACAGACTGTTCACACCTTCCCAAACATGGAGAGTGCACTGAGTTTACTCAGCCCTAGGGAAAGAGAAAGCAACTTTCTAGAATAGATGACATACTATCTAATAAACAAAATAAAATGTTTCCATAAGGAATGTCATGAAAATCCGGGGAAGAGAAATTATCCAAAAGGAAGACGTGCTCAACAATGCAAACAAAACAAACTAACACAACTGCAGAGTAATAAAAAAGGGTGAGGGTTGAGGAAAGGCCAGAGGATTAAAATGTCAAGAGATCATTGGTGGCTTTGCAGAGAGCAGTACAAGTCATTCAGTGGTGACAGTGGACGCCAGTCTGCAAGGGTTTAAGAACTGAGTGAAAATCGATGTCATTGTCTCGTGGAAAGAGCACTGCATTGGTAATTAAGAGACTTGTGCCCTAGTTTCAGTTTTGCTACTAACTAGTTATAGGACAACAGCCAAGTCATTTATCTTCTTTAAACTTGAATTTTCTCATGTAGAAGATGAGGGAATTGGACTATATAATATCTAAGGTCTTTTCAAGCATTACTGGCATTCTAAATTGCATAGGTACCAAATAAGCACATATGACAAGTTACTAAGCAACAGCTTTTTGAAGAACTATATTCTTTTGGTTCTATTCTGGTAATTTTAGCACTATGCTCTTATCCACTATTCGTTTATAGGTTACAGAATACCACGATAAGGTGGTTCAGAAGCAGCAATTGCAAGTGTTCACTGATAATCCATATAATTCTATCTCTTTCCTTTACATTCACTTGTTGAATTAAATAGCTTGGGCACTAAATCGCCATAATGCTAAAAATGGTGCCTATTACTTTCAACCACAATTATCAGTAACAAGATGCGAATGTATAGTTGCGAGTTTCAACATTAACTGTGTGCAACACGATTCTCACTGGGCACTGAAGACTGTACTGGCTCTGCTTACACCTGGACAGTAGGAGGAAGTACATTCCTTGGTTCCAGACAGGCCAGCTTGGATCCTGTTTGACATCCTCCTGTTACCAGCCGACATGAGACAAGGAAGCTGTCATTGTGCTCTGACTTGGCCAGGGATCATTTGACCTCTGCTACTTGGGGCAGGAGAAGGGCTATTCATGACATGAAAGTGTTCTTTTTTAGAAATCTTCCTCAACTGTACTTAACAAGAGTAACTCAACCCATTAACAGCAACAGATGCCATTCCTCCACTCTGCTCACACTGTACAAAAAGAACTCTCTCCTATTTGTTTTCCATTTATAATAAGACAGAAGGAGTCTGAGAAGTAAATTCTCAAACAAGATTCTAGTCATCCTAATGTGCGGATAGGTCTTATCAGGAGCCTCCCAGCTCGATCTAGTTCCCTGGTTTCTTTGTGCTGCTCATACAGAAGTGTACCAGTGTCCCTTTTATCCTTGCCATTGGGATCCCCATTTTTCTAGCAGCACAAGGATATGATTTATCTCTCTTGTGAGAATGACAGGCACAAAGGGCCAATTGAAAAAAGGACTCTATATGAGCATCCTGACTGAAATCACACAGAGTTCTTACTTGATAGAAATCTCTTGGTGAGCAGAAAATTCAGCGAGCAGTCTAACTCTTTGGAATGGCAACTGATGAAAATACAGTTGCAGCTACCCAAGCAGTGCAGTTATTTCCTACCTGCTATGTCTTCATCATATCTCAGTTTCTCTGCTGCGGAAATGATAATACTATAACTGCAACTTCTTGCTTTGAGTGAGGCTTCGGCTGAGCTGAACCTGAGTTTATTTCATGCTAGCTCTTCTATTCTAAAGGTCTAGTGATTCCTTGTTGTCAGCTTTTACTAGCTTGAAACATGGGCACTCCTAATCTTCTAATTGTCTTTACTACCCAAGTCCTTTCTTTCTTATATTGGATAAGGGGATTCTATTTTCTCCTCCTCCAAATCTGACCACCACAACACCATCACGACCCTAAATGTCAGGAAAGAACAAATCACAATCACTCAAAGCAAGCTCCCTGACAGTAGAGACTTTCTACCCATTGTAATACATGTCTAAAAAGGAGATGGTCTTTATCATTGAAGGGAAAAATATCTCTTTTGAACCGTAATGCAGAGTCGAGTTGCCAGCAAGTAGAAGCTTTCCTAAGATATTGAGCTCAGAGCATTAATTTTTAAAAGGATGAAAATGTGTGCGACTATATAAGAACATTTTTTAAACACTGGTTATTTAGTAATTCATCTGATCCTCTGATTAGGGTGGTTCTCAGATACTAACAGGCCTGTTTTAATACATTCGCACAATGAAAATAACCGAAGAATATAAGTATACCTGTATTGCAAGTGCACGAGCTACAAGACCTCTAAGATACTGCAAGGGATCTTCTGGGCCTTCCCACTTGCTCTGCCATATTAGAGGACACTGAAATAGAAAAGTCATAATTTAGTATATTAGTAATCTTTTGATTTCAATATTGCAGATGGAAAAGCTACTTAAGGTCTTCTATTATGGACATGTTTCATTAAAAACACTATAGTTTTTACCTTCACAATCTCTCGCCCATCTGACCACTTCTTACCAGTCAGGCCCTCATCACTCTTCACCTAGATTACTGCCATATTCTCTTGATTTGTCTCCTTGTCTCAAGTATTTTCCTATTCCAGTACATCATATACACCTGTTGCCAAAGTAATTTTCCTTTAACACCAATCTGACCACGTAACTCCTCAACTCAATCAATTCCAGTGGCTCCTTATTTCCTAGAGGATAAAATATAAACTCTTCTGTTTAGCTTTTAAAGCCTTACACAGCCTGGCTCTCACCTATCTTTCCAGCTTCAGTGGATATTCCTCTCTTAGCCAAATAAGGCAAAATCCATCCAAAATGGCCCTCTTTTCGTTTCTCACACAGGAAAATCCACCTTCCATCTCCTTGTCTTTGCCCTGGTTTTTCTACATGCATGGAATATACTCCATCCTTACCACCACCACGGCATTCTCTTCTTTCTTTAGAATGTAGCTCAAGAACTATCTTATACATGAAACTTTTCCTGACCCTATCAACTGCTGATGTTCAAACTTCCTTGTATTTTATATACATTTTTAGTTATTCATTTTGTATTTATGCTGTATATATTTATGTATATGCTTACTGTCTTCTGTATAAGAATGTTAAGCTATTTGTGAGCAGGAAATATTGCCTTCTTTGTACTTGTATGACCAACACCTAGCACAGCATCTACTTGTTGGTCGACTCCGATGCAAAAACCCACCTCTTTCACACCTGTATTCTCTCCATAGTGCTACCAATTATGTTTGCAAACCATGTAATACATTAATCTAAGAAAAATGAGAATTACAGGTAGCCCAAAGAGCAACAGAAAGACACACAGTAGATATGAGCAGGGTACAATATATTATTCACCACAAATGGAACAGGATAAGTGGGAGGAAAACCCTCATTCATTACATGTATAACCAGAAAATGAGGTAAGCTGGCCATGCCATCAGAATGAGGGACAATAGTTGGACTACTCAAGTATTACAATGGTATTCTCAAGACATTAAAAGACTCAGTGGAAGACTGATTTACAAAACAACTTAAGGTAATATTAATTTAACAAGAAATGGCAAAAGGGGCTAGGAGTCTGCACAATTAGTAAAGAAGACTTAGCAAAGTGATTCGACCAATTCTCTCTACAAAGCAGGGTTTTTTTCAGGAGAGAAAGCTGGCTTATGCAAACCTAATCTGGTCCAGGTTAGGAAGAGTAACAAATAGCTTTGACTGAAGATGAACATTAAAATGCTGAACTTCAAAAAGTGTGAAGATGAATGGGAACAGCTCAAATGAAAATGATCAG
Source organism: Phalanger gymnotis (assembly GCA_028646595.1). Taxonomy (NCBI): domain Eukaryota; kingdom Metazoa; phylum Chordata; class Mammalia; order Diprotodontia; family Phalangeridae; genus Phalanger; species Phalanger gymnotis. The sequence continues at coordinate 694,790,739 of CM053622.1, read as the reverse complement.
TGAAGATCACTTCAAATAACTTTTCCCTCCGCGTGGCCGAAGGAGTTCTTTCATGTTTTCTTTTCTGCACTGAGAAGGCAGTACAGATGTGGGACCTGTGGGAAGTCAAATATGAGAGACTGTTTACAAACCTAAGGGAAGGAGCCCTGACTAAATAACATATTTGGGAACCATGTAGAACTCAGATCATAAAGATGACAGCCTGAGATGCCAGTATTTTACAAGAGGCATGCAGCATGGTTAAGTGGAAAGAACACTGGATTTAGAGTTAGGGCCTCTGTGTTGAAATCTATTTGGTGATTTATGTCACTTTGAGAAAGGCCCTTACCCTCTTTCAGTCTCAGTTTCCTCCACTATAAAATTAGGTGGTTAGACTAGACAATAGCTAAGGTAACTTCCAGCTAATGTTTTTTGTCTCTAATGGTAAAACAGTTCTTTCTCACACCAGGCCCAAATCTATCCTCATAACTTTTACCCTCTGTATGTCATGCTATCTTCAAGGGTCAAGCAAAAGAATTCTAATGTCTTCCACATGGCAACCCCTTCCAGGATGTGAAACCTGCCATCAAGTCCTCCCTGTGGCTTCTCTTCTCAAGCCACCCTCAAATTGCATGACCACCACACTGGTTGTGCCCCTCTGGACACTCTCTAAGCGACTAATAGTCTTCCTTAAATGTGGTGCCTGGAATTTAATATTATGCTCATGGTATCATCTGATTAGATATTGGTATTCTAACTTTTCTCAAGAACGTGGCCGGCAGTTTCCTTTGACTAATATTGCAGAAAATCTAACAGAACTCAATCTTGTTAACATTGGGCTATCAATCCCTATCCTCTTCATATAGCCCAACAGAAGCTATTTTATATTTGCTATAAACATATTAATCATTAACTCTTTATTACAAGTGAAGCATAAAGGGAAGAGTTTCGAATATCAAGCACTGACAACGCCCTCAAGAACATCATCAAACAAGATAATTGGAAAGGATTTCAGAGCCCACTGAATCTACCCTACACTTGAACAAAGATGTGCGCTGCAATCTACCCAACACGTGGCCAGCCTTTGCTGGAAGACATGAAGTTTATACAAATCCTTCCTAAAAAGTGGTGGCCAGAGTAGAACATAGGATTCTAAATGACCTATGACCACAGCAGAAGGAAATGAAACCCTCCCCAGTCCTAGACATTATGCCTCTCTTTGTACAGCCTAAGACTTTGGTAGTTCTTCTGACTGCCACATTATCCTGATGATTCATCCTAAGTTTGCAATCCACTAAAATAAAAAAAAAATTAAGGCTAATTTATATATCCACGACCTTCACTTCATTAACATCATATTTGATGTACCTGGGCATCTCTTTTGCTGAAAAATACTAGCTCTAGAGTCAGAGGAGCTAAGTTCAGATTTTACCTCATATAAGTTACTTGTGTGACCCTGGGCAAGTTAATTTACCTGAGCCTCACTCTCATCCTTGGCAAAATGAAGGCTTTGGACCATACTGAAGTCTTTTCCAGCTCTAAATCTATGATCCTAGGCCCTCTAGTAGATAACAAGTTTCTTAAGAGCAGGACTTATGTCATAGCTATCTCCATATATCATTACTAGCACCAAATACACCAAATATCACATATAATTATTCAATAAACATTTGTTGAATTGAATTAAAATGTGTCTCAAGTGCATATTTATTAGAAACTATAACAATAGTCATACTTTGTATATAAATGTTTAGAAATACAGTTGTCTTCTAACAATTTAAGTGTAGGGATTCCATTTAGAAAAAGAGATAATGTGACAGAGGAATAATTCCAAGCATTCTGAGCTCTGGCCTTTCATGAAAAATATTTTTAAAAGTTAAAACTTCTAAAGTTTTCAAATATAACATAGATGGAGAATATATTAGTTAGGTTTTTTCCACTTGTGAACTGACTCGAGCTTTACCTTATTTCAGTTGGTATTTCCTAAACAATGTGTGGAAATATCAAGCATTGATAAGAGTATTCAAGAAGACTGAACTTCAGCAGAAAAACAATCTCAGAATTGCAGAGCTGGAAGGAATCTCAGAGGATGGCCACTTGAGCATGAGCCGTCTATGCAAGGTACCCACACACAGTGAGGCCATGCTTGAAAACTCCCAGTGAGGAAGAAACAGCTAGCTGCAAAATGGAGGCTAATCCACTTTGGGATCTTAATGGTGATAAAGAAGCTTCTTTTTGTCACCAGCTTGAATTTTCTTCTTTCCAATTTCCATCCATTGTACCTCATTCTGCCCTCTGGGAACAGGCAAAACAAGTGTAACCAGTCTTCCATATGAAACCCTGAAAATAATTCTCAGGTATCCTCTAAATCTTCTTTCCTTCAGCCTAAACATTTCAAGTGCCTTCATACATGATTACCACTCTGGATGTCTTCCTTTGAACACTCCAGTTCTAAAGTGTGGTGTCCAGAATGTAACACAATGCTCCAAATATGATCTGACTAAAGAAGCATGCAGTGACACACAACCATCACATTCCTAGTTCTAGATATTATGCTGTTCTTAATGCAGACTAAGATTACTGGCCATATCATATTAAATCAAGTTGAGCTTACAGCCTGCTAAAATCCCCCATATCTTTTTAAGATAAGCTACAATCTAGCCATGCCTTTCCAATCTTGTACTTATAAATATTTGTGGAACTCATGTGTAAGACTTTAGAGTCATCTCTATGAAATTTCAACCTATTAGATATGGCCTGTAAAAAAACTTTTTCAGATCTTCCTGTCATCCATTATGTTAGCAATCCTTCTTTACTTTGTATCATCTACAAGTCTGATAAGCATGACATTTATACCAGTGTCCAATTTATTGCTAAGAATATTGCATCAATCCACTAGAAACTTAATGTTCCAAGGTCTACTCTTTGGATCTGCCCAACTGATTAGATAATGTACCTACCTATGGATCATCTATTCCATATTTGTCCATTTTATTCCCAAAAGGAGGATGACTCTACCAAGTACTAACTAAAATATAGCAAACTATAATGACAACATTCCCTTGATTTAGAAGTTAAGTGTTTTTGGTTGGTTTTTTTCCAATTGAGTCTGAATTTTTATGACCCTATTTGTGATTTTCTTGGCAAAGATAATGAAGTGATTTGCCCTTTCCTTCTCCAACTCATTTTACAGATAAGGAAACTGAGGCTAATAGGGTTAAGTGACTTGTCCAGGGTCACAAAGCAGGTAAGTATCTGAGGCCAGATTTGAATTCAAAAAGATGAGTCTTCCTGACTTTAGGCACAGCACTCTATCCACTGTTAAAAAATGAAATCAAGAAATGAAATGGCTGGATCAAGATGGAGATGGATAGAGGGCTTGACTAACTGAATGACTTGGAACGAGAAAGAATGAGTTCAAATTCTTCCTTTAACACCTATTAGCTGTATGATTCAACTTCTGTTATAGCAACAGCTCCATACCTCCTGAGTTAAGCTCATCACTTCTAAAATCACTACCATGCTGCTAACTTAATCTTTGAATGGCACTACCTCCTCAGCTTCCTTTCCCCTCTGAAAGTAGGGCAGGAGAGTGGCACACCAAACTCCTCCCAACGTCTTGATTTACAGAGGGCAAAAAACAGACTCAGCTCACTGCACCTTGCATCTGCTGCCCTGCCTACTTTCAACTCCACAGAACAAGATAGTCCCATGCTAGGTACTCCCTGTTGTCCTCCCCCCTCCACCTCTGCTTTGTTGCCTCCTTTTTGGTGCTGTCTTCCCCTTTAGATCATAAGCTTACTGAGGGCAGGGACTGTCTTTTTATTAGTTGTATCCCCAGCGCTTAGCACAGTGCCTGGCACATAGCAGGTAAATGTTTATTGGATTGGAAATTATCATTAAGGTAGGCCCAGAAATTATTAGCTCCTGTGATTTTATCAGAGAAAGAGCTTCAAATGATTTTTCCAAATAATTCAAGTTTCCCATTATTATATTTGTGATGTTTCCTATAATCTTCATCTTTTCCATCTTCCAGTTCAGGTGGTCTATAGCACTGATGTCAAACTCAAATAGAAATAAAGCCATTAAACTATTCAAAAGGATCCTAGTGGGTCCCGTATTGACTTCAAAAAATCGCATATTAATATTATCTATTTTCTATTATATTTTTATTTATTTTGTTATTTAAATTATATTTTTATCTGTTTTGGGTCACACACAGGAATATGATGGACTTCAACGTGGCCCACAGGCTGTGTGTTTGAAACCTCTTGTCTACAGCTTAATCTGATCCTATTGATGCTATGATCAGCATCCAAACTGTTTCTGCCCCTGCTGATCTTCACCCAAATACTGCCCACCATGGTTATCCCTCCATTGGTTCATCAATTTCCACACATGAATACATCTTCTTTACATATTATAATATTCTACTCTCATCCTTTGGTAGTGAAGAAGATAGAGCTTGGGGTTTGGAATCAGGAAGACAGAAGTTCAAGGCTGGCCTCAGACACTAGTAAAAAAAAAAAAAACTAAAAAAAATCCTTAAAAAAACCCAACCTAAAAAGAAGATAATTTCTTATTAAGATATCAACTTACTAGCTGTGTGACGCTAGGAAAGTTACTTCACCTCTGTTTGCCTCAGTTTCCTTGTGCATAAAATGGGGACAATAATGATACCTACCCCACAAGGTTCTTGTGAGGATTAAATTAAATAATAATCATAGAGTGCTTAACACAGTGTCTCACACAGGCATTATATAAATGTTAGCTGGATTTATCCTTCTGGACCCATATTCTAGTCATCAATCTGATTTATCCAAGATTTAGTAATGCCATAAAGGGTCCTATTTGCTTGAGTTAGACTTGGTAGCTTATCTTATATATGAACTTTTATGTATGCATTGTACATTTGTGTATCAACACCTGAAGCCATGAGTTCTATTGTTGGCTCCCTTCTTAGATTTCACAAAATAAAATGCCCTGCAATATTAGAAGGCTAAGGCTTCTAGGAAATATACTTTTCTGATTAATTTTTAGTATAAAGTTTTCTCTTGTGGAAAAACAGTCTCAGAACTCTTTGTTTTCAGTATCAGTTTTATCGACAGTGAGATAATGATCTTTATAAAAAAATATATTAGCCTTCTTTATTTGCTATGGTTGCATCTATCTTTCATACCTCTTTGGCTCTGCCCTAAGGTCTGAGCTTTTTTTGCCAAATCTACTTAAGATAGTGATATATAACACACTTTCACTGGAGAATTCATCTTGCTAATAAGATTTCATGATTGACAACATGTTTCCTTGTGCTTAGAAACAACTGAAGACTTTAAAATGCAGATATATTCCTTGTAGACTTTGACAACCATGGCTGTTACAGATATTGTGGAAGACATAGGAAAATAAAAATCAATTAAAACATAAGTAGCAAGGAAAGATTCTCTAAAACAGGAACCCTTTACCTTCTTTGTATAATGGACCCTTCTGACAATCTACTGGAGTCTATGCACACTTTTCAGAATGATATTTTAAATGTATAAAATAAAATATACAGGAATGCAAAAGAAACCAAACATACTGAAATAGAACTCAAACCCTTATTCTAAATTGAGCCTTTCCCCAAATATATGGGGAAAAGGGGCAAAATGTCCAATAAGGATTTTCCCAAGATTGGGGAAGGAAATGATATCTTATAGATTGTGATTAAAAGATATGGTATATTTGTGTTCTGAATATAAAACTTCCATTAATTCATTGTGACCCAATAAAATGTTAACAAAGTGTTAGCAAGAACACAGCCATTGCTGATGTTGTCACAGTCATCACTGTTCAAGTCTTTCGGTGTATACTATTTGTAGATATTATGGTTCCTCAGAATAAAATCTCATGCATACTTTCTCCAGGGACACATGCAATACAAGACTATAAATAAAGACATCCAGGAAAAGCCACCTATCTGCACTTAGGTGCCACAACATGTTCTAATCTGACTCTGCTGCTCTTTCTCTTGTCAACACACACTTGGCGGTATGATCATACCATAAGAGTCAGACTAACATCAGTGAGTGATGCAGTCCTAACTGCTTTTATGTGCTGTCTTACCAGGTGGTGGAGTGGAAAGAGTGCCAGACTTAGAATCAGGAAGACAAGTTCAAATCTTGCCTCACACTTACTAGCTGAATAATCTGTACAAGTAAGTCACTAACTTCTTTCATTCTCAGTTTCCTCATCTGTAAAATGAGGATAATAATAGTATCTGGCTCATAGTTTCTGCGAGGATCAAGTTAGATATTACATAACATCAAAACCTCAAAGAACTATATTAATGTTAGTTCTTACTAATGCTATTAGATAATATCCATAAAAGCACTTAATACAATGCCTGGTACAGAGTAGGTGTTCAATAAATGTGCATTCCCGTTCCTCTTTATTTTTATTATACGGCTTAATTATTTAGAAATAGAATTGGTATGAACCATGACATTTCCTTTTATACATTTAAGAAGATGGTAGATAAATCAGATATAGTCAGACACTGTGGCCAATCTATTGCATAGTTACAAAGAGCTTATTACCTTTTGATTTAACAAGGCACTTGCCAATTTTTGTACTTCAGAACTCAACAGTGTCGTGCCTCTGATCACTTTACTAAGAGCTGCAAGTGACTGATGGACACTTTGTACTAAGCGAATGGCATTGAACTGTTCAAGAACAATGAATGATAATATGGGAGATCCTTGTCGTTCATTAGGTGGAGACACTTTCTGGTGAATCAGGTTTGAATTCTAGAAGAAGAACACAGGTCATTTCATTAATACATGCCTAAGAACATGATTCTTTAAAATAACAATTCATTTGCTTAAAAGCGGGAAAAAACACTAATGCAATAATTTTTTTTAAATCCCCTCCAGCTCTCTCAATGCTCTATTTTTCCAACAGAGCAAGTTTGTCTTTACTAAGGAGAAATTCCCTCTGTTGGAGTTAGAAGCACCTAATGTCGTTTTGCTGCACCTTCCTTTTAATTCACCATGGGCCCATATATTGTTGGGAAGGTAGCTACTTCACAGGATAATAAGATCATGGGATTCAATTTAGAGTTTGAGGGAACCTTAAAAATTCCTAAAATTCAACCCCTTCATTTTACGGATAACAAGACAGAGGCCTTGACAAGTGAAGTGGCCTGTTTGAAGGCTCATATTCCCACACAGGTTCTCCTAATCCGGAGCCAGAGCTCCAGTTCACTGCCCCACTGCAGAGCAGAATCACACTAAAGTTCAAGAGAAAAGGACATTGTCTTTTTCTATGTAAGTCCCCAATAAATTTATGATACTCTGCTCTGTCATTTGTGGGGGAAATGCTGACATGATTAACGATAGCATTCAAAAGCCAGGGAAATACTCTGCAAGCACCAGAAGTCATATTCTGTTGACAAACAAACATATGATATCTTTTATAAATATACTCTATCACTTTATTATGTTTTAAACTATGAGTCATCACTATATAGATCAATTGACAAACAAATTCAGTACTGAAGATATGCTCAGCATTATGCTAGGAGTTATGGGGAAATTACAGATGAATACATAAGAAAGAATTAATGCCTTCATGGAATTTACAAGGTCATGTAAACCAAGAACAAGAGTGCTAATATAAAACAATATATAGAATTACAAAATTTTAGAGGTGAAAAAATCCTAAGTAATAATTTTATTGATCTCCCTCATCCTACTTTTTACCAGAGAAACAAAATCAGAGAGATTAAGATGACTTATCCACAATCACCAAATCCCATGAGGTAACTAAAACCTCTATTACTTAACTATCAATCCAATGCTCTTTCCACAATTTAATTTTAAAAAAATAGTTAACATCTATTAACTTTGAGGTAGGTTGGATGCAAATTTTGTAGGTCTTTAAATGAACTACCTATACCATGATTAGGTCTAAACCATGTTATAGATGCTACATGAAAAATATAGGGAAAAAATAGGGGAAAAGTAACAAAGGCTAGGCTATTCACAGCAAGCCTGATGGAAATAGGAGTTGAATAATGGGTGTGATGTGGATATTGGAGAAGAGTGGGAAAATCATTACAGGTCAGGAAAGTAACATGACTAGGATATGATTACACCAAAGTACGTTCCAAATATTCATTAATATGTCGAGTAGTAAATATCACTGATCATAGACCCAGAAGCACAGTCTTCAAGAAACTAATTGATATTGTGAATAAGAAATGATGAGCAGGCAGATTTCAGAAAAACCTGGAAAGACTTGTATCAACTGATATAAAGTGAAATGAGCAGAAAAAGCAGAATGTTATACACAGTAACCACAACATTGTGTGATGAACAACTATGAATAACTTAGCTGTTCTTAGCAACACAACGATCAAAGGCAATTCCAAAGGACTTATGATAGAAAATGTTAGCCACATCCAGAGAAAGAACTGATGGAGTCTGCATGAAGATGGAAGCATACTATTTTCACTTTTTTGTTGTTTTTTTTTCCTTTTGATCTGTTTCTTCTTTCACAACTATGACTAGTATGGAAATATATTTTGCATGATTGCATATATACAACCTATATCAAATTGCTTACTGTTTCAGGAAAGAGGGGAGAGTAAGGAGAGATGGAGAAAAATTCGGAACTAAAAATTTTATAAAAACGAATGCTGAAAGTTGTCTTTATGTGTGATAGAAAAAAAAATAAAGTACTATTAAAAAAGAAACTAATTGAACAAGTGGTTAGAATAGATTAAATAAAGGTCATTGTCATGTTTCCCAAAAATAAGATAAACAAAAAACTGATTCCTCTCTCCAATAATAACTTCTTATAATTCTATCCCTCCCTGTGATCTCTATAGAATGTAAGTAAGCTCCTTGAGGAAAGAGTATTTCATTTCTGTCTTTACATCTCCCCTGCCTGGCAGAGTACATACATGCTGACTGATCTTGGACTCTTCCTTCTCCCTTGCCTCTCAACTCTAATTATCTAACAAGTCCTCTTGATTCTCTCTCACCATATGTTCTCTAGATTTCCACTGCCACAACCCTAGTAGAGAGAAGCTTTCACTACTACCTACCTGGAAAAGCTGGAATAACATCCCAAAAGGATGCCCCAACTCTACTCTTGACTTTATCATGCCTTTCAAAATAATGCCAATTTATTATTCCTCAAACATCAGCCTGATGATATCACTCTTTCTGCTCAAAAGTCTTCAAGAGTTTTTTTTTTACTGCTTATTGAATAAAATTCAGACATCTTTGTCTTGCATTCAAAGTTTTCAAAATCTGGTAGAACTTTGACATTTTATTCTTAACTCAAACTACTTACTCCATGCCACCTACCCTATGCTTCATCCAAACTGAATTATTCTTTATATTCTTCTAAATCTGTCTTGTACCAACACCATGTCTTTAACCACACTGTTCTCTATGCATGTTCTCCCTCCAACTTTTTCCTGCTCAACTATTATTCACCTTCTAAATGCTACATCACACAGCATCTCCTCCATTAAGCCCACCCTGACTCTTATACCTGCTCAATATTCTATTCATATTTCCTCACATAGGTATATTATAGATGCCTATAACACATGCTATATTATTTTGTGTACGTTATCAATGTGTGTTTTATTACTAAGTTCTATAAAGGTAATGATTATGGCTTATCTGAATATCATATCCTCCCAAACATTAGGGGACAGCATTCTCTACAGAACAAGTGTTAATATTTTTAACTGAGCAGAAATTAATTGAAGAAAAGATAGAATGAGGTTATGGAGTACAGAGGGTATAGATTCAATACAGACGATAGAAGTATTGGTCTTGTCAGTGAGAAGAGTCATCTCTTTCTCTAAAACTTGTAAGAGGAAAAAGATTTAGAAAGCTTCAAAGCAGAGGAAGAGGAGAACTGAGGTGTGCATTTTATGTGGTCTCAATCTTTTCAATAATACAAAAGGTAAATTCTTAAGACTTTATCCAGATTTCTATCTAGGTATAATTGATAAGCAGTTGGATTTATTAGAGAAGAGATTAGGAGTGAGATCAAGGCAGATAAAAAAAGATTTAAAAGTCATTTGCATGGAGTTCATAAATGAAAAGAAAAAAAGAACAGAAGTGCTCTGAGGAAGAGAGCTTGGAGAGAAAGAGGGTTGAAGTTCAAGACAGGGTACATTCACCATTGGAGGATGAGAAAAGGGAGAATAAAAATAAGAAAGAATATTAGAAAAAGAGAAGGAAGGCTAGGTTAGTACACAAGGACAATAAAGGAAAAAATGGATAGTCAATGCTGTCAAATACTACAAAACAGTAAAGTGAGAGTTTGAGAAAATTAGATGGCTCACTGATACCAATCTAGAGTGAAATTTTGGGGGTGGAGCCAAAATGGCAGCTGGAAAGCAGGGACTTGCATGAGCTCCCACCCAGGTCCCTCCAAAAACCTATAAAAATGTCTCTGAACAAATTCTAGAGCTGCACAACCCACACAATAGCAGAGGGAAGCAGGGCTCCAGCCCAGCACAGACTGGATGGTCGCTGGATGAGGTCTATCCCACGGAGCTGGGAGCAGAGGGGAGCAGAGCCCAGCTTAGGCTGCGCCAGGACCAACCAGACCACAAGACGGGCAGAACAGGCCCTATTGCCCTGAATCAGTGAACTGTGGCAGTTACCAGACTTCTCAACCCACAAACACCAAAGACAACACAGAAAGTTAGTGGGAAAATATGCTGGGGTCAGGGTGATAGAATTCATGGTTCAGCCACCATCCCAGGGGCAGCAGGGGTAGTTCAGCTACAGAACTACAGCTGCAGGTGCTTTGAACCCCAGGCCCACCTGGTGGGAGGAATTAAGTGGCTGATCAGAGCAGGAGTGAAGAGCCTGCTTAAGATCTGAGTTCAATCCAGGTTGGCAGTTCTTGGGGGTGGACAAGTGCTGCTGAGGCAGAACTTGCTGTGTAGAAAGGGCTTGAAAACAACAGCACAACCCCTCATGTTTGGAACAAAGTACTCTATACTCTACAAGCAGTCGTACCCTGAAACCCAAGGGTCAAGTAGTTGGCTGGGAACATGGTCAGGCAGCAAAAATGACTCAGATTCAGTCTCAGACTCTGGAATCACTCTTTGGTGACAAAGAAGATCAAAACACACAGCCATAAGAAGTCAACAAACTCAAAGAGCCTACATCAGAAGCCTCCAAGAAAAACATGAACTGGCTTCAGGCCATGGAAGAGCTCAAAAAGGATTTGGAAAAGCAAGTTAGAGAAGTAGAGGAAAAATTGGAAAGAGAAATGAGAAGGATGCCAGAAAACCATGAAAACAAGTCAATGACTGGCTAAAGGAGACCCCAAAAAATACTGAAGAAAATAACACCTTAAAAAATAGACTAACTCAAATGGCAAAAGAGTTCCAAAAAGCTCAAAATGAAGAGAAAAATGCCTTGAAAGGCAGAATTAGCCAAATGGAAAAGGAGGTCCAAAAGACCACGGAAGAAAATACTACCTTAAAAATTAGATTGGACCAAGTGGAAGCTAGTGACTTGATGAGAAATCAAGATATTATAAAACAGAACCAAAGGAAT
>CM053622.1:694733439-694778678 GCA_028646595.1 Phalanger gymnotis | reverse complement strand
AATTTTTTTCTAAAAAGTTTTCTAAAATAATACTTTGGTAGTTTGCTTGATATGGCACTGATTAAGTGAATTAATTTAGAAGTTGTATATTCATTTTTATTCTATCACCATGCTCTAACCATAAATAATTAAAATCTCTCCACTTATTTAGATCCGTCTTTATTTTTGTAAAAAACATTTTGTAGTTGTATGCTTTTGTATGTGTTTTAGTAGATGGCCTTCTAAATATTTTATATATTCAATGGTTATTTTGAATGGAAGAGAGCTTTTAAAGAAAGATACTATGGAATACTACTGAGGTGTCAAGGGAAATGTGGATGTGGAAAGAGAGAATTGTCAAGGTGATTATAGTTAATTTTTGGAAGATCATTTTAAGGGAAATCTGGACAAAGGATTTCATAGTAAGGCAATGAAGAAGAGGAATGAATGCCACTACAATCAGCAATTCTGGCAACAAAAGGAAAGAGAAAGAAGGAATAGTTATTGTTTGACTAGAAATGGCATTCTAATATCAACTGCTAGGTTTTGGAATACTTGTAAATTATAAAAAACTCAGAAATCTCATCATAAAGGCTCTAAACCTTAGTTCAGTATAAAACACTAAAATTTCTTATCCTGCATGTGATGCTGATAACATATTCTGTAATATAACTGTTTTCTCTTTTTCTTCTAGGTTGCCATGGGCCAAGGTCAAGCTGATTTAGCAATTCAGATGCTGAGAGAATGTGCTCAAAATGGAGACTGGCTGTGCTTAAAGAACTTACATCTTGTGGTTTCATGGCTTCCTATTCTGGAAAAGGTATGTTCAGATAAATGGGATACAGTAAGGATATGGTTTAATTTATTCCATAGAAGAATTCCTACATAACATCATTCTGTATGAAACTGTAACACCTAGTAATTGTGAATATTGTGGAAATCGGAATATGATGAAATCACTTTAAATTTCTTTGAAACCTTGTCAAGTTTACTTTTAACTGCTAATTGAAAAAGTAATTTTTTTTCCTGTAAAGATATCCTTTTAACTATTCAATTTTAAATATTACATAGTACTATAGATTTAAGGGAAGGTTTTTTTTTTTAAATTTTTGTTGCAAAACAGCATGTTGTTTGGGAAGACGGAGGCAAGCTTAGATTACTTTGAAGGAGAATAACAAGCGTTATATAGGTAAAGGCACCAAAGTGGGGAAAACCGTAGAATTAAAAAGTGCCTGTTTGGCAGAGACACGCTGTTTTGTGGATGCCTCTTGTCCAGCATCAGTCATATGGGAAATGTTCAGCAAGAGTCACAGTGAGCAGCCACTGATACTACTGTATTTAAGACTTGACCTCTCTGTGTTAGAGGGCTGTTGTGATGGACACAGTTAACAAATGATTAGTAAAGTGGTAGGTACTATATAAATATGAATGAGATGTGTATGAATGGGTAGGTGGATGGATGAATTGATAGATGGAGCTATCAAAGAGTCTAGAAGGATAAATTAAACTATCCTTTTAATTTTCTCTAACACCTTGAGCAGCAGAATAATCTGTAGTCATGGTAGAGAAGTAGCTTTGCACAATCAAAGCAAATTGGCTTGAATATTTGGTATCAAGCTGGCCTGTAATCCCATTTCTGTAAACAAGGGTAGAAAAGATGATTCTAGGATTGGATTTCCAGGTCATTTCGAAAACAAAATTAAAAAAAATCAAATGGTGTTCGTTTGTTTGTGTGAGATTTCTAGATCACTTTAAAATAAAATAAAAAAAATTCAAATGGTGTTTGTTTTTGTTACTCTGCTAATGATTATACTTAAGGATCACTGAGAAGGGTGTTGTGTTATGCCATGGACATTATTTTCTTTAAAAGTCCACTTATATATCATCACTAATCCTTAGTTTTTATAATTTTAGTTGCATTCAGTTGTTTAAATAGTGTCATGTGTCATAATGATTATAACTAGAATTTATATGGACCTTTTAAGTTTTCCAAAGTGCTTTATACATATTACCTCATTTGAACCCTAAAACAATCCTTTTGGAAAAGATGTGATCATATTCTCACTTTACAGATGCAGAGACTTGATCATATTGTAAACTATTTTTTTTTAGTCATCATTAACTTATTTTTATTCTGATTAAAAATCTTTTGTAAGAATTTAATAGGAAGTATATGATGAGCATAGATGCTTGTAATACTTGTTTAAATAAGTCTGTTTTCTTTCTTCCAGGAACTGAATTGCCTCCAACCCAAAGAGAGTTTTCGTCTTTGGCTCACAGCCGAAGTTCATCCCAGCTTTACTCCTATTTTACTTCAGTGTAGTCTGAAGATAACATATGAGGTAAAAGCATTGTAAACTTGGATCATTGGCATATTGATACAAGTTATTGATATCTAGATGTGGTCACTTGACAGAGAATGAATGTGTATTATGCTTAAATGCTTTTTATGAAAATGAAAAAATTAGGGGCAGAGGGCCTGAGTTTAAGTCATAGTTCTGCCACCAACTACTTCCTTGGCTTCAGTTTCTTTATAAAATGAGTGGATTAAACACAAAATCTCTGGCACAGGATAAAAAAGAAACAAGGTTGTATCTATGAAAAGATGTTTTAGTCATCTCTTTTCAACTTTTATAGTATGTTGTTTCTTATATTGAAAGTCAATATAATAAGGTACGACAAGCAAGAACTAGTTCAAGTACCTACCACTTATTTGCTGTGTCATATAGTATGAGTATCTGTATCATAAAAATAGAGATTAAAAAACCTGCCCTGTCTGCCTGTCAAGATCATTGAGCATATCGAATGAGGTAATCTGTGTGCAGTGTGCTTCACAAACTGTAGAGCACAATACAAATACAAAGCATTGTTATCACTCTTACTTGTTATAGTAATTTGGTAATAGCAGTAGTGATGGTAGCATTTGCATTGTTTCAAGTTTTGAAGTGACTTCAATAACTATATCTGTATTGGCCATGATAGAGAACTAAAGTGTATATCTTATAAATGTATTTGTAACTTTTTTGCATTTATCAATGTTTCTAGTCATTGTGAATTTCAAAAAATCTATGGTCAAAAATTATATAAATGTATTTTTTCTTGTAAATGGAAAATAATTGTTTTAAAATATTTTTCCTGCTTCTTCCACCTCCCCTATGGTCCTTAATAGGAAAGAAAATATTCCTTACCTTTTTAGAAACAGAATTTTATATCTGGAAGGGACTGTAACAAATAACATAGTTCAAGTTCCCCATTACTCATTAGTAAAATGAGGCTGAGAGAGATAATGAACACTTTATCAGTTGAACTCAGGCACTGTACCGTTGTAGCACCAATGTGATACTCACGGTGGGTACAGCGGCTATGAATATGCTGGTGTAGCTCTGAATCGCAAAATATAACAGACTCTCCACATGCAAGGCAGAAGCAAAACATTTATTCAAACACGGGGAAGCCAAATCCCAACACCAGAAAGCCAAATCCATGATAGCAACAGAGAAATCTATCCACATTAGCAATGCAGGGAGTACCACCATCCTCCAGCCTTCCCTCTGTTAGGGCCTTCCCACAAGGGCAAGAGCACACCCTCTCTCATTCACACTGGCTGCTGCTCTGTGTGTCTCTCTCTCTTAGCTCTGACTGCTCTGTCTCACTTCCTCTCAGCTCTTCTCCACCCTTCCTGCTTCACCCATTGGGCAAGCTCCTTCCACCACAGACTCATGTGACTGTTTCAACAATCCAGCTAGCAGCTTCTGTGGGGTGTGTAAAATCAACAACAACCAGCTCACAGATGCTGCAAAAGCCCAGGTTCTTTTGATCTGCTTTACTAAGGAAAGCAAAGTTAAGGGGTTAACAAGCTTACTTTAATTCAGCATACAAATACCATCCACTTAGTTCAGGGGAAAAAGCCAGCACCCTGAACTTCAGAGCAAATACAGACAAATTACAAAACATCGACAGACAGACCAAATACAATTCATAGTTACTAACATCTACGTTCAGCCCGAGAGCTCATAACAGGGGCTAGCCCATAGTCACTAGTGCCACCATGGCTGTGGGGCAGAGCTCCGGAAAAAGAGAAGGCCAGCCCCTGGTTTTATATCTTTTTCAGGGTCAAGGGTGAGTCACACATGCGACTCATCCGCGTGACCTAAAATCATCACCAAGATGTGACTTAAACTCACGTGGTCTAAAAGCCTCTGATGTCACAAACATATCACTCAAACCCAGGTAAACTAGGCTTTTCCTTGAGACAAGGAGATCACCGAGGACTCCTAATTTAATCAAGGAAATAAAGGCGAAACTCTTCAAGGGCACTTGGTTGAACTAAGTGCTAAGAGAGCCCATTTTGATTGCCAACACAGTGACTTAGGTCACATGGGCCTATTAATGGATGGGAAAATATTCAAATTGTATTAACAACAGAATACGGTTGTACAGATGATAGTGATGTCAAAAAGGATTTCTAAATCATGTAGAGGATTGGACAGATCAATATTTCCCAAATTGTGATCCCCCAAAACTTGATATTTCACATAAAGTAGATAGTGTCTGAAAAAAATTTAGGTTTTTTTAAGGTTAAACAGCTAGTTCCAGAGTTCGGAATAGAATGTACATTTCTTCTAATTCAGTATTTTTATACTTCATCATTTTTTTCTAACATTTTTATGACAGTGGTGTCAAACTTAATCAGAACATACATTAAGAATCCTTCAGGTCACATAGTGGCTTGGTTTTAAAATGTAATATTCATATTTCATTGTATTTTAATATTTTGTTAAATATTATCCAATTACATCTTAATCTGGTTTAGCTGTACCTGGGAGTGTTGTGGGCTGCATGTAGTCATAGAGTGGTGTGTTTGATATTTCTGCTCTAGGACAAAGCCAGGTTTCTGGGAAGAGTATTTTTTATTCTTATGAGTCTACCAGGAAGTGGATATGAACATACAGGTTTATTTAAAAATGGCCTTAACTAATTCCATAGTTTACAAAGAGATCCTCAAAATTCAGCACTAGAAAATGAGTTTCTGTTTCTCCAGGCCGAGCTTGGAGTTCTCTTTGGAGTAGATAATAATTTAGAGCTCATTTGATTTTACTCGTCTTATGGATTGGCAGCAGTAATTGGCTGTGAATCCATTTCTTAAAAGGATTGCATTAGTTATTATGGTTTGTTTTTAAAGGTGTCCTAACACCTTTGTGTTATCTCATTTCAGAGAATGTATATCTCATTTTGGAAACTTTCAGTGAGAAACTTCAGTTATCTACTGAGAATAATGTATACATGTTTAGGTATTTCTTACACATATAAAATGTTTTGAATAATAATTTAAAAACTAGATTGTAAAATCCACAAAAATGTCAATTTTGAGGTTTGCTCCCCTAGACCCTAAAGCAATCTTGTAATTGTAGCAGTTCTTTATTATATGGTAATTAAATTGAACTGTACTTATATTTGTTGGGAAATACCTCTTTTGGAAGTGTTGAAATTAAGGTAAACATATTTAGCTAGTGAAATATAACTGTGTTTTTGTAGAATGGTATTTTTTTTTCTTCAGGCACCTCCAGGTTTGAAAAAGAATTTAATGCGGACATATGAATCCTGGACTCCAGAACAAATTAGCAAAAAAGACATTGTGGAACGGGCACATGCCCTCTTCAGCCTGGCCTGGTTCCATGCTGCATGCCAAGAAAGAAGAAATTATATTCCTCAAGTAAGAAATATAATTTCTTATGAAAACATTAATTTCAGCATATTGTTTCCTTAAAGCCAAAGGTTCTTCATAACCTTGAGTGTATGAACTTGTTTCTTTTAGTATTTTGATAATTCCATTTCAGTTTTAATTGATTTCCTTCATAATCCTATGTGTTTTATTTTATGTATTTAGAAACATTAATCTGAGTAGGACTTAATCTGATTTCCAGAGTGGCCCATGACATATAAAATGTCTAAGGATCCCTGCCTTACAGTATTTCGTTGTTGTTTTTGTTGTTTGGGGAAAAACAATGTGGATTACACACAGCACACATTTATTAAGCACCAACTATGTGCCAGACACTATGCTTGGAGTTTAGGGATTCTAAAACAAAAATAAGCAGATGTTGTTCTCAAGGAGATTATATGATATTGGATGAGATAAAATGTAATTTATAAGTATATGCAAAACTATCTTGGGGACTCACCAAGATGTGGTCTTCATTGATTCTACCTTGGGAGACCACTTTATGACAACATTCCTAATCTGATATCCTTTGTTTGGGATACATTGTCACAGAAGTTAAAATATTCACCATTTATTAAGTACTGCCTCTGCAGTTAGATGCTGAGAAAGATATAGAGTGAAGATTAAAAACTATATTTACCATCATGGAGCTTAGATGATGAGGCACATATACAGATAACTGTAGTACCCAAGCATATATTCTAAGTCCATCAGAGAGGTACAAATCAAGTACTATGTATGGTCTGAGGAGGTGCGGTCATCCCTAAAAGAGAATCAGGAAAAGTTTTATGGGAGAAATGGCCCTTGAGTTGGACTTTAAAGCATGAGTAGCAATTCAACAGGCTAGAGAGGAAAGGGAAGACATTTGATGTACAAGGTAAAAAGGCATGGAGGTGGGAAAGTAGAACATAAAAAAGGTAATAGAATATGGCTAGAACATAGAGTGAGTTGAGAGGAGTTGTATGGTGATTGGAGAGGTATGTTTATGTGTGATCGTAGAGGGCCATGAATGTGAAAAAAAGAATGGAAGTGATATTGGGTGGCTGCACTTAGTTTTGTGAATGAGGCCAAGTCATCTGCTTTATAAATGTGAGAGATCATAATATAGGTGGGGGCTCAAGGAGGCCCCAGTATTTGGAACAGTTCCAATGGGAAATGAGCAAAGAAGTGAATTGGAGAATATTAGAAAGACTTTTGAACAGTAGTGAAGGCCCAGCAAAAATTAGGCACCACACATTTTTAGGAGGCGAGGTTAGTTCATTAGTTTTTGTTGTTTTTTTAATCTTTCTCTAGTGACTGTCAGTAGCCTACCAACCAGAGTGGAGCAAATTAGATAGTGGGTTGAGTTAGGAAGGAAGGAAACATTTAATAAGTGCCTACTATATACCAGGCATTATGCTAAATATTTTGCAAGTATCTCCTTTGATTCTCACAATAACTCTGTGAGGTAGGTGCTATTATAAACTCTATTTTACAACTGAGAAAACTGAAGCAGACAGAAGTTAAGTGACTTGCCCAAGGTTACGCAGCTAGAAAGCATCTAAAGACAGATTTCAACTCAGGCTTTCCTAACTCCCATCCCAGAACTCTATCCACCACTCCACCTCACAGAGTGAAAGTGGTTGTAGGGGACGTGATTGAGTGGGAGACCACGTGCCCAGTGCTATAGCCATTGAGAACGTCTGTACGTCATCAGATGACAGTAACTGTGAAGAAGAAGAAATGAGTGCATCAGAGATTTTGAAAGAAGGGAATATACCAGCACCACATCTGCTATAACCTTCTTACTGGATTCTTCTACATTCTTGCCATTTGATATGGCCAGGAGGTGGAATTAACATAAACCTTATTTCCCCTTGCTCTTTATATTCTATTGTTGATTTCTAAACAACCACCTGTCACTATCAATTTCTCATTGCATTCTTGTTTACTATATTTTTAGAATTTAATTCTGGTCCTAGATTATTTTCCATTTGCACTTCCTATTCAGACTGATAGGTCTAACTGAATATTATAGCAGCAGTTTTATTTTACATCATTTTCATTGTTAATACAATGTGCGTTTAGTAAATGTGAGTTGTGTAGGTATATGGTCTAGATTAGAACAAGCTATAATAATATTTCTATAGGAAAAGTTTTGAGTTTTCTGAGTTTCAAATAGATGCATTAAAATATTTGTAATACTGTCCATTGGAAATATTACCTTTTGGGGGGGTTGTTTTATTTTTTGTTAAAATGAATTATTAATGATAAGTGAATTAAAAAGCATTTAAATTGTTTAAATTCAATTTTACCTTGTTTTCGATTTTGAATTCATTCCCTCTGATACCTTCCCTCCACCACCCATTGAGAAAGGAAGAAAAACAAAACCATTTTGAAATATGTATAGTGAAGCAAAACAAATTTCCACATTTGTCATGTGAAGAAAAAAATGCTTTAGTCAGCATGCTCCCTGAGTCTAATACCTCTCTCTCTGGAAGTGGATAGCATGTTGATCATGAGTCCTCTGGAACCAGAATTGGTCAAATTGTGTTAATCATAGTTCTTATGTGTTTTAGAGTATTTGTCTTTATAATTTTGTTGTATGAATTGTGCCTTGGTTCTGCTCATTTCACTCTGTTATCATTTCATACAAGGCTTCTCAGTGTTTTCTAATACTATCCCCTTCATATTTCTTATAGCACACTTAGTATGTCTCTGTACACACACACACACACACACACACACACACACACACACACACACACACACACACACACACACCATAACTTGTTGAGCCATTCTCTAATTGATGGGTACCCATTCACTTTCAAGTTCTTTGTCACCACAAAAAGAGCTGCTAGTTGTTAAAGTTAATTAACAATTAATATGTTTGTACTTATGCATCCTTCTTTCTTTGATCTCTGGGATATAGATTTAATAATGATGTTGCTGGGTCAAAGGTTATGTACAGTTTAATAGGTTTGAGGAGTATACTTCCAAATTCCTTTCCAAAATGGTGAGAGAAGTTCACAGCTCCACCAACAGTGCATTAATATACCTGTTTTCTCAGAGCATTTGTCATTTTCTTGTCAACTTTGCCTGTATGAGGGTATGAGGTGGTACCTTAGGGTTGTCTTAACATGGTACCTTAGGGTTGTCTTAACATGCATTTTTCTAATTATTAGTGACTTGGAACATTTTTTTAATATGGCTATTGATAACCTTAGATTTCCTCCTCTGAAAACTGTCTATTCATGTCTTTTGAACACTTATCAATTGGGGAATGAGTCTTATTCTTATAAATTAGAATCAGTTCCTTATATGTCATAGAAATAGGACTGTGCTTATTCACTTTCTTTTTCTTGTCTCGTTAACTATAACTAGTTTTCATTTGGAGGTTTCTTTCAGGGGGTGACCAGGATTATTTCTCTTTCTAAGAGAGCTGGGCAATTTCGTTTTGAGATTTCTTAAAATGAAGTCTAGTCTTTTTTTTGTCATGGTTTTCAGGTAGTCTAGTGATTCTTAACTTACCTCTCTTTGATCTGTTTTCCAGGTCAGTTGATTTTATTATCATATAATTCACATTTTCTTCTATTTTTTCAGTCTTTGGACTTTAATACTTCTCAATGACTCATGGATTCTATGTAGTTTTCAGGGAATTATTTTCTTAGGTAAAGTTACATACCTCTTCTTCCAAGTTGTTAATTCTCTTTTTACTTTATACTTTCTTCCATAGTTTTCATTTGTTTTTCCAAATCATTCTTTAGCTTTTTTTTAACTCTTGCTTTAATACTTCCTGCAGTTCTGTTTGGATTTGTGTCTAAGCAATTCTGTTGTCCAGTGCACTAACTACCCTTAGGTACAAGGTAGCTAATAATTCAATAAATATGTCATTGGCAGAAAGAAGTTTAGAGTCCTTAAAGAAGTTTTATAATTATTTCTTAAAGCATCCAGTTTATAATTCTGAGCCCCACTTGTTGACTGTTTGTCTCTATAAAATGTGTGTGTGTGTGTGTGTGTGTGTGTGTGTGTGTGTGTGTGTGTGTGTGTGTGTCTATTATATACTTACAGCATACAGATGGATGAGCTACACAGGCAATGTATATAACTGCATGTCTTAATCTGGGCAAAACACATTCTTCATTCACTTGGTTTTTTCATATGATTAGTTTACCTCAAATTGGTTCTAGTTCTGATTGGTTCTAAGTTCACCTCCAATTGGTTTGAAGAGGATCTTTTGTATTTGGGGCTTAGTACATCCAATCTGCAAACAGGAGCATCTGGGAAGGGTTATCTAAGGAGTCTCTCTTCAATTTAGACTTCGTGCTATGTTTCCTCCAGCCACTGGTAAAAGTCTTTGAAAAGCTGTCATTTCCCTGTTTTATAACCTTCCTGATATTAATGACCATAGTGTTGTCAAACAAGGTTTTATCTCTGTTAAATATTTTAAGATTTCTTGAAAAATATTTAAGTATGAATTGGAATCACTTCTTTTGATGGGATTTTCTAAGTTGGGCATTTGGTTCTACTAAATCAAATTTTTTTTTGGGGGGAGGCTAAGGTCAATAAATAGATATTGTAGTTTATGTCACCTATGTCTTTCAGTCAATTGTATGATAGTAAAGATGTGGTTTGCTATAGTATATAATTTCTGTACTTACTTCTGGAACAGTGAAGTTTGAGTCCAACTGTAGAAGCTCAGTTTTCCTTAATGGTAAAAAACCACTTTGTTAAAATAAAAATCTTGAGGGGCAGCTAGGTGGCACAATGAGTAGAGCACTGGCCCTGGAGTCAGGAGGACCTGAGTTCATTTCAGGCTTCAGACCCTTGACGTACTTACTAGCTTCGTGGGCTTGGGCAAATCACTTAACCTAAATTGCCCTGCCTCCCCACCCCTCCCTCCCCCCGAAAAAAAAAGTAAAAATCTTGTCTGATCTTTTTCCCCCTTTTGCCTTTGGTTTATCGTCCTCTTTCTCATTTCACCACTAGATGCTATTGGGATTATTTATTTAGTTACATGTCTTGGCTTTATCTTTTAAATTGGCTTTATCTTCAGTTATTTCTCTGTTTTAAGAATAATAATGATGATGATGAAAATGATAATATTAACAGTTAGCATTTTTATAGCTCTTTAAAGTTTGCATATGTTATCTCATTTGATCTTTACAACAATCCTGAGGTAGATGCAATACTATCCTCATTTTTTTGGATGAGGAAGCTGAGGCTGAGAGAGATTAAGTGACTTGTCCAGGGTCACACAACTTTTAAGGGTTATTGGCAGGATTATTTAGCTCAGATCTTCTTGACTAGTTAAGTGCAGCATTTTTTGTGATTGTTCTCTTAGCCTTCTAAGTAAGCCCTCCATTCTCTTAAGGTTTTTACCAAAAAGTTTATGTTCTAAACTAATATAACCCTTGGTTTCCATATCTCTTAACTTGTCAAGTAAGCTGACTTAGATACTCTCCAAGTTCTTTTGGTCTCCTCACTGTGGAGATTTGGGGATTGACTTATGTCAGGTAAACTTCTGCATAAAATCGTTTAAATGGGGTTCTGTCTTATTTTTCCTCTACGTCTCATTTTTTTATTATCAGTAACTGCTTGAAATTCTTTTAATTATATGCCATATCTTTTCCTCATTCTTCTAGCCCTTGATCTTTGCTCAGTTATTGGTGAAACTGCACAGACTCTTATTTATACCATTGATGAGCCATGACCTGCCTGATTTCACCTTTTTATTATCTTTTTATGGTTATTAATCTGGACTCACCATTTCCAGTGAGTATAGATATAATCCAGGCTGATTCTTGTCTCAAAGTAAGTATTCATGGTATATGGGCATGAGGTTTTTGTGTAGTCTGAAAGGCTTTTATTGCTTTCATTTCTTATTCCTGATCTGTTTTTCAAACTTTTTGTCCACCTTCTTCCTACTCACTTTTATCACCATTTATATTGAAATTTCAGAATATTAAAATATTTTGTATTTTCTTCAGTTCATGATATAGTCATTGTAGGGAGCTACCTGTGGTAGGCAGTCTCCTTCTGCCACTGCTGTTTGGCAACTGTTTTGCAGCGTAAAATCCTATAGAGTGACTTGAGGCTTAAGAGTTTAAATCACTTGCCCAACATCACAAAATGTGTGTTAGAAATAGAACTCGAATAGCTCTTCTTGCCTTTGAGGGCAGCTGTACTGCTCTCAAAGTATATGCTGATGTCGATTTAATTTGGAGTTTTATTGAGTTCTTTGTAAAATATTTCTGCCTCTTTATCTTCTGTAGTGTTGACATATAGGCTTATGAGTATATTGAGGTAGTCTTTTTGCAAATGCTTTTTATGAGCACTGCAATGTGAGGCGACCAAATATTCTGTGAAATGATGTTTCTTGTAACCTTGACATGTGTGTGATAAAACTGACTCTGACAGCTCCTTCATTTGCTTATATAAGGGAAATATATTAGCCATCCTTCCATTTAGTTGCAACTTTATTCTGTATTCCTTTTTTTAATAGCAAAAACGTCAAGGTTGATAAAATTCACTTTTTCAAGTATAGTCCCTCAGTGGTCATTGGACAAGGTTCTCACATTTAGAGTTTCAACAGCTAAGTCAAAGTCTAAAAATATGATTCTTAATTGCTAGCTTGCTAGCTGTTCTTATCACTGTAGAAGCAGAAAGGTGCCACATAGGGCTGAGAGTAATTTTGTATTTTACTTTGTCTCATAGTTTGCTGTGGATCAAGAATTTATTACCAAGTGTTCAGCCTACTGGTGATCGATCGATCCATGGGGCTTAGACGAAAAAGTGCTCAGAAGGCAGACTTAAGTCTGTTGCTGAAATTGTGATCAAAGTCTTTCCAGCATAACAGAACTTGCCATAGCTTGTGCTCAACTAGCATAGCTTTGTGATTTGAGAGTTAACTCCATCAATGGGGTGGGATCAGAAAAATGAAATTATAGCCCCTTCTTTCAGGGAACTTAAATTCTACTTCAGGTAATACAACATGCAAACCAGGATGTATATCATAATTCTATGAGGCAGTAGAAGAGAACTGTCAGCTATGGGATCTGGTAATAGCTGTCTTGAGCAGGTGGCACATGCATATAGCTGAGCCTTGGAGGAAGCAAGAGTTTCTAAGAAGTAGAGGTTAAGGAGGAAGTGTTTTACAGTGCCTGCATGTGAAATGTGAATATGTGAAATAAATGTGAAGTAAAAGTCACAAGGTAGGTTAGGGCTAGTTTTTGAAAGACTTTAAGTGGATAGATCAGGGAGTTTTTAGTTTTTAGTTTTTTATTTTTTGTTTTTTTTTATTCTAGAGGCAACAATGAAACACTGAAGGTTTGAGCAGTCACCTGACATGTTAAAACCTGTATTTTAAGACGATTATTTTGGCAACAATGTAGAGGATGAGCTGCTTGGGGGCAGATTAGGTTGAGTAACTTGAAAACCAGGATTCCAGGTAGAAGACTGTTGATGAGGGCCTGAATTAGGGGGTAGCTGTATGAATTAAGGGCAGTAGTTCAGTGTGAGAGGTGTTGATTCTACTTACAAAACAATACTTGGCAGAAAATTGATTGGGGAGGTGGTAAGGAGAGGTCAGCAAAGGATCAAGGAGTATTTTTTATGTGGCATAAGAGAGATCAGGGCAGTGATTTATTTACATTCATTAGTTAACTTTTTATTGAAATACTGAACATTGTTTCACTTTTAAAATTATGAGTATGATTTCCCTGCCTCTAGGCCCTATCATCTTCAGTCCGTCCTCCAAAGTTGCCAAATTAACATCCACAAAGAATCAGTTTTACCATATTACTCTTCTGTTGAGGAAGCTCTGATGGCTCTTTTTTACCTTTAGGATTAAATGCAGATGCCTGTGTTTGCCACTAAAATTTCTCAAGTTGACTTTCTTGGATTATTGTACGTTATTGTTCTCTTTCTTGTACTCTGATTTCCAGACAAGCTGTTGCAGTTGTTCCTTTATAGATAGCATTCAGGTTTCTTGAAGATATGGAACATTGTGTTCCCAGTGTCCAGCACCATGTCCAGTGCTTAATAAATGCTGAATGAATGAATGGGTGAATTACTGCATAGTCCATCATTTCATTGTACACTGCTTAATTGTTTTTATTTTCCTTTTATGATATGACAGGGTTGGACTAAATTTTATGAGTTTTCTTTATCGGATCTTCGAGCTGGGTACAATATTATTGACAGACTTTTTGATGGTGAGTGCTGAAAGTTCATAATTTTTTTTCTCATGAATGCATATCTTTTGAAAAAGGCTGAATTCAATGTCTGTATTCCTTTCCTCAAGCTATCTGTCCTTAAGCTCTTCTTCCAAATAATTTATAGGGAAGTAGCTCAGTGTGGTAGAGAGACTACTAGATTTGGAACCAGAGGACCTGGGTTCAAATCTATATTTTATTACTACTTATATGACTTTGATCTCTTTTAAGATTTCAGTTTCCTTTTCTTTAAGAATGAAGTGGTGCAACTAGATGGTATCTGAAGTCCATTTAATGCTAAAGTTATATGACCTTGCTTGATCTCTGATCCTTGGACTATATTCTTAGACTGTATTGGTCTCACCTACTTGGCCTCCTCCATGGAATTTGGGACTTAACATTGTTAACTTATAGATGATGAGAGCTCACAAGGCCAAGATGTCTTATCTGAGCCTTCATACAGTCAAGTTCCTTAGAAAAAAATTGTGGAGGTACCTTTCTAGACAGTCAGGCTGCATGCTAGGAGTCAGTCACCAGGTGCAGGTAAATATTCATGTAGAAAGTCAGCTTGATAGCTTTTTCTAAACATGTTATTTTTACCACATGAAGAGCTACACTTTATCTCATGTGAGCAAGAAGTTAAGATTTCACATCCAAGACAGAGATTAGGACACTCTTTAAAGTTTACCTATTTCAATTTTATAATAGTAATTTTAAACACACGAGCTATGAATTCTGTGAGGACATATAATAATGACTTAATTGATTAGTACTTTTTAAATGTCTTTTTAAGATACTCATTATCATCACCTAATTCGATGCCCACAATACCTATGGGAAGTAAATAGGGCAGGTATTAAGATATCCATTTAGCAGTTGAGGGAACTAAAGCATAGGAACATTAACTGACTTGCCCAAGAAAACCCGAAGTAATAGAGCCATGACTCCTGATTACTAGCCTAGTACATTACCCCTGAAATCCATATCATTGAACTGAAATAAATAAGAAGCCATTGTGTAAAAATAATGCTGAGATTCTGGTAGTGAAAACCCCAACTGCATGTTCATGTAGTAAGCAAATGTTCCTTTGTGTCAAGGAAATGCATAACTATTGAATAAAATGCTTAAATAGCAACAAAATAGAATAAAAGCCAAACTGTCATATTTGAGTTTCAGCGTGCATGAGTAAAATAAAATCCTATCTTTAGAAAAGGAGATTGAGACACAAGAGTAAAAGGCATTTGTTCTTTTTGAAAATTTTATTTATTTTTTTTATATAAGCTTTTGAGTTTTGAATTTTCTCCCCCTCTTTCTTTCCCTTCCCTCATCCCCAAGATGTGTAGTCTGATATAGACTCTACATATACATTCATATTAAACATATTTTCACATTAGTCATGTTGTAAAGGAGAATTAAAACCAATGGGAAGAACCACGAGAAAGAAGAAGTAAAACAAAACAACAAGAAAATAGAGCAAATTATGCCTTGATCTGCATTCAGACTCCATAGTTCTTTCTCTGGATGTGGACAGCATTTTCCATCATGAGTCTTTTGGAATTATCTTAGATCGTTGCATTGCTGAGAAGAGCCAAGTCTATGAAAGTCACCCATCACACATTTCTGAAGTCTACCTGCTCATCATTTCTTATAGCACAATAGTATTACATCACAATCATATACCACAACTTGTTCAGTTATTCCCCTGTTGATGGGCATAACCTTGATTTCCAATTCTTGGCCACCACAAAAAGAGCTGCTATAAATATTTTTGTATGTGTGGGTGCTTTTACCATTTTTATGATCTCTTTGGGTTACACACCTATTAGCGGTATTGCTGGGTCATTTTTATAGCCCTTTAGACATAGCTCCAAATTGCTCTCCAGAATGGTTGGATCCATTTACAACTCCACCAACAATGCATTAGTGTTCCAATTTTCCCACGTCTTCTCCAGCATTCATCATTTTCCTGTTTTGTCATGTTAGCCAATGAGATAGGTGTGATGTGGTACCTCAGAGTTGTTTTGATTTGCATTTCTCTAATCAATAGTTATTTGGAGCTTTTTTTTTCATATGACTATTTATAGCTTTAATTTCTTCATCTGAAAACTGCCTGTTCATGTCCTTTGACCATTTATCAATTAGGGAATGACTTGTATTCTTATTAATTTGACTCAGTTCTCTTTATTGGAGACATTGGCTGTGAAAATTGTTTCCCATCTTTCTCCTTCCCTTCTAATCTTGGTTGCATTGGCTTTATGCAAAAGCTTTTCAATATAATGTAATCAAAAGCATCCATTTTGCATTTCATAATGTTCTCCATCACTTGTTTGGTCATAAAGTCTTCCCTTCTCCATAGCTCTGACAGGTAAACCATTCCTTACTCTCCTAGTTTGCTTATAATATCCTCCTTTATATCTAAATTGTGTATTCATTTTGACCTTTATCTTGGTATAGGGTGTAAGATGGTGGTCTGTGCCTAGTTTCTGCCATACTATTTTCCAGTTTTCCCAGAAGTTTGTTTCAACAATTCGGCTAGCAACTGCTGTGGGGTGAAAAACCAACACAAGCCCAACAACAGGAATGTGGCAAGCCCAGGTTCTTTTGATCTGCTTTACTAAGGAAAGCAACGTTAAGGGGTTAACAATCTTACTTTAATCCAGCATACAAATATCATTCACTTGGTTCAGGGGAAAAAGCCAGCACCCTGAACTTCAGAGCAAACACAAACAAATTACAAACATCAACAGACAGATCTTGTCTGATTCAAATCTCGATTCATAGTTACCAGAGTTTAACAAAGGCACAACATCTGGGTTTACAAGTTGGAGGGTTCATAACTGCAGCTGCCCAGTCTCCACATCAGTATTCCACCAAGAGTGGGAGCCCTAAGCAAATAGCTCTGTGTTCCCTTTTTATGCACTCTTTAGCCCTCATCAAACATCTGAGCAACCAGAACTTAAGCTCTTACTATTGACTCTGGTCTTAGCAAATCCCCTTAGGACCCTGGGAGCTTCATGCCTACATCAAGTTAGCACCTAGTAGCTAGGGGGTTGGGGCCTACTTGGGAGTAAAGATATAATCAGACCTCCCTTCATTGGCCCCACCTGGAGCCCCACCTTAGTTATCAATGCAGTTTTTGTTAAATATTGAGTTCTTATCCCAGAAGCTGGAGTCCTTGGATTTATCAAACAGTAGATTACTGTAGTCTACTATAGTCATTAACTACTGTATCTTGTGTACCTAACCTATTCCACTTACCCACAACTCCTATTTCCTAGCCAGTAGCAAGTAGTTTTGATTATTGCTGCTTTATAATACAATTTAAGATATGGTACAGCTAGGAAAAGGCATTTATTCAGAAGTCAGATTTGCAAAGAATATCTCATATCCAGTCTTTCTAGGAGTATTATAATTTTTAAGGCTGCATTGATTCTTTTCTGTTCAACTAAGTTAACAAATAGCGATTTATCATTTAGCAAACTTCAAATGCATTTACAAGTATGAGTATTGAGGAACGTCATTGACAAATCCTACTTCGGGATTTAATCCTATTTTGGAGCCACTGTTGTCATTGCTACAAAGAGCAAGTGACTTTGAGAAAATTGCTGGATACCTTTTATAATTCCCTTGAGGCCTATTTTTACTCATTCTAAGAATGAAATTACAGGAAACACTTTCCTTTATTTGTGAAGCTACCAAAATATAGTGATGAGAATCTTAGCGATTGCTTCTAGGTCTTTTTGTAATCAGAAGCTACAGTGGAAATGCTAAGAGTAAATTCAATTCTGGATTTCTTATTTGCTTTCATCATTTTCTTCAGCTTCCTATTACCTCCCAGCACAATCATTAGTTTTCTCATTCAGGTATCAAGGTGGCATCTGCAGAGGGAACATAAATAATTTTATTTTAACTATATTAAATTTTAAAAATTAACTATAAATGGTAGTCATATAATATGTTGCAAAGCCAAGTGAACTTTTAAAAGTACCCGCTGTATTGTATTCCTGCTGTTTCGTTTCTATAGGTAATAGACATATTACCATAGAGAAATACGAATTTTAGTAAAGTGAGGAGGCCATTTTTTTTCAGTAGAGGATTCTTTATACCTTATTCACCTTTTTTTTCCCCCAAAATCCATAGCATACTACTTTTATTTTGGGGAGGTATTTCATAGAATTTGTTATAATCATTCTTAGACTTTAATTTTAAGAAATAGTTCTTGATAATACTATGAATTATTCTGTTTTTAAGTGTACCTGAAAGCCCATAGCAGTAGTAATGTTTTTAGGAAAAATGTTAATTAAAATGTGTGTTGTATGTATTTTTCAATTGACAGGTACCAAGGATGTTCAGTGGCAATTTTTACATGGCTTGCTTGAAAATGCTATTTATGGAGGCCGTATAGATAACTTTTTTGATCTCAGAGTCCTTCGATCCTATTTGGAACAGTTTTTTAATTCGACAGTGATTAATGGATCAGACCAGAGGCATAAGAAAAACATTTTTCCATATTCCATTTCTCTACCTAATTCCTGCAGTATTTTGGTAAGTAAAAATAGTTCTTTATCATTGTATTATCATAACAATATGCACATATATATATATGCATGCAAATTTTATTTACATTTTTAAATGCTCATTCTTTACAAGAGCAAAGCTGACAATAATCTATTACATCACTTATTTCGTTCATAGTAAAAAAAATCAGCTAGTTTCCCCAGTCCCTCCCATAGTGTCCTGACATTTAACTTTTTTTGTTGATAATGATGATAATGACAATAATTATTAGGATAGGCAACTAAATCCTAGGAAGAATGAAATTTTTACTTGTTGGAAGAGGAAGAACTGTCTTTGTACATTATACTTGTCTTCCCAGTCCCTGGGATATAAGTTATTTCATAAATGCTTTATCATAGTTGCCCCAAGTCACACAAGCCATAATTATCGGAAGTGGGATTTGAACCCAAGTCCTCTGATCCCAAAGCCAGTGCTCCAATTCCTTGTATTCAGAAGTTCCTGGCAGTTTTCTTGTTTATTCCTTACATTATATTGATCAGTGTTTTTTTACCTGTCATGTTCTTTTGGGAGACCTAAAATCCTTAAGTTTTTTGTTTTTTTTTTCTATACATCCTGTCTTTGAGACCAGTATGTTTTGCTTGCACGGAGATATTTTCTTTTAACATAGTTGCTTCCTGCTTCTCTTAACACTTGCCCTCAACAATTGCATTCCAAATCAGTTATGCTCTTTTGTTTCATTGATGAGGCTTGCCACTGTGAATTCAAGTTTTCTATTCTGCCTTTATGGGCTGCTGTGCAGCCCATAAATTCTTCTTTCACAATTCTCATTTCTCTCTTAGACCCAGCAGGACCATTCTTCTGTGGTTCCATGCTTCTTTGGGAATCCACAAGTTCCTCTGTCTCATTGGGTATTAGTTTATTTTTCTTTGACTTGAAATGCTTATTCCATAGATGTCTGGACTATTTGGGCTGATCTGGACATCATATTGCCTTCTGTTGTTAATATTTTGCCAACTGATTTAACTGCTTATACTCCAAGTCTTTAAATTTTCTTCCTCCTGAGATCTTTGGTATTTTCAGTGTTTTCTGTTTATATTTCCCTCCATTGCTCACGTTCCAACTCCTTCTGCTTTGACTGTCGTTTCCTTGGTGGCTGAACCTCAGAACTGTCTCAGCCTTCTCCCATGCTGGACGATTTGTATTTCACCATCCTCAGTCTCTACCCTGACTGACTTCTGGGGACTAGAGTTGAACCCAGCTGGAGAGTGGGCTCTTTCCCTCAGACGTAGTGGAGTGAAACATAGCCACACACGTGTTCTAACCCAGTTCACCCTATTCCTCAGTTCTCTGTCTGAACTTTTGCGTCTGTCCCAGCAAGAGCAAGATTCTGTCTTTTGGTTTTCCTTGGCACTTGGGGGTATGTGTGGTGGGGGGAAGCTAGAGAGATACTTCTGTGCAGCTAGGTTTAGATTGAATAGAGCACTGGGCCTGAAGTTAGGAAAACCTGAATTCAAATACAGCCTCAGAAACTGACTGGCTGTGAGACCCCTGGGCAAGTCATATAGCCCCTATTTATCCCAGCTTCCTCAACTGGAGAATATAGATAATAATAGGTCCTACCTCCCAAGGTTGTTGTGAGGATCAGCTAAGATAACATTTGTAAAGTTCCTAGCACATTTCCTGGTACGAGTAGGTGCTATGTAAATTTCAGTTATTTATTATTTTTATCATCATTATTATTATTCTGTTGTAAGTTTATGGATGGTCTTCTACAACTCTGCCTGAGTGGTGGTAGTCAGTGGGGGAGGGATGAGTAAACTTGATAGGGATTAGTTCAAATTTTTACCTCATTAGAGTTCTTGGTGCCCTAGACCATGAAGACAGCTGAAATTGTTGTGACTCTTTCACATATTCCTATTCTGAAGAGGTTTTAGGAATGATGAGGATTAGAAAAAAATGGCTGGTCCATCATCTTGTTGGTCATATGACCAAGAAATTGCCCATATTCCCTAATCAGAGAAATGTAAAGTAAGAAAAACTTATGATATCACATTTCATTTAATAGAATGTCAAAATGTATTTAAAATTGATAAAAATTTTATGTTGATAAAGGCATGCTAGTACATCATTAGTAGAATTGTTGGTTGATAAAAACATTTTGGAAGGGCAAGATGCAAATATAATATAAAATGCAAATAAAGCCACAAAAATTATCGTCATTTTCAACTCTAAAATTCTATTGCTTTGACTCCTTTTCAAGAATTTAGCAAAAAAAGACATATTTATACCAAATATTCATAACTGTTGCCTCAGTAGTAGCAAAATGTTAGAAATAATGTATACATTCCAGACTTAGAGAATAGCTGAATAAATTATAGTATTCAGGGAAATAAGTACCATAATCATTATCAAGCAGAAGAAGAGTGCTGGATTTCCCTTGATGATTCTTCTCTGATTTAACTAGGCTTAAGAGCAGACTTTATTAAAGATGCATTTATCTCCTTTTATGCTTAGGACTTTCGTGCAGTTATTGAAAAGCTACCAGAAGATGATAAACCTAGTTTTTTTGGTCTGCCTGCAAATATTGCTCGTTCATCTCAACGTATGATTAGTTCTCAGGTAAGCCTTTAACATTTGCTGTGTTCTTTAAAAAAATGATTTTCGCTAGTCTGATAAACCAGACACAGCTAATGACTACTTTAATAATTTTGTGGATCCTCTGCAAGGTTTCTCACCAATGTGGTTATCCTCTTTCTCTAGAGCACTTGATGTGTGTACCACTTGGGCTATCTATCAGTTAAATTTCATTTATGCTACTTGATTGATACACATCCTTTTCTGTCTTCTTTAGTGAATCCTCAAATGGCATGTACTAAAAGCAATTCACTATCATGGTTACCTTCCTCTGACTCTCTCCAGATTATAAGTATGCTTCCAAAAATATGGCATCCAGAACATAATGTTCTGAATGTGGCCTGACCAAGGCAAAATATAGAAAGACTATCACCTCCTTATTCCTAGGAGATATGCAGTTCTTCCTGTAATCGGAAATTGCATTATCTTTTTTCATCTGTCATATTTAATGTTGACTCATACATACTCAGTGGCAAAACATTTTTAACATTATCTCAGTAGATATCTCAATCTAAATATCTTATGTAGATATTTTATTTGCATAATGTCATATGGGTAAAATATATATAAACCTACTTTTAAAAAAAATCCTCTTTGAATTTATATGTTACAATCCAGGGGAAAATGAGTTTTCAGACTATGAAGAAAAATGTTTCTCTTGAAGAATTGTATTACCTAGAGTCTGTCTCATTAGTGCCATGTCATTAGTGTACTAAATAGCAGTATTCACAAGCCTGTTTTCAGTTAAGAGCTATTCTAGAAATTTTATGATTCTGCATATGAAAGGTTCTTCCTCTTCTTGACAATATTTTTGCAACTGAGAGGCATTTCTGGTAGATTTATATTTCTACAGAATTACAACTGTAGAGTCTAATGCATTCTAGTTAATAGGGATCAAATCTAAAATGTTTCCTGCTTTTCTTTCATTACAAACAGTGTAAAATACTGGAAAACTTTAAT
Organism: Phalanger gymnotis; assembly: GCA_028646595.1. NCBI lineage: Eukaryota > Metazoa > Chordata > Mammalia > Diprotodontia > Phalangeridae > Phalanger > Phalanger gymnotis. Next base: position 694,756,667 of record CM053622.1, on the reverse strand, counting down.
TAATTCATATATTACCAGAAGGAAGATGGAAGAATACATGCTACCAGGAGGCATATAGAAAGCATCTCTAGAGTTTATGAAATTGTAAGGCGGAAAATGAAGACTTTAGGTGCCCAAGCATTGGTATCATTTCTGCCTTCTCTTGAAGGCAAGAGCTTTAGAAGTAAAAGATGGATTTTAAAAGTGAACTGTGGCAGGGACACTTACTGGACTGATCCAGATATCCCTAAAAGCATGAAAGCTGAGATCACAGAGTAGTCTCAGTCTAGGGTCTGTGCAATAGTGGAGTTGGGAAGGGCCCAAAAATGCGGAATGAAACCATAGATAACTACGTTAGAAAGGCTGAAAAACCTTTTGGTTCAAGTGAGAAAACCTGAATAAAAACCTAGCTTCCAAGCAGATAAATCAACAGTGAGAAGGAAAAAGCTCAAGAAAGTATTATGTCATATTCCCAATTTATCCTTTATATATTTTGCCTATTCATGTTAGTTTGTGTGTTGTCTCTCCCATTAGACTGTGAGCTCCTTGAGCTCAGGGAGTTTTTCCCCCTTTCTTTGTATCCCTAGTGTTTCATACAGTACCTGGCAACAAGTAGATACTTAATAAAAAAAAAAGTGTTATAAAAATAAAACTAATTATTTTCCAGGAAGGATTATGATGTTAGGTACAAAAGATAGCAAAAGAAAGTAAGGGGACCTATGAGTTTCCAGAAGATTCTCCTTTAAAAAAGAATATTAGAGCATTAGCAGAATTGTTCTGGTTGATAATCATTTGTACATGCAACAAAAATAATTCACTTCTTTTTTTAAAAAAATTTTAATATCTTTTGTTTTTACATGAACTTCATTTCTGAAGGTCTCCTTTTTTGCTCATAAAGAATACAAAAGAAAGAAAAGAAGTGCAATTCAGCAAAACAGCAATATATGAACTGTGTTGTACAGTTTTTTCCATTTTCTGTATTCATTCATGTACCTAGGCAAAGGAAGGAATGAAGGGCACTTTCTCCTCTCCTCTCCAGAGCCCTGCTTGGTTATTAGAACAATAGTATTCCTGTGTGTGTGTGTGTGTGTGTGTGTGTGTGTGTGTGTGTGTGTTCCCATTTGCATGGTTTAGCCTTTGTGTATATTGTTTCCTGGTTCTACTTATTCCTTCCGCATTAATTCATAAAGTCTTCTTTTGCTTCTCTGAGTTCTTTATATTCAGCATTTCTTATTTCATAGTGACAATGGATTTTATTCATATAGCACAATTTTATTAGTTATTCCTCAAATGATAAGCATCTACTTTATTTCTAGTTCTTTGCTACTAAAAAAGTGCTGTTGTGAGTAGTTTGGTGTATAAGAGATCTTTGTGCATGTGAACTCTTTAGTATAGCAATGGGATGATTGTATCAAAGCGGTTAGACAATTTAGTCACTTTTTAAAAAGTATAATTCCAAATTGCTGGAGCAGTTCACAGCTTCACTAACAATATATTAGAAGCATGTAGGGCAATAGATAGAGTGCTGTGCCTGGAGTCAGGAAAACCCAAGTTTAGATCCTATTGCAGATACTTACTAGCTGTGTGATCCTGGCCAAGTCACAACCTCTTTTTGGCTCCATTTCTATAAAATGTGGATAATGATAGTACCCACCTCCCAGGAGATTGTTGAGGGGATAAAATGAGACATTATCTTTGAAGTGCTTTGCAAACCTTGGAGTACTATGTAAATACTACTACTACTAAAGGATATTATATTATCATGAATATTAGCATTTTGTTATAATTATCATATAAATATGATATGTAAATAATATAAATATTATTTTCAATTATATAATATATAATTGGCAGCATTTTTATAGTGCTTTCAGGTTTGCAAATCACTATTATATTATATTTTACATAATAATATCTTCAAATATTGTGAATTCAGATATATTCAGTCATTTTAGAGGACTCATCATTTGCAGTAATCAGGAACTAGCTATCTATGGGAATTTCTTCAGGGGTGCTTCTTAAGAGAAATGACAAATTTAGGTTTTGAACCATCTTGCTTTTATAATATCCATTGCCTTTTGAAACTTAAAGAATATACAGTGGTTTTCAAGAGTAAAATATGTGTAATAATTAGTGATATTCAAAGTTCTTTGTTAATCTTCCAGCCTCATATTTTTATTTTTCTACATTATATTTTTACAATCATTGTGTAGGAAAGTTTGGTTTCTATTTGTTTCTTGTTTGCAAGTATTATTTGCCCAACAAGTTCATAAATCTTGTGAAGGCCTGTAAATTTTCCAAATAAATTAGAAAAACTTTGAAGCTTTAGTAAATACTTAATCTTGCTTATTAGTTAAGCACAAAGATTAAAATAAAACTTTGGTTACATTTTGGGTAGCTACTGAAATTGGTTTGTCTGCTTGTGTATGAAAAAAAAGAGGCCTGTCCCCATTTGTCCATTGCAAGTGATATAGCTTAAAATTTCAGCCAGGAGTGAAGACCATTATTCTGGAAATAGAGAGTTGCAGAGGTTTTCTGGTATAAGAATAGACTTAATCATGGTGTCATAGAAATAGTGTTTGACTTGCAGTCAGAAAGTGGTCTTGGCTTTATAACTCAATATCTCTGTGACCTTGAGTGATTCACTTCATACCCTAAGCCTCAGTTTCCTCACTTATAGGATGAGGATCTCCTTGCAGAGACTGGGCTGTATGGCCTCTAAGCTCCCTTGCAGCTTTAACATGTTGTGATTCTCTGAAATAAGTAAATTGGGAAGAGGAGAAATTCTGGTTTGGTGGGCATTCAACTGAAAATGTCTAACAGGTTACTGTGTCTGTAGAAGTGAAGTTTAGATGAGAGATTTGGGAGATGGGTAGATAGATGGGTAGATGGATAGATAAATAGATGATGGATGGATGGATGGATATGTATCTTTATCTCTGGGAAGTTGAATGTGATAGTTTGAATTGTAAAATGATTAATTCTATGAAGGAAGAAGAAAGATGATAATGATTAAACATAATGGCATAAAATTAAGTTGATCATTCCACTTCATAGTTTGGAACCTTGATAATATTTAGGGTCATGTAGAAATATCAGTAAGTAGGAATAGGTTTTCTTATTTTAAAATAAATTCTGAATTTCAAATAACTATATTTAATAGGATTGTTATGGTACTCTGTATTTAGCTTAATGGTTTTCTCTGGAATAAAATCAACAGCGAAACAAAATTCAAAAACAATCATATAATAGTTGATTTTTTCTGTGAATTTTGAGTTTGTATATATCACGTATAAACTAATTCTGAAGGATTTGATATAGACTTGATTTCAGGTTATCATAATAAAAAGATTTGGTATAGCTTGCTTTAAGCCTGCTACTGACACTCCATTCCCCAGCCCCAGTTCCCAAATATTGTATGACTTTCCTACCAGGGATGAATAGATGTGATATTTGACTATCTGTAAATTTTGGGTGTGAGTAATTTTAGAGTAAGCTCCTTTCCCTACAGTTGTAAAGTGTCAATTTCAATATTTATGTATTTATTGATTTCTGTACTTTTAGTTACTCAATTGCTGGTAGCAAAATTAAGTAAATAGTTCTATAAAAAAGGATGACATTTTTACTGTTTGGTGCTCTGTACACATGATTTTCAACTAATAATATTTCCTAATGAGAGATATTGCTGTGTGTTGGACAAAGGGTCTTTCTCTACCTGCATTCAAGTCCTACTTTTTTGTGTATACTGGCTGTGTGATGCTCAGCTGGTAACTTGCCATCTCAGTGCCTCAAGTTAAGGAAGAAGAGCGAATAGATAGGTACTTAAGTTGAGGAATGGGAGGAAGAAAGATGAGAGAGCTCTTATCCTTTGCTTTAGTCTTCTCCGTGATTTAACATAAATTTGCATAGAACCCCAAAAGTATAATCTGGTTTTTCTCTTTGATTAACATCTGCAGCAAATGAAACTATAGAAATTTAGATGCCTTAATTATGCAAAATACAACAAAGCTTCTTAATTTATTAAAGCTTAAATCGAATCTCCATGGGGCAAAGACAACTAAAAAAATTCATAAAATCTAGTGATTAATACCAGGTGTGAATTATTTAGTACTTAGCTATCATTAACTGTAAGATGTGATATATTTTATAATGAATGAAGATAATAGAATGAATTTAAAAATTAATATATTCACTAGTTGCAGTATGAATTTCAATCTTTCAAAATCATATTCCCTGGAAAAATATGCTGATTCACGCGCTTGACATAGTACGTACCACCTGTACGTTTTACTTTTAATCTTGAGTAAAATCTCATCTTACAAATAGCCAACATAAATTAAAATTGTTGAAGATATGTGCCTAGAATATGCATTTCTTCCAAAAGACATAAATTAAAAATATTTGTAATGTAAATATATTAACTTCATGTAGAAGTGTAGAAACTTATATTTTGTTTAGAAATTGAGAATATGACTCACTTTAACTTTTTAGTGTTTTCTTTCATCTCATAAAACATGTTCATTTAAATGTGGTTTGTCACAATGCCTCACTGCTTGTTAAATGTCAGTTATTCAAAGGACATTTTAAAAATGTTAGTGGCTAAAGAGAATTGCCATTAAGTCACTTAAACTGCATTAAGCATCATGGGATTAACTTTGGTGCAAAAAAGTGTAAAAAAAACCCTGTGACTCCTTTGATATATCTGTGATCTCACTAATATAGGTCTTCCCTGTGGTGGTACAGATTATAACACATCCATATCTTTGCTATAAGACTCTTCTTGCCTTTGTGCTCTGTTAATGCCCTTTAAGTCCTCCTGAGGGGTTTGGTCCACCTATGGACAAAGGGCCATGCTCTAGATCTGATGACATTGTGTAGATACTAAGGGAGCCTGTAGGCCCTTTATTGTTTTTCCATGCCTCTTACTACCCCTTTTTCTGGTTATAGATCTCTCCAATGGTGTTCTTTATGTCATTTCTTTTCTGCAGTTTTTATTGGTAATATATTGCAGACTGTTCACACACAGTAAACATCTTTCTATTACCACTTTGGTGCTCTGCCACTTTAATTCTTTGGAGCATGTGATATTGCCTGATTTATAACTATATAGCAACCCTGAAAAATATACCCCTCACAGCATCTTTCACATATATTCCCTTCTCAGTACTCACTCTGCTTTTACTCTGGTTCAATCCCTCATCTTCTCTCAGTTAGACTAATGTTCTGAAGTCTCCTGTTTGGTGTTTTTACTTCTAGTCTCTTTCCTCTCCAGTCCATTCTTTACATAACTGCGATTTTACTGAAACAATTTTTCCCTTTCCCCAATTAAAATTTTTTTTTCCCCATTGCCCCTATAATAAACTATAAAGTCATCAGCTTAACATCTAATGCTCTCTCAAATCTGGCATTTGCACCTACTTCCCCAGCCTTATTTCGTATTACTGTGTTTCTCACATGTATTCCTTTTCAGTCAAACTGGCCTAGAAAGTGTTCTCTGTACATGACATTCCATCTCCAATCTTCATACCTTTGCAAGAGTTGTTGATGCTATGTCTGGAAAGATTTCCTCCTCAAGTTCACCTCATAATATCCATTCCTTCAAAAGATCACTTAAGGTGCCACTTCCTATATGAGGTCTATCCTGATCCCTCCAGTTGTTAGTATCATTTTTGAAATTAATTTATATTTACTTATTTTTGTACATGTTATATTTCCTAGGAGAATGTAAGCCCCTGAATAGGGGATGTACATCCCTGGGAGGGACAATATTATTTTCTTCCTTTTATATTCAGTGCCATGCACTTAGTAGGTTCTTACTGAGTAATTGTTGAATTGAATTTTAAAAATATTTTTGTTTCAACAAGAGCACACAAAGTAAAACAGTCGTGCTGAATTTTAAAAATGTTATTCGTGTCATGTAATTCTGCTCACTCATTTTCATAAATCCCTACCAATTAAAATGGGAAGAAATTAAACAGAAAATTATGTGGTTCTCAGCCCTCTGGCTTCTGCTAAGAGGGTGAATAATGGGACCAAAATCACTGAAGTCAAGAACATAAATTGTATTTCTGGTCTGATAACTTCAGTTTACAGCTGTGCTCATCTACTTGAGAACTCTTCTTTTAATATTCAGTAACTAAAGTCCTTTGAGCCATTGCACCTGATCTGATCAAGTCTTCAGAGCAGATCCTAATTCTGACAAGTAAGAAGACTCAATGAAATAATGTATTCAGTACCTTAACACTTACTTTTCTAAATATCAATTTCCTTAGCCCTGTATTTTTTACATAACTTCTGCATATTTCAGTTAATCAGTCACTCAGGTATCATTTATTAAGGGCCTACTGTGTGCCAGACACGATCCTAAGCATTGAGAATACCAAAACAACAAAAACAACAACAAAAGGGACAAAAAAAATCCGTGCTCTCAAGGAGCTCAGAAGTCTAATCCGAGAGACAATGTGCTAAATAAATAACCCATGAACAAATGAGATAAATATGGAATAAGTTGGAGGTATCTCAGAGGGAAGGGCCTAAGATTAAGGAAGACTAAGAGAAGTTTCTTGCAGAATGTGTGAACTTAGTTAAGACATGGAGGAAGCCAGGCGATGGAGCTGAGAAGGGAGAGCATTTTATGGATAGGTGATGACTAGAGAAAATGCTCAGTCTGGAGATGGAGATTCAGAGTCAGAAAATGGGCTACAGAGCTTTTCACTTACTACTACATTTTGAATGTTGACCCCACTTTGGTTTTATTTTCCTTCATTTCAAATCAACCTCTGAGTATATTCATGTACCTATGAAGAAACTGTCTTATAAGAGGAAATCTAGGAATGGGAGTGATCTTGGGAATGGGGGTATGTGGGAATGTGATGTAGCTCCTTTGGCCAGAGATCAGTGGAGCTAGATAGAGGTAGATATAATAGAAGTGATTTTATCATAAGCATGGGAAGAAAGAGAAACTAGATGAGGCATTAGGGGAAATATTCGATTATGAACCTAGGAAAGAGGTTTGATGTAGTCGGGGTGCAGAACTTTGATTATCTCAACATCTGTTCAAGCCACAGCACTGCTCAAAACAAAGTAGCTAGCCTTGTTTTTGTTTCTTGTTGTTTTTAAATTTTCCTGAATGATAATTTCATCTTTCAAAAGGTGAAAGAATCATCCAAGAGGAATTCTGTTCTGAAGCTGATTGTCACTGCTAGGGAGAAGTGGTTGCTGGAGTAGAAGCTGACTGGCTTCTTAGACTCAGGTTGCTCATAGAAATCCTCTTTCTCTGTTAAAAATCTACAAACCTGGTCTTAACATAAATTTAAAATCTGGAGAAAAGATAAATAATACTATTTCTTCCTGTTTCAGGAAGTTGTAACTTCTAAATGTTACTAAGAAAGCTTTTAGTACTTTCCTCCTTAACCATTAAGGAGTAGAACTGAGAGTTTTTTACCTACCACACCACTTGGGGCTGGCTTTTTCTCTTAGCTGATTCCCATTCCTTCCATATTCTCCTTAGTACTAGGGAAATGGAAGGTATTTTAGGACCAAGAACCATCAGTACTTTCTACCTCACTGAGTTTAAGCTAGATTAGTCATAAGGGAAGCAAAATGGCTCCAGATTCACGTGAAATCCTTTTTTTGCTATTGAGTTCAAAGAGTTATAAAATTAATACTGAATAAGTAGCTTATAAAACATCTGTAGATGGTCTTTTCCCTGCCAGTACAAAATGAAAGTTTATATATACTGTGAAACAATAAGAAATCCTTACAGCTACCTCCTTTATACACGTGGATGACAACTGAAGTCATATTCAACAATTCGTTGTTGTTGTTCGGTCATATCTTTGTGACTCTTTGTGATCTCATTTGAGGTTTCCTTGGCAAGGATACTGGAGTGGTTTGCCATTTCTTTTTCCAGCTTATTTTACAGATGAGGAAACTGGGGAAAACAGAGTTAAGTGACTTGTCTAGAGTCACACAGCTAGTGAGTGTCTGACGCCAGATTTTAACTTAGGTCTTCTTGACTCTAGGTGTGGCACTTTATCCATTGTGCCACCTGGCCACCCCCATATTGAACAATACAGTGGAGAATAAACTTTGAAAATTCAAGTAAATCATGCTTAATAGAAGCTTCCCTGTAACCATGAACAATTAGCAGAAAAGGAGTTGAAGACTGTAAGAGTTGAATCTCTTTCTAGATGGATATAAGAGAGAAAAACTCGGAAGAGAAAGAAGATACCCTTCAATTCAGCTGCTTGCCTTCACAACAGAGGTAAAGAATGTCCACTGTTTAGGCTTTTCTTTCCCTCTGGTTGCTGCCTTTTCTCTCCCTGTGTCAGATGATGATGGTGGCCACCCCTAGGGGAGCTTAGTGACTATCAGCTACATTCTAACAATCTCTGACCATCTCTGCTGCCACAGTTGTAGTGCTTTTCAATCTGTACAGTCTTCCCTCCCTGTCATGAGTGTTAGTAAATGTATAAAGGAGCTGAGAGAGTGGCATCCAGAATGAAGGCCAATTCTGTTGGACTATAGAGACCAGGAAGGGGAAAATGTGTATAGACTGGGAAGGCAAGTTAGGGCGAAGTTGTAAAGGGCTTTAGAAGCCAAATAGAGAAGTTATACTTGATCTTAGAAGTGACCAGTGGAATTTATTGGTATCTGGAGTCAGAGTCAGATCTGTGCTTAAGGAAAATTGCTTTGGCAGCTTTGTGGAGGATAGACTGGAATGGGAAGAATAGAAGCAGGGAAACCAACCACGAGGTTGTTGTAATAATCTAGGCAAGAGGTGCTAAGTGGGACCTAAGATGGTAGCTGTATGAGTGGAGAGAAGGTATTGATGGTGACATGATAGAGGGGGGGGTCTCATATTCAAGTAGGGGTTGTACTAACTTGAAGTTATTTGCATCTCTGAGATTCTGTGCAAAGAGTCCTTTTAGATTTCTTCCAAATGATTCTATAATTCACATTTCACTATCATATAGAACTATTAGTAGCGTACCTCCCTGTACTTAACTAGAGTGGTCCTCAGACAATGACTAGGCATCTATTTTGTGATAAAAATTTCCTCTCTATCTAAAAAATTTCCTAAAATAACTTCTTTAACCGGGTTACCTTAAGTTAGATAAAGACTAACAATTTTATTTTACTTCCACATCTAAGGAGAAAATTATTTTAATTGCATGCTTTGCAATTTTCTTGATTATAAATATTTTCTCTACCCTAGTTTATTTGGGGTAGATGATGTCATGATAAGTCACATTTTCAAAGCTCTTTACTTATTACAAAGCACTTTCTTTGATCCTTACCATAAGTTTGCAAGGTATGTATGATTTTTGTCCCAATTTTTAAAATGAGGAAAATGGGGCTCATAGAGACTGAATAACTTGTCTAGGGTTACAGAGCTGTCCAGTGAAAGCACAATTCATATCCAGGTCTTCCTGACTCCAAAGTTTAGTGTCTCCATCCTCCCTCCATTACCTTGACTAATCTATTTGTAGAGAGTGCTTATTTTCTGCTCCAGAGCACAAGGAAATGGCAAAACCTCACCCTTCTCTCTAACTCTGAACCTGTAGTGAAACCAATTCCTGGTTTGTTGGAAGATTCGTCTAATAATGTTACTCTTATTGTAGACATTATACTCATCCACATCAACTTAAGTGTTTTTAGAATGCCATCTCTATTTAGCATCATTTCCACAACCTCGGAACCTAATTAGCCTCTCATTTAAATGTCATAATACATGTAATGGAGCATAATATGTCTGCAAGCCACTTGCAGATCTAATTTAACTTTAAAAAAATTAGTAAGGAAGGTAGTCAGACCTTTGGTGTGTATGTGTATATGTATCTACACATATATCTATATATGCATGAGTATGTGCGTATGTATATATACATATATATGTGTGTGTGCCTCTCTAGATATATCTCTCTATAAATGCATTGCTTATGGGGCAATATTCAGAGCAAATATGTGGAAGTGGGAAAGTCAGGGGCAGTAAGTTAAACTAATTTGACTGAAGCATATTGTGTAGGGCAGAGGTATCAAATATAACCAGGAGTCCACATGCTTCAAAGCTCCAGCGCAAGCCAAATTAAAATATAACAAACTTAACAATTTAAAATTTAAATTAAAAAATTTAACAAAAATTAATAAAAATGCAACAAAACATAGATAATGTTAATTTGTGATTTTCTAAGTCAGTATGCAGAAGGGATTTGATTCTGTTTGAGTTTGACACCACTGGGGTAGGGAATAGTGGGAAAGAACATTAGAAGGGTATTTTGACCTGAACCTGACTCAGATCACTACCTTGGTAGTTTATATTTGAAATTGGAACAAAATAAGATACTCATAGGTCAATCATCATTTTAAAAATGAGATTTACTTAGGCATAATAGGATAAGTGTATTTAACAAGAATATATATTGAAAATATCTTGAGATGATTCATCTGAGTTGAAGCTTTCTTTCTCGAGTTGCCCATTATTTTCCATCAGCAATGCATCAGAGCATGCCTGGAATCCTTCATAGTTGCATTGTACTTAGGAAACCAGGCATTTATGTCAGTGGCCTGAGACTTTAGTGCTTTGAACTAACCAAGTCTCAAGGACTGTTTAAAAAACTATCCTAACTTGCATGGGGAAAAGAGTTAGGATATTGTTGCTACCACAAAAGGTATATTGAACCCACATAATGGAGTTATATCACAGAATCTTAGATTAGGAATAAACTCTCAAAATTAGGTTCTTTTCCATCTTATCTCTGAAAAGGAATCCCCTCTACCAACAATTGGTCATTCAGTCTCTGATTGAAGACTTTCAGTGATAGAGTACTTGCTCTCTACCAAGGCAGCCTGTTTTACTTTTGAACAGCACTAATTGTTAGGAAGATTTTTCTTATGTAATAAACCCCAAACTTACTTTATCGCAAACCCAGAATCTCTATTCCAAGTACTGTCATGGAACCTAAGCAGAATAAACAGAATCTTTCCTCTATGGAACAACCCTCTAAATAATTGAAGACATTTAAATCATCTCTTTTCTAGACAACAAACATTTCCTGTTTCTTCAGCTGATTATTCCTTTTATGGGTATGGATTTGAGTTCACTCCCTACAAAATGTCCTTGGGTTCTGTGTGATTCTTTTCTGAGTCTGTAGTAACAAATACAAGAGGCCAGAACTAAGAATCACACCTTCTACAAGCTTTAATTTAACTTTTCTGACTCTAAATGTGGAGTCTTTATTCCATGACCAATGAGTAGACGCACTCCTAGAGAAACTGAAGCTTAACAATTTTGACATTTTTGCCACAAATGAAACCAGAAGACAAAAGGAAGTTCCAGCTAAATTCAAGTCTGTCTCCCAGGTTCTTTAAGAAGGGGCAGATGAGGAGGTTAGGAGAGTTGCTTTTATTGTATGTGTAAAAGAAATAAAGAACATTATTTTCATTGGACACTTCGCCATTTGGGGTTATAGTGATTATGATAATGCCTTTAAAATATAATACTATGGAATTGCATTTCTTTCCCCCTTTTCAACAGAGAAGTGGGAGATCATGGGTATGGAATATTGTTTATGATACCAAACAATCACTTTGTCAGTTAGTTTTGCTTAACTGTTTTGGTGACATTTATGCAAAAGTGAGCATAGGGAAGAATGGCATTTTTTATTGTTCTTCAAGAGTAAGAAGTAAGAGAGCCCTTAGAGACAAACCAGCAGCCGGATACTTAATGTGCATACTTTCTTCAAGAATAATTTTTAAATATATTAGACGTGGTGAGCATCAAATTATTTTAGAATAATGAAATTGATTATATTTTAATAGACTGTAAAAGACTGATTAAAAATGTACGTCATTTCTAAATCAGCTAGCTGTGTATAGTCAAACTTATTACGTTAAAAACAATAACAAACAAAAAGGAAGAAAAAAGATGAGAAGATACAGCATGAAATTGAGGAAACTCCAGCTTGATCTGTTTAAGTTGTTGATGCTAAAAATGTGGCTTAAAAGGACAATGACACAGGTTTCCAAATCTTAAAGCTCTGTATTCAGCATATTCATTTCCATTTCCTGAAGAATACACATAATAGATAATCAAAAGAGAATAGAAAGTGTCTCAGCCAGTAAATACTTGGTCTCTGTCCCAAACATAGAGGTTTGACAGCCAAGGGCAACACTATACTATGGACTATAAAAACATTTCTGTTCAACATATTATACATAGCAAAAAGCAGTGAAGGGAAAAAACAAATTTATAAAAAAAATTTGACCAGACTCATGATAAGCCAAGTCATTTTGAGGTCATTTAAGAATAAAACTAGAGGACACATAAGAAATTGATGAAAAATGGAAAAGATTTTAAAGATTTTTTATAGCTAAATCTTTTCTTTTTAATGAAATTTTGTTCTTCAATCAACAAAAATTCACCCTTTCTCCTACTCTATACCCTTCTGCCTCCATTAAGAACTAATAAAAAATTGTGTTACACACACATACACATTCACATATATACATATACATACACACATGTATACATAATCTTGTAAAAAAGATTTCTGCATTGACCATGTCCCAAAAAAATATATGTATGATTCTGCACTCTGAGTCCTTCCTCTTTCTCAGGAAGTGGGTAGCATGTTTCATCATTAGTTTCTGCAATCATGGTTGGTCATTTCACTCAGAAAAGTTCCTAATTCTTTCAAAGTTTTTGTTTTCCCTATCTTGTCATTATATAAATTATTACCCTCATTCTGTTCACTTCATTTTCATCATTTGTATGTCTTCCCAAATTTCTCTGAAATCATCAATGTCATCATTTCTTCCAGCACAATAAGTATTACATTATATTTATATACCATAATTTGTTTTGCCATTCCCCAGTTGATGGACACTCTCTCAAATTCCCATTCTTTTTCTCCTCAAAAAGAGGTATAATTTTTTAAAATTTTATTTAAAGAACAGACACTTTACCATAAATGTTTTTGTGCATCCTTAGAGTTTGTTTTGCTCATGACTAATCTTTTCCTTAATGTACCCTCTTTCTGATTCTCCCCTCTCCCCTTTCCCTTTTCCTGTTGAGCAAAATAGATGTCCATACCCAACTGTCCGTGTATATATGCATTCTTTCTTCCTTCTATCAGCTCAGATGAGAGTGAGATTCAAATGTCAGTTGTTCCCCTTGCCCCCTCCTCATTGTTTGTATAATACCTTGTACACCTGCTTATGTGAGGTAATTTCCCCCAGCCTTCCCTTGCTCAGGTGTATTCCTGTTGTCTTCTCTTTCCATTCTTCTCAGGTTGTAGACTCTCTTAGTGACCCCTGATGATTATTGATAGAGTTCAGAAGGGACACTTGTATCATCTCCCCACATTTGTATGTAAGCAGTGTATCCTTGTTTAATCCTTTCTGGTTGTTCATTCGTTTTATTTTTTTTTGAGGGGGAAGGCAAGGCAATTGGAATTAAGTGACTTGCCCAAGGTCACACAGATAGTAAGTGTATCAGGTGTCTGAGATCAGATTTGAACTCAGGTCCTCCTGACTCCAGGGCCGGTGCTCTACTCACCAAGCCACCTAGATGCCCCTTGTTCATTCATTTTACCTTTTTATGTTTTTCTTCATTCTTATGTTGAACTTCAGAGTTTCTAAACATCTCTGGCCTTTGTTAGCAAAAATGCTTGGAAGTCCTCTATCTTATTCAAAGTCTATTTTTCTCCCGGTAGCACTATACTCTGTTTTGCTGAGTAGGTTATTCTTGACTGAGCTGATATGCTTTGACTTGTAGAGTACTGTATTTGAGATTCTCCTCTACTTTTATGTTGATGGCTCCTAAATGGTGTATGATTCCGCCTATGTTTCCTTGGTACATGAATTCTTTCTTTATGGTTGTTTACTGTATTTTTTTCTTTGATTCATTAGATTGTAAACTCCTTCACTAGATTGTAAGCTCCTTCAAGGTAGAGTCTGTCTTTTGCCGCCTTTTATATCTTCAGCACTTGGCACAGTGCCACACATGGTAGGAGCTCAAAAAATGTTTATTGATTGACTTGGAAGTTCTCTATTTTGGCTATGATATTCCTGGAAGCTTTCATTTTGAGATTTCTTTTCAGAAGTAATTGGTGGATTCTTTCTATTTCCACTTTTTCCTCTGATTCTAAGAGATATGGGCAGTTCTCTTCTAAGATCTCTTGAAATGTGACGTCTAGGTTCATTCGTTCGTTCCTTCCTTCCTTCCTTCCTTCCTTCCTTCCTTCCTTCCTTCCTTCCTTCCTTCCTTCCTTCCTTCCTTTCTTCCTTCTTTCCTTTCCTTCCTTCTTTCCTTTCCTTCCTTCCTTCTTTCCTTTCCTTCCTTCTTTCCTTTCCTTCCTTCCTTCCTTCCTTCCTTCCTTCCTTCCTTCCTTCCTTCCTTCCTTCCTTCCTTCCTTCCTTCCTTCCTTCCTTCCTTCTTTCTCTCCTTCTTTCCTTCCTTCCTTCCTTCTTTCTCTCCTTCTTTCCTCCTTTCTTTCTTTCTTTCTTTCTTTCTTTCTTTCTTTCTTTCTTTCTGTCTGTCTGTCTGTCTGTCTGTCTGGTATTCAGGTATTCCAGTGATTCTTATTTTTCTCCTAGACCTGTTGTTCAGGTCATTTGATTTGCTGTGAGATAGCTTACTCTTCCCTGATTTTTTCCATCTTTTGATGATATTTCTTGCTGCCATATATAGTTATTAGTTTTTATATGATCCATTATAATTTTCTGGGAATTTGTGCTTGGGCAAGGTTTATGCCGTGCTATTCATTCCTCTTCTTCCATAGCTCTCATTTATTTTTACCTCATCATTCTGAATCTAGGGTCAGAAGGATGGAAGCCCTATGTCCAAATAAGAATCTTGGAAAGATGGAACAACATGGATGACTGTTTTACGGTCACTGATTGTTAATATCAAGTCAGGAAGGAAACAGATGTATGCTCACTAAAAATGTGTGTCATTTTGAAAGAGGATTTCCAGCACAGTTCAAATTGCAGAAGGACTCCCAATAGATAGTGGAATCCTTAAAGTAATCTTCTGTGTGGATTTCATAAGTCTGATTGCATAAAATGCTGGAAATATTGCAGAGCCCCCTAAATAATCATTCAATGACAAAATAACAAGTGGATCATGGATATTTGCTATCCAGAGTATGATTTTCAATTGGATGGATAACCTGTAAAGCCAGCCCACCATTTGTGTGTGTGTGTGTGTGTGTGTGTGTGTGTGTACTTGTGTGTCTATCTTTTAAACAGGAAAATTGCTTATAGCTTTTAATGGCCTACTAGCTGCTCCCTGAAATAAAGGCTCATCTTTTCAACCTCAATATTTTCTCTTTAATTCTGTATGACTGTGATTGTTGTTCTATCAGTCTCTGCAGATTTGAAGTTTAGGTCACCCAGAAGGCATATGATTGGCATGAGCAGACTGCAGCACATTTACAATAAGCAGTTGTGTAAGAGAAGTGGCATAAAAGAATGTCATTAGAGAAAATATGTGACTGGGAAAAAATAGACTGTTCAATTAATGAAAACAAAGGATTAATCACTGGGTAGCTTTGCAGTGTAAAAAGGTCTGGATTTTCTGGAACATGTTGTGTAGACTCCTTCTGATAGATTGATGTAAACACATAGACAAATATTACAAGCAGGATGGGCAGGCACAGGTGGATTATAATCTGCAGCGTGGGTAGCAGTACTTGTGTTATAGATCACAGGTAGATAAAAACATCATCTATCAGACAAAATCCAGTATCCTTTGCCTCAGCTATCCATTTCCTCTACTATATTGTACCACACAGTTTTCCCAGTCTTAACTCAGACCTACCTCACAGGATTTTCTGAGGAAATAGTTTTATAAATCTTAAGACACTTTAGATATAGGTGAGTTTCTTTAATGAAAATCTTGTCTCTATAAACAGATAAAACATTGCAATTGATAAAAGTTGAAAATTTGCATTTTTAATACAGATAGTATACAAACTAGCAGTTTTGTTATTTAATTTTAAAAGATAACTATGCATTGAGAGTAATATAACATGATTAATTGCAATAAATTTGTGAATTGAATCAATTACAAATATTAATATTACATATTTTAAATTATAGGTAGTACAAATCCGAGAACATGTTATATTTTAATGACTTAAGATGCTTATAGTGGGGTATCACAGATGATTTCTGATGATATAAATGATAAATTATTTTCAATGGTAATTATATATAATTATAATAGTTATAATTTTACTTTCATTTTTTTTAAAATGAAGCCCTTGTTCCTTGATAAATGTTTCACTCAAATTCTTATTTGTTTTCTGTCATGTTTCACAAATTTAAAACAAGAATAAGTGATAGCAAATGTTACAAAAGTTAAAATAGCACTTCCGCTGACTACCAACTAGTGATACTTTGTGGTCTAGCAAGTCTGATAAATTAGTTGCTGTTATAAGGTTCAGCTAAAGCAAATGAAAATAATTTATCAGAGAAACACAAGAAAATGAAACACTGCATCATCACAATTTTTAAGACTAGAAAATCAATCAAAAACTTCAAAAGTAACTTGACTATAACTGTATGATTGTGGAAGTTTAACAATTAAGTAGTGCATTCATTCCAAAAGATTAATGGGGCTCATTTTTATTACACATTTTGCTGCTATGAGAACCTAGCAAAACAGGAAGTGATATACAGTGTGTTAAAAAAATGAATAACAACCAACATCTTTCATGAAGATAAAATAGAAAACTAATAACTATGTTGCATTCAATAAATGTTGGTCTTTGATATATTGACTTATGAAAATATGTCTTTCTCCTTGCCTCTACATTATTCCAACTATATCTCAATTACAGTAGTAAATACATGAATATGAACATATTTAGAGAATAATCACTGTAGAGCTGTATCAGGTTTCACATAATTAAATGCTATAACCACTGTCTTCAAGCTCATGCCAATTATACCAAGATAAAATTAAGGACAATTCTTAGATAAATTATTAAAATGGCAAATGAATTATAAAACAAATAATCCAATTTCATCTTTTAAAAAAGAAATGTTAATGAAATGTCTGGATTGCACTCTGGAAAGCTTTATTTATGTTGTACTTCATGAGCTCATGGGGGATAAATTTAACACTGGAAGTGACCTTAGAGGTCATCCAGTCCAAACCGTGAATGAGGAAACTGAGTCCCAGAGAAATAGAGAGACTTGCCCATGGTACTGCTGGTAAGAAGTTATTGAACTCAATGGAATCCCAGGTTTTGGAACTCCAAACCCATCCTACTTTCTAATGCATTGTCCCACCGTCCTACATATCAAATTTGCATGTATACATGGCAGCTATTGTAAATAACCATGGAAACGATTCTTTTAAAAACCATATAGGCCTTAATAGTATCATTTAAGAAAGACGATTTTAATTACTTCACTAGTACTTTTTATTGTTGAGTCTTTTGCATGTAAGGAATATGATAGTACACATTGGATAGGCAGTTTTGATCAATATGCCTTAGGTATTAGAACTTCAATAGTTTATGTTTCAAATAATGCTTGCAAATTTTAGTAATTATATAGAACTTTTCTAAAACATTTATTATCCTTTTCTTCATCTTCAGATTTTCCTGTTTTTTTAATTGATTACTGCAATTCTTTAACGTTCCATACTTTAACTTACGTGAGTAAGTCTGTACGTTGATGCAGACCCATGCCGTAGTAGAAGCCCTACAGTTGCTATGGCCAAAAAGTATTCATTAGATAGTGGCCAGTTTTCTGAGAAAAAGACCCTTTAAGGGCAAGTTCTTAGGCAAAAGATATGTGATCTCTCAGTTCATTTCTAAAGCCTTTCCACAGACTTTCCAGAACTTTGTTATCTGCTGGCGTATATAACCTTTAAGAAGCCAGGGTCACCTTTATACCATAATAGGGCAATCAAAGTAAGACTTCCATGTGTGAAACAGCATAATCTATCGTCTTTCAATATTTTAGACATAATTTAATTAAAAGGATGGAATCTTTCACTAGAATAAGAATTATCCTACTGTGATGCTTCTCTGTGACATAGAGGTTGTTGTTCTTGCATTTGTCCTTCGTTCTCAATGCGGACCATGACATCAGGGAAATGATGATGTGATTTGAGTGAGGGAGGGCGGTGCAAGGTCACCAGCCTCACTTTCTCCTCCAGAGCTGTCTGGGTCCAGTGGCCTGATGTTCACCAGGACGACTGGAGATGTCCAGGGCGTAGAGGTAACTAAGTTCTAGAAGCTTATGGTAGCAGTATGTAAGTTGTAGCAGGTCCTTCCTTCTAATCTGGGAGAATGTTGCCAGTGGGTTCAGGAATGTACTGCATATTCTTCGGTGATCCAGTGTGAAGGTTATCACTAGAATATTGGCTACCTAGTGACAGTCATTTTTGGTCAGTGTAACTCCTGAGGACTATCTGCCAAGTAAGCTGTAAAGGTATTTTGATTTTCGTTTATAGAGTGCCCATACGAATGAAATAATGGGCCATTAATGTATTAAAAGTAAGGAATTTTAATAAGTCACATCATTAATCCCTTAATTAATATCTACATTTACATTTTTCTGATAAGAAAAGATAAAATAGACTTTAAATGACTTTCTTAAGATCACAGCATGAATAATTGTAGCAGTCTTGATTAGAACTGAGGCATCAAAATAATCTAATCCACTTCTCACTCATGCTTTTTTTTTGTCATGACAGCTCTCCTAGTATGATTTTTATTAAACATCCCAAAAGTAGAGAATAAAAATGGAAAGTAGGATTGAAACCTGATTATGATATGTTTAATTTTTTTAAAAAATGAATTGTTTCATATTCTCCATCTACTGTTTGTATACAGATATATATATATATATGTATATATATATATATTTACTCTCGGTTATTCTTTTTCTACATTTAGGTTATTTCACAATTGAGAATCCTGGGTAGATCAGTAACTTCTGGCTGCAAGTTTGATAGAGAAATCTGGTCTAATGAACTTTCTCCTGTTCTTAATCTATGGAAGAAACTTAATCAGGTATGTTCTGTGGTTTCATAGTAAAAACTATAAAGTCTCTTTTCCCTTCTTTCATCAGTCTTTTTCACCATATCCATATTTGTGCCCATATTGGTGAAACGAACCACTGCTGAACACTAAACGTGTCCATCTCTCTATCTTTATGTGTGTCTTTCATTGTCTTTGCCTCTCTACCAGTCATGTTTGTGTGGTCACTCTCACATGACCATCATCCTAGTTCAGGACTTCATTCATCACTATTCATTTAGACTATTGCAGGACCATTGTCATTGGTCTGATTTGCTCTAATTCCCTTCCCATCAGCACACCCTCTGTTCAGGGCCAAAGTACCATTTTGACTGTGTCATTGCCTTAGTAGAGAAGTCCAATGGTTCCTTATTACCTCTAGGGTCAAGTATAAACTCTTCTCTTTGGTGTTTAAAACCCTTCACAACCTGGCTTAAGTCTGCTTCCCAAGCTTACCACATGTTAATCTTTTTTACATAACCTGTATTCTAGCCACTCCAACATACTTGTATTTCCACATACATGAAGTTCCAACTTGTGCCTCTATGCCATTGTACAGACTTTTCTGCAAACCTGGAGTGCACTTCTTCCTACCTTTGCTTCTTAGATTCTCAAATTTCCTTCAAAACTCAGTTCAAATGCTACCTATTACATGAAACCTTTGATTATCCTCCCAGAGGCTGGTTCCTTCCCCAGCAAAATTTCTTTTTAATTTTTTCGTATATATTTTATATTTATTTATTGTTTCCTCCAATAGAACACAAGCTCCTCAGGGGCAAGGATTGTTTTCTTTCTTTGCTTTATCTGAGTATCTCTGAAGACTTTATCTTAGATTCTTAGTTTTGAGTTTTTGCCTCTCAAATTTTGCTAGGTTGGATAGCTTAAATGTATATACTTCTTTTATTCTCAGTGAATAAGGAGAAATTCAGTTGGCTCCCTTGGAATGAAGTGTAGTTATTTCTTCCTCCTACTTATCTGATTTCTCTTCTATCTCCTTTGCTGGTTCCTCATCCACATTATACCCTCTAACCACAGTTGTCCCTCGGAGTTCTGTCCTGGACACTCTTCTCTGCTGTGTCTATACTACTTCACTTGGTGATCTCATCAGCTCCCATAGATTCAATTACTACCTCTATGGTGATGATTCTACCTATCCTGTCCCACCCTCCCTGATGACATTCACTCTCCAGTCCTCCACTGACTTTCAGATAGTTTAACTGAATATCTATCTTAAACTCAATATATCCAAAACATAACTCATTTTCTTTCCCCCGTAAATCCCCCATGCCCCCACTGCCACCTTCCCTGTTACTATAAAGGCCAACACCATCTGCCAGTCCCTCAGGCTTGTAACCTAGGAGTCATCCTGGATTCCTCACATATTCAGTCTGTTGCCAAGGGCTGTTGATTTCACCTTTGCAACATCGCTTGACTGTGCCCCCTTCTCTCCTCTAACACTACCACTGCTCCAGTGCTGACCCTCATCATCTCAGTCTGTACTGTTGTAGCTTGTGGGTGGGTCTGTCTGCCTCAAGTCTCTCCCCATTCCAGTGCATCCTCTATTCAACCACAAAAGTGACTTTCCTAAAGCACAAGTCTGATTATGGTATCCCTCTACTCAAAAACTTCATTGGCTTCCAATCACTTCCTGGAGCAATTACAGAATGGTCTTTCTGGCATTCAGAGCCCTTCATAAACTACCCCCGTGCCCTATCTTTCCAGTCTTCTGACACCTGATTCCCTGAGATGTACTCTGGCCTCCTGGCTGTTCCATGAACAACATCTTTCATTTCTTAGCTCCTAGCATTTTCTCTGACTGTCCCTGTGCCTAGAATGCTCTCATTTTTCCATCTTCACTACTGACCTCTGTGGCTTCCTTTAATTTCCAGTTAAAATCTCACCTTCTACAGGAAGCCTTCCCTAATCCCTCTTAATTCGGTTTATTTCCTGTTTATCCTTTATATAGCTTGCTTTGTATATAGTTGTTTACATGTTGTCTCCCCAACTAGATTGTAAGCTCCTTGAGGGCATATAATAAATAAAAATGCCTTTCTTTATATTAATTGTATCCCTAGTGCTTACTACAGTGACTAGCACATAGGAGGTTTTTAATCTTGATTGATTGATCTTCCATGAACTGGTGGGGTGGGTACCCCAGCTTTTTGTAGGCTATCAGATGGCTCACGTCATTTTTATTATTTATACTTTAGAAGTTAGAAATAGTATGTCACAGGGTATAGAGGGCTGGCTTTGGAGTGGGAAGAGCTGAGTTCACGTTCTGCCTCAAACAGATACTAGCTCCGTGAATAGAGGCAAGTAACAGAACCTCTTGATGTCCCCAGGGAACTCTTTAATATATTTAAGTCACAAAGGAGTTGCAGATCCACAGTGGTAGAGTGAATTTCCACATCAAGAGTTTCTCATGTGAACAAGATCATTCTATTCATATTTCAGCAGATGTGGGAATCTCAATTAAATTTCTAATAAAAATTCTAAGATCATGTAACAATTTAGTAACAAACTGGGATTGGAAATAATTTTCTTCTTTTAGTCCAGTGATCTTTTTAAGTACTTTTAATCCAAAAAACAGAGTAAGTTTGCTGAAGATGGGTCTTGAAAAACATAATCCCTTTGGGTCTTGAATAGCAAAGTGTCTCTTCTTCTGAACTTGTGGTAACTTATCACCAGCTAATTTTTTACAGTAAAAGATTTTCTCCCAAGGCCATCCAATCCAATAATTCAGCAAACGTTTATTAAGCAACTACCATATGCAAGGCACTGAGCTAGAAAGACTCTGGAAACAGAAAGACAAAACCAAGCTAAAAAACGATCCCTATTCTCAAGGAGCTTACCATTCTATTGCAAGAGGAGAGGGGATATATAATTTATATGTGACATATAAATTGATAACTATATATATGATAATTTGAGGGCAGGGAAAGAACACTAATAACTGGGGAAAATCAGATAAAGCTTACCTTAGTAGATGGAAATGAAATGAGACAGGAAGAAAACTTGTTTTAAGAGGCGGAGGGTGAAGAATGAAATGTGTTCCATTGGCATTTGCAATCAAAAGAACTTTAATAATCTTGGAAAGAAGAATTTCGTTTGAGTGATTGGGGATGCTGTTTGTTTGCAAAGGGTTGAGAACTGTGGGAGGAAATTAGTATAGATTGCTTTTTTTAAAAAAAGAATTTATGAAAGGAACGAAGGATATAGTAAAATACCTTAAGGAGTTGATAGGGCCAAATGAAGGGTTTTATTGTTTCTTGTTACTGTATGGTTAGTTTTTTTTAATTTATTAAATTTATTTAATATGTTTAGTTTTGAGCATTGATTTTCACAAGAGTGTGAATTTCGAATTTTCTCCCCATTTCTACCCTCCCACCCACTCCAAGGTGGCATATATTCTGATTGCCCTGTTCCCTAGTCAGCCCTCCCTTCTGTCACCCCACTCCCTTCCCATCCCCTTTTCCCTTCCTTTCTTGTAGGGCAAGATAAATTTCTACACCCCACTGCCTATGTATTATTTCCTAGTTGTATGCAAAAACTTATTTTTTGTTTTTTGAACATCTGTTTTTAAAACTTTCAGTTCCAAATTCTCTCACCTCTTTCCTCCCAACCCACCCTCTCTAAGAAGGCAAGCAATTCAACCCAGGCCACATGCGTATGATTATGTAAAACCCTTCTACAATACTCATCTTGTGAAAGACTAACTATATTTTGCTCCTTCCTAACCTGTCCCCCTTTATTGAATTTTCTCCCTTGACCCTGTCCCTTTTCGAAAGTGTTTGTTTTTGATTACCTCCTGCCCCTATCTGCCCTCCCTTCCATCATGTCTCCTTTTTTATCTTCTTTCTCTTTCTTTCCTGTGGGGTAAGATACCCAATTGAATACCCAAATGGTATTACCTCCTCAGGTCAGATCCGATGAGAGCAAGATTCACTCATTCCCTCTCACCTGCCCCCTCTTCCCTTCCTACAGAACTGCTTTTTCTTGCCACTTCTTTGTGAGATAATTTACCCCATTCTATCTCTCCCTTTCTCCCTCTCTCAATATATTCCTCTCTTATCCCTTAATTGGATTTTATTTTTTAGATATAATCCCTTCATATTCAACTCACCCTGTGCCCTCTGTCTGTATCTATATCTATATCTATATCTATATCTATATCTATATCTATATCTATATCTATATCTATAT
>CM053622.1:694649299-694732939 GCA_028646595.1 Phalanger gymnotis | reverse complement strand
TTATACCTGGAAGTTATATGGGACTCCATGCCTTCTTGGGGAGGGAGGTGGGGAGGGAGGGAAGAAAATCTGGAACCCAAAATTATGTAGAACTGTTTGTTGCAATCTAAAAATAAAAAAAATTTAAAAAAAAATATAAAAAAAAGAAACTCATAATTGTAAGGGCCATGAATCATTTAAATCAGTAATAAAAATGTTTATGTTAATCTCCTTTAATCAAGGAGATAAGGTGGCAGCTGAAAAAGACAGATGAAATGAATTCCTCAGAATGCTGTGAATGCAATTATTCTGTTACTTCTCCCCGTAATGAGTAGGGCTGTCTTGGTATCTGTGATGCAGATTCTGCTCTATGGATGAACTATAGAATACCCAGTATAGTGTTGTAGACATAGCAAGTGATCAGTAACAATTTGTTGAATGAATGAATGAATAGGTATAAAGTTGTTTGCCTTTACCAGTTCTACCTGGAACTATGTGCAGAAATAGCTTTGCCTCACTATTCACAGTATTAACGTCCTCTTTCAAACTTTTCATGTCAGCTTAAAATATTTCACAAATCTCACATCTCACTCTGAGTGAACAGTTAATTCTAGCAGTTTTTATCAAGTTACTCGCTGTTGATATTGCTCTATCACAAGGACCTCAGGGAGCTGCATAATTTACTATTTATATTGCCATTTACATCTGGACTTCATGGTATATAGTGGACCACTACAGTAACATGAAAAAATATTTGAGAGTAGTTTCATTTTTAAAGGAGTTTACGTTCTATTTCCCTGCTAATCTCCCCTCTGGCAAGGAGATGCACCATTTTTTTCCCGACTGTAAAAATTGAGTGAGAAAGCATCAAAGATTCATATCTGTTTTAAGAAGGTTTTGTTTCTCTTTGCTGACAATTCCTTTCAAAGTTAAATATTTCACCTTTATAGGTCACTGATTAGGGAAAGTCTCACTGAACTAAAAATATGAATGAAATATAACAAAGCTTTTCTAACAATATTCACTAGGCCATAAAACTATATTTAAACTAAAGAATCTTGAATAACATTAGCATAAAAGATATAGATAATAAAAATCTATTTCAAACACCATAAAATATCATGAACAGGATCATTTCTTTTATCATAAAATAGCAAAATAAAAGAATTTCTAGGCTTTAGGAGGAAAATTAAAATTTAACATTAATTATAACATGAAGAATTATCAATCTAATTCAATCATAATAATATTGGGAATTTATCCTTTCTTGTTATCTTTAAAAGATCATTTTTTTCTAAACATTATGCATTAAATAGATAAACAAACCAGAGTACAAATTTCTTCTCATGGGAGCCTTAATTTTGTGTTTTTCTCTCAATATTTTCCACAATTATCTGGAATGTCAGGCCTTTCTAGGAAGTTCTTCGTGTCTTTGGTCAGGCCTTTTGAGAGAGCAGCATGCAATATTTTCAATGTTTTATTCCATAAGAAACTTCATTTTTTTGGTCTGGACCTATGCATTCCTTCCAAGAGCACATAATCTATAATTTATCATCTTGGATTGTATGTATCGAGAGGTTAAGTGACTTTACCATGGTCACACAGTTACTATATGTCAGAGGTAGAATTTTAATCCACGTCTTACTGACTCCAAGGATAATCATCTATCCATTAAAGAAATCTGTCTTGATGATGTCCATAAAAATGATGATGCAAGTATGCATGGCAAAAATATTCATTATCTACTATGCTGGAGACATGGAGGCATCATCAAGATTTCAAACAAAAATTAAGAATTAACTTATGTACTCTAAATCATATACCTTCTAAAACTGACTGAAGTGTAAAGAACAGTGATTTACAAGCATACATATATTTGTCAAAGCCCTGTGAGCTGAACAGTGCTCTGCACAGAGTAAGCACTTATGATATACTTATTTAATTAATTTTCCAAAAAAGCAGGAATAGTAAATACTCTCAGATAATTTTATGGAATACCCATGCTTATCACCAGAGTGAAGATGTGTTTGGAGAGATAACAAATATGTCCTTTTCTAGAGCTTTCTGGTTGAAATTCTAAAGAACCAGTTAATTTTTACTTAATACAGGCAAAAGCATATTATAATTAAACAAAACAGTTCCATCTGTGAAATGATGTTTGCAAATCATGATCATCATTCTTACCTTAAACAGACAACGGCACACATATTCATATATCATATGCTTTAATGAACTGATAAGAGACTGGATTCTCTGTTCAGTACTTTCAGAATCCTGTGTGTAGCAAACAGAAGTCGAAAGTATCATGAAGTTGATAGGCAATCCAACACATCAAAAAAGATTCCACAATACCTTACTCCTTCTAATCCAAGACTTCCTAGAATTTGCTTCCTCTGTCTCTAGCCATCAAAAGAATTTGCTACCTCCCACTCCAGTCTGTCAAAAGAAGTAACCCTGGTGGAATGAACTTTGCTCAAACTGAGAGAACTGCATCTATGTCTAAATTTTCTACAGGAACAATATATATAGTCTCTTGAAAATGTATGGTTTTTTTTTATCCTTGAGAAAAATATTCTGTTACAATAGTAAAGTGCTATGTGACTGCATCATTAATAATCATTATGTCATGATATTTTTTGAGTAACTCCAAATTTAATTCACAAAGAGCTTTCCATTAAATAAGGAAGAATGTATAAGTGCTTAAAGGCTAGGTAATAGTAGCACAGTCCACACCAAACCATTTCCATTCCAACTGGAGCTAAAAATAAAATCTGTATAGTTTGAGGTTTGAAGGACACTTTAATAACACATACTGTAAAAATCTTAGTATCTTCAGTAGCCCTGAAAGTAAAAATCCAAGACTGGAGGCACTGTTCAATGATACTTGTGATTCTATTCATACCTTAGATGCAATGTTTTGATTACTTTAGATTAAAACCTCTAGCCTTCATCTAAAGTATTAAAACGAAGATATTCTACAAATATATTTGTTATATATTGTAAACTACAGGATAAACACAGTATTTTGCTAGTTCTGTGCTTTCCTAAAGGTTCCAGAATAGCTAAATAAGTCTCAAGTGAGCCAAGGGTCCAAGTTACACTCTAATTCTGGCCCTATCATCAAGGAAAGGAGCCAGAAGTATGCTGCTTTACCATAGCATGACTCCCCATCATCCTGTCATATCACTGCCCACTACCTATGATGCAAAAACAGATGAAAAACCAATGGTTCAGGCAGGCTCTCTGCTGCTAGTTTCAAGGTAAATGTGCATTCTCATTTACTAATAATACAAAAATGAACTTGATTAATATTATTTGAACCCCAGTAAAAGAGGCAGAAGTACTATAGGACCTCACTCTCGAAAACTAATAATGAAAAAAACTTACTATTTAATATTAACTTTAACGTAACTTTAACAGACTGTAACAATATAATCTCTAGACCGCAAACAGATTAGAACTGGCTCCACAATGGGGATAGAACCTGTGATCATGGTATCAATATCAATATTCTGAGCTAGTCGGCTATAATTCAGATGTTAATGGCTATTTTTCATTTTTCTTAATTTAGACCACAAAATTTTTTTAATTTAGACTTGCACTATTTATAATAACTAAATAAAACTAAGAAAGAGTCCAATGTCTATATGACCTAGTATGGATTTTCAAAGAAACAGAAGTATAAGTTTTTTACTCTTGGTAATTTTAGTAATAAATCACATTAAAAGCACAAGAAAATGGTATACTCAATGGTATCTAAGAGCTAATTCATTTAATGATCAAGCAATTAGAGTTACTATAGTAAACCTGGTTCGAGAGGTAAAAATTTTATAAATGAGAATAAAATATGAGAATAATTTTTTTGTTTTAGTTTTGTTATAGACTGAAATTTATTTCCTTGCTCACATATCACTAGGATACCACAGGTACCATGAAGCAGCTCTCACAAACCTCTTGTTGACCAACATCAACAAAATAGGTTTATATTAACTGGGCATAGTTTTAAGTTTTAATAAAAATAAATCACATTTATATAGCACTATAAGGTTTGCAAAGAGCTTTAGATATATCATTTTATCTGATCCTCACAACGTCCCTCACAGTGACATTTTTCTCCCTATTTTGAAGACAAGGCAACTGATGATAATAGGTGTGACTTGCCAAAGGTCAGACAACTTGAGTGACTGACATAGAATACAAATTTGGGTCTTCCTGACTCCAAGTCCAGGACCTTATATTATCATGACTTACTTTATAATTTTTAAATTATCTGTAAATCTAAATAAAGGGTCAAGGAATCATACTGTAGGGAAAAAGACAAAAACGAATCATGTATTTCACTCTTGCCTGTTCTACAAGACACAGATCCTCAGCAAAAGAAATAAAGTAGAAAAACAGTGTGAGAAATGCCATCAAGTGTTTTTTCAATTATTTCTGAAAATCTTAAAAGTCTAATTCTATACTTGCAAAAGAATTTCAGGTTTTTTAAAAGCAGAATACTAAATTATTTATTTCAATTCATGATATAAAATTTAATTTAGTGTAAAAAATAAAGTAAGGAGTTCAAATGGTTTTAAGTCTCCAAGATAAAAGAAACATTAGGTACAGAAATGTCCTGTAACTGAAAGCAACTGATGTAGTGATGACCACAAGATATTATGCAGGCCAGTAATCATGTCAATCAAACATGGCAATTTTATCTGAAGGGCTCCAGAGCCATATAGCTTAAAG
Source organism: Phalanger gymnotis (assembly GCA_028646595.1). Lineage (NCBI taxonomy): Eukaryota > Metazoa > Chordata > Mammalia > Diprotodontia > Phalangeridae > Phalanger > Phalanger gymnotis. Next base: position 694,728,229 of record CM053622.1, on the reverse strand, counting down.
TCTAGAAATATCATTTGTGGCAGGTCAGACTTCTCATAGTAGAGGTACAGACACAAAGTAGGACCTAGTTCATTTGGTTTCATGTTTTTACTTCAAATTCTATTTTAGAAACAACTTCACTAAGAAATATTGGTGGGGGAACAATTAATCATAAATACACTGTCATTGCTTCCTTTAAAAACCAGACATTTAAAAATGACTCTTTGATGAAAATATTAAGTATTATTTCTTCAGACAAACAAAAAGGTAAGTGACCTGCTTAACTAGGAAATTACTATAATTGTTCACAATACCTGGAAACACACAACATTTTAAAAATATTAGGACTCTAGTGATATTTTAGCATGAGCTATATTTAGTTGAATCTGGACTATCTGATAGGATTATATACTGTATTTATAGAAAAAGTAATTTTATTTACTTATTGTTTTGATTTGTAACATGCTCTAATCTGACAACATTTGTATTGATTTTACATCTTTCTATGAAAGTTTTCAGAGCAGCTTAATGTTGGTAAAGCATGACAAATGGAATGATTTCATCATGGTACCCCTGGATTCAGGTTAAGTCACATACCTGTTTGTTCTGCAGAGCTCGCTGGAAAAGTCGAAGGAATGAGGCCAAACTAAAACGGTACATATTATTAATTTTAGACAAGTCTGAAATAATAAAATACATCTTGCTGGCATTCTCAGCTAGAGGGAGATAGGCATCCCTTTCCTGTGCATAAAAAAAGGCAAAAAACTCAAGATCAGTACTTTACTGCCACCTAAGGACCATTGGGTAAACAGCAACTCAATGTTTTACCATTTAACATAATTATAGAATGCTGAAGGTGAAAAGGGCTACATATGACTAAGTCTAACTCTTTTATTTTATAGATGAGGAAAGTGAGGCCCAAAGACCTACCAAAGGGCATGTAACAAATAAGTAGCAGAAATATAACTAGAGTTCAATTCCAGTTGAGGCAACTTAACTCTTCCTACAGCGTCCTATCTGCCATGTAACTCACATTATGTATGTCTCAGCCAAAGAAAAGACCATATAGCATTTTTCAAATTATATGGAGCCTTAGAAATCAACTAGTAAAAACCCTTTCTTTTAAAAAATGAGGAAACTGAGGGCAAAAAAACCTTACAAAGAATCAAATAAAAAGTTGAGAAGAAAGACAAATAGTACACATCTCCTGATTCAGAGTTCAATGAACTACAACATACAGCTATATGAAGATGCAGTTAAGAGTTATATTTCATCAGGGAGGTTGATGCCTGCAACAGGAAAAAAATCACCAAATCTTAGTGTTGGAAAACCTCAACACACATCTATTTCAGCTCCTACCTAAAGACACATCCCTTCTTCAGCATCACTAGCAAATTCTTACCCAGCCATTCTCACCTTGCAAACTCCCAGTGAAGGAGAACCTACTGCATCCCTCTTATATTCTTCCATACATTGGGACAGATGTACTTGTTAGGACATCTTTACTTACACAAAAAAGGTCTCTTGTTAGTCAGTCAATCAACAAGTATTTACTAAGGGCTTACCACATGCCAGGTGCTATGCTAAGTGCCAGGGACACAAGAAAACCAAAAGACAGTCCTTGCCTTCAAGGAGCTCACATTGGTAAATGGCGACAGTGCAAAACACATTCAAGATGTAGTAGACGATATAATGAGAGAAGAGACTGGAAGCAAAGCAGAACAAGAAATGCCTCCTATAGAATGTGGAATTTGAGTCGAGTCTTGAAGAAGCCAAGGAAACTAGAGACAGAGATTAAGAGGGAGAGCATTCCAAACATGGGGACAGACAGTACAAATGAAATAAGTAAAAAAAAAATGGTGTGTCATATAAGGAACAGTAAATAGGCCAATATATCTGGTTCTCAGAGTACATAGAGAGGACTGAAACATAAGAAAATTTGAAAGGCAGGAAGAAGCTACAATGCAAGGATTTTCAAATGCCAAAAAGCCTACCAAGGCCAGCATGAACTCAATCTTCAGATGTGATTGCTGAGTCACTATAAGTCTTAACAGAAAAATTCTGAGAAACAAGCCACTGAAGGACTAGAAAAGGGTGAATGATGTAATTTTTTTTGAAAGAAAACAAAGGGGAGTGCAGGGGCAGGGTGGAACCAAAATGGCAGAGAAAAGGGAGGCACTTGTCTGACTCAAATTCCCCTTCAAACAACTTTAATAACACCTCAAAACAAATTCTGGGGGAGGGGGGAGGCAGCAGAACCAATAAATGGATGTAGTGAAACAATTTCGCAGCCCAAGACAACTGAAATTGGCAGAAAAGGTCTGTCACACTGGAGTAAGAGTAGAATACAGTCTAGTGCAGGCAGAGCCCTAGCAAGACACTAACAGGCTTGGCCTCGGCACCCCAGAAGCTGGCCTCAGGGGCAATTAAATTGGCAACAGAGGTTTCCAGAGCTCTCAGCCTACAAATGGTAAAGGTAACTCAACTGGTCAGAAGGAGATTACAAAGGTCCCTCTGGGGGCAGCGGGTGCAGGATTTCATTACACCAATCCAGGTCACAGTCCTGAGTAGCAGTTCCAAGGTGAAGAGGAGCACTAGCACACAAGACCTTGTTGCCACAGCAGAGCAGAGATCCTGGTCATGGTTCCAGGGCAGAAAAGAGTGTCTGTGATCACTCACAGCCCTGAGCACAGGCCAGGAGAGTAATAAACATACCTCTCATTAGATCTTACCACCTTGCAAGAACTGAAAAAAATACCTTGACCATAGAAAGCTATGGTGGTAAGAGGGGAGATCAAACACAAACTCCGAACACCTCAACAAATTAAAAACTGCTATATCCAAAACCTCAAGGAAAAATATGAATTGGTCTCCAGCCCAAAAGGAATTCACAGAAGAGCTCAAAAAGGATTTTAGAAATAAAATAAGAAAGGTAGAGGAAAAATTGGGAAAAGAATTAGAGAAATATAAGAAAATCACAGAAAAAAAGAGTCGACAGATTGGTAAAAGAGGCACAAGAAATTATTGAAAAAAATAACTTCTTAAAACACAGAATAGGTCAAATGGTAAAAGAATCACAAAATTCAATGAAGAGAAGAACTAACTCCTTAAAAAGTAGAATTGGCCACTCTGGAACATATGTACAAAAATTCACTGAAGAAAAGAACTCCTTAAAAAATAGAACTGGACAAATATAAAAGGAAGTACAAAAGTTCACTAAAGAAAATAATTCCTTAAAAATTAGAATTCAGCCAGTGCAGGCTAATGACTCCATGAGAAATCAAGAAACAACAAAAAAAAATAATTAAAAGAATGAAAATATATTAGAAAATGTGAAATATCTCACTGGAAAAACAACTGACCTGAAAAATAGATCCAGGAGAGATAATTTAAGAATTACTGGCCTTCACAAAAGTCATGATCTAAAAAAAAGAGCCTAGACATCATCTATCTTTCAAGAAATTATCAAGGAAAACTGTCCTGATATTCTAGAACCAGAAGGTAAAATAGAAATAGAAAGACTCTACCAATCATTTCCTGAAAGAGATCCCAAAATGAAAACTTCCAGGAATGCAGGAATATTTTAGCCAAATTCCAGAGCTCCCAATTCAAGGAGAAAATAATGCAAGCAGCCAGAAAGAAACAATTCAAATATTGTGAAGCCTCAGTCAGGATAACCCAAGATTTAGCAGCTTCTACGTTAAAGGATCAGAGGGCTTGGAATGTAATATTCCAAAAGGCAAAGGAGCAAGGAGTACAAAAAAAGAATCACCTGCTCAGCAAAACTGAATATAATGCTTCAGGAGAAAAAATGGACATTCCATGAAATAAATGATTTTGAAGCACTCCTGACAAAAAGACCAGAGCTGAATAGAAAAATCTGACTTTCAAATACAATACTTAAGAGAAGCATAAAAACATAAACAGGAAAGAGTAATCATAAGGGATTCAATAAGGTTAAACTATTTACATTCCTACATGGAAAGATGATACTTGTAACTCCTAAGAACTTTATTATTACTAGGGCAGTGAGGAATATATACATAGAGTATGGATGTGAGTTGAATATTATGGGATGATATCTAAAAAATAAAATAAAGGGGTGAGAAAGAGGAATGCACTGGGAGAAAGGGAAAGGGAAAGGGAAAAGGAAATGTAGAATGGAATAAATTTATCTCAAATAAAAGAGATATGAAAGAGACTTTATATAGAAGGGAAGATAGGAGAGACGGAGGGAGCATGCCTCAACCTTTCTCTCACTGGAACTGTCTCAAAGAGGAAATGATATACACACTTAATTGAGTATAGAAATTTATCTTATCCTACAGGAAAATAACAGGAGAAGGTGATGGGGGGGAGAGGGGAAGAGAGGTTGATAGAAAGGAGGGAAGATGTGGGGAGGAGGTAATCAGAAGTAAAATACTTTTGAGGATGGACAGAGGCAAAATAGGATGGAGGGAAATACACAGTAACCATAACTGAACAAAATTTTACAAATTTCTCTGATAAAGGCCTCGTTTTTTCAAATATATAGAGAACTGAGTCAAATTTATAAAAATAAGAGCCATTCCCCAATTGATAAATGGTCAAACATATGAATGGGCAGTTTTCAAATAAAATGATCAAAGCCATCTACAGTCATATGAAAGATGCTCTAAATCACTACTGATTAGAGAAATCCAAATTAAACAACTCTGAGATACCACCCCATATCTATCAGAAGGAAAATGACAAATTCTGGAGGAGATGTGGGAAATACACACTAATGTATTAGTTGTAGTTTTGCGTAGAGTTGCGAATTGACTCAACCACTCAGGAGTGCAATTTGGAACTATGCCCAAAGGGCTATAAAACCATGCATAGCAAAACCACTACTACTAGGTCTAATCCCAAAGAGATTTTAAATAAAAGGAAAAAGACCTATTTGTACAAAAGTATTTATAGCTGTTCTTTCTGTGGTAGCAAAGAATTGGAAATCAAAGGGATGCTCATCAATTGGAAAACAAGGTGTGGTATTTGACAGTAATGGAATATTACTATGCTATAAGAAATGACAAACCAGGGGCTTTCAGAAAAACTTAGAAAGACTTACATGAACTGATGTAAAGTACATATGCAAAAAAAACATATATTTACAGCCTTTCTTTTTGTGGAAGCAAAGAACTAGAAATTGAGGGGATGCCCATCAATTGAGAAATGACTGAACAAGTTGTAGTATATGATTGTGATGGAATATTATTGTGATATAAGAAATGATGAGCAAGATGCTTTCAGAAAAACCTGGAAAGACTTACATCAACTTAGGCAAAGTGAAATGAGCAGACCCAGGAAAACACTGTACATAGTAACAGCAATATTGTACAATGAGCAACTGTGAATTACTTAGCAATTCTCAGCAATACAATGAAATAAGACAATTCTAAAGGACTTATGATGAAAAATGTTATCCATCTCTAGAGAAAGTACTGATGGAATCTGTATGCAGATCAAAGCATACTTTAAAAAAAACTTTATTTTTCTTAGTTTTCTTTTTGGTCTGTGTTTTTTTTCACAACATGACTAATATGGAACTATGTTCTGCATGACTATACATGTATAACCTATATCAAATTGCTTGCCTTCTCAATGAGGGGGGAGTAAAGGAAAGGAGAGACAGAATTTAGATCTCAAAATTTTTAAAAATTAATGTTGAAAATTGTTTTTACAAGTAATTGGGGAAAAAATAAAATAATTTATTTTTTAAAAAGAAAGGCAAAGAATTTGTAAACTATATAGTAGAAAAATGATCTAAACTTCCTGGCAAAAAAATTTAGAACATATTATTAAAGATATGGTATTAAACCTCTGGAAAAGAAAACACTAATCACGAAAGGCCAAAACAATTTCATAAAGAATAGCTATGCCAAACTCCATTTCCTTTTTCAATAGAGTGATTAAACTGGGGATCAGGAAAATGCATTAGACTGGACTCTTTTTTCCGAAAAGCATTTGATAAATTATCTCATGCTATTGTTATGGAAAAGAAAGATAGATAACAACTAAACAAGAATACATCTAAACGGTTCTGTAATGGTCTTAAATTAACTGACTGAAGTACCAGACGAACCAAACCAAATCAAGCCAATCCAACCTGAAAAATATTTGGCATAACAATTAATCGGTTGGCCTTTATATTAGGAAGAGTTGGGCTGGAGTCCTGCTTTTGATACATATTAGTTGTGTGATTCTTTCATTTGTGTATAAAGTCATTTGAGGCCCAGGCAACTTTCTAAGACTACAAATTACAGATGCATTGTCAATCTGCACTTGTGAAACAGTCTTATACTAGAAGTTTCCTAGACAGATGAAATAAGAGGTCCAGAATCTCCCTCATCCTGAGGGAAAAATTTGCCAAGCACTATTCTAGGCACTGGAAAAAGAAAGATAAAATTAAAACTAAACCACCTACCTCCTACTATCAAGAATACTAGGCATAAAGAAATACGTACATGAAAACTTGAAGAAAAGAGCACCAAGGTGATCAGGCTTAAGCCTAAGAGGAACTAAGGAATTCTAAAAGACAAAGGAGAGAATACACATCACAGGCTTGGGGAAAGACCCTGTCTGAAGGCACAGAAGCAGGAGGAGGAGGGAGGGTGAAGTAGCCAATTCTGTGTAGAGATAAAAATGTAGAGAAGAGGAAATAAACAAAGATCACATGAAAGGAAATAATTTACAATCATTCTAGAAAGAAAGGCATGAATCATAGAGGCAAGAAAGGGCACAATTACTTTGATTTAGGAATATTACTTTGGCATCTATGTGGAAGATATGGAGAAAGAGCAGCCTGTAATGTTACAGGTCCTCTGATGAGGTTGTCACAATCATTTGAGGGCCTGAAATAAGGTGGTGGCTATAGAGAAAAGGGCACAGAGAAAAGGATGAATGCAAGACAAGGTACAGAGATAAAAACAGTAAGATTTGGAAACTAACTGAAAATGGGGCCTAGGACAGTGAAAACCAGTATAAACAGAATGACTCAAAGGTTGCAACCTGGGGAACTAGAAGGATTGCTGCACCATCAACAAAAATAGGAAAGTCTGGAGGACAGGTAGTTAGGGAGAAAGAAAATCTGTTCTGTGTTGGACATGTTGAGTTTGAGACAACTTTGGGACAGCTAGTTGAGGATGACAAATGTACAGTTATAGACAAGGAATTACAGCTAATGAGTTAAAGACTAGAAAAATAGATCTGAGAATTATCCATACACACTGGAATGGTGGGACAGTTCTGAGGGTATATATAGAGAAAGCAAGAGAGCCCAAAATAAAGCAATGGGAGATCTTCACAACATCTGTTACACCTGACTACTCTCTACTCACCCAGCCTTAGCACAGGTGCTCAACGCCTCTTGTCTAGATTATTACAATAGCCTCCTGATTGGTCTTCCTGCCTTAATTCCCTCTACACTTTACTCCATCTTGTACACAGCAGCCAAAGTAATTTTCCTTAAGCACACTTATAATGACATCACTTCCTTACTTTATCGTTTCTAGTTGCTTCTTTTTGCCTCTAGAATAAAGCATAAATTTCCTTGTTTACTTCATGTAAGTAAGGTGAATTTTAGTGTAAGTAAGGTGGATTTTAGTGTGTGTAAAGTGGATTTTTGTTATTATATTTTAAGAGTTCAGTTTCCCAGGATCTATGGCCATAACAATCTTTGTTTCCCAGGTATTAGATATGAGTTCCCAAGCTCATGGTTCAAAACATCTCTACCATGTTTGCACAGCATTATATAAGGATAAATAACATAAACATGTGTGCTGAAACTGTAAATATCCACTGCAACCATGCAGTGAGATATAGGGATGAGGTGATGTAAACTTGTGAGGCTATTGCTGGCAATACGCCTTCTTTGTCTGATGCCCAATAAAACAGATGGTCAGTGGTCAGTGAGTTGGGGAACCTTTATGGTGGAATACACAAGCTGAGATGCTGTGCACCTTGATGGGTCCCCATCAAGGCTTGGTGGGGGGGAGTTTGTGTTTGCCTCAACCAGCCCCCATTGAGGCTTGCGGAGATTTAGGGGAACACTTTATGGGATGCACAAGTTGTGCCCGTCTCGACTGGCCCGATCGAGACATATTGCCCTCTCCTCCCCCCGCTTCTCACCGGTCCCTGCTAGAAGGGTGATTAGGGAACATTGTGCTTCCATTATCAACAATATTGTGTTAGAGAAGACTAGACTAGAATAAAGCTTATTATTAACCCCTTTGAAGCTCTTTTTCCTGTCTGATCGGATCAAAAGCGAACCTGTTAGAGGCTGGAGTCCAAACCTCCAGTGCCTCCTGTGTATTATCTGTCTCACACTTCACGACCAGGCCCTAACCTGTATTTCTAGCCTTACTGGACATTACTCCCCCAGGCTCACATTTAGTAATTCAGCCAAACTCATCTTCTTTCAGTTCCTCACCCATAGCCCCCCATTTCCTATGACTGTGCCTACCTCCACCCCCACCCTCCTGCTTTTTTTTTTACTGGCCATCCCATATGACGGGAATGTACTCCCTCTTCACCTCCATCTCATAGAATGCCTCTCATCCATTAAGATGTAGATCAAGCACTATCTTCTCCATGAGGTTTTTCCTAATTCTCCCAACTGTTGGGGTCCTCCCTCTAAAGCCATCTTGTATTCAAATATTTTTCATATGATGGTATTTATGAACTTTATGCATTTTCATTTTTATATTTTTAATTTGTTCTCTTGCCCATTAGAATATATGTTCCTTGAAAGTAGGGACTGTTTTATTCTTTGTACTTGTATCCCCCGGGCCCAGACTATGCCTAATATCTTGCCACTGGACCCAGATGGCTCCAGAGGAGAAAGTGAGGCTGGAGTCTTTGCACAGCCATTCCTCGCTTTCCAATTCACTTGCAAGTCATGGCATCACCTTCCTGATGTCATGGTACTCTTTGAGAACGAAGGACAAACAACAAGAGACACTTAATAAATACTTGTTGACCGATTGTGATTAACAGGGAAAGAGCCTGAAGATAAGAGGATAATTTCAGGTGTAAACTACCAGAGACAGGAGCAAATGAGCATTAAATAGAGGAGTTAGTCATGCCAAGAAGAAGAACCACTTTTTCAGAGATTAGAGCAAAGGGAAGAGAATAAGAGATGATTCAGAAGGGTTTGCATATATAGAATAGAGAACAAGAAGAGGCATATAAGATAATTTTCTAGCACAAAAGAAAGTAAGCCCTCTGCTAAGAGAGAAGGGGCAGGAGTACTATAGGAGTCTTTAGAGGAGAAAAGGCATGGTATAGCTTCTATGAGGAATATGAGAGAGAATCAATACCCATTGCCATGTAGCAGCAAGGACTAAGTCAGATTAGATCATATAAATTTGGACTCAGAGGTATTGCTCAAGGAAATTAAAGAAGTTGATGGACTGGGAACCTGGGGAACACAACTAGAATCAACATATATACCAAAGATTTCAAGTATAAGGGCATGGATTATAGAGTAGGGTTGTCAAGGAATTTAGGGATAATCTTGAAGAATACCTTCATTTTACAAGAGAAAAAACAAGGAGGAACAGAGAAGTTAACTGCCTTGCCTAAAGTCATCCAGACCTTCCTAATCCAAGGCCAGTGCTCTATCTACTATGTAACCTGCCTTTCAGAGATAGAGTTGAAGACCATGGGCCAGGTACTGAATTCCCTGAGGAAGAAGGAAGAATGATCCAGAAGGGCAAGTAAATAATTTCAAGAGTAGAGAGATGGCATACTATATTTATCATGAGCAGAGGTTCTCAACCTGTTGTCTATAAGTCTGTGGTTAGATTTCAAAGAGATCATGAACTTGAATTTTTTAAAATTACATCTTTATTTTCATTAAACTGTAACTGAAATTTATCATTTCTTTCAATTATTTAAAAATATTCTAAGAAGGGATCTAAAAGCCTTACCAGATTGCCAGAGAGGTTTATGACACAAAAAAGATTAGGAACTATTCATTTAAATGAACTGAATCTCATGAGAGGGCGCTAAATGATTGTGACAAGGGAGAATCTGAAAGTGGCCATAAGGAGCAAGGACCAAGCCTATCTGTCTTAACTTGGTTAATTAGAGGGCATGAGAGAAGATACATCTAGTACTAAAGAGGTTAGCTAGGGCAGTATTACTTTCTATGAGTACAAGAAGATGGAAGAAGTATGATAGGATAAATAAAAGTTTATTAATGATGGAATGGGGGCTCTGGGGGACAGAATTAGATATGTATTTGAGAGAGTAGGGCTGAGACAGAAAAAAAAAGCAGGCAGTGATAGCAGGGGAAGGGTGAAGTGCTAGGTAGCCAATACTAATTCAGAGAGATTAGTAAAGGAAGACCCCTGAGTAATTACTACTGAATCAATGTCATTTGGGACAGAGGCCTCCAGTTGAATGCCCCAGTGATGTGATCTTGCCTCAGTATCGCAAACATTTTTTATTATGACTTGAATAACAGCATAGATGGCACCCTTATCAAATTTTCAGATGACACAACACAAAAGGAGAACTAACATAATAGATGACATATAAACTATCTTGACAAACTAGAACAAAGGGACAAATCTAATAAGACAAAGTTTAACATGTAGTCTTCTACAAGTTAAAAAAAATGACTTCACAAGTTTAAGATCAAGAAGGCCTTATTAAACAACAGTTGGTCTGAGAAAGGGTTTTAGTGGATTGCAATGTCTCAGCATTGTTAACTTTTTTACGGCAATTTCTACTTCTACTTCCTCATGCAGTATACTGGAAACTGTAATGTTAGTCCACATGCAGTGCAATGTCTCTGATGTTTTACTCAAAAGGAGTAATGGGTAAAAAATATAAAGAATTTTTATATTAGAAATTGTTGTCCACCTGCACTAGTGAATTTTGAAGACTAAAACAATAGTAGAACTTCACTTGGCCAGCAGTCAGACTTCTGGGAATTCCAAATATTCACAACAGTCAAGAAAAGAAAGGACAAGGGACAAAGTCTGAGACCAGGGAGAACAATTTCTATCAAAGGCCATACATTTTACTATGTATGAAAGGAATGGAAACACCCTCAGATCTTCACATCTAAGGAGTTATATTGTGCATACAGTTAAGGTTTCTATTGTGAAAATTCAGCTAATCCCTGTTTCACTGACGTTTTCTAGTTCTCTTGAGTTTATAGCAACTAATAAATTTGAACTGAAGAAAGAGATACAAGTGTCTGGCAGAAGCACTGAGTAGCAGCAGGAGTGAGAGACAGCAGAAACAACACAAAAAATAAGCTGTGTCTGTGCCAGTTAATATAAGGGGTAAGCTGCACTGAATGTGTAAAAAATTCCTAAGGTCTTAAATTATTGCCAAATAAATGGGATCTGTAATTATGGAAAGGCTAAACTGTGTTTGCTTTTTTTTAATGTATAAACTGGAAAATTCACTCATCCATACGATCTCATTCTTTCACAAGTCTAGATTAATGCTGTGTAACTGTATTAAATTCAACTGAACAACCATTTACTAGGTACCCATTACTATGAGCAAAGTATTTGCTAAGGAATCAAAGTTGAAATAAGATGGAATCCAAAACAAATAAAACCCATCCTCAAGAAGGCTATAATTTAGTGGGAGAGATAAACATTGTATAAAGATAACTATATCAAAATTCAAAATTAATTTCAAAAATAAGGTTTATTCCCAGAAATATGGTAAATTCTAGTAGAATTCTAGAGATTACCTCCAGTTATGGAAATAAAAGAAGGACAAGATCAGACCTAAATTAGGCCTTGAAAAAAATAAGGATTCCATTAGGTTGTACAATAATTCCCCTCCAAAAGACACTAGCATTTTTTACTGTTTAAGCAGTTATATGTTGCTAATATCACCACTACTAATAAAAGGAATGAGGAAAAAATATCTTTTATGCAAATCTGCACACATTTTCTTTAGTCACTACCAAATTGCCAAAAGGTTCAGGTAACTTGAGAGCAGGTATCTATGTTGATGCATAATCTTTGATTAAAGCAAAGGTTTCCCAAAGTCTGCACTCATCTATGAAGCAAACAACCAACCAGTATATAAATGAGGCTATCTGGTCTGATAGCAAAGCTAGGATATTTCTGCCTTGCATCATTTTGTAGTCTATGTTGTCTACTAGGAAAGCAGCACTGAATTTCTCAACATTATGCTGCAACTTGCTGGCACAGTCTTTCAGTTATGAGGCTAAAATAATTGCCTAAGTCAATTAAATATTCAGAAATACTGCATAAAACAGGCCAAAATATACTTACTTGATCAAGGGAAACTTGAAGTTTGTGAGATTCTTTAAGTGATTCTTGAATGAGTGCACTGCTTGCTTTGGTCTGATTCAAGGATTCAATCAAATCTTTATTTTCCAATATATTGCCTTGGGATGTAGCAAGTGTCTATGTTAAAAGCCAAAGTTAAATATCATGCACATATATTCCAAATTTAAATTAAGACAAAATAAATTTCAACGTGGTTTTGTAAATCACCCAAGTTCATTTTATTTTTTGTTAGCATACTATATATTCAATTTCATGAAGGGGTTTATGTATTGATCAAACCCTAAAACCACTAATTTAGCACTTGGATAAATTGATTTTATGCCAGCATCAAATTGTGTCATGGATTACTCGGTCTTTCCAATAATAATATAAGTTCTTTAATGTCAATGACCAAGTCTTAAATTCTTTGAATCTCCCATACTGCCTAGTATGTATGGAAGCGTTGAGTAAAGTACTAATTATTCACATTTAACTTGACTCTGAAATAACCAAAAATATGTCAAAAGAAATTAATGAAATCAAAAACGAGAGAGAAAACAAAACCCACAAAAGGTAAAGCTACTTAAATTTCAAGTCAAATATTTAAATTTTACCTCTAAAAGTGATTCCTCAAGTTTAGCTAGCTGTATTTTTTTGTCTTCTTCCTGCTGTAGTAGTTTTGTTTTTTGCTCTTCCAGATCTGGTTTCTCATGTTGAATAGTTAAAGCCAAAAGCTTAAAAAAAAGTTTATTAAAAAGTGTTTTCCTCTAATATAACCTGTATTTTGTTTACAAAATATTAAAAATTATTTCTGAAAATATGATATTTTCTTTCTCAATACATATAAATTACTTAAAAGGAGAAAATAAATAGCAGAAGAGTTGAAATATTTGTTTTAAACTCTATAGAAGTTATTAAAATATTAACCAGTTCACCCTTAATCTAGTGTTAGTTCTTCAGATACTACCCTCAACATACTAAAATGAAGCAAAACAGCATCATAAAAGTGGTGAGCATTCATTTTCTTAAATTAATACCAAATGTTGAGATGATGACATTAAAAAGAATAACTACAAAGGAAGTACTATAAAGATCTTCACTTAGCTTTTGATACACAAAAACGAAACAGAAACACCATTGCAGCAATTTTTGTATAGCTCTTTGACAGAGAAAAAAGCAATTTAGTGAATTAATTTTGTAAAACTTCGGGGTTGTTTTCCTCTATCAAATATATATGATCTTGTTTATACAAAGATCACCAACAAAACATAAATGCTTATCATACATGATAGAAGAAAATATACTTAATTTAAAAAGTGAAGTAAAACATAAAGTTCAATAAAACAGACATGGGCCATCAGACAAAGTAAAATTTTGGGAAAAAGGAATGTTGTGAAGGAAACAAATAACCAGGATAAAGCTTAACATCAACTGAAATATCTTCCATATTAAAAAAAATAAGAAAAATTAACAGAGGAGCATTTAAAATGTGAAGTTTAGCCTAGAAAAGTCATATTCATATTCAAAAAACAGTTAAATTAGAATTTTATGTTACTGTTAGTTACAGTCATCTAGTGATTGACAGTCTCCTTGTGAGGCAGACAGTACAGAAGAGAGCAACTTCGTAACAGTCAACAAACATGAGAATGAAAACTCGAACTTGGAACTTCGAAGTCTGGGGTTCCTCCCATTGTAATGCATTTTCCAATGGCCTGACAAATAGGCCTAATTAATGGCATAACAGAATAAGTATAATGTAATACAGTCAGACTAAAGAGAAGAAATTAGGAAATTTTAGCTTCACTGAAATTGCCTTTTAAGGCTTGTTAGAGATGGAAACTGAAATGGAAATGAAAGTTTTATTTTCATTTACAAGTATAACTTGAATTCGAAAGTGCAGGCCTAAACTGGCAAAGATTTGACAAAATATTTTGAAAACCTATAATCTAAATACATATATACACATATGTATATATACACATATATATGTAAATATATGTATATTATAATATACATACATGTGTGTGTGTACGTGTGTATCTCAAACATCTAAAGTCACTCTTGTAGAGTTCTCTAAATGCCCTAAAGTAGATGATTGGAGCATTCATACCTGTCCTCTTAATCCACTTCTTGTTGTTGTAAAGTTAACCTCCGTAACAATGGAAGCTGCATCAGGTGGGATAAAAGGATTTGGGTTTCGTGTTGAGAGAAATAGGCGGAATTCTTCATTATAATCAATAATTTTATCACCTATTTGTACAACATAACGTGGACCTATTGGTTTTTAAAAAGACAAAAGGTTATTCTTTGTTCTGTATTTTGCTAAAGCACATTAATATGATTACACAAGCATTAAAAAGTAAATATATTTAGGACAGTTTATGAGTACATAGCTTACTTCTATAAGCATTTATAGGCACTGTCCAATAAAAGAATAAAGTGAGAATTAAACAGAACTCTGTATTAAATTGTACTAGTGTACGTAATAAAAATTTATGTTCGAAATACTCTTATTTGCTGCAAGATCTTGAAGTGACGCTTGGCATTAAACAGCTGAACATTTATATTACACTTTCAAGTTTACAAAGCACTTTTTCTTATGAAAACTTTGAGGTTAATAATTAAATTTTTTTTAACAAACCAGAAAAGGGAGGCTTAAAAAGGTTATGTGATTTGCACTAGGTCAAGGATGAAGCGAGATCCTCAGATGAGAGTCATTTAGAACCTGAGCTCCTTTAGGGCAATTTGCTTTTCTTTGTATCCTCAGTGCTTAGCACACTGTCTCACCCATAGTAAATCTTAAAATATGCTTGTTGACTGAGATGCTAGGGGGTACTGCGGGAAGCCTGAGGACAGAGGGTTTGGAATAGGCATTGTGTCTGTTAGATTGCAGGATTATCTTGTTGCTGTAATGTCCCAGTTGAAGTTAAATAAATAAGCTTGTATTGGACTTAGTAGGAATGATTTCACAAATCCTGCAAGTTAAGATTGGAGGAGGAGGATTATGGGAGTGACCAGAAATAGGGGTGGTTAAGGTATGATTTGCAAGAAGTCAATGGTACAGTAAATTCAAGATCAGAAGATGGTGTGGACAAGAACTGGTTCACCAAAGGGTCAAGACTGAGATGTGATGAGATCATAAAGAGGAAGTGATAAATTGGGGAAATTCTAGTGTAGAGGGATTAGAGTTCACAGTGAGGAAGAAGAGTAGGATTAGGAAGAGAAAGGAATTTTTTTAGATCTTGGATATGGAAATATAATACTTGCAGTTGATGGCAAAATCAAGGATATAACCATCCCCGTGTGTATCTGTGATGGAACAGAGAAGCAGGTCATAGGACGTGAGTATAATGAGAAACTGGAAAGTTATGGGATGTTATGGAATATCGACATGTATATTGAAGTTACCTAGCATCAAAATGGAAATTGGAGGGAGGCAGACTGTTAGCCAGGCCATGAACTTATTGAGAAAGATGGGAAATGTCCTGAAGTGTAATGGTCACCAGGATCTGGATTGCATGACAAACTGGAATTGCATGAATATCAATGACTGATGGGGCTACAAGGAGAGTCTAGAAGTAGCAATGCAGAGCAAGGAGTATTCTAACTGGATTACCAGAAGTAGTCAGTCAGGGAGCTATATAATGAAATGCATGAATACAGGAAAGTAAACCAAAGATTAAGTGAGTGCTAGGAGAAAGAGAGGAAGTGGTTTAAAATAAAATTATACTTGTTAATTATGGGGAAAGGATTCCAGAGGTCACAATTAAAGGGATAGGCAGATCTAGACTGGGACAATGGTGGGGCTGGGTTGAGATGTATGGGAACAAAGAAAAAGACAGTTGGAGTAAGGAAGGAAGCTTTCTTCTTGGATAATCAATGGGATGAGAAGAATATGAGTAATAAGAGTATGTAAACCACTGGAGAATGAGTCCAGGCAGGAGATTACTGATGAAGGTGGGAAGTTGGAAGGTTCAAGGCTAGCCATCAACATCCTGGCTAGGGGCAGGTCCATCGAAATATTCCAAAGAAAAAATAATTTAAATATTGAAGTTAAAATGGATTTCTTACTCATTTTCCAATTAAAATTTTTTAATTTTGGCAACTTTTATTTGTATTTTTCTATTGTACAAATGAATTTCTTTCTAGATCTGTCTTTACATTACTAAGTCTGAAATTGAATGGAAACCAATCATATCACAGTCATTCCGATCATTTTTGTCATGAAACATGGTATTAACTACATCTAATTATTGACATTGCAGAGATAAAGAAAAATTGGGCTGATGCTTTCTTTACAGAATGACTTTGGCTTCCTACAAATAATAGATCAAAGAAGCAAACAATGCTATGTTTCAGTCTGAAAATATGAAATAAAAGTTTGGTATATCCCCTGAAACAAACAGGAATTAAAAAGAAGGAAATAGAAACAATATACTTATGTACATAGACTCTATAGCTCAAATAAATATAATTTTCCCCTGTACAAAAATACTAACTTCTGAAGTCCTAATAAAAATGTTGTGTAATTATCAACATGAAAAACTTTCCCACAATTTATAATAAAATTTGTATATTAAGATAATAAGTTGTTCTTTATAAAAATACGACGAAAGTAGAGAAAAAAGGCATCCTTCTGCTATTTTACATACTTCTTTTCATTAAAAAGACAAGAAGCAAAAGAAGGATAAAGTATTCAGTTAATTATTTCTGAACTTCCTAACAGAATAATCCCAAGGAAATTGTCAAGAATTTACCTTGTGCAACAAGATCTTTTCTCAACAGTGGATATAAAACAGGTTCTACTCCATCCATCTCCTGTATAATAAGTGTTTTCCCAAATCTTACTGCCAACTCAAGAGCAGTGATAAAGTTGCTGTCCTGAGTAAGTAAAAGACAAGAATGTTATTTTATTATTACATTAATATTTTTCAACAGGTTACATCATTCATATTTTAGTATAAATGTATTTAAATGTGAATTTATAAAATAATGACAAATTATTTATATAATTAGATCACATGACAATGAAATAATTGTTGCTGGATAAATTAGTTGGAAATGTAGTTGGAAAAATAAAATGACAAACAAATTATCATCATCAATAATTCATTTAAACAAAGACATTAAAGGAACTCAGTATGGAATTTAAAGCAAGTACTTAAATAACTTATTTCAACTGGCTACCAATGTTGTGACTCTACATTAACATTAAAATATTAAATCAATTCTCTCCTCAGGTTTTATAGATAATGGTTACTCAAAGTTATTTTGCTTACTCCAAAAATCAAATATTGGGGGTAAAGGAAAGATAAATTCCAACGACCTTTTCTTCATAATAATAATATGTTCAACTCCTTTAAAAAGAATAAGACCCATTTTCTTCCCATTATGAAAATGGGAAAGGAGAATCCCTAAAGGCAGTCATTTGATCAGGGTTTACTATCACTCTGAAATGGAAACCAACGTGGAGAGAGACTTTTGGACTCTGAGCTCTAATTCCAGTCGCTTCTAGAGCCATTCCTCTACATCTCTTGGTAGTTTACGCTAATGGAGCATCTAAGCTGTCTAATCTCCCTTGTTCTCACTACATGACCAGTGTCACCTCCTGTTCTTGTCAGTAAAGATATCTATTAATAACTTTAACATCACTTCTCTCATGCAAATTTCCATTGTTACGACCCATCTTGTATATCATAGGCTCCTCAAAATTCCATTCTTTAGAGTATAAGGTATTCCGTGATGGTATCCATATGGCATTACCTGAAGAATATTATTGTTAAAAAGATGGAACTCTAGAGAGGAATCATTAAAAGGTAGACATGAATAAAAGTTGTGCAGAAAGAAAAGATGATTATGATGAGCACCATTAGAAGGATCCACAGTGATGATCTCATCAGAGATCAATTATTCAATCAACCAGACAGCTCATCAAGTCTGATATTTCTGTGCAACTCTAGTTAAGAGCAAGAACATGAGGTATCATGAAAATCAAGGAAAGACAAAATTACATTTAATAAAATGTTTGTGGTAAGTATGGTATATATACTAGGGGAGGTATTATAACATAGTATTGTTTTTGTTCCATACTAATTCTTACTTGTGCTTTGTTCTATTTGAATTCCATTTTTGCCCCAGCATGCTGCAGTGATTTTTACTATCAGGTACAACAGAATAGTTTTGAAGCAATAATAGACTGTCATGTTCAGGGCCTCCTTGTTCTTTTCCTATTTTTATTGATATTATCATTAAAGTGTATTTAACTGGCCATTTATGATACATTGAATAAATGACATGACTCCATGGAACAAAAATATTTGATCAATGACAATGAAAAAAATTGACATCAGCGATAAATGCTAGATCTGGAGTGAGGAAGACCTGGCTCAACTGCTGCCTCTGACACTTACTGTATGACCATGAACAAGTTACTGGGCTAGTTTCTTGAGACTCACACAACTCTCTACGATTTATCTACTATAATAAGTTGGGACTGATCAGCAACAAACCCTTGATGTCACAGAAGCTGGATACATAGATGCATTTGGTTAGCATTTAGACTATATAACACAGAACATTCTATAATGAGCTGTCTAGTGTTTGTCATGTTGCTACAATGAGGTAACAAGGAGTAATAAGAGACAGTGTAATAAGACAGGATGATAATCAAGAAATCCTAGTTCTTTATTATCCTAACTCTAATAACTGTGCGAGCTCTTCAAGTCCCTTAATCACACTATGCTTTAGTTTTTCACTTGAAAAAATTCAAAAGTTGACAATTGGGAAGGGGATGGAAAGGAAGGAAAGGAGGAAGTATTTACATAGCACCTGGGCTGGGCCACTGCCACGCACTGTACTTAAGCACTTTTACATATTTGTAAAATATGTAATATTTTATGCCATTTAAGACTGACAACAACCCTGTGAGGTGAGTACTATTATGAGTCCCATTTTATAGCTAAGAAATCTGAGACAGACAGAGGTTAAGTGACTTGCCCTACGTCAAACAGTTATTAAGTGTCTGAGGCTAGATTTAAATTTGGGTCTTCCTGACTCCAAGCCCAGTATTCTATCCACTGTACTATCTACATGCCTCTAAGGGAATCAATTGTAATAAGTAATAAGAGAATACTTACCTGTTGGTTAATAATTTCCAAACATGATTCTTTTAAATGTACCTTTAACCACTCTGTCGCTTGGGAAGAAGGATCTATTAGAAATGGGCAAACTCGACTCTAGTTAAGAAACAAAAACAATATAAAAATATAAACAATATATATATTTTGTCAAAATTTTAAAAGAAACAGCTTGAAAATTATAAATAGGAAATTCAGGTGTCTCTCAAGTTTCAGAGGTCCCCAAAATGCTGGGCTAGGGAAAAGCAATAAGCCAAAAAGGAAGAAGAAAGGGGACACAGAATGAAACCTATATTTAACAACTTCCCAAGGAAAGGCCAAAAGCTTTTGCAAAGCAACAATCCTGACTGCATGGTAAATGTAGTAATTAATTAACATTAGCAATCTTCAAATGACAATCGTTAGTGGACAAAGGAACTATGCAAAAACAGAGCTCGAAAGTCTACCAATTGACCTAGATGCTTCATCTTAAAACAAATTGAACCAGAACTCTAGGACTATTCTATTCTAATTGGGCCTATTCAAAATAAATATGTGAAAAAAATTAGTCACTAGTTTCACATTAGAGAGCTCCTAGCTTAAGGATGTCAGATATATAGTCAAAGAAATCACAAATAAAAATAAATTAATCATTAAAAATTTGCCAAAAAATAAACAGTGATGCTACCTGAATCTGGCTCCTTGATACTGCTAACAATAATTCACTCAAACTTCATTCCTGAAGGCTTAACTTGTTATCATTCCAACACAAATGTTAGTTCTTTTCATATAAGCATATAAACTTTGCAACTCCATGATGCTACAGTATTTTTAAACTAGTTTCATACTAGTATTAAGTAACATGTTATCTAATCTACCGCATCTTTGCTTAAACACAAAAGCAACTAGAGTTTAAAAAAAAATCATTCTTACCCATGATTTCAAAGCAATGGTCTGATGCAGTAAAACAAAAATAGGTAAAGATTATTTAAATAACAAAGAAAACATTTTCAATATTTCATAAAGTTCTTGCAAGCTTATTCCCAAAAATGTCTATTTGATTTAAAAGCCATTACTGACTTCCCATCCTTCTTACTCTCTTTTCCTCCCACTTCATCAAAACCATTCTTATGTACCATTCCTTCAAAGTATGTTCTGCTCTTATAACATCTGCATTTTAAAAATAATTGTGGAATTTTTTTTAAAAAATATCTCATCTAGTTATGTCTTCTCAGTCAAAATTTCCCCTGAATTACTTTAGGTTTATATAGCATAGTTAGTCTATTACTAAAGATCTAATTTATAGTAAGTACTGGGGTGATGGTAATAACTAAATTTATGGTATCTGTTATTGGACTATTAAACCACCAATAAGTTTGCCTACTGTGCAGTATAAAACTCTTCTAGATCAGAGTTTAGGACTAGATTATTGGTATTAAAATGAAATTTATTTCAATGAAATTCCTCTTATTTCATTTGCAAACTTGCATCAATAACAAAGCTTGTCACCTTAACAAATTCCCCCAAATCACTAAGCTCAGTTATTGTAAACAAATGGTGTGAAGTCATTTGCAGTAATAAATGCAAAATAAATATTCGATATCTTAGATCAGTATAATTAAAATAATAAAAATAAATTTTTTTAAATTATCTATGTCTTCATCAAAAAAAGTGATTCAAATTACAAGGTTATATATTAAAAGCAAATAACTGCATATCATAGCAAATAAATTACATTTTCTACAAGTTAATCTCTTACATACTTTGTTATGGGATAACAATGGGAGTACGTAAAAATATTTCTTAAAATTACAAGTGAGTATTTTCTAGGATTGCCAAAATAGGAAAAGGAACTCACCATACTTTAAGGATAGCAGAGAAACAAATAACAGATATCAAAAAGCATACAATTTTCTAGTATGGAATGAATTTATCTTTCTAGTCTGAATGATGATGAAGAGAAATGCTTGTTGAATGCAAGCTAAACAGGAATCAAAATCAGAATATAAGTAAAATTGTGCATTTGCCAATAAGGAAGTTATATTCTGCAAGCCATTTGTAATAATTAAAAGTATGGCCAATTAAACTAACAGTGATAAACACTGGCCTGTGGGGAGGCTAGTCTTCAAAGCTTCCAAGATTTACGTGTTACCAAAAAGAAAGCATTTAAGTCACTAGACAGGGGTGGGGATCCTGTGGACTTGAAGCCACATGTGGCTCTCTAGGTCCTCAAGTGCAGCCTTTTGACTGAGTTCAAGTTTTACAGAACACATCCTTTTATTAAGGGGATTTGTTCTGTGAAGTTTGGATTCAGTCAAAGGGCCACACTTAAAAGATCTAGAAGGCCACATGTGGACTTGAGGCTGCAGGTTTCCCACTCTTGCATTTTATCTCTCTATCTTATTCTCCTCTGTAGTTTTAAACTTAGAAGGCAATGAAGATCAGAAAAGAAGACAAAAGAAAGAGGAAAAGGAAGCACAGGCTGACATTGCGGAATAGAAAAGTGAATTCAGAAAAAGAAAAGTCAAGGAAATGGTTTCAGAGGATTAACTTCCATTTATCTAGTACACTTATCCCAGACAAAAGAGAGCAGTCAATAATGAAAAATTTAAGATTGGTTCATCTTAATCTTGCACATGGTGTTTAAAAAATATCAAATGATTTTTAGTGTTTTTTAACAAGTTGACTAAATATTCATTTTACAAACAATGACTTTTAGAAAACACAGATACTATGTGAAAAGTCATCATTATAAATATCAGTTCCCAGGATTTTCACTGTCCTTTCTGGCCAAGATCCCAAAATTTGGCTCCTCTCATCTGCCTGCTTAGGGAAGGAAGAGACATTACATAAAAAGTGGAACTGTGATTAAGGATTAAAAGAAGTCAAAGATATTATCTAATATTAACAGAGGACACGATAGAAGAAATATGGGACCTATTGTGCCACAGAAGGCTTGAGCTTTCAATTTATTAGAAAATACAACTTTTAATCTTCTGTTATCAAGATGATGAGGTCATTCAGATTTATAAATATCAATACAAATAAATGAACACATAAAATGGTACAAAATTTTTGATTCTATTCATTTAATAATTTAAAGCAGTGTCTGAAAAATAAGTGGTTAGAAGAAAGGATGGTTTTATCATAAAATCCACTTGCAAGTTTGTTTTCTTCATTTGTTTCCCCTTCATTCCCAGGAGTGGGATGGGAGGGAATTTTATGTACTAAGATGTTAACAATGAAAGCACAAACTCTTAAGAAAATTTGTGGGACTGACTGTGGAAACGGAAAAAGACCTACAATACAGGTAGCAAGAAGATACTTTTAAAGAAAAACAAAATGAATTAATTACCTGCAATATAACAAGAGCATTTTCTATTGAAAGATCATCTGAAGGTAGGCCTTCACTTTTCCATATGAGTTGCTCGCTCTCAGTACAAAGAAACCTTCTCAAATCAAATTCTGGAAATTTAAAAGTATCGATTACAACTCATGAAAATTACGTCATACCACAACTAAGAAGATAATAAAGCAACCTTAAATGCAGGAATGTAAAAGTTCTAATAATATAACTGCTTACTGAGCAAATAATTAGGCAAAAATATTAAAGATACGAAATAGATTTTTCAAATATGCATTTTGAAGCCCAGCAGATCACCCAAGAAATCATATAAATTAAGATTGTAAATTCATATCTACAAAACATTTCTGTTCTCAAAAAGCTCTAAGCATAGTCATCAACTGTTTCCTGAAATCCAATTCCAATCTTTAATACAGAAGGTGGGAACCTTACAGTTGCCAGTAGTTCTAAAGGTCACGTAAAAATATGCAAAATTTGATTTAGAGTATTTAATAATGTAATAATATCTGACACTGACATAATGCTTTAGGGTTTGCAAAGTACTTTATATATGCCATCTCATTTGACCCTCATAATTATCCTTTGCCACAGGTATACTACAGGGAAATCAAAAAAGTAAACAACCAGCATTTATTAAGCACTTACTGTGTGCCAGATAGTGTGCTAAGCATTGAAGATATAAAGAAAAAATACAGTCCTTGCCCTCAAAGAGCTTACATTCTATTAGAGCTGGCAGCATATAAGTTAGTAATTATATACAAAACAAATACAAGGCAATTTTGTGTGGGATGTATTAGCAACTGGTGGGGATGGGGTGGGTGAGAGACCCTCTTGTAGAAAAGTGACCACATCAGCTAAACTTGACAAATTAGGAAAAATAAGGATGCCAGTGTCACTTGATTGCAAAGTATATGGTGGGGTCAGGACAACAGGTTATGAAGGGCTTTGAATGACAAAGTGAGGATTTTATATTTTATTCTGGAAGTGACAGGAAGATACTGGAGTTCGTTGAAGAGTGGAGTTGTGGTCAGACCTGTGCTTTAAGAAGACCAATCTAACAAATGAGTGAACGATAGACTGGAGAAAGGAGAGAACTGTAGCAAGAAGACCAACCATGTATATGTTATCATATAGGTGGCAGGTGGCAAGGGGTTTTTACCAGGATAGTAGCGATGTTAGTGAAGATAAGGGGACCTATGTGAAAGATGTTACAAAGGTAAACTTGACAGGGTGTGTCAACAGGTTGTATTTAGGGGGTGAAAGAATGAGGAGTCAACGACGGCTCTTAGGTTCTGAGCCTAGGTGACTAGGAGGACAGCAGTATCCTTAACATTAACTTGTTAAGTCTTTTTCAGTAACGTCTAACTCTTTGTGATCCCATTTGGGGTTTTATTGGCAAAGATACTGGAGTGGTTTGCCATTTCCTTCTCCAGGTCATCTTATAGATGAGAAAACTAAGGCAAAGACTTAACTGCCTTGTCCAGGGTCACATAGTCAGTGCATACTAATAGCAAAGTGAAAAAGAAGTAAGGGTTTAGGGGAGAAATATTATTTCATTTTTGAACATGTTTTTTAATCATTTTTTAATTTTAGACAAATGCTAAAATACATAATAAGAAAAGAAAAAGAAACAAACATAAAATAAGAAAAAAACATGTCATATACACAGCAGAATATAGGAAAGGATTCAGAACATATAGCAATAACTTTCCATTTCAAGAAAGCCTATATACATATATATATATATATATATATATATATTAAATACTGCATGTTGAAAGCTGTCCATCTCTGTTTCCTTGTAGGTTTTCTTTTATTCTCTGCTGTACACTTTTTACTTTGTTCTTTTTCCCCCTTCTACTCCCTGCTCCCCTCAGAGGCTACAATTAAGCATGGATAGATTTACATGTAGATATTGATATATATATTCATGTATACCTATATATACACATATATACATACTTATATAAACATATACTTTTCCTAAGCAATTCTACTGCTAATCTTTGTGTATATCTCTTTATTCCTATCTCTCCTAGCTCCTCTACTTTATTTCTTCCCACTACATTGCCCTCTCATTACTTAACCTACCCCCACCTCCAACAATCTCTCTCTTATCCTCCCCTTTCCATATACAGCCCTTTCATCTATTCCCTCACCTTCCTCTCTAAGGATCCTTCCCTTGTCCTCCCAAGAATCCCTTCCTTATCCCATTTCCTCTGATCTAAACACCCTCTACATCCCCCTTTTAACCTATTCCCTCACTCTCCCCTCTCAAGATCCCTACTTTATCTTCTCCCCCCACTTAGACTTTTATTTCTTTCTAAATTTAGAAGAATTTTATACTCTTCTAGATATATATGTATTTCTACCTCTTGAACCCATTCCTGATGAAAGTAGATTTCCAGAACCAAGAAGCCCATTCCCCCACCTAATTCCTCTGTATTGGGTCTTCCTCTCACACCTCATTTGTATAAGAAAATTACTCTTTTAGCTGTGCTTGAACAGTTTTACTTTTTGAAGTCATATCGTACTCAGGTCTACCCCAATCTTTCTTATAAGCTACCTAATTACTAATAACACTCTTAAGACATAGGCTTTACAGTTTATATACATAAAAGGTAAACAATCTATCCTTATTGAGTCCCTTGTAATTGATCATTGGTATGTACCTTACATTTCTCTTGGCTCTTGTATGTCAAATCTTCTATTAAGATCAGGTTTTTTTTAACAAAGTCCTGAAAGTCTGACAATTCATTAAATGTCATTAATTTTTTTTTCATTCAGAATTATGCTTAGCTTCTCTGGGTATGATATTTTTGGCCAGAAACCCAGTTCTTTTACTGTTCAATATATAGCATTCCAAGACCTGTGATCTTTTAGTGTTGCCACTGCTAGGTCTTTTGTGATCCTAATTGCGGTACCACCATAATATACACTGTTTTTTTCTTCTTGCTCGTAATACTTTGTCCTTGAGCTGGAGATTTCAGAATCTGATTATAATATCCCTGTGCATTTTCCCTGTAGGATCTCTTTCGGAAGGTGATTGGTGGATTTTTTCTACTTCTGCTTTCCTCTCTTGTTCTAATGCTTCAGGACAACTTTAATTATTTCTTGTATTACTATATCAAGATTCTTTTTTTGATCATACCTTTCAAGCAGTCTGATTTTTTTTAATTTTCTCTTCTTGACCTGTTCTCCAGATCAGTTATTTTTCTAATGAGATGTTTCATATTCTCTTCTATTTTTCATTCTTTATATTTTGGGTTTTTTATTTTTTGATCTCTTATAACTTCACGAGCTTCCCCTTGCCCAATTCTGATTTTCAAGGAGTCATTTTCTTCCTCAAGATTCTGGTTCTCAGGGGCAGCTAGAATGGCACAGTAATAGAGCACTGGCCCTGGAATCAAGAGGACCTGAGTTCAAATCCAGCCTCAGACACTTGACATTTGCTAGCCGTGTGACCTTGGGCAAGTCACTTAACCCCAACTGCCTTGCCTTCCCCCCTCCAAAAGATTCTGCATCTCCTTTTCTAGTTGGTTGACTTTCTTTTCATAATCTTCTTGTTTTTCTTAGACTATTCTCATTTTTCTTTTTAGTTTTTCCTCAATCTCTCTCATTTGATTTTTAAAGTCTTTTTAAAGTTCTCCAATGAATTCTTTTTGTGCAAGTGACTATTAGACATTACTCTTTGGGAGAGAAGAGGGTTTGCTTCAGCATCCTCCTCTGAAGATCAACCCTGGTACTCCTTATTCCCATAGGAGCTGTCTATGGTTGGATTCTTTCTCCTTTGCCTGTGCATTTTTTTTGGTAATAGTTTTGTTTTTATAATCACCTGGGGTAGGAGGATGGTGCCTCTGGCCTCAGATCCTCTTCAGTTCTCCCCTCTGACCCTGAACTCAAACCATGCCTCCTGTAAGTGCCCACATACAGCAGCATCCCAGCCCACTGCTTCTGCACTCACCGGCCTTGTGCTGGCTCCTTCTCTCCCCAACCATGTCTCGTCAGCAGACGTCCCCTAGATCTTCCCCAGCTCAGAAGCCCAACTCCCCTCACTGTTCCAGGGATAAAAGTTCCTGTGGCTGAGGCTGAGGCAGCCTTCTAACCCAGATAACCCCAGGACTTGCCTGTGGTTTAAGAGGTCCTTAGCCTACAGGTGTTTACACTTCACAGGAAAGAAATATTGTCTTGGGATTTTTCTTCAGATCTTCTCAGGTTGTCCCAGGAAGACTACTGCAATTATCAAGGCATGAAGGCCTGCCTTGAGTAGCAGCAGTGGCAGAGAAAAGAATGACATGTATTCAAGAGATGCTGCAAAGGTGAAATGAGCAGCTGTTGGATATAGAGACTGCAAGCCTGAGGGATGGTGTTATCCTCTACAATAACTAGGAAGCTGGGGCAGATGGGCGGGGGAAGGAAGGGGGGTGGTTATGAGGAAAGCTAATGAGTTCTATTTTGGACATACTGAGCTCGGAGCTCAAGGAATACTGTAATTCTCTTACCCCCAAGACTGGAGACCAGGCTAGAGACTTGATGAAATGGCCTTCCTCCTCTCCCCTAAAAGGGAGGAGTCTGGTGTTCAATGAAATTGTGCTTCTCTTCTTCCAGAAGGAGGCAAGAGACTAGACAGCAGTAAGAGGTGGCAGAACTGAATGGCATTTTCTCCCCTTACTCAAAAGCAGGAAACTGGTTCCCAATAGAAAGACGTCTCTATTCTTTCCCCAGGAGGCTCGGTCAGAACACTTAGCATAGTACAACTGAATGGAGCAGTGGAGTGACTTGATCTTTTTCCTTAGGAATGTTACATTGACAGCTGTTTGGAGGATGTACTAAAGAGCAGAAAGATTTGAGGTAGAGAAAACAACTTGGAGGAGGCTGCAAAAGTCCAGTCAAGAAATGAAAAAGGCCTGACCTAATATAATGGCCATGTAAATGTAAAGAAGGGAAGGAATGTGAGTTATGTTATGGAAGTAGAACTGACAAGATTTAGGAACTTATTGGACACAGGGGCTGAGAGAGAGTGATGAATGAAAGACAATTTCCAGGATTGGAAACATAAGGATGATGGAACCCACAACAGAAATACAGAAGTGTGGAAGAATGGGTTTTGAAGGAAAGCTAATGAGTTCTGTTTTAGATGTTGCCGAGTTTGATGTGCCCGCAGGACATCCAGACTGAAAAGTCAAATAAGTAGCTGATAATATATGACAGTCAACAGAGACTAAAGCTGGACATACAGATCTGGAAATCATCTCTACAGAGATAACATGGCTCATCAAGAGAAAGACAAAGAAGAGGACCCGGAATAGTGCCTTCTGATTCATTCACAGCTGGGAACAGATATGGAAGATTAAACAGTAGAGGAGAATGAGAAGGAAAGATCAGATAAGTAAAGATAAAAATAATTAAATAATCTCGACATTACAGATCCTATTATAATGACATGCCATACAATGTAGATTCAGATGTATAATAGAAAGGGGAAAAATGTAATAAAATTTCTTTAAAGCACAAGAGATATCAAAAGACTAATATTTTTTCACAGGTAATTTTTTTCAACCTTAAAGATAACCAAAAGCTCACTTTCAAGACCAGCTGCCTTTGTCCATTCATCCAAACTTGCTTTTCTCTGACCCTCAGGAGCAGCAGAAAGATATGTAATAAAAGCAGCAGCCAATTGAGCCCTTTTAGGAAGCGTCGCTAATTCTTCTGTTATCTCTGCAACCTGAAAAAACACGTATTATGGATAAAAACAGATTTAGGCTAATATTCATAAGCATGGAAAAACTATTTTAGTAATTTTTCATGAGCTGCCAAAAAGTTCATCAATTACTACTGTCTGGCTTGCTGTACTCACAGTCCTGTTTTTAGTTCTATCAAAAAAGATACTCATCAATTTAAGTAATATTCTCTATCTCACTAGAGAAGTGTTATATAAAATTGAATGCATGTGATTAGCTTCTGGAAAAAGCTAATGAATACAATTCAGAAATAGTTGTATGTCTATATGCAGTTCAAACACACATGCATATAAATATGTGTGTGCTCACACTACGTATGTCATACTGTGTATTTTAGTTGAAGTGCAAGTTAGTATCGGGTAATAGGAAAACTGATTACATAAATATCTATAGTTTATGGTAGGTATGCTTGTTTAAAATGAAATCTCCTTAGGTTTTATAGACATTTTTACATGCCAAAGTGGGGTGAGGGGGGGACCCTTTAGCACTTCCAAGACTGCTTGGTCTCATCAACCTGGTTAATCTCTCCAAAGAAGCAAATCATACTCAACCCAAACCATCTCATTCAGAACAACTAAGAATCACGTCCTCCTATAAACACTCCATGAGGTGCTTATGCCATGTGCTGGGCTCTACCTCTCGTCATTATGTAGGTACCTGTTCTGCGTGCATTTGGCCAAGGTAGCTATGCGATGAAATGGAAAGAGCACGCTGGGCCTGGAGTCAGGAAGACCTGAAGTCAAATCGAGCCTCAGATACTACTTAGCTCTATGACTGTGGGCAAGTCACTGAGCCTCTGCTTTGTTTTCCACGTCTAGAAAATGAGGATAACACCAGCGCCTACCTCCCAGGGTCATTGTGAGGATCAAATGAGATTAGAACTGTAAAGCATTTAGCTTAGCACTTGCTGCATAGTAGACATTATAGAAAGTTAGTTATTATTAGCTATTGTTGGCCATTAATTATCCCTCATTACTGTGACATGACCAGTCCACTTCCTCTAACAGTCAGCATCCCTCAATGGCCTAAGATTGTGCTGCACAGACTTCTAGTACATATCTGATCTAATCCACCTGTTCCTCATATCCGTTTTCTTTAAGGCTCTTTCTACTTCCTCATGCAGTATACTGGAGACTGTAATGTTAGTCTACATGTGGTGCCGTTATTAACAAAATATTTTGCTGGAGAAGTCTTAACGTTTTTCACTTGTCTTCATATCAGTTTCTTTAAACTTGCTCTTGCTCTACCATATTTCATTATTCTATGAGGTGACACAGGTCATAAGTTCTCTTACCATCTACTCTGTAAGATTTTACAAATGAATTTATATTCAGAACAATGCTATCCTAGGATGCCATAGCTCTGCTTGGCAAGATCAAGTGTCTTCTGGCTGAGGTTCCTACACTCTTGTTCTTCTGTTGCCTGATTTACACTGGCTAACCTTTTAAAGAGAATAATTATCAATCAATCAACAAAAATTTATGGTGCTAACTATATGACAGTCACTGTCATAACAGCTAGAGCTACAAAGACAAAAGCAGAACAATCTTTGCCCTCAAGAAGTTTATATTTTAACAGGGAAACAACATGTAACTCTACAGGCATATATAAGACACATAAAGCAAACATAAAACAACCTTGGATGGGAAAGCTAGCAGCTGGGCAGACCAGGAAAGGTCTTCTATATAACCTGATTCTCAAGGAAATCAGGCAGAGGTGAAGAGGGAGAACCAAGAGGCAGAGGTGAGAAGAGAGAGCATTTCAGGCATGAGGGACAGCAAATGTAGGGCACAGAGATAAGAGATGGAATGCCATGTAAGGAAAGGTAGGCAGGCCAGAATGGCTAAATCGTAGACTGTATAGAGAAGAGAAAAGGGTAAAAAGACTGGAAAGATACGAAAGGGCCGAGTTTGAACATCTTTAAATGCCAAATGGGATTGTGATATTATCTCTCTAGAAATAACAGAGAGAAACAAGAGTTAATTAAGTGTGCCTGGGGGTGGGGGAATGGGGTGAGGGAGTGACAAAGTAAAGTTGATGTGTGTTCTTTTATGCATTCCTCTCAGCTTTTTAAATAGGTTAGGTGAGAGCTGTTTTCACTTCATTACACATTATCTGTTTTGGTTTGGTGTTAATTTTTATCTTTGCTCTAGTAAGTGGACATTCTGGGTACCCAAATAGCTAATTCACAGTCACCCTCTGGCAACAAGTCATCTTCACCCTTTCCTGTTTCTTACTCTCTTATTCAGGAAGTTCCCAAATCTTTTTTATTGTGGCCCTACCTACAGCCTCTTTCATACATACCCCCCTTCCCTCCATGCTCAGGACCACTGACACATTTCAGGCCCCCATCACCTGTGGCCCAAATTATTATAACAGCTCCCAAGCGGTCTCCCTGTGTCCAGTCTCTCATCTCCAGTCCAGCTACCAAAACAACTTACCCTAAGCTCACATCTGACCATTTTGCTTCCCTTCTCAAAAACTTTCTGTGGCTCCCTGCTTCCTCTAAGATGAAATATAAACAACTCAGGTTGGAATATAAACATCTACATAATCTACCTGCAACCTATCCTTCCCAGTCTTATTTCAATTTTACTCACTTTCACACATTCCATTCCAGGAAAATTAGCCCCACTCCTCTACCCCCATGCAATTCTCTGAAGTCCAAGTTCCATTGTTCACTTCTCTGCATGTGCTGGCTCTGTCCCCATTCCTAGTGTGTTCTCTGATGACCTTTAGGAATATTCATCTTCCTTCATGATGAAAATAGGTTCTATTTTCTCCATAAAGTTTTTCCTTCTTCAACCCCCACCCCAAACTGCTAGTTCTCTCTAGCCCCAGAAAGCCTGTACTACAATTATATATCTATATATAGATATATATAGATATACTCAATCCACACAGTACAGACAGTATAAGCCCTTTAAGGAAACAAACTATTCTGTTTGTTTTTGCATACTCAGGGGCTAGCAGGGCACTTTAACTGCAGTAAGCACTGAATAAATGTTTGATACAATTGTGTCATTTAACTGAATCTCAAGGTTCCAAATATTCCATTTCCCACACCAGTTTTCTAATGTTTTGACAATGCTAATGCACTAATACAAGCCTCCCTTTGCCCACATTTCCATAACAGAGAATGTTCCACTATTAATAAGAAGCTGATAAAGGCCTGAAAAGCTTATGAATAGAGCAGTAGAAGGAACTTATGTGTCACTTCATAGAATAATGAAATGTGGTAGAGGTATGGTCAGAGCACCACTTTCAGAGCTATTGCAGGGAATGCAGATTCAGAAAAACTCCTAGGAAAAACTTTTTTTTTTGCTTCTCCTATGTATTATTATTATATAAATAACTGACTAGATTAATATTCTTCTTCCTTTTGAACAAATATTATTATAATTCCCATATTTAAAATATTATTATAATCCCCATATTTAAAAAGAAATTTCATGAAATTTTATTTCAAACAAACCTGTGCATTCCATCTCTTGTGTTCTCTATCAAGTTGATTAATTAAGACCTCAGCGGCTTTAATTGTTTCCTGTGCTTTGCTTACTTCTGATTCAAGTTTAGCTGCTTCTGAAGTTCTACTCTGAAATCTGCAAAATGATTAGACTTTAATTAAAAAACTGAATTGTTAATGGATTATCTCACTGATAAATATGCAGAAGATAGGAATTTACATTAGTATACTAAGCTATATTTCAAGACATACTCTTTAGATACAATTTGTGACCAAAAATTAAGATAACAGAGATAAACTCTGAATATTGCTGAAAAATGAATAACAATATCACCCTTAAAATATGTAGAATTCAGAAACTGACTGCCTTTCCTACAATATTATCTAGCTTTCTTATATCTTCCAAGGGGTATAAGAAAACCAGAACATCAAACACAACTGAATGCAATTAATTTTAACTTGAATCTTAACTCAAGATTATGATAAGAAACATAGTACTTGACTAGATATTATCAAATATCTGTTAATATCTCTATTTCTGAGACTTCTACAATTTTCCCTTGAAAATAACAGTGAAATTATTTTTCTGAAAAGCATCCAAAATCACAGTAACAAATGTGCTCATACCACAATAGAAGGAAATGTACTATGCTGAATATCCATATTGACATGTTCTTGATATATTGATATATCAGCATATATTAATGAATCAATATATAGATATAGCAATATATGATTGATCTATATTTAGTGCAAAATGATGTGAATGATTTTCCATATTCGTAAAAAGAAAATACCTTAGGATAATAAAAAATAAAATATTTCTTTTTTGCTTTGTTTATACCCAAAGTTATATTACTGGAAATGTTTTGAATAAAATTATCTTAATATGAATAAATGTATAGCTTTGGTTTGACAGATTTCTTTCAAAAATCTAATGCATTTTTCTTCTTTCCTTTAGAAAAAAATAGCAGCTTATAGCAAATCTCTCCTAGGCTTTCACAAAAGGTATCTCTAACTTTGAAAGGAATACTGGACTTATAAAGGTGAATTTATTCTGTAACCACACCCTCCTAAATTTTAGAAATAAAATATTTTATACACTTCTAATAGTTCCCAATTAAGGTTTTCTCTTTTGTTTTAACAGTCATCGCAGCCTGTGGTAGACACATGTGTTGAGCTTTAAGAGAAACGATCATTTATTCTTCCTTTAGAAAAAGCTTTTCCCACAAACAGAAAGTGTTTTTCTATGCTAGGACAGACAAAGTTAAATGAAATGAATACCAAACAGCATTTGGGTATCCTCTTTAAGGATATAAAACATTAAGAATACTTTGGGGAGATAATGAAGCACATGTAGCTACCAAAACAGCATGGTTTTTCACTGGGACCAAAAGTACCTAAACCCTAAACTCTAAGTGAATTTTCAAAGGAAAATGAATCCTCAACATTAATATTACCATTTAATCATTTTATACTGAATTCTTCTCCCTCCCACTCTCTCACAAACAGATGAGAATACACACATTTATAAAGTGAAAGCTAAACTAATATATCCATTTGTTCTTAATAAAGAGTGATGATAGAGCAAAAGAGAAACCAGATGCTGATGGAATTCTCCACATCAACCTCAGCTTTTGCATGAAAACATCATGGGAAAAAAACCTGTTATAATTAGAGGCTTTGATGTGATTTTACTTAAACATTCAAACCATATGTTAACAATATCCAAAACTGTGTTTCCAAATATTAACTTACTTATCTTTCAACTCTGACACTTTCTGACCAACAGAGTTGAGTAAGTCTTCCAGTTTCTTTTTTCTGTCTTCAGTTTTCTTCAGATTCCTAAAACACAACTTAATTTTATACAAGTATTTCTGCTTAAAATACTGTTGACAAGGCATAAGTAGCTTGAAAAGTAAACTTACAATATGTGGTCTACAATAAAACACAAAACGATCTAACACTTGTGATTTACTACATTACCAATTTTGTTCTAGTCTGCAGAACTTATATACACTAGACCAAACATTTTATAAACTTCCACTGCTTTCACTGTGATATAATTTCATTTTGGACAATAAAACTGAAATTCTAAAATTCTAACCATTAATTATAAAAATGTTGTTTTATTTTTGCACATTCCTACTCAGCTATTTAGCCAATATTGGAAGAAATTTGTTAATATCTGTTGATATGGAAAGAGGAAATTACTAATTAATTGGAAAATTGTGATTAATATATGTCCAGGGACCATGCTCCTGATATACCAAAGCCTCTATCCATCTAAGTAGTTTAGGAGTAGGATTTTTACAAAAGTTTAGCCAGATTCTCAAAGAGGAAGACATAAAGTCACAAAAGAAAGCCATCAACATCCCTACACTGACGGTTTCATGATGACCTGATGTCCTATCACCATAGTAAAAGGAGAAAGACTATAATACAGTTTATATTAGATTAAAGATATAATATGTCTGTGTATCAAGTAAGGTGTTTTGTGATATGCATATGTATACACACACACACACACACACACACACCTTACCTGATTTCCATTTCTTTAAAATATTGAAAATGCCTATGGCCCACTTCTATACAAGACTAGGGAGAAGGCATAATGTTGACTCATTATTATGCTGAAAAAAGCAAAGGTTGCAATATGTGAAAAGTTATCTTTTTTTTAACTTACGCTTCTAATCCTGCTTGCTCTGTTTCCAAAGGTTGAATTCGTTCTAACACATGTGAATACTGGACATTGGCTTTGACCCAAGCAGCCAGAGGAGCAGCTGCAGTACTGGCACGTTTAGCATTCTGAAAAATCCATTATATTCTAATTTAATGCCATGTCATTTTCTTAAGTATTTAAACAATGTCAATGAATTCCTTTGCTTTCTGCCTAGAATTAAACTAAACAAATTTTTAAAAGAGCATAGACTATGCTTTGTATTTAAATCATTTCTATCAAGAATACACACATATGTATATAAATGTTAGTATAAAGATTTACCTACAAATTTAATTACAATTAATCTCTGAAGTGGCTGAGCCTCAAGCATGTCTTTTGAATTTTTGTTTATTCACATAATTTAAGTTTTTCCCACTTCAATAAGTAATTCATTTAACACAAGTGAACCAAATACAATTAGAAAGCCATAAGGGTCACCTGCACAGAAAACTATCTTTTTCCTCAGTGGCCAAGTTCTCCCCTACCAGTCTCACCCTTTATTCTTCCATCTCTTTCCTGGTTCATTCTCCTTCCCCAGCCTACTGCTTGTAGGCATGCCTCAGAGCACCTCCCTGAGCTCATGTCTCTTTTTATTCACTTCTTCAGTAAGCTAATAAACTCCCTGGATTTAACTGTCATCTCTATGCAAATATAAGCCATGACTGGCACAGCTTGGGTTTTCTCCCCTACGATTTCCTGGACCTTTTAAGAGTCAAGTAATAACAGAATATGATGGTCTGGGAGTTGAATTGCTCAGGACTTTTTAATGTAAAGGCAGGTACTTAAAACAGTTTAATGTTATGCTTTACCAGGACATTTAAAATAAAATAGAGCTGACTCCTTTATGGAAAACATGACCCTCTCAAGACACAGCAAGGCAGAAGGCTATGGCATGAACTTTTAGGATTGTTCTGTTTACTCATATCCAGTGGACCTGCCAGCAATACAGAATGATAACAGAGAAACCTTTTGGTGATCATCTTGTTAAGAGTATCAGAAACTGGGAGCTTTAATCTGGATGCCCAAATTTAGGAGTGGTCTTCCAAAATAATCACATATAGTGATATAGAAAAAAAATCTTAGAATAATGTTTTTAAAAATTACCTTTGGGTCAAAAGACCCTTTGTTTTTAAACAGAAGGTCTTCAACACTTTCTCTTATTTCCCTTGGAATGTTTCGAGCATCAAAAGTTGCAATATCTTCTCTCACACCTCTTTTAGCAAGAAAACTATAAATATGATTACAAATGAATGAATTTAGTTAATGGTTTACATTTTACTAATTTATTGCATAAAAGAAATAAAGGAAAATTAAATAGAAGTTTTGTTTTTCCGACAAAAAGGTCAACTTAACAAAATGGTGAAAGCAATGAATAAAGTTCCTAAATTGCTAGTCTACATGTAAATTTGAGAAGTCTCTTGCCCCTCTTATCATTCTCCTTTCCAGTAAGACTAAAGGTAGAAAATAATATAATAAAACACAGGTAACAGGAGAGCAAAAGTCATCCTCACGCTACTACTGTATGACCTGTGTGACTCTAGGCAAGTCACTTAATGCCTCTAAACTTCATTTTCATAGACATACACACATAGGAATATATTACACATTCCTCTGAGTGTGTGTGTGTGTGGGTATGTGTGTATGTGTGTATGTATCACTTTACCACAAGATTAGAACTAGAGAGGGCCTTAGTGGTTATCTCTAGATTACCTAGAGAGGCAGCTAGAAGGCCCAATAGATATAGAGCGCTGGGTAAGGAAGACCTGAGTTCATATCCAGTCTCAGACACTTAGCAGATATGGGACCCTGGGCAAGTCACTTAATCTCTCCCTGCCTCCATTTCCTCCTCTGTGTCTCAGGGTTGTTGTGAGGATGAAGTATTCGTAAAGCACTTTGCAAATGTTAACTCCATAAATGCTGGTTATGATGATGATGAAGAATAGCTGCTTCACTGTAATAAATAAGGCCACTGATTATGTCTAAGTTCCTATCCAACGCAGAATTTACTAATGCTCACCCTAAATCCTGAAGCTTACCTTTTCATGCTCACCCAAGATGTATCAAAGATTCCCATCAATCTTAAGACTCCTTCAAGAATATCTCTGATGACATCAGGTGGCATTCTTAATGAGCGGATCTCTGAAAGGGATTCTGGTTTTATATTTCCAACCGCTAATTTAGCTTCATTAACCAGTGGCTAATAAAATTAGAATAAAAAAGTACATTGTTTATTTTAAACAATAACAATTTTCATTTTTATTCCATATTTTTTTCATTTTCACCAAGGCAGTATAAGAGTATCTCAACGTCAACTTTCTGCTTTTTCCTCTAAACTCTACTTTGCTTATTTTATTTATCTTATTTATCTTGTGAATCTATCACACTCTTTTTTATATTATAGTCATTTCTGTAACTTGTTTTATCTTCCCTTCCTCGATTGCAAACTACCTGAGGGGAGGCATAGCTCCTTTTTTGAATTACATCTTCCTTCAGCATTTAGCATAAAGAGCAGGTGCAATAAATATTTTATGAACAAAAGAATAAAATGAAAATGAAAACTTGTTATATAAACAGAATACAAAATGGTCAAATGGACATTATAAAAATGGACAGCACTATAACTGCATTAGTCAGGAAAATTTAATTTGACTTGAAGTGAGCTTGTAATATTAAGGAAGCCCATGTCAAATAATGAAAATTACATTTTGGGACCATCTTAATAATTTACAATTGTATAATATAATTATATAACCTATGGGAAAACCATTTTGATGCCTGTACATTTCTAGATTCTAGATTCACATAATGAACCAACTTAATCTCATATAAACTAATTTTAGATCTTTTCTGTAATTCTGTCTCCCATTCTCCCAAGTTAATAATTAATTTTGTCATTATTCTCAATTCCTCATTCTCCCTTCATCTCACATATCCAATCAATTGCCAAATGTTGCCATTTCTATCTCCACAATATCTCTTGAATGATATCTCTTCTCTCCACTCACAGATAAGAGTCCTCATTACCTCTCCCCTGGATTACTGCAATTGCCTACTCATAGGGTCTCTCTGCCTCAAGGTTCTTCCTGCTCCAGTCCTTCCCACATACTGATGTCAAAGTAATTTTTCTTAAGTGTACATCTGACAATATAGCCCCTCTACTTAATGAACTCCAGTGGTTTTCTATTATCTCTAGCAT
This sequence comes from Phalanger gymnotis, assembly GCA_028646595.1. NCBI lineage: Eukaryota > Metazoa > Chordata > Mammalia > Diprotodontia > Phalangeridae > Phalanger > Phalanger gymnotis. Next base: position 694,690,350 of record CM053622.1, on the reverse strand, counting down.
TTAAAAAATTTCCTTCACAACTTGGCCCTAACCCATCTTGATACCCTCAATGGACAATGATCCTTATCCTATGCCCATGTGATCCAGCCAAACTGGTTTTCTCTGTGTCCTAAAACAAAAGATTGCATCTCCCATTTCCACGCCTTCGAATTTCTCATCCCACACCTGGAATGTATACCTTCCCTACTTCCACCTCATGGAATGGTTCAAGAAAATACTCAAAAATGCTACCTTCTATATGAAGCCTTTCTTGATCTCCCCCACTATTAGCATGCTCCTCCCCTCACTACCTTATCTTAAACTATTTGTATTATTTGTATTTATTCTTTTCACATTTATTCTGTATGTACTTATATAATTCTCCTATTGGAATGTAAGCTCCTAACTATGTAGGGATAGTTACATTTTTTGTACTTGTATTCTCAGCACATAGCACAGTGCATGGTACGTAGTAGAAACATCATAAATGCTTTTTGATTGACTGATTAACTGTCTTTAGCATAGATGAAGTATCTTGGGTATATGACAATAACTACCTTTTTTAAAAAAAATAATCTAAGATTCCTAAAAAATATTTAGAGTTTTTCTCAACATCTGGAGGTGCCAAAAACATCAAATTTATTTTAAAAAATTTTCCTGTGATTAAAAAAAAATCACCATCTTTAATATGTGTTAAGGTAAGCAAGATTTTCAAGCAAACTAAAAGTTTTATTTCATTTTGTTTTTAAATTTTGGAACTATCAGTAACAATACTGGCAGGTGGAACAAAGCCTTGCTAAAAATCAGCCCCAGATCCAGGCTCATTACAAGCTCATCTGTAAAATGCGGATAATAATAGCACATAGTTCCCCGGGTTGTTGTAAGGATAAAGTGAGGTATCTGTAGTGATTTGTAAACATTAAAGTAACATTTAACTAATATGTATGTGTGTATACACACACACACATATATACACAAAGTAGTATATAGCTAGTATATATACTATATATCGTATATATATAGTATATAATACATTGATAGCATATAGTATATTGTATATAGCCAATATGTGTGTGTGTGTGTGTGTGTGTGTGTGTGTGTGTGTGTACACACACAGGTATATAGCTAGTATAATTTCTTTTGTCCATATTCCTTCATATTTCTTTCACATAAATTATTTTCTCAACTTGGAGAAGGCCATCTTTGATAATGCACCATTGATAATATGTTAAGACTTTTTTAAGATAGTGCTTTAAATATCTGTAGCACATATATTAAGGCATTTATTTAACAGATGCTGGCTATATTAAATTACAAATGATTATCTAATGCGCTTTCTAAAGGGGGTCAGTGTGGCTAGTAGATAAAGGGCTGGCCTTAGGATCTAGAAAACCTGTGTAGAGGTACTGTTTCTGCCACATCCTCACCCTCAGAGAGAGAGAGAGAGAGAGTGTGTGTGTGTTTGTGTGTGTAGATGAACAAGTAATTTCACCTCTTTGTGCCCCAGAAAAACCCTCAAAGATTATAAAATGCAAAAATGATAGAGGAAGTCTCCTCACCATGAGCTCTATATCATAGTTTGGGTTAAAAAAAAAAGTCGTAAGAAAATAAAGGGAATTTTTTCAAGAAAAGCATCATACCTGTACTTCTTTCAGTTCATCATCAATTTTACTTTTTCTTTCCTCAATCTTAATGACTTCTTCCGCTATTTTGTGCTTAAGTCTTTCTAGTTCTGTCTTCTGCTCACTGGCATCCTACAGGAAAATCCATTCTGAATTAACAATCAGAGTTTTTAAATTTGTATTAATTTTCTGTGTTTAGGAAATCTTCAAGATAAATTTGCATTTAAGCAACTGTATTTTATAATTAGCAATTAATGCTGACATAAAAATCAAACCAACCACACTTAAATTCTTACAGCATAAGTTACAAAAAGCATCTACAAAAAAATATGACATTGGCAACATACTATATTTTGTATCCTATGTTGAAAAGTTGAATATTCTATTTTTAAGAAAAAGATTAGCTAAAATCACAAACACTGACAATATGTTGTCATTCCAAATAAAAATAAATAATAAAATGTCTAAAAAACATACATCTACATATTATATTAAGGGATTCTTTGAATAATTGCATGTTCTATATCCCTATAGATGAATAAGAAATAGAAATGTAAAAAGGCAATGGGTATAAATACTAGCATACCTAAAGAATTAATTTGCATTTTATTCCATACTAAATCACAAAATTAATGAAAATATTTTTTAAAAATTAACTCTTGTTAAAGTATTTAGTGTGCCACTTAAAGGCTTCTACAATCTGTCTCCAACCTACATTTCCAGAATTTCCCACTATTTAAGCTTCCAAAGCTTATGTTTCATTCATGCTTGTCTATGAATATGCCCTAGTTTCTGGCTTCTGTACATGTGATGTTTTCTCTAGCGAGAATTTACTTCCTTTTGCCTGTTGAAATTCTACCCATCTATCCAGGCCTAGTTCAAATGTCCCTTCCCCCATAAAGAAAACTCTAATCTTCCCAACTAAAATTAATTTCTATGTCCTAAAATCTTCCATAACAAATGTTTGTTTCCTGTGTGATACTATATTATACTTATATTTCAATGACTTTCTTATGTCACCAAATAAGGCTTGACAAGGGATTGACTAGATCGAATGATCAATCTGGATGGGTATATCTCATTCAAAAGGAAGAGGATAGGTAAGCAGGGATAGTACTAAATAGAAAGAAATAGTAAAAGTGATTTTTCTTAAGTCTGACCAGGTCACTGTTCTTTACAACAAAATCCAACAGTTCTCTAGTGCCTCTAGGCTCAAATACAATGTTTACATTTTAAAGACCTCCACAACCTGGTGAAACAACCAACCTACCTTTCCAACTTTATTATACATTATTTTCTTTCCCCCATATACAGTTTCATTCTTTTCACTTGTAAAGTGCCCGGCACATAGTAGGCACTTAAAGATTACTCTTTGCTCACTGACTTAAGGATTGATATACACATCTATACACACACATACATATATGTGCATATATGTATGAGTATACATATATATGTATATATTCTATCTCCCCACATATAACCTCCTTGAACACTCTTCCAATTCTGTTTTTATATAACCAGAACACTAACACAATCAGTGCTTAATAAATGCTAGTTATTAACTGATTAGATAAAATTTATCTGGGTACATAGACTGTAAAGTACAAAAGGAAGTGGCAATGACAAAGAATCAGAATGGGAAGGCCTGGCCTAGTGCTTAGCACAAAGTAATAACTAATAAATGTTTTCCTTCATTAGTTCATTCATTTATTTCATGTATCAATGCATTTATTTATTCATTCATTCGTCAAGCATAGACCATACCAGACTAACCTTATTTCTCTCTTTTGGCATAGCTCCTAAACTGATAGGTCAGGAGAATGCTTTGAACATAGTAAATAGTTTTAGGAAAGCATTTAACAAAGGTTCTTCTTGTGATATTCTTGGAGAAAAGATGGAAAGATATGAACCAGATAATTAGCTAGATTCAGAACTGGTTGTATGAATGTACCCAAAGATAGGTCATTGAGGACTCAATGACATCTAAGAAGGAATTCTCCAGTAAAGGGCCCCAGAAGTTTTGTTATTTTTCAGGTCTAAAGTTTTGATACAAACAATATTCTTACAATGAATGATTCACTAAAAATTACATAGGGAATGTTCTTTCTTTGAACTTATGTATTCAAACTAGGTATTACCTGCATTGACACTGTGATCTCTTGGAGGGCAGCATCTGCTTCATCTTGCTTTGTTTTAAGTAATATGCTTTGCTCTCCAGCTTTCCTATTCAGTTCATCCACAAGAGCTTTAGCTTCATTAAGTTTAGACACACCAGCCTATAAAAATAAAACTAAATATTAATTGGGAATACCAAGAAATAAAGGAATTTTACCAAAACACAAATAAAGCTCAATTAATAAGTTTCAATTTTAGTTTCATAAAGTTTCAATTTTAAAAGCTATCATCATACAGCACTAGCTCTTGTTCTAAGGGAAGTCTATACTTCATTTCTATTTGTAATCATTAATAAAACTATGGCAATCACTGTTTTTAAAAGTATACAAACAAAAGTTCAGAAAGAATACAAAGAATTTTTAGAAGAATCAGATATGAAATAAACATCCCTTTTCAAAAATGGAACTAATAGGTTAGGATTTCCTGAAGAGCAGAGAAAAATATCTATGATAATCAACCTTGACTGAATCTAAGGATAGGAGGGAGAAGATAATGGAAAAAGACAGGAAAAACTGTTCACTGGGGAATCTAGTCTTTCTATATCCAATAAACCTATCTATGCCCTATTCACACACTATTCTCCTAACTTGTTATCTCTCCTTTCTGTGCTGCCATTTCTCTAGAAGTTTGAATATCTGGAATCTTCTATTCCAAGCTAGAAATGGTCGGTTTCTGATCAGTGCCTCCCAGTTTATAACCCTGGAAAGAAGGGAAAAAAAGGGAGAGGAGAGAAAAGGGAGAAGGCTATTTAGACCCACTTAAGAAGGACTCTTAATCTCCTTATAAAATAACAGAATCTGCCTTGATCCCTGAACCTTCTTGACAGAGTTACCCAGAAGTATGTAGTAAAGATGGACCTAGGAAAATTTGGAGTAACGATGCTCCAAGTCACAAAAGGAGATTGGCACACAACCACAAAGATTGTAAAGTAGTCCCTCTGCACAGCATTACTTCTGCTGTGCTCAAAATCCATTGGTGACCCTCCTGGAGGGCACAATCCCATTGAAGTGAAGGGCACTGTTGGGCTGCAGCTGCTGCCCCAGCATCCCTCTCTCATTGTCTGTTCTAACTTTACCCTCCAAGCTCTCTTAGGTGTCTCCAGGTATAACATGTGGCCTTCCCTTAAACTTACAAAGAGAGGACTTGTTGCATTCAGCATTTATTAGGCTGCTCGATTCTACTACAAAAGCCCTTTAGTTGAAGCAAGAGATCACAGTACCCGATGCTGAAGGAAAAGTGATCACTTCTATATTTCTACTGCACGTGATTTCATCAGTGATCACGCAGAAAAGATCTACAGGGTTTGAACTTACTTAGAAACTTAATTTAGCCCTATATAAAGTCTAGCTGTCAGACAAAGGAATGTAAGGTCCTTGAGGACAGGAACTGCTTCATTCTTTGTCTTAAAATTCCAAGTGCCAACCACAAGGTAGGAGTTTAATAAATGCTTGCTGATGGACTGGCGGGTAGAGAAAATGAAAGTAAGCTCTTGTAGAGCTAAGGTCATAAAGTTAATTCTTCCATACCTAGGAGGCTTAAGTTTCTTTGAAAATCAGGTATTAACTAGCCTAGAAATAAATTATGGCTTGTTTCCTTAACAAGCATATCTAGAGCTTTGGAGATAGAGATGTTGTCTGAGGGTACAAAAGAAAGAAACCCCTAAGTTGCTTCAAAAGACACTAGGTATCAGTTCCCTTTACAACTGCACAATTTCAGGAATAAGAACAATCTAAGCAAAGAAAGGTGTCTAAAGGCACACAAGTTTGTTTTCTCGAAAAGATAATCTGGAAGACTATCGTTTGATTGCAAATAAACTACCAAATTATTTAAATGATTGTAAAAAACGGTTTATTGGCAAACATGACCCATAACATTGTTTGTTAATAACTAGATGATAATTAGTCAAAAAGTAGGCATTTGAGTTCCTCAGAAATATCAATCTCTGAAGCCCAAGATCACCACACAGTGGCCAAATAGAGTAAATGTTCTTTCATTGAGAAAAGTATAAAAGGAGTTTGAATATTAACTAGTGGCAAAAAAACCACTACGTATATATCTATATCTATATATATTATGTATATATACACATACATATATATACATATATACACATACCTACACATACATATGCGTGTGTGTGTGTGTGTGTGTGTGTGTGTGTGTGTGTAGGTATGTGTATATGTAAAATTCAGCACACCGGTTGCCCGAAAATAATTCATTCCATAAAATATGATGTCTACTGTGAAAATGTTACTCAACTGTCAAAGCGGTTTATTTAATCCTTCTATTTCATCTATAAATCCAAATATTCAAAGTTCTTGTGTCCAAAATAACTGTAATAAGATGTTACTAATTTTTCACCTGCAAATGACTTTGTCTTTTTAACAACTCAGTTTTCTTGCTACTATTGATGGCAGAGTATACACGTAAAAAGGTCATATATCGGCTCGGTGTAGCTCCATATGCTTTACAAGTCTCATGAATAGTCAAAAAGGATTTTAGAAAATCAGGATCCCCTAAATTTAAAAAAAAAGAAGTAAACGTTTTTAATCAACATCCTACCAGCACACAACCATTGCATTTTGTAGTTGGCTTACCACACCATCAAAACGTTTTTGCCAAGAATTGCACTTTGGCTATTATAATGATTATATGTTTCTACTTTAAGGCTAAAAACAAGAATTTCCTCCTTTCCAAAGGGGAAAATACACCTAAATGAATCCATATATAAATTCTCTTTCCCATAACTTGTTACATCTTTCTTTTTATGTCGTTCTTATACTCACTACATAACTTTTATCAATAAACATATACAAATCAGGAGACATTTTGAATGCAATAATGCAATTACAACATTTGCAGTTCTACAGTGTATTAATAAATAATAACTCATGTTTATATAATAGTTTGTAGTTTGCAAAGTGCTTTCTTCACAAAAATCCCAAACCCTTCAGGCAAGAGTACTATGTAATGTACCATCATGAAGCAAAAGAAAAAAAAAACTTTAAAAAATCTTTATCAGTTCCTAATGTAGGATCATAAGATTATATAATCTAAATCGAGAAGAGAAGAAAAAACAACCAGTTCAACCCCTAATTTTATAGATTTAAAAAAATGAAGAAGTGATTGACTCAAGATCTCTCCAGCAGAAAGCAGCGAAACTTTGACCGGAACCTAAATTTCCTGATTAAAACACCCATGTTCTACTAACATCATTAATTAAAAGCAAATTAGTTGAAAATGTTCAACATTGTACATAGCTGCTTTTGTTTTTTTCTCTAAAGTACACCTCAAGATTTTTCAATAAAGAAGAGCATTATTTAAAAAAAAATAATACCCACATGATTCATTAAGCATTAAATAAATTAACTTATAATTTATTTATTTACCAAGAGCCAGATTCTCATACCATTAATTTAAATAAATATATAATGGGTTTAATAGATAGAGTTAGCTAGAAAGAGAGGGAGAGAGAAAGAGAGAGACAGACAGACAGACGGAGTCAGAGAAAGACAGCGATAGACAGATACCGACAGATATAGATATATTTGACTTATTTTCTCATCTGAAAATTTCAAATTAGCTTATTATAAGTGGTCTCAATTCTATCTTCCTTGTGTAGTTTCATTTATTTTCTAGTACAAGTGAAAGGCATAAACAATGATAGCTTTTTAGATATGCAGTGCCAAACAGGAACACACACTCCCTCACTCCATTATATCCAATCAATTGCTAAATCTTCTCAATTCTTCTGTACATCTCTCCTATCTATTCCTTTCTTGCCAACCTCATTTAAGGCCCTCATCACTTCTCACCTGGATTTCTTTAAAAGTTTTCTAATTTCTCTCCTTGCCTCATCTATCCTCTCTCCCATCTGTCCTCTACATAACTGCCAAAAGTGACAGTGCTAAAATACAACTCTGACCATGTCACAACCCTGCTCAATGAATTCCTGTGACTTCCTGTTACTTTGAGGATCCCAAACCTGCCTCCCCCTTACCTTTTCAGACGTATTTTATTTATTACTGGGCTTTTTAGTACAGCATGGTGGCCTCCTTGCTATTCTGTAAACTTGGCTCTCCATCTCCTATCTTCATGCATTCAACCCTACCTCTTCAAACCCAGAGTTTCCTTCGATGCTCAACTCAAACACCACATCCTCCAGGAAAGCTTTCATGATTTTTCCAGCTGCTAGCATTTACCCTCCAAAGTCATCTTACATATATTTTGTATGTACTTATGTGCATGGTATCTCCCCCAACAGAATGTAAGTTCCTTGAGATCAGACACTGTGTCATTTTTGTCTCTTTATCCCCATGGTGAGAACACAGGCACAGTGCCTGCAATGTGGAAGACACTAATAAATGGTTTTGACTAATTGTTCAACACAGGCAAAAGTGAAAGTTTAAAAGAGATATAGGAAAAAGTAATCAATCTCTTTGATTAAAGACAGTAATCACTGACTTTGAAATCCTCCTCAGGGAGAATACCAGATTCCCTTTCCCAGACTTCCTCATGAGAGAAGGATGGTCAAAGGGCTGTAAAAAGTAGCTATATTTTTCTATAGGAGACCTAAGTATAAGCCAAACTTTACTCCAGAATGCACTGAGAATGAGAAAATACTGTACAGACCACTAATACTAAAATAATTTGAAGGTCTCAGAAGTTTTTTGCTTCTATGTCCTTAGTACAACTAAAATTGTTTAGTTTTTAAATGAATGTTTTTAAATATAGTTGAAGAAGCAGATTTGATTTATACATTTAGGATACACTATGAAGTTGGAGATTACTTATTTTGTTTTAATTTTTCACTTATGCTAGTCTCCAAATTAGAGTTATGATAACTTTCTCTGAAATATTACCAATAGGTTTTTTCTTTTCTTCTCTTCTTTTTTTTTCACCAGACTTTTCTTCACTGGATATTTCACTGAATAACATTTCAGGTATCTAAAGTTGAAAAGATGATTTTTGAAAATTCAAAATCAATATGAACAATATTTAGGCAAAGATAAAATGAAATCAAGACTTTCAAAAATATAATAACAGTTTTCTTCTACAACTCACAGATTAACAGGAAAAAAACTGAATAGTTTTCTTTTCTTTCTTCGTTTTTTTAAAGGCTATGATGTCTCCCTATCACACCTAAGCTAGAAGGTGGAAGGGTGGAAGTATAGTGGCTGGGACCATATTCAGCACAGAAACTTTTACCTGCTCCGTCTCTGACCGGGGACAGTTTGCCCTACCTTAAATGGCATTCACAATGCTGGTATTGAATTTAGCTAAAACACCCAATCCAATACCTTTTTCCTTTGTTGCTAAAAAACTTAATTTATCCACGAGTACTTATCTGATCCACCAACTTATCTAGAATTTAAATGATCCACCAGCATCAGCCTGGCAGAACACCTGGTCCCATAAATTTTTAAAAGAAAAAATTTCCTTGGCAAGATATGTGACAACAGCTGCATGAAGAAATGGCAACTAGGAACCAATTCCAATAAAAGGACAGGGAGCAGATCTATGATTTCTCTGACATAGGGAACTCCCAAGTGAGGAAACTCCTTCCTCCAGTATAGTTTGGCATTTCTATGAAACTTATACTCTTAGAGAGTTGCCTAGAACTCTGAAAGATAAAGTGACTTGTCCAGGGTCACACCACCAGAGGGTTTCAAAGGAAGGACTTGAGTTTAGGTCTTCCTGGCTTCAAGACTGGTTCTCTATCCACCACAGTACACTGTAACATACAGTATGAAAATTATTAGTCTGCAAAAATAAAAAACCAAGGAATTAGGAAATGACTTGGGTCTAATTTGAAAATTATCAGTGAAAAAGTAGTTGTTGCAAATAAGTCATAAAAATCATACCATAATAATACTGGAGTGTTTCTCATAGCATTTAGCCAATGAAATCCCTTTATAACATGCAGAGACAGAATACAAAAGGAAGAACATGGCAGAATTTCTTAACTTTTGATTAAAAATAATTATAAGTAATTGGGTGCAATCATTTTTTTAAATTTCTAATTGTAAAATGATTAGGTGATTAGGGGGAGGCATATTTGAGAAAAGATTATTACATATTAATGTATTTATTTTTATTTTTAAACAATGACACTAATACTGCAGGTCCATTAAAAGTTATGTTTTTCAAGAAAATTTAAGAGACTGACATTTATATTCTACCTTAGAAGATGCCACAAAAACTTGTTTCTTTAGGTGAAAATAATAGTGATTTGCCCTGGTGATCAATAATCTGAAAAGCTATACAAACTTCAAATGATTTATTTGATCAGATACCTTCCACTTATTTCACATTAAACAACAACAAAGAAAGAAATGTGACTTGATTAATGCTATTTCATAGTAATTAGACATTTTGAACATATGTATTAGTCTTTGAGTCAAATAAACAATGTAGTAAACTTTTCTTACTAATTCTGATGATTCTTAATAATTATTAATGATTCTGACATTAAATCTCTAGGTACACTCTCAAAGCAAAATCAGTGTAAATAGCCAAAGTTTCAGTGTGGCATTTTAGAATTATATACTACATCTTGTTCCTTTAAATTCTGTGGAAAACATTCTTCAGGATTTATCTTCTATGATAAAAAGGGTCTCTAAGGAAAATTGTTAACTGGGAAATGGTTACCACTCTTTCCTCCTAATTCAGAGATAATCATACTTCTGAAACTGGCCCCAGTCTGTCATAGCACACTTTTAAAAGGTTTTCTAAGCATGATTTTCTCTTTTCAAGTTTCCTACACCTCTTCCTAATTCCTCTGTCTCAGCTGAGAATCACACCTCTTACTTTAGTGAGAAAATTGAGGCCATTAGACTTGAGCTCCCTATTCCTCTGTGTTCTTTATCTCAAAACCCTCTGATATCATCCTCCACTCTACTCCTTTTCCTCAGTTTCTGACAATGAGATGGCCCCTCTCCTGCCTTCTCATTTACTCTATCAAACTGTTAACTCCATGATCCCTCTAATCTTCAACCTCTCCCTACTACTAGTTTCTTTCCTACTGCCTTCAAATATGCTCACATCTTTAAAAACCTTCACTAGACCCTACCATCCTCTCCAAGATAGTGCCTTAAATCACTCTTCCCCTTTTCAGCCATACTGAAAACTATCTAGATTTGCTGCTTGCACTCCCTCTCCTTTTACTCCTTAACCCTTTGCAATCTGATTTCCAATTTTATCACTCCACTGAACTGCTCTCTCTAAAGTCACTAATGATCCTCAATGGTGGTCTTCTCTCAGTTCCCAGCCTTCTCAATCTAGTACTACATTCAGCACTTCTGTCTTCCTCCTCTTCCTCCTCCTGCATACTCTTGGATTTCTGGGTGTACATGATACTGCCCCATTCTCATTCTCCTCCTACCTATCTACCCATATTTGGGGGATAACAACAACAATATTTATGTAATTTTTAATATGTGCCAGGCACTGTGCTAAACACTTTACAAATATTAACTCATTTAAATCTCAACATAATACTCTCTGAAGCAGGTACCATAATCATCCCCATTTAATAAATGAGAAAACTAGGCTGACAGAGGTTAAGTGACTTGCTCATGGTCACACAGTTACTAAGCATCAGAGGCTAAATATGAATGCCTTGAGCAACTAGACTCCACCGCAATGCCAGATGCCTGAAGAAATGTGTGCAGAAGAGCAGCAAGACCAGCCTAGCTCACCTGTTTGGCATTCTAAGTCTCCTGTACAAATTCATCACTCACACCATGCCCCTTAACTACAGGTATGTGCTAGGGCTCTGTCCTACACCCTCTTATCTTCTACTATACTCTCTCCTGAAGATCTTGTCAGCTCCTAAGGGCTGAGTCATCTTTTCTCACCCAATAACGCACAAATGGAGAGACAAGATGCTCCAAAAGTCCTAGAGCAGTTTTAAAATTCACAGAGACCTTTGGGACACCTTCTATATCCAACCCTATTCTCTCCTAAAAACTTCAATCTCCCATCACAAATTGCCCATTAGACACTTCAAACTGATGTCCCTAGAGACATCTCGAACTCAAGATATCCAAAATTGATCTTCTTTACTTTCTCCCCAAAACCCACTTCTCTTTCAAACTTCCCTATTTCTATCAAATAGGAAATTTTCATTTTCTTGAATAAAAGAGGTCAACAGTGCCAAATGCAGTGGTTAGGTGGATAAAGGATGAGTTCTGAGAAAAAATCATCAGATTTAGCGATTAAGATTCCCTAACCTTATGTTATCCTGTCCTCTTCTCTGCTCATACTCCATTGGTTGCCAAATCTTGCCATCTCTACCTTTCTAACATTGTTTTCATCTGATCCATTTTCTCTACACACACTTTACTTTAGGCCCTCATTGACTCTCATCCATTATTCAATGGCTTCCTAATTGGTCTCTGTACTCCAAAAGTCTGTCCACACTCCAGTCTATCCTATACACTGCTGCCAAAATAATTTTTCTTAAGCACAGATAAGATTATATGTCACCTACCACTAAGTTACCTCCATTGGCTTCCTAGGATAAGATGTAAACTTCTCCTTTTAAGTTTTCACAACCTAGCTCCACCCTTTTAGCTTCATTTGACAATATTCCCCATCCTTCACTCTGAAACCCAGCCAAACTGGCTCTTATACCTGTTCTTAGCACAAAATACCCCAACTCCCACTGATTGGTGGAAGGGCATTCTAGGTAATGGAAGCAGTGTAATTAATGGTGCACTGGCAAATGTTTAACTAGAACGCACTTCCCCCAATCTGTCTCAGACCTCTATTTCTTCAAGATATAGTTCAAGCACCCCCTTGAAGCTTTTCCTGATCCTCCAACATCTAGTTCCCTTATTCTCAAACTAACGCATGTTTAGCGATGTTGTATTTATTCTAATTTAATCTCTTTATATTCATTCTGTATATATAGATATATTTCCTTGTCATCTCCCCCTCAGAATGTCAGCTCTTTGTGGGTATATGTATTATATTACCCATTGTATATTTATGTTAGTGTCGGCTATACTGCCTGGAACATAGTAGGTACTTATTATTTGTTGTCTGATTGAATTTGAAAAGAATCTAAAGATTAAATGATTATTCTGACGTGTTTTCTTCTCATTTTTCCATTATATTTTTATGGCATGTTTATCATTATCTGTAGCCATCACAGATAAAGAACTTATTTAACACTTACTAGATACCAACTACTGTGACAAATACTTAAGATACATATACCAGCAAGATACTTCTTTATAGACATTCTTTTTGTTATTCAAAGAGAGAAAATTGAAAATTGTTGTCTATATGAATATCTGTAAGTTATCTATGTTTCGGTTAAATTATTATAACAAGAACTAAATCAACATTGTGAAAACTGTGGCTCTCCTTAAAGAACATACTTTTGTACGAAGAATGTTCTCATCTACTTTTCACAATTTTATTAAGTGGCAAACCTACCTTTTTCATACTGTTGTCTGACCAACTCTCCATCCACAGTACCTGGCATTTCTTATGTAGTGCAGGATTACTCTCACAGTTTATTGTAAAATTTAAGCTGGCAGAATCCATTATCAAGACTATATGCAAATTCTGCTGGATCTCTAAAGAATTTAAAATTTAAAAATTTAAATGATAGAAAAATTTTAGGATAAACAGGTATCTAAACATTTTGGATATACTGAGATTATTGTTTAGGAACCTTTAGTAAACTACACAACAATCAAAGCTTTCAGAAAAGTCCATTACAACCTAAGCATTCAAATAATTTTCAAATGAGGTAAATATTTTATTTTTTTACATGAAAGTAAGTGGGAAGGTCAAGGTTCAAAGGACATTACATTTATTTTGTTCTTATTTAACTCTATACTCTACCATATTCCCCAACATTTTATGTACTTGTAAAATGTCTAAAAGAGAGCAAAATACATAAAAAATTAAATTTATATAAGCTTTATGATAGTTATGAAATCTAATGAACAAAATAATGTTTAATTAAAATTTGCTTATTTTACATAATTTATATTTTTTCCTATTCAATGAGCTATTAATCTATTTTCCTTACTATAGGTAAAGTAATTGAAGACTGGTCCAGTAAAGCCATCCTGTGAAGCCTGATCTTTTAAAGGAGACAGTAAGGGTTCTAACTCTTCAAGAGAGTACAGTCCAGGAACTTCACCTACAAAAAGAATGGTACAGTGCATCTTAATTAAGCTCAAGTGCATTATTTAATCCATACAGTGTTTTTTTATACTGAATTCTGAAAGTTATTAGTGTGAACCTTTCCTTCCCAGTACCATTATTACAAGTTCAGATATTTATCATCTCACACGTGGACTATTACAGTAGCTTTCTAAATGATTTTTCTATCTCTAATCTCTCATCACTCTATTATATCCTGAAACTACTCCCAGGTTATTCAAGACTTCAGAATTAAGTGATTTTGTCAGTGTGAGCATTCTTAATCCAATGTAGATCACAACTCCTTTCTTCTTTGGTGGACTGTCTTCATTGGCTACCATGACTGAAAAATTTATCTTCTGCAGACTTCCTCACAATGAGCCTCTGAATTTGCTAAGGTACTAATGCAATAGATGTATAATAGATAAATATGATCTATACTTCAAGTCTTTCTAGATTGGTAAGCAATGAATAAAATGAATGAATGAAAAAGCATTTGTTAAGCACTTACCAGGCAAAGGGCATTGTGTTAAATGCTGGATATATAAATATAAAAGATAGTAATTGTTCTCAAGGAGCTCACATATGAATGGGAGAGACAACATATAGGATTTCAGCATCATCTAATGAAAATGTCTAATGGTCCTTGGGGCACGGTGGTGAAGTAGTTGCCTCTTCTTTAACATCATTCAATGATCAAATCACACCAAATGTATTTACTCTAACAATATAGTCTTTGAAGAGGGAAAAAGAATCATTTACATGCCACAAATGAGGCATCAGAGTAAGCCTTTAGTGGAAGGATTTTAGTAGAGTCTTAATGCTAGATTAATTTACCTAAAATATTGGCTTCCATCCAGTTTAAAACAACAACAATTCAAAAATCTTCAATGGTTCCCCATTCTCTCCACAGTAAAATAGCAAGGCATTCAAGGCTCTCCATAAGCTGACCTCAATCTATTTTTCAAGTTTTCTATCTTTTGATTTTCTTAAAATGAAACATTTGCTAGTGCACCATTAATTACACTGCCTCCATTACCTAGAATGCCCTTCCACCAATCAAACCCTACTATTTCTCAAAGCCTAGATAAAGTCCTAAAACTCCTATGAAGCCTTGGTTTCTATCATCTGTCTCAAAATGATGCCTCCCTCCTCAGAACTCCTCTA
This sequence comes from Phalanger gymnotis, assembly GCA_028646595.1. Taxonomy (NCBI): domain Eukaryota; kingdom Metazoa; phylum Chordata; class Mammalia; order Diprotodontia; family Phalangeridae; genus Phalanger; species Phalanger gymnotis. The sequence continues at coordinate 694,675,237 of CM053622.1, read as the reverse complement.
GTACTTACTGCTAGCATTTATTCATTTAGTATTCATATGGTGCTAAAAACAACACTAATTACTCAAAATAGGCTTTGAGGTTTCTGATTTGGTCATTAAGAAAAGATATGAACAAATTTTTGGAATCTTTAATCAATTCAAGATATGTTAATAAAAACTGCCTTGATTTGAATGCAAAGAAACTCAACATGGGACTATTAGTACTTTTTAAATGAATTTTTTTCAATCAACAAAAATCTATCTTTTCCTTTCACTTCAATTTAGAAAGAAAGAGAAGAAAAATTCCTCTTATACTCATGTATAGTTAAGCAAAATAAAATCTCTCCGTGGCCATGTCCAGTGTTATGCACACATACATACATAAGAACACACATCTGTGTGTGTTTATATGTATATGTACATATATATCATATACAGAAATAGAAACAGAGATATATCTATGATGTCAATCTGTACTCTACTCTTGGCCTTAAATACCATAGCACATCGGAGCTGGAAGGGAATTTCTAAAGACAAGGAAACTGAGGTCCAGAGAGATCGAGTGATATGTCCCAAGGCCATACAAGCTATTAATGGCAGAAGTTAAACTCAAAACCTTGCTCTCTTTCCCCTACATCATGCTGTCTTCATTATTTAATTTAACATATATTAAACCTACAACACATGAAGGCTCTTTCAACCTATATTGTTTGTTATTTCAGAAGTAAAAATGCTTTTTTCTATGTACTTCCCACAGCACTCAGTACAATGCTTTGCACATGGTAGGTACAGACCCAGTGAAATTTTTCCTAAAAGATAAAGTTCAGTAATAAAAAAGAAAGTTCTTGAAAATCGCCAACATGATTTTATTCTTCTTGATCCTGACATTTCTCAAAATGTAGAGATATCTTTAATGTACAAATAAATTTTTTCTTAAATATAATTTCCTCAAATTTTATGTCTTTAACTGCATGTATTTTATGTATTTAACTACATTGACTTAATGAAGAATTATATTCAAAGGAATTTAAGAATTACAGCCAGAGGATAAGGAAGAAAAAAGGAAAGAAAAGAAAAAAAAGATTACATCAAGAATACTTCACATCATGTACTTGCAAAATTACGCCTTTTTGAACAACAAAAATTCCCTACCCACCTGAAGATAAAAGACTGTTGATCATCTCTAAGAATGTAGGGTGCACAAACTGATAGTCCTCAAGAAGTAAAACTACTTGCTGAGCTTCAATGCCTGCAAGATGCAGTACCTGCCAATAGAGATACATTTTTAGTAATCAATCAATCAATACTGATTAAGCACTCAGTATCTGCCAGGCACTGTACTAGGATCTGGTGGCATATTCTGGACTTTAAATAGACACAAAGAAATTTAAAATTCTTAAAAGTCGTACCCTGCGACATATTTCAAAATTTGATTTTTTTCAGTTTAGATCTGTGATTTCATAAGCATAGAGAGCTCCGAGTAAGTATACTCCTACCAATGCCAATCCTCAGTTGCTCCACAAACATATATTCTTAGGGAGTTACCCTGGACACAAAGAGGGTAAGCAGTCTAGGTCACTCAGTATTTCAGAGGTGGTATCAAAACCCAGATCCTCCTAACTCAGAAGCCAGCTCTCTGTCCATTATGCCAAGTTCCTCATCAACTGACACTATACTTAAGAATCATAAGCAGAGGCAGCTGGGTGGCTCAGTGAGTAGAGTACCGGCCCTGGAGTCAGGAGGACCTGAGTTCAAATCTGGCCTCAGAAACTTGACACATATACTAGCTGTGTGGGCAAGTCACTTAAGCCCAATTGTCCTGCCAAAAAAAAATTAAAAAAAAAGAATTATAAGCAGATTGATTCAGATATTTATGTATTTTTATTTTTTTAATTTTTTTACTTCAACAAAATTAAAAACTAAATAATGACAGCACTAACGCTATAACAAATTCAGTCTATGGCTAAATTTCATAAATATGAAAAACAAATCATATTATGTTTGAGATATTAAAGCAACACCTATAGTTTTAGCTCTGCTCACTCTTCTAAACTGTACTTACATATCCATCCTCTTATTTATTTCATATGCCTACTTGATAGCCTATCATTTCTCTGCACTTCTATTTTACAAAGCAAAGATGAGGTGTTTTTCAAGTTTTAAACATCATAATTTAAAACTCATAACGAAATTCAATGTAAAAATTAAAATTAAAATTCTCTTTGTAAGAGACTTATAAATGTTCCCTAAAAAGCATTTCCACATGTTCTAAGAGGTTAAATTGTATAAATTCAATCAGCATTAAAAAGCAAATAAAAAAGCAAAAGATAAGAAGTTACTCACATGTTTGAGATCATTCTTAAATTGCTTCAGCTCATACCCTCGAGAAATCTTGGGAGAAATCAGCACAGCTCCATGCATATGGCTGACTAACGAAGTGATAGTCCGACGCCCCACTCCACTGCGCCCAGCTAAGAGAAGGGATCCTCCAGGGAAACTCAGCACCCTGTCTATCCTAGACATATACTCCAGAACTTCTTGGAAAAGCAAAATATCTAAGTCCTGGTTATCTCGTCCATAATGAATAATGCCCTTTGAAGAATCATAAGAGAATATTTATGTAATTATGTCCCAATACAAACCAATTTCTAACTTTTTGCAACCAGCAGAAATAAAGAGTGATAGCTGTCATCTCCCAAGCCTATTTTCTGTCAGGTACTACTGCTTTACATGCTTATCACAGAAATGTACCCTAGGATAAAATTCCAGATGCTTTCTTCAAATATCTTGTGATATGGAACACTATTTGAACAACTTCTAAATACAGTACCAGTTAACAGAAGTTACTCAGTTAAAAAAACAAACAAAAAAGGAGCAGCTAGGTGGTGCAGTGAGTAGAGCATCGGCCCTGGAGTCAGGAGGACCTGAGTTCAAATCTGGCCTCAGACACTTCACACACTTACTAGCTGTGTGACCTTGGGCAAGTCACTTAACCCCAACTGCCCTGCCCTCCCTCCCCCTGCAAAAAAAACCAAAAACATTTCATACCATTTATGTGCAATGTACTGTGCTAGAAATTAATGAAGACATCAAGGTCTAATATTCACTGTCCTCAAGGCATTTATAGTCTTAATATAGGATAATGGGATATAAGACAGTTACTTGAGTAACCACAATATAAACTATAATGTGAGCATATGAAAGAAGTATATATGAAGTATTATGAAAATAGTGAGGTGACAGAGAGAGATCAATGTAGTTAAATTGGGATGGCCTTCTTCAAAGATGTGGCATTTGGGCTGAATACATTAAACCCTCACAAATTACCATCAGTTTTTAGAAATCTAAATTATGTACATGTATAATTTAGTGAAATAACACATGTCCTAGAAAACCACCTAAATGGCTTGAAAATCCTATGCAAAATCTTGCCCATGCCAATGTTTCCAAAATTCCAATACTCTATTAAATCTCTTGAGCCAGATAGCAGTGTTCTAAGAACCAGACTGAAGCTGAATGGGAAATCAACATAAATCACAGGGTTATGGTTGGCACTGTAAAAGACCTTAGAGACTTACTTTTCCAACCCTCTCTTTTTATAAATATGCAAAACAAGAAAAAAGAAGGTTATATAACTTGCCCAAGTTCACAAATGTCAGAGTTGGGATTGGAACTCAGTATCTCTGACCCCAGAGTCAGTGTTTTTCCCACTATGCTATGTTGCTTCCCTAAATCATATACTTGCCCTAGGTTAAGGGTACAAAGAATGAAGAACATGGAGAGAAAAAAAAATCAGTAGGTATGGAACATGGTTAGCCTTATTGAATTATTCTATCACCCACAGAGCTTGTAATTTCTATTCTAGTCAGTTTCCATAGTTCTTCCCAACACAGATTTTTTTAAGTTGATCCCTACTGATATAAAAGGTTTGCCATCTGTTTTACCATCATTCACCTTCTCCTTTAAAACTAAATTGAAAAGGAGAAAAAGAACTGCAGGAAGTACTCCCACATCTCATTCAACACTCATCTTCAATGAAATGATATTTTTAAAGCTATACAACTAAATGCTTTTGTTCACTTTGCTTGAATCTAGATGGTTTCTCCCTCTCCAGAGAACAAACTGTGAAAAGCTAGGGGTTGTGTTTAATTTGTACTTTTATCCCTAAGTACTTCATATAACTGAATTGGATGCTCAATAATTATTTTTAAATGCTACTGATGATGACCAAATTCCAAGTCAAATTAGCAATTCTTGCCATACCTTTTTAATAACATCTCTGAGATCTGTAGAATTCAATTTTCCAAGTGGTTTTCCATGGGGAGGTAATGGCTGTCCTGGTGCTGTTCTCGCTCCTGCATCATGTCGCGCTCCCCAGGTTACATAAAAGCTATCTACAGAAATAAAGATGTCCAAAGCAATATGAAAATAAAGCTAAAATCACTGGCTATTGTGATCTCAGTGGTGTCATATTTTTCTTTCATTATGTATTGCTAATAACATAATCATGATCCAAGCCATTTCAGCAGTTTTCAGATGTATCCAACTCCTCACAGCTCCATTTGGGGTTTTCTTGGCAAAAGATACCGGAACAGTTTGCCATTTCCTTCTCCAGCTCATTTTATAGATCAGGAAACTGAGGCAAACAAGGTTAAACGATTTGCCTGGAGTCACACAGCTCACACAGTTAGTAAGTGTATGAGGCCTGATTTGAGCTCAGGATAATGAGTCCTCCTGACTTCATGCCCAGTACTCTATCCCCTGTACCACCAAGCTGCTATACTATTTAAAAAACAATGTAATAAGTATTCTAAACTATCCCTAAAATATCAACAGTAAAATTCAAGCAATAAATTTTTCTAAACAATACAATTCCATGGTATTTTAAATGCCTGTGTATACCAAAATGCTCAACATTAAGATACAGGTAGGAAGAAGAGATGTAACCCCTGACAAGTCCATAAGCTCTATATGCAAGCTCTAATTATATGAACCCTTAAAACTAAAGAAAAACATTCTTGAAATCGTTCTGAAAGACACTATTTATCATAGCCATTAATGGCCATAAAATTAAAGGGAATTTCATACCATATCAGAAACCATGCAGAGGACAATCTCGAACTTAATTTCCACGCCAAAAGAAAAGTAGGAAACTAGTGTGAAACCAGTTAAAATAAATTCAAAGTTTCCAATTAATTATAACCTGCTCTAAAGAAAAGTAAGAAAACACTGGGGCTTGAAAAAGTACCATTGAAACAAACAAATGGAAACCATATCAATTGAATCTGGAGAAAACATAAACTTTGATTTGCTTCAATAATGAACCTTTTTATTGGGGGGGGAACCCACATTCAACATATAAAATGTTTATTTACTAACAAAAAAATAAAGAATTCTCTAAATTGAAAAAAAACACAGAGATAAACGTTATAATCATGGATCCCTTCAGGGGCCCTCAAAAGATACCAAATATTAGGGATTTTACTTATCTAGAGCACATAACACTTATCTTGTAAGACTCTGATTACTTTAGACTCTAATTGCATACTTAAAGAGACCCCACTGCCCCAAGCAAAACAGAATCTTAGTTCTGAACTTAGAATTAAAGATGCCAGTCATTTAAGATCCAAAAAGTCTTTCATTACTAAGGCAGAAGGAGCTAGTAACACAGAGAGTACAATATAAACTGTCATTAAGCTCCAAACTAGTGCTAAAACAATATTAAGTCCTTTCACAGCTCTAACTTTCTCAATCATAAATTCCAACTGGATTATTCCAAACCCACTGATATAGAAAGTCTCAAAGTCCACCTAGACTTGGCCCTCTCCTCAACTCCAAATCTTGGACTAAACCTGGACAAACCCTACCATACATCACTGTTAGTTATCAAGTGTACAGTTAGTTTTTGGTTTTGTTTTTTCCCCAAAAGCACAGAGATTGGCATAAAGCCAAGATTAGAATAGGTAACAATATTTCTAATTTAATGTTAGAGAAGAAAAATACTATCCAGATATTATAACTAGAGATAACCATGGAATCTTACCTTTTACTTAACATAAAGTTAGCAAACTTATTTCTTGTAGAGAAAAATGACAGAGGATCTTATCTTTCAATGCAAATGAAATCAAACATTTACCGAATGCCAACTGTGTGAGAGTAATTTCATAGTAAAATAATTCCATCCTTTGGATTTTTAAAACATTGTTACTGAAGATACAATAAAACTTCATATAATTTTCTATTCATATAATTTTTGCTATTTTTTTTCCACAATCATAGACGAGATTGGTCAACACTCAGTAAACAAGAAAAGTCAATCCTATTTCTAAGTATGAAAATTATATGAAGTTTTATTGTTTCTGGAAAATTTATTAGAAGTATGGAGATATCAGCAGATTCAACCAAAAAAGGAAAAAATCTTAAGATCTCTCTCATACATAATTGATAAATTTTTAACAGTAATTATATGTTACAGTGTATATTTTTAGCATACATACCTGCCATATTATCCAATATATCTGAACCCCAATCTCCTTGGAAGACAGATGTTAAAATACCATCGAACAAGTGGAGTTCCTTTGCACCAACAATTTTGTCACGAAACAAACGACGAGCTTCATATGCCACAATTTCTAGCACATAATCTAGTGGATGATTTGATGATACTAAAAAGTGCAAAATAGTTTTTCAGTTGCATTTTAACAAATATTTTCAAAATCCATAATCTCAAAATAATGTTAGATATAATCAAAGAAATAAAGTCTACATACCAGAAATGTGGCATCAGAGAGATACAATGAAAAGGAAAAAATTTATTATTTTCCATTTTATATGAAAGTGTGTGCATATTCATTCATCATATGTTAGCTGTAACATTATTATTCACTTAATCATTTCCATAGAGTCAGCTACCTTTCAAGGATTACTTAAGTAGAGATGTGAATAAAGGCAGGAGAATAGAAAAATACGACCTTTTTAAGGTCATCAAAAACACTAAGAAACTATTCTATGAAGATAGCAGCAAATAAGATTTCCTACATTCTTTACCTGCAATTTTCACTACAACTATTTTTCATTATATTCCTGAATGCCTCCCAGAAACCAACATGTGCTAAAAGAAATAGAAAACTACTATATCTGGCATAATTATTTTTACCATATTATATATCATCATTTAAATGTGCTTAAAATTAAAAGCAATTAATTTAAAAGTTATTTGTTATGCAAAAATATAACCAAACCTTAGCTACAGGGTACATAAGCAAAATAATAACTTTGTAGTTTTCAACTATGTTCTTAAAAGTCACAGAAAATACCTTGACAAACAAAATACAAGTAAATATAAACTTGCCAGCCTTATTTAATACATATTTGTGAAAACAAAATATAAAATACTCTGATACCTGAAGAAAAAAGTATGATTTCATAGCATGAAAGGAAAACTTACCTCCTGCTAAATCATATCTGAATAATCCAAGAACCCACTGAGTAAGAATGCAAGGAGTAAACAAGTAATGGCTATAATCATCAACCGTAAATTTGGCTCGTACCTGAAAAGATAATTTATTCTTTTGAATATATAATAAGAGTACTATGAAAACTTTTAATACTGTCGGACCTGTGCCCACAAAGAATCATTTTTAAGTTTTACAAAAGTTATTTACTAGACTACGTCTCTAAAGAATTCAAGTGCCTGAACTGGTATCAAATTTTTGAGACATTAGGTTTGAGGTATAACGAATTTCCTTAGGATATCATAAAAATTTAGTTTAATCAAACCTCTTCTCTAATTATATTGCCAATAAAGCACATGTGTCTGTTTCAAGAGTCACTATTATTATTTTGGTCCTGAATACTTTATATCAGAATAACTGCAAAAATTCTACAATGGGACTTATTCTCCAGTCTTTCCTCCCTCCACTCAATTTCACACAATATTTACAGGAACCATCAGCCATAAATACCATCTTAATCATGCTATTCCTCCGCCCAAAAAACTAGAGTGATTAATTCTTACCTTTAAGGACAAATTCAAATTCTTCAACATGAGTTTTAAGGCCCTCAAACAACTATATTCCTAATATCCAAACTTCTTCCTACTTCAGTGTTACAACTTCACACTTCATATTACTCAATAGAGGGAAGTGTACATGGTGAAAGTATTTGTGTGTACATATATATATATATATATATATATATATACACATACACACATATGTATATACAAATGTGAGTTTGTGTGAGTACGTATGTGAGAAAGAGAGAGAGAGAGAGAGACAGAGAGACAGAGAGAGATTGCAGACTGGTTTAGTTTAAGTCAAGAAGCCCAGAATTCAAGTTCCTATTAATCGTATGCCCATGGGTAAATCATTTTAACTCTCAGTACTTAAGGTACTTTTAGATTCTTTTGGAACATAAGGTTCAGAGAGTTGCCAGTGCACAGTGGTGCTGAGAGTTTCCACACCAAGTGTCCCCTACAGCAATGAAGCCAAAATTGTGTACCAAAGGAAAAGGTACATGTAATACATGAAGGTATTTATATGTATATGTATATAGACATGCATATTTACATGTACACGTGTGTGTGTTTATGTGGCAGCTAAGTGATGCAATGGATATGGCACTGGGCCCGGGGTCCGATAGACCTGAGTTCAAATGCAACCTCAGGCACTTACTAGATGTGTGACCCTGGGCAAGTCACTTACCTTTTGTTTGTCTCAGTTTCCTCATCTGTAAAATGAAGATAAGCCCCTACCACCCAGGGTTGTCATAAGGATCAAGTAAAATATAATTTTTTAAATTTAATTCAATTTACTTATTAATAAATTTTATATAATTTTATATAATTATATATTATATAATTATAATATATTATATATTATATATATATTATAAATATAATTATATAATTATACAATTAATAAATTATAGTGGATGATAGATGGATAGATGGATAATACATATATTTATATATAATATATAATAATATATTATATAAATATAATAATTATATAATTAATAAAGTAATTTAATTAATTTAATTATAAAATAAAATATAATAACTGTTAAATGCTTAGGTCAATGCCTGGCATGTTTTAAGCACTGTATAAACATTAGCTATTATGCAACCAATCAATCAACATGTATTAAGTGCCTACACTGCTGCTACTACTAGTACTACTACTCCTACTCCTCCTCCCACTAATGATGATGATAATTAACACAGTATAGCACTTATTATGTGCTAGGTGCTGTTCTAAATAATACGGATACAAAAAGAGGCAAAAGAAAGTCCCTAAGACTCACAGCTCTTAAACTTATTCCCCAATCTTACTAAGACCTCCAATACCTTCACCCATCAATACTTCCTTACTTTCTCAGGGCATTATGCCTGTTGACTTCACGTTCCTCTTTTTCCTATGTTGACTCTATTTCAACTCTACATTCTCCTCTGTCCACAAATCCCCTCAACCCTGTCCTCTGTCATCTCTTGCCAGACCTCAGCCCTGGATTATTCTCACCATTCAACTCTCCCATCCTCCTCAAAGGCTGCTAAATGGAACTAGAAGAAATCTCACAAGCATCTGAGAACATTCAAGTTGTGAACATTAACTGGGCTTTCTTTACTTTCTTTACTTTTCTTTTATTCCTCCTTAATCTATTCTCTATCTCACTCCCCATAGAAGCTATTCTAAAGTTCTTACTGAAGACCACTGTACTCCATCAGTACTGTATGAGAACTGATAGTGAATTACTGATGTGAGAACATTAATTAATGTATCTGTGATGCGGTGTTCTTTCCATTATAAAAGAAATGAAAAAATTAATACCAGTGGATTTATGGTTAAGTCTGTTTGCTCTAACAGATGCCTCATTTATGAAAGCAAAACCAGAGACTTCATGAATTCAACACTTACATGCGTATATGAATTGCTATCATGAAATGATAATTCTTATGACATAGAAATAAATAAAATTATTTTCAAAATAGCAACAAAAGCAGCATTATCAATTTTGTCTCAATATGTAAGTTCTTTGGATGATAGTGCCAGTCAGTCAGTCAGCTAACAAGCATATATTAAATGCCTACTATGTTGCAGCAGGCATATTGCCTTTTAAATGGTGAGCTTCTTAAGAACGTGGACTGCTGTTTGCCATTCTGGTATCCTCCGTCCCTGCTCTCAAGAAGCTCATAGTCTAAAAGACAATATGCAAACAATTATCTACAAACAAGATTTTACAGAATAAATTGGGTATAGTCTCAGAGAGAAAGGATAAAGATTAAAGAGGACTGGGAAAGGCACTTTTTTTTGAAGGTGAGAGTATAACTGAAATTTGAAGTAAAACTGGGATGCTAAGAGGCAGAGATGGGGAGGAAAAGCTTTGTAGGAATGGGAGACAGCCAGTAAAATCACTCAGAATTATGAGATGGAGTATCTTGTATGAGGAACAACAAGAAGGCCAGTGTCATAGGATTGCAGAGTACATGGAAAGAACTAAGATTTAAGAAGAGTGGAAAAATAGAAAGGAGAGATTATGAAAGTCTTTAAAAACCATTTAAAAATTGGTCTTGGAGGCAAGGGAAGTCTTGGAGGTAAAGGGAAGTCACTGGTGTTTACGGAATATTGGAGATGAAATGGTCACACACGCATTTTAGGAAAATCATTTTAACAGCTGAATGGCGGATAGATTAGAGAGAAAAGAGATTTGAGCAGGCTACTATAATATTCCAAGCATGAGGTGATGAGGGACTGCGCCAGATGGAATAAAGGAACACCATGTGTGTGCAAGTGTGTGTGTGTGCGCGTGCGCACTCATGCCTGTGATATTACAAAGGCAGAAATAATAGGACTTGACAAATGATTGGATATTCAAGGTGAGAGAGTAAAGAGTCAAAGCTAATACCTAGGGTTGTGAGCCTGAGTGACTGGAAAGTTGGTGGTGCCCTTGACAGTGATATGGAACTTAGGAAGTTAAAAAAGTAATGGAAGAATATGAAAGGCTGTAAGTAGAAGTTCAGATATTACAGGGTAACAAACATTTTAAGAAAGACAATGGTTTACAGTTAAAGAATACACTAGAAAGTAAAAGCCAATTCTCTCTTTTAGTTTCATGAAGGGAGGATTTAGTAACTAGCACTACCCTGTGCATGTTTTGTTCGTTATCACTGATGTAATTATAGGAAAATAGTCTGATAAAGATAGCATGCAAAAGCATGAAAATTAGATTTATAGATCTGCTATATCATAGGGATTTAAATTTATTTACACCAATGTTTAAAAATTAATTAATGCTTGCTAGGTTACAGTTCTTGTCTTTCAATTGCTCCCTCCTCTCTTTATAACATCTGTTGTTTTTGTTCAGTCGTTTCAGTTGTGTCCAACTTTCCATGACCCCATTTGGGATTTTCTTGACAAAGATACTGGAGTGATTTGCCATTTCCTTCTCCAGCTCATTTTACAGATTAAAAAAACTGAGGCAAGCAGGGCTAAGTGATTTGCCCATTGTCATACAGCTAGTAATTGTCTGAGGCCAGATTTGAACTCAAGAAGATGAATCTTCTGTCCTCCAGTCTCAACACTCTATCCATCGTACCTGCCCATATAATGTAACATAATCTCCTAGAAAGTTTAAAATGTGAGTCTCAAGGAGCAGAGCCAAGATGGCGGAGTAGAAGCAGGAACCTATTGAGCTCTCCCCCCAAGCCCCTTGAAATACCTGCAAAAATGACTCTAAACAAATTCTAGAACAGCAGAAGCCATGAAATGACAGTGAAGCAGATTTCCAGCCCAAGACAATCTGGAAGACTGATAGGAAGGGTTTATCACACCGTGCTCAGAGCAGAGCACAGCCCACCCTGGACCGTGCCAGCACAGATAGGACTGGAGCAGGCCTCAGGGCACTGAATCACTGGCAGCTGTGGCAGTTTCCAGACTTCTCAACCCACAATCGCCAAAGACAGCTTCAAAGGTCAGTGGGAAAGCTCTCTCACCTGGGTGAGAGGGGACCGTGGTCCAGTCACTGCCACAGCTACAGCCCCAGGGCAGTGGCAGCCACTGCCACAGCAGCAGCTGCTTCTGGAGCTCTCAGCCCACAGACAGCGGAAGAACTGAGACAGTGATCTGTGTCGCAGTACTGGGTTGCGGTCCTGGGGTGAGGAGGAATGCTGGCATGGTGGAGCTAGTAGCAGCTGCGGAGAGGGAACCCTCTTTGCATTTCCATGGCAGAAAAAAAGTGCTTTTGGTTGCTCACAGACCACAGTGCAGGCCAGGAGAGAGGTAAACACCTTTCTTTTGATCATTCCACTTTGGAGGAACTGAGAATTTACAGATCCCTAGAGATATCTCTGAAAACAGCTGCACAAAACCCCTGAAACTTGGGGCCGTATACCACTTAACAAAGAGCTCAAAAGTCAAATAACTGGCTGGGAAAATGAGCAAACAGTGGAGCAGAAAAGGAACGGGCACCTTTCAGAGATTTGGTGTATAGCACTGCATTTGCTCATCTGGGTCAGCACACTCGCAAACACCAAGACTGGTTTGATAAAAATAACGGGGAAATTCTGAAGCTGCTCAATGAAAAACGGGAACTCCACAGGATTTACCAGCAGGATAGCTGATCCATCTCTAAGAAGGTAGCATTTAATTCCATCAAATGTAAAGTACAAGCAAAGCTTAAAGAGATGCAGAATTCTTGGCTCAGTAAGAAGGCATATGAAATTCAGTTTTATGTTGATAGTAACAATCCAAACTGCTTTTATGATGCCTTGAAGGCTATTTATGGGCCAAAGACCTATGGTGTATCTCAACTACTCAGTGCTGACAGAACCACATTGATTAGTGATAAGGATAAGATCCTGGAGAGATGGGCTGAACACTTCCATAGTCTTCCCAACAGACCATCATCAATCAATGCTGAAGCCACTGACCATTAACCTCAGGTTGAAGTCTATCCCTCCCCAGCTGAAGCTCCAACTGAAGAAGAGGTTTTGAATGCCATTAGGCTCCTTTCATGTGGCAAAGCACCTGGTGCTGATTCTAGTCCAGCTGAGATTTACAAGGTAGGAGGTCCATGGCTCATACAAAAGCTGACTGGAATTTTCCAGGTTATACGGCAAGAAGAGGTTATCCCCCAGGAGTTCAAGGATGCCTCCACTGTCCATCTCTATAAAGGTAATGGAAATAGATTGTCCTGTGACAACCACAAGGGGGTCTCTGTCTTAATCACTGCTGTCAAGATTCTTGCCAGAGTCCTTCTTAATAGGCTGATCCTTCACTTGGAAGATGGTCATCTACCTGAGAGCCAGTGTGGCTTCAGAAAGGGCTGAGGAACAGTTAATATGATGTTTGCTGCCTGACAACTCCAGGAGAAATGCCAGGAGCAGAACAAAGGTCTGTGTACAACGTTTGTAGATCTGACCAAGGCCTTTGATACTGTTAGTCATAAGGGCTTATAGAAAATTATGTCAAAATTGGGTTACACAGAGAAGTTCATCAGCATTGTATGTCAACTTCATGACGATGCCAAGTTCTAGATAATAGGCAATGCTCTCATGCCTTCCCAATCACCAGTGGAGCGAAACAAGGTTGTGTGCTTGCTTCCATGCTTTGTAGCATGATGTTTTCAGCCATGTTGTCAAATGCTTTCAATGAGGATGAACACAGCATCAAGGTCAGCTACCACACTGATGGTAAATTCTTCAACTTGAAAAGGCTACAAGCCAAGACCAAAGTGGAGGGAGTGCTGGTTCATGATTTTTTGTTTTCAGATGACTGCACACTCGATGCAGCCTCTGAAGCTGAGCTGCAACAAAGTATGGATCAATTCTCTGCTGCTTGTGTTAATTTTGGCCTAACAATTAACACCAAAAAAAAAAACACAAGTGCTCCATCAGCCACTACCACACCATCCATACATGGAACCATCAGTTACAGCAAGTGGAGAAGTTTTGGATGCTGTGGTCAAGTTCACTCACCTTGGTAGTGTACTTTCCAGGGATATACACATTGATAATGAAGTTGACACATGCATTGCCAGAACTAGCTCAGTGTTTGGGAGGCTCCAAAGAAAAGGATAGGAGAAGTATTAGACTGATTACCAAACTGAAGGTCTGCAGGGCCGTTGTACTGACCTCATTGTTGTGCCTGTAAAACCTGGACAATCTACCAGCACCATGCCAGGAAACTGAATCGCTTCCATTTCAATTGTCTTAGGAAGAGTCTGAAGATCACCTGGCAGAATAAGGTACCAGATGCTCAGGTCCTTACTCGAACTAAACTGCCAAGCATTCGAACTCTGCTTCAGAGAGAGCAATTCCAATGGGCTCGCCACGTTGTTCAAATGTGAAACGTCCATTGCCAAAAAGACCATTTTATGGAAAACTCACACAGGGCAAGCGTTCACATGATTGTCAGAAAAAGCAATACAAAGACACTCTTAAGGTCTCTCTGAAGAATTTTGGAATTGAAAAAAAAAGAACTTTGGAATTGATTGTGTGACATGGGAGACAGGCTCAGCATGGCATTCCCACATCAGAGAAGGTGCTGTGCTCTATGAGCAAAGCAGAATTGAAACAACTCAAAGGAAACACAGGATGCACAAGTTTGGATTATCCACCCCGAATGTTCACAAGGACTATTTGTGCCTGACCTGTGGTAGAGTATTCCGAGCTTGTATTGACCTGATCAGCCACAGACAGACATGTTGAATCCTGACTCAAGTATAGCAATGTCGTTTTGGTCCTCTTCGAGAACAAAGGACAACAACCAACCAACCAACATGGAAAGATGATATTTGTAACTCAAGAGACCTTTCTCAGTATTAGGGTAGTTGAGAGGGAATGTATATACATATGTGTGTATGTATGTATGTATATGTATATATATATGTGTGTGTGTGTGTGTCTGTATATATGTGTGTACATATGTGTATATATGTTTATATGTGTAGACAGAAGGCACAGGTACCAGCTGAATATGAAGGGATGATACCTAAAAAATAAAATTAAGTGTTGAGAGCAATGTACTGGGAGAAAAAGAAAGAGAGAGGTAGAATATAGTAAATCATCTCACATAAAAGAGGCAAGAAAGCTTTTACAATGGTGGGGAAGAGGGGGGAGGTGAGAGGGAATAAGTGAGCCTTACTCTCATTGGATTTGGAGCCAATAACATACACACTCAATTGGGTACGGAAATCTTACCCTACAGGAAAGCGAGGGGAAGGGGATAAGAGAGAGGAGAGAATAGAAGGGATAGAAGAATGGGGGAAGGGGGAATCAGAAGCAAACGCTTTTGTGGAGGGAGAGGTCAAAGGAGAGAACAGAATAAATGGAGAGCAGGCCAGGATAAAGGGTAATATAATTAGTCTTTCACAACATAACTGTTATGGAAGTGTTTTGCATGACCATACATGTATAACCTATATAGAATTGCTTGCTTTCTCAATGAGGGTTGGTGAGGAGGTAGGAAGGGAGAGAACGTGGAACTCAAGGCTTTAAAAATGAATGTTGAAAATTGTCTTTACATGCAACTGCTAAATAAGATATACAGGCAATGAGGTATAGAAGTCTATCTTGCCCTACAGGAAAGTAGAAGAGAAGGGGGGATAAAAAAAGGGAGAGGGGGATAATAGAAGGGAGGGCAGATTGGAGGAAGGGTAATCAAAATGCATGCTGTCCTGGGGTGGGGGGAGGGGAAAGATGGGGAAAAAACTTGGAATTCATAATGTTGTGGATGTGAATGTTGAAAACTAAAAATAAAATTATTTAAAAAAAGAAAGTTTAAAATGTACAGTGTGATCAGAACAATATTTTTTAATTCAAAAAGAATGACTTTTACTAAATAACAGGGAAAATTATGGTTAATGATATGTTGTAAATTATATGTTGTAAATTCTACTTAAAACACTGTCAGATATTGATACATGTTACTAGATTATCACTTTTATTAATGAGAAACTTCTTCAGCAGCTGCAACTGCCCTTAAATTCGGGGAGTCAAAGCTAAACAAGATGAGATGCTATAAAATATATCAATCTATCATATATACAACTCATAAACTTAAAAAAAACACAAAGCTGTAAGAGACAATTCAGAAAAAAAGAATAAAATGCTTCTACCTGTTCATACACTTGCACCATAGATCCTGCTAAGAGATAAATCTTTGATGAAGAACCCCAGATGGAATGGGTCTTTAGATTTTTGTGCAGGACTGGTTCCAGATATGCTCCATAAATTGTTCGTAACTGATCTCTTTCTGGATAACTAAAAAAAGAGACGTAAAAATGAGGGGGAAAAACTTAAATGAATGAGTACTACAAATTTTAGGTTTCCTTCATAAAATAAAACTAGAGGAAAAGAAAGAAGAATGAACTTTAAAATATACCAATATTTGAGTATATGATAGCTATTCCCTGCTTTAAGAAAAACAAAAATCATACAACAGAAAAATTAAGGGGTAACATAACTAGCAATACTGTGAGAAAATATTGAAATACTCTTAAATGTAAAAACATGAAGAGAAAAATATCATTTGAACTGTGAGTTTAATTTTCAGAATATAGCTATTACTTACATGAGCAATGAACATTTGTAATGATATGATATTTTATAAAAATACCTTGAGAGAAACTAATAAGCACAAATTACAGCAATAGCACAGTAGCTATTCATGAGCTGCCAATAAAACATGAAAGTATTCATAAAATGCAGAAGTTAAACGACTTCATTACTTCACCTTATTCAAAATATCAGATTGAGAAAAGAACTAAAAAGTTTGCTTATTAATGAAAAAAGATGAAAAATCAGGATAAAACATAAGACATTAAATCTTGTCATAAAATGAGTTTCTATCTTCTGTCTAAACAATGGAATTCAAGTTAATAACAGGTATTAGAATCTCCCTGACGTCATCAGAGAAAAGCGATCTTCATTCACCTCCATGTGGTTCCACTGCCTCTCTTAACTTTATCTAAAATGCAATGCCACAGCCACCTGGAATGCTCATAGCACCCTTGACATCTGCACATTGGAAGTTTCCTCAGTCCCTGCTGCCTATCCTTCTAATTGGCTGGGTACTCCCAGAACTTGCATTTTAAAGAGGACACCCAGGTAGTCATGGCTTTATTACTCTCCCAGCTGCCTCTCAGGACTTTCACTACAATATTCCCTCCACCTCCCCTCAGCCAGTAGTCTCATCTCCCCCTTCCACCAAAATCATTTTTAAGCTTCCTCGTATGTGTCTTTTCCAATTAGAATGTAAGTAATTTAAGAAAAGGAACAATCTTCCTGCTTGTTTTTTGTATTTTACAGTGCCTGGAACATAGTAAGCTCTTAATAAATGCTTGTTGACTGACAGAATGACTAAGGCAGCTCTGCCTGGACCAAATAACCTAAGAAATAAAGCTATCATGTCAGGCAGCTAAGTGGCATAAATGCAGCACTGGATCTGGCATCGGGAAGACCTGACTTCAAATTCAGGCTCAGACACTTCATAGAGGTGTGACCTTCGGTAAATCACTTTACCTCTATTTGCCCCAGGTTCCTCATCTGTAAAATGAGTATAATAGCACTTACCTTGCAGGGTTGTTGTGAAGATCAAATGAGATAATATTTGTAAAGTGTTTAGAACAGTGCCTGGCACCAAGGAAGCATTTAATATTTGCTTGTTCCCTCCTTCGCTCCCCTTTTCTGGATACAATCCACTTTGAGTCATTCTGTTTTAACCTCCTTTCTTGTTTAAAGAATGCTTATTTAAGCCAGAATTTTATTCTGCATACAACTGTACATATATCCAAGTTGCCTAAAATATATTTATCACTGATTATACTAATTTATATGTGTGCGTGTGTGTGTATATATAGTGTTATATATTGTATACATATACACAAAGAGAGAGAGATCCCCTTTTCTAAATGTCTATTTCTCTTAAAAGAATTATCATCCTTCAGGTCTCCCAAGTAACCTCGGCAAAACTGTATCCCTCCTCCTCCCTCAATTCCATATCTAATTAAGTAGCCAAATCTATTTCTACTAAAATTTAGGCCTCTATTCACTGCGCCACCTACCTGCCCCTCTCACCTAAATTATTTTAACAGCCTCCCAAATGGTCTCTCAGCCTCAAGTCTTTCCTCACCCCTGTCCTACCTACACAATGATGGCAAAGTAATTTCCCTTAAGTCTGACAGTGTGGCTTTTTGACTCCATTAACTCCGGAAGATTCCCATTGCCTCTAGGATAAAATATAAACTACTCTGTTTAGCCCTTCACAACCTAGTCCAAACCTATCTTTCCCACTTCAATGAACATTATTTCCCCACCCACCTATTCAACACACACACACGCATGCATGCATGCATGTACTCACTCTGGTATAGACAAAATGAACATCTCTCTTTTCCTCAAAGGCCCCTCCATCTCTCATCTCCAAGCCTTTTCACTAGCCATTTTCCATGCATGGGACATGCTTTCTCTTCACCTCAACTACTAAAAGCCCCTCCCTTCTTTTAGCTTAGGCACTATCTTCTGCACAAATCTTCCTCCTAAACTAGTTTGTACTTAACAACTTTGTGTGTATGTATGTACATATATATATATATATGTACACACACACACACACACACACACGCACACATATACCTGTGGATCTTATTTATTCAATTTACATTTCGCATTCAATTTATTCAATTTACACTTAAGCTGTCAACATTATGTGTACTTCTTGTGTTCCCCTTTATAATATAAGCTTCTTGTGAGTAAAGATGGTTTAATTCTTTTTAAGTTAAAATCCTAATGCTCTGCACAATGCCTGACACATAGCGAGTATTTAATAAACTTCTTGACTAATTGATTAAGATGAATATACTTTAATGTATAAATATAAAATAATATGGAAATGTTATTTTATTTATTGAAAACACACAATGGAGGTCTATTCCAACATTACTGCTAAAAACAAACAAGTGAATAAGTTTATTAAAATTTCAAGATTACCAACATTTTATTTATGCTTACATTTCTACTTTTTAAAAAAAAAAACTTAGCATAGCAAAGTGGGAAAAAACCCACTGAACTTTTATTAGGAAGACATGGCTTCCAAACCCAAGTCTAACACTGATTAGTTTTATGAGCAAAGGCAAATCATAAAATCTGTCTGAGCTTCAGTCTCCTCTCTGTAAAACAGGCATAATAATACCTCCAACTACCTACCTCACAGAGTTGTTAGGACGAATGAATTCTACAAACTGTAAAAGTTCTATATAAATGCCAACTACTATTATTTACCTTAACAAAGTCCCAAGACATGAAAAGGTGCTTTAGGAAGAGCATTTGACTCATAATAAATCTGGTAAGAAGCCAATAATATAAGCATTATTATTCCCCATTATACATATGAGGAAACGGAGGCATTGATAAGCGAAGTGACTTTACCAAGTCTCTCCAGTCAGTATCAGAGATCATTTTCATATTCCAGTATCTTCTGATTTCAAGTCCAGAGATCTTTCCACTATAGCACCAAAATCTATAAATTTGTATCCAGAGTGCTTAGCACAATGCCTGACACAAAGCAGGTGCTTAAAAATGACTGCTGACTGACTAAATTCAGAAGATATCACCGTGGCATCTGCCACACACAGACTGAGTAGAGAAGAGCCTTGTTCTGATTCTCGAGGTGCTTCTGATAAATAAACCTTAGTTTCAATCTTTTTGTTGTTGCTGTTGTTCTACATTCCTACCTATAAGTGGTTTCTGAAACAAAAGAAGAAATCAAGAAAGCAACAAGATAATTTTGATCCACAGTACACAGTGCCTGGCTTATGGCAAGGATTTAATAAATGTATATTGATTGATTGATTGACTTTAAATTATGTTTGTTCATATCTTCAGTCAATGGTTACTAGCATAATAGTACCTTGAAGAGAAATTCATTTTAAAAACCTCTCCAAAAATTCAAAATACACTGAAAAAATAAACTGAGACTTACTCAATTGCACAAAGACGAACAATGGAAGTAAATCTGGTGGTGAGCTTATGTCTTCCTAACCTTCCTCCAGCTGACATGGAAGCTACCACTTGGATGTTTTCCAAACCCACCCATTCTAGATTTTCGTCATAAAATCCTTGATATGTCAGCACCTTTTCCAAAACAAAATAACGAATTTATTTAAAATACTATAAACATCCATAAGTATATAGCTTTTAAGATGTTTTCTTAAGTAATATAAAAGTATTCCAAAAGTACAGCTAACCACAATTTTCTATGTACTCCACAATCCATACTATTTATTCAAGCTTTAAATATTTTTACTTCACTGGAAGGGGCTATTTAAACCATCGCACTAATAACATATAGGTTTGAAAAATGTTTTCACCCTTAATATGAACAACAATATGTTGCTAGCCAAGAGCTTGTTTCTCTCAATACACATATTCCAAAATGAATATTAAAGTGATAAGGCAAGGACATAAACAAAGGCTTTAGTTTAATTCCTTCAGTATATATTATTGATAGTGGGGGCATGCCCCATTCCTTCGTGTGCAGGATGAAGCAAGAGGAAACAGAGGGTGTTGCATGTGAATAGAGGAGGAAGAAGAGGAAGAGGAGGGGGTTTCAGCCTTTTGTCTCAGGAAGACAAGTAGAGAAACTGACTGAGCCAACCTCAGTCACCATGCACTCCAGCTCTGGCAGGAAAGAGACTTCTTCCCCATAGATCTTAGAAAAAATATGACAGAAATCAGTGGGTCAATTAACTTGATCTAACAGCAAAATACAAGATGAACCACAGGAGAAGAAAGAAAAGAAAAAAAGTGAACATTTATTAAGTGTCTACTGCGCCAAACACTGTGTTAAGTGCCGGGAATACAAAAAGAGTTTAAAAGACTGTCCTTTCCCTCAAGGAGCTTACAGTCTAATGTGGAAGATAACATGCAAATATATGAAAAGTTACCTACAGGTTAAATTGGATATAATTAATAGGACGAAGACACTAGAATTAAGGGTTGGGAAAAGTTTCCTGTAGAAGCTGAATAGAGAAATGAATGTGATATAATCAGAAAAAATGAACATAAATGAAACAGAAATGGATGGTGTCTTCTTTAACACTTTATCAGCTAGAGATTTCCTCAAGGGTTACTCAGTTGCATAAAACATGATAAAAGAGTGAATAGTTACTGGTACATCAGGATTTCTGTAAAATGTTGCGAAAATAACACACCATACTCTACTAAAGACTATGCCTATGGCCAGTAGCCACTGTACTTGTGGAAGTGTCTTCTCTCAAACCCATCCCTCTAGTTGCTCAGTGTTACTCACTTAGGATTCTGTACCAGTTTAAGGCAATTCCATTTTACATATTGTTGGCATTCAACCTCACCTGGAAACATATCTTTTCTTTACAGCATTGTTCCTATGGTACTTGCTGTCCCTTTTAAGCAGTAATATTTTAGAACACCCAATTAAAAATGCATATGCATAGGAAATACCTATAAGCATATTTTATTCTCATCTTCTAAAGGTTCATTAAATCATCCCTAAATTAAGTTTGAACTCCCTCCATAAAACAGATTTCTAAATGTACTAAAAACTATAGATGAATCTAAATTTAGTGTTACAAATTTGTTAACGTTGAACATTTCTTTTTTTTCAGGACCTGTTAAACCGTTTTTTCTTTCTTAAATAAATAAATTCCTATTATATGACCATTCTAATATTGGTTCCTGACTATCTAATATTAATAAGACTATCGAGTTAATTAATTTTTTTTTAAATTTAAGGCTCTGAACCTTAAACTGTACACACAACTTTGTTGCAAAAGGCTAAAGATAATTAATTTTTCTTCCTTATAATGTAACTTAATATATGTAAGCAGTAGTTTTCATGGCTTGTTCCAACTGGTCATTTCTAGTGTCAGATTTTAAATTCCATTTGGCATTTAGGTACATACCCAATGGTCTGTGATATCCTTACAGCTATTTTAGAGGGGTTGCAAGGAGGTCACTGGAGACAAATTATCCAATCCCTTAGGTGCCGCCAATCCCCACTTGCCCTAAAAAGGTAGCACCTCTAAATGTTCTACTTGTGTACTGACCATGAACATTTTCCTAGGCTTTGGAAATATTAACTGGAATTTTGGTTGTCTCTGGGGATTTAAATGTTTTAACCACATGACTGAAACTCTCTTTTAAGTGCAATCATTTTAGTGGCTAATTAGAGTAATGTGCCTTAAATTCAGTTGTGATAATACTGAGCTTTGGAAGCAATATGGGCAGATTTGAATTTTATTTACATGTATCATGTCATTTTAATAAGAATTTTAAGATTTCATAATGAAAACTTATTTAAGTATGAAAAATATGTATCATTGAATTCAGGAGTACCTTGGCAAAGCTGAACCTTCTGGACAAATGGACTACCCTCCAAAGATCAGTGAAGCAGTATTATCACAACATAATTGTATTGAGATTCACATTTAAGAAACATGAACTCTCATGCTTGGCATTTGAAGTCCTTCACAATATGGCCGACCTTTCACATCCTACAATGGAACACTCTCTTTCCTGTGCTCTGTGGTCCAGACACACTGGTCTTCTTGCTATTCTGGGCCCACTACACTCCATCTCCCATTTCTGTACCTTGGCTATCCACAATGCCCACAATGAACTCCCCAGTTCCCCCTGTCGGAATCCCTAACTTCCTTCAAAACTCTGCTCAAGGACTCCCTCTTAGCTAAGGACTTTCCTGGTCCTTTCTTCTCCAGTACATTGGTCCCTCAATCATCCCCACTCTCTCTTTAATCTTGAATCTCTTCCTCTCTAATAGATCATTCCTTGATGCCTACAAACATGCCCCTGACAGTCTTCTTAAAAAGGCCTCAATTGATCTGAACATATCCCTGCTCTTGTACCTATCTATCATTCTGCGGTGCTCATCATCTGAAATAAATCATAACAGATGAATTAATTATCCAGTGGTGAGCAATGCTGTGGTAGGGGAATGGACAAAGAATTCAACTAATTTCATATTACTAGTTGGGCAGAAAGAGAAAAGTAGGAGTCAGAGATCACATAAGAAGCAAAAGTGAAGGGATAGGAGTAAATAGAAATCCCACCTATTACTAAAGGAATTAATACCTAAGGATTTAAGTGAATAGCTCTGTCCCAGAACCAAAGAAAAATTCTTCTAGTTACAGTAAACCTAGGTATTAGATTCAATGACTTTTTTTTCTCCTTTTGTTTTCTGGGAATTAGGCAAAGAGAGTGAACAGCATTATTATACCTAAATGCGTCATGGAAGCCGAAACATTTTGTTAAGATGGGTCTTGAGAGAGCTAACTACTTCCTAAGGAAAGCTATCATGAATGGTGAAAAGAGGATAAACATGTGCCTTCTTGTTCTAATAGCCTAGCCCTCAAACTCCCTACTTTTTATTCTAATAACTAGTAACTGAAGATTCTCTAACAGATCAGAATATTATTTCTGGAAGATGAGTTAAAGAAAACTAGATATTCACAGAATAGTTTAAAAATGCTTTCTATTATTAAAATAAAACAAATGAATATATTTACCTGCTGTAGGAAAGCAACGAGAGTGCTGGTTCCCCATTTATCGAGTTTAGGTAGGTTGATATCTTTTAAGTATAAGACCAGCCTTTCACAGTCTTTTGGCCTGTATACTCTACCAGTATTGGTACTGATTACCATGCAAGTCTGACTCAGTTTCTGCAGGAGATGTCGAGAAGTAGTCTGTGCACTGCAATGAACTGTAGCAATTTGAGTGGAACGGAGTTGAGAGAAGGCATATCGAAGCAGCATTCTAAAATAGATTGATACAAATGAAATTTTGAAAACAATGAAAATATAATGCCTTTTAAATAAAATAAGAAACTACCATTCTTTCTCCAGTCCTATTATAATGCCTGATCCTAGAAAGGAGTTTATATTTTATAAACCTTTTCAAAGTGTTTTGAAAGTTATGCCAATGTAACATGACCTATAGCAGATTCTAACACAGAAAAACTTCAAACATGATCCTAGTAACGGAATGAGTCTGATCTCTGAAAGACAACTTAGCCTGTACTTTATGTGGTGGATATCATATATCAGAAAAATATAAATCAGAAAAAAATAAAATTAAATTCTAACAGCGAGGAAGCAGGTGATTGCCAGTAAAGAAATCATTTCTTCATCAGCTTTATATACTCTAACCTATGATTTGTTAGGGCATTGATCATGATCAGTACCAAATTGGAAGAACAGAAATGAGTAGAGTATAAAGTTAAAATTCTGAAGAACTGACTTATTTGAATAAGCTGTTGATACCAAAAAAATAAGTAAGACAAGCATAAAAGAACAGACATCAACACTAGTGCCAATTCTTAATGATGTTTAGCCAAAGTAATTTGTTTACTACACAAAGAAACCAAAAGAAAACAGGAAGGAAGCCCTGGTTCAAAATAAAATCCTTCTAAAAAAGAAGATGGCAGGAAAAATATGAGGGACATCACTTTACGAAATAGGAAGTGATAGAAAAAATAAGTTTACAGGAAGCATGTCAGCAGATAAAATTAAAGGCATATCATCTCAAGAGCACTTAAGGATAACCTGTATAGAACAGACAAAACAAATAAATGGAACATGAAAAGATGTGTCAAAATATGTACAAATATATCACACATGTGTATATATGTGTATATAAAAGTATGTATTATGTATATATATACATGTACATATAATATACATATACACATATAATACATATGCACACACATATATGGTAGCTAGGTGGAGCAGTAGATAGGGTGCCAGGCCTAGAGTCAAGAAGATTCATCTTCCTGAGTTCAAATCTGGCCTCAGACACTTACTAGCTGTGTGACCCTGGGCAACTGGCCTCAGTTTGCTCATCTGTAAAATGAGCTGGAGAAGAAAATGGCAAGCCACTCTAGTATCTTTGTTAAGAGAACCCCAAAAGGGCTCACAAAGAGTCAGACATGACTGAATACTATTGAACAACAACAATACAAATACATATAGAGGAAACTAATATATATTTAAGAAAAAAGACTTATGTAAAAATAATCAGTTTTTAAAGCCTATAATCCTATTTCAAATGTCTGTCTATGATATTTCCTAGTTCTGTCATTTTAAAAAAATAATTAATAACTAGAGGGTCACTGAAAGATTTACATTTCATAAGCATGTCATTTATTAATCTAAAAGTTTATTTGAATCCCCCACGATTTTTTAAGTGCATTACTGAAAGTAAAATCTTCCCAGAAATCTAAAAATTAATCATTAGCAAAATTCTGACATTTAGCAAAAAGCAATTTCAGCCCCACAAAAAGAAAAGGATCTATTTTCCATATCCTATTTCTTTTCCAAGTGACTAAAATATCAAAGGACTTTCACCAGAATACAGTAATTTATTCAAAAGAAACACAACAAAAATTCTTAAATATATAAGTAAATATCATAAACTCTTGGTATAAGCCCAGAAAAATATGTCTCAGTTCACATTATTCAGTTCTCACCCTTTTCCACATCCTTCTGGTCCCACAAGAATAAAAGGCTGCTTAGTATCAGAGCCTAACCACGGTTTGAAATAATCTAGGCCTCTCTGCATGTCTGGAGTCTGAATGACCGGGAGTGTTTGGCTATTACTGAAGTCATCAGCAGTCAAATTTTCTGGTTTCTTCAATGAATAAGATGCTAAACGTCCTCTGGTTACATCATAATATGTGTCCATTGGTTTATGAGGATCTGGTGGTGACTCTCGTGCCCAGCTAAAAATCTTACGAGAAGAAAAAAAAGTTAGGATATTTACCACACAGAAAGCTGCAAATTTCAGTTTCAGGGAATTATCTTAAATACTAACAAAAATACTACTAACTCCGACAAGGAATATTTAGTTAGTAAAAATACTAAATGGGGGGGCGGAGCCAAGATGGCGACTGGAAAGCAGTAACTGGC
>CM053622.1:694633509-694648799 GCA_028646595.1 Phalanger gymnotis | reverse complement strand
CATGTGAAAATCAATGCTGAAAACTAAACATATTAAAAATAAATTTAAAAAAAAATACTAAATGACTTTTTTAATCAAAATAAAATTTGTGTCAAATATGTAATCTTAATAAGTAACTTTAAGATTCATGTTAATTTTATCCTTTTCTTTACATCCATATGTAATTAGTAGCCAAATCTTATCAATTCTGCCTCAGAAGTATTTCTCCTATTTATTCTCTGCTTTCAACTAAAGTTATAACCATGGTAGTCCATGCTTTCAGTACCTGGAAATGATATGAATTATCATAAAAACCTGCTAATCTATCTTCCTTCTTCCGGTTTGTCTCCTCTATAACCCATCATTCAGACTGCTACCTTCCCATTACATATTTGTGATCATATTACTTACTATTCAATAACTCAGTGTTTCTCCACAAACTCTCTTCCCTGACATGAGGGTTAAAAGTGAATGATGAATGACAAGAAAAATGGTCTTTTGGGATAAATATAATATAAAAAGCCATCAATACCTCTTTGGTGAGTTCTAGTCTTGATTTCATGTTAAGATTTCCACCAAGTCCCCTTATCAAGCTAATAATAAATTCTTCTCGATTTTTGCACCCATGCAAATGAGACAAACCATTCATCACAGTTCCAACCAAACTTGTTTCCACAACATAATCATTCTGCAGAAGAAAATTTGCAGAAATATGAGAAAATAAATGGCTGTAAGTCAACAAACATCAGAGGTAAAAGCTTCCAAATCCTTCCACAAGTCACCTTTAAACGCTTTTCACTTAATAGAGTTTTATCCATTAAAAATAAGGTCCAGAAGTCATTTACTTTGCATTTGAATAATTTGATATTTAAATTAAAATCAGAAATAATAGTAAATGTCTGTCACCTTGGCTACATGTCTGTCTATTAATTTGTTCTGTAGGGACCTAATAGACAGGGGTTGAAAAGGATTGATATAACATTCTAAGAACTCAGGCTGAAAAGGATTGAAATACATTCTAAGAACTCATGAATCTACAAAAATGGGCAAATTACTGAATACTAAGATCATATAAAGCTTACTTTCTTTCCATAATAATAGAAGGTCTGAAAACAGTACTTGTGTTGATAGTTATGAGAAAAAGGGTAAGAAGATAGGATAGTTAGATGGTTTTTAAATAGAGAAAGATAGATCATTTCTTTGGCGAAACTTGTCACCAATTCTGTATTCTGTCAATTATTTCTTCTGTGAAGATCATAAATTCTTCCTTCACAATTCTTATTTCTCTTTTAAACTATTCTGGAATTTTTTGCTATGGTCCCAGCTCTTTTGGGGATCTACAGGGCCCTCTGCCTCATCAGGTGTTAATTATTTTTTTGTTTTGCAATATTTATTCATAAATGTCTAAAACTCTTTTAGCTGATGTGGAGGTCATAATCTCTTCAATTATTAATATTGTCCTTGTTGGTTTATCTGTTCCAGGTCTTCAATCACCAGGAACCAGGGTGCTCGGGAAAATAGTCAAGAACCACAATCAACTAAAACCAGTTTTTCAGATTCTTCCACACTGTCCAAATCACTGGAAGAGTTCTATATGTCTCTGATCCATTTTCAGCAGTCAGCAGAACTGAATTATTATGAGCCTAGTTGCATTCAAACCATGCCAAAGCAAATCCAGCTTTCTATGGCAGCACTTAGCAGAAATTATTTCCCATAGTAGATGATTCCCCAAGAGAACCACACTAGTTTAAAGGAAGCCACTCGAGGAAACATGAAGAATGAGGATTTCTCCAGCAACCATGCCCTTACAATGTTCAAAGCCACCAACTATGCCCACCAAGGACCCACGAAACAGATCTCTTTTATACTCTATCCTAAGCAGAGTGTGTCCCAGAAACTCTTCATCCCTCAAAGGACAGCAACAGCAGCATCGGGATCTGCAGCACATCAAGTCATATCTAGTAGCCTACTTCACTGGTATCCCAGACTAAGAAGAATAGAAACATGAAAAGAGGGGAAAGGAGGAAAAATAAACCAGAGAGGCAGATGGGTTGGGCCTTAGTATTCTCCACATCCAAGAAGAAGAAACACCAAGGCAAAAAGACTTTCGGTGGTTGATATATCTTGCCTTTTTCTTATTATGTGACTATACACTGGCTTTCTTATACAAACAGTCCACTTTGACTTACAAAATAGGCAGTTGATGTTACTTAATAAGAAGTCTTTAATCAAGTTTTGTTCCTCCTGAAATCTCTGGTAATTTTCAGTCTTTTTTTTCCTTAAATATTCCCCTGTTCAATTTTGACTCCTCCTCCACTAATTGCAATTTCCCTAGGTACTAGACCTTAAAGCTATTTCAGCCTCCTCCCAAGCTACTGCCCAGAATCTCTCTGTTCTACCTAGTTGGTGGCTTAGTGGAGTGGGATACAGCCATACCAAAGATCCTAAACCAGTTTCTGTGGTTCCTCAGTGCTCTGGTTGAATTCTGAACTCTGTTATGGCTCTTAGCATCATCACGCTGCTGTTCCAACCAGAATAAGCTTTTGCCTTTCAGTTCTGTTCTTCAGGAGGATTGGGGATAAAGCTGAGTTCTATTATAAGCAGGTGGGTTGGCTTGTTCGGAGACAGGGAGGGAGGGTGCCGAATGAGGGAACACATGCGGGATTGGAGATTCTCCTTCACTGCTATTCAAGTTTTCACCTCGTTAGGGTTCCTGGTGTCTGGGACTGTGGAGAGAGCTGAAATTACTTTATCTCTTGAACATAACTACTATCTTGGAGAGATTTGAGAGGTCACAAGGATCACAGAAAATGTCTAGTCTTCCATCTGGTTAGTCATATGACCCACTTTTCTTTTTTAAAGGGTCGAGACCAAGATTAAAGAGGACTGGGCAAGGTTTTTTAAACAGGTGAGACACACTAGGAGGCATAGATGGAGAAGGAAAGCATTCTGAGCATGGGAGACAGCTAGTGAAAATGCCTGGCATCAGATGTCTTATGTAAGAACTAGCAGTGAGGCCAATGTCACTGGATCAGAGAGTGCATGGAACAGAATAAGGTTTAGGAAGAAGATAAAGGTAGGGAGGGGTAAGTTATGAAAGGCACTGAAAACCAACCAGAGGATTTTATATTTGATCCTGGAGATGATAAGAGACCACTAGAGCTTACTGAGTAAGGGGGTGATATAATCAGACCTGATCCTTAGAAAATTCACTTTGACAGCTGAATGGTAGATGAACAAGAATTGGGAGACTTGTGGCAGGCAAACCAATCAACAGATTATTACAATATTGTAGGTGTGAGATGATAAGGGCTTGCACCAGGGTACAAGTGGCAGTGTCAGAAGAGATAAAGGCACACATATGAGAAATGTTACAAAAATAAAATTAATAAGTGTTGGAAACAGATTGACTATGGAAGGCAAAAGACAGTGAGTACTGGTGGATGACACCTAGACTGTGAACCTGGGTGACTGGGAGGATGGTGGTACTCCTGGCAGTGAACAAGAGGGAAGGATTTTGACAATGAGTTAAATTTTGGACGTGTTGAGTGTAAAATGTCTATGGGACATCCAGTTTGAGATGTCCAATAGGTTGTGGGAGACACAAGACAGGAGGTCAAAACAGAGGTTAGGACAGGACAAGTACATGTGAGGATGATTAGTATAGAGATGAAAATTGAATCTGTGGGAGCTGACTGAGATAACCAGAGGTAATAATATATATGAAAAAGAGACAGGTCAGAACCCTGTGGGATACCCACTGTTAGTGAGCATGACCTAGATAAAGATCAAACGAAAGTGACTGAGAAGGAATAGTCAGATAGGCAGGAGAAGAACAAAGAGAAAGCAGTGTCCCAAAAACCTTAAGAGAAGAGAGTATCAAGAAGATGATGATCAAAAAGTGTCAAAGACTGCAACATGATCAAGAAGGATGATAGTCTTGAGAAAAGGCCATTAAATTTGGCAATTAAGAGACCACTGGTAACTTTGGAGAGAGCACTTTCAGTTATATCATGAGGTCAGAAATCAGACTGTAGAGTTAAGAAGAGAGTAAAAGGAGAGGAAGTGGAGGCACCTTTAATAGGCAGCCTTCTCAAGGAGTTTTGTCACAAAAGGCAATAGAAATATGGGACAAAACCTAGCAGGAAAGGATGGATCAAGTGAGGATCTTTTTTCAGGATGGGGGAAACAAGTGTGCTATTAGGCTTTAGGGAAGCTGTAATGGCAAGCAAAGTGGGACTTTGTTGCTGTTTTTTCTTTTGGAATGCTTCTCAGCACTAAGGCAACCAAGTGTCTTTGATTGAGCCTTGCCTTTGATTAAATCAAGAGTCTTTGATGACCTGCTTAAGTCACAAGAAAGCCTAAGTCACATGAGTTTAAGTCACATGGTTGTGATGACCTCTGACTTGAAGAAGTGTACTTATACCCTGAGGTTAGCATTTTGCTTTGAGCGCTCAATCATTGGAAGAGTGTTCATGTGATCTGGCCAGACGAGACTGTGGGTAACTGTAAAGCGGCCCCCTGGCTTTGAAAACCCAGATGTTTGGTGCTTCTCTCTCTGGTAACTATATATGTATTGCTATTGACAGATAGTTAGAAGCCCTGTCTGCTAATTTGTGTTATTTGCTCTCTTTATATAACTTCTGCTTATAATTTCTGTTTGTGTTTTCTCTGAAGTTCAGGGTACTGACTTTTTCCCCCGAACTAAGTAAATGATATATGTATGTTTAATTAAAGTGAAATTGTAAGCCCTTTAAAGTTGCTTTCCTTAGAAAAGCAGATCAAAGAACCTGTGCTACCATTCCTCCTGCGTGCTGGTGTTATTGGCCCTACACCTCCACAGCAGCTGCAAGCAGCATTGATGTTACAGAAGCAGCCAGTAGACAGGGAGAGAGAGAATATAAGTGAGTGGAGGGGGATGATAGAGGGGTCAATCTGGTGTGATAATGAAGGAAAATGGAATGGTATTGCTTGTGCATGCAGATGGGTTTGCCTTGGCAAAAGAGAAGGGTCACTTCATTATGTGAGAAAGAAGTGAAGGAGGGCAGAGTGGCAGAAAGCAACTAAATGATGTGAAATAAGGAAAAAAGAGGGAGCTCACAGTGAATGGACTCAATTTTTTTCAGTAAAATATGAGGCAAGTTTCTCAGCTAAAAGAATCGGAGGGAAGAGAAGCCCTGAGGGGTTTGAAGAGAAATGAAAAGCCTGATGTGATCAGTAGGAGAGGGAGTTAACCAGAGAAGAGTAAAAGGACTGCCTTGCCTAAGGCAGTTATGTAACATAAATTTGTAGTGGACCCTATCAGCATGGTTGGGTGGTTTTGTCTAACTTCATTTAGCAGCAGGTGTGTAGGAGCAAAGGCAGTGGATGGATTGACACTAAGAATGACAGATTCTTTGACAGGATAAGAGGGCCAGGGATTTAAGAGAAGAGGACAGTGTAGGTTTGAAATGATTCACCGAGGGGTCAAAATGACAAAGGGAAGAGAGTGAAATTAGGGCAGGGGTGATGGCCTGGGAGCAAAACCAAGGGGTTGAGGGATTGAAGATCACAGTGTTGACAAAACAGTTTCAAGTTGCAAGGTACAAGGAGAAGTAGAATGACAAAGCTTGGGAACAAATAAGGGAATTTCAGAGTTCCTAAGCATGAAAATGGGGTATTTGTGGGTGATGGTAAGATCAAGGGTATGACCAACCATACCCTTTGTGTGTGACTGAGGTGGAACGGAGGAGCAGACTGTCTCAATGAATAAACTGAGGACCTGTGAGGTGAGGGCGTTTGAGGGAGAATCAATGTGTATACTTAAGTCCCCTTGTATAAGGACAGGAGTTGAGGAAAGAAAGACTGTGAGTCAGGCACTGAATCCACTAAGGAAAGAAGGGCATGTCCTGGAGGTAAGCAGACAGTAACTGCCAGAATTTTTTTCAGGTCGTAAATGTGAATTGGGTGAACCTCAAAGGAGGAGAGGTTTAGTGATGGTGGTAAAGGAAAAACCTAGAAGTAGCAAAAGGGAGCAGTGAGTATTCAAACTCACCTACCTTGACCAGTTAGTCAGCTGGGAAAGGGGGATGTAGGAGAACAGGGAAGAGGGATGACTGAAAGTGCAGCCAGTGCTAGGAAAGGAAGGCAGTAAGGCTGTGTCAACAGGAGGGAACCAGGTCACAGTGAGAGCCAGAAGACAGAAAAGGAGTGTATGAAGGGGGAGGGATAAGGTTTGAAAGGAATGGTATTAAGACATTAGGTAGTGGGGGACAGAGAACGGAGTCTGAAGGATAACTGCCAGGAGCTAAGTATCACAGGGATGGAGAAGGTATAAGAATGAGTTCAGCTGAGGTTTTCTTTATCCATAAAGGTTTGGCATCTGAGTTCTCTCAGGGCCTTATGCACTTAAATTATTACTGTTCTCTTTAAGCAAATTTTAAAACCCTAAGATTGAATTAAGCATCTTTACTTTATCTCTCCGTGGAATTTTGTCTTTGTTTCATGGTCAGTATAAAAATGTAAATCAAAGTATGGTGTACAAAGTAACAGCAACATTTTAAGATGATCAGATGTGAATGACTTAGCTATCCTCAGCAATACAAGGATCCAAGATAACTCTGAAGGACTTATGATAAAAAATGCTATCCACCTCCAGAGAAAAAACTGGAGTCTGAGGGCAGATTGAAGCATATTTTTTTAAAACTTTCTTCATTTTTCTTGAGGTTTTGTTTGTCTGTTATCTTTCACAACATGACAATTACGGATATGTTTTGCATGACTACACATGTATAACCTATGTCAAATTGCTTGCCTTCTCGATGTGGGAGTGGGGTAGGGAGGGAGGAAGGAGGGAATTTAGAACTCAAAAGTTTAAAAAACAAATGTTAAAATTTGTTTTTACACAGGTAACTGGGGGAAAATAAAATGCTAAATATTTTTTAAATAGAAAAAAAGGAAAAAATAGGTAAACCATTGGTCTAGGCAAATTTTCAATAAACAGTAGAAAACTCTATCCTTTTTAATCTCTGTTTCTAAGAGGCAACACTTGGAGATAATTATAGTCTCTGACAAACACTGACTTAAAAGGTAGAGTACAAAGGTTTTTATTCCCTAAAGGGATGAAGTCTGAAAAAAACAAGGGAGGAATCAGTAATATCCAGGAAACTCCCTGAACTTTGGCATAGAACTGGACAACACTTTCATGTAAAAAATTATTCGAAGCTATCCAGTCACCAAGCTAATTAGATTGTAAGATTCTTGAGGGCAGTAGCTGTCTTCTCCCCTCTCCCTCCTTCTTCTCCTCTGCCTCTTTTTAAATCCCCAGTGCTTAGCATAGTACCTGGTATATAGAAGATGAAAAATAAATATTTATTGACTCTATTGACTAATTTCAAAACTGTATGTGAGCTGCAAAATAAATAAAACATGGAAAGTACAACAACTTTCTCTGTGAGCTAGTAGGGTGTATTTCATCACCCCTAGAGTCCAAAGGGAAAAATCAAGACAAAGGATTATCTAAGTTAACTCTCAGCAAACTAATGAATAACATGATTAAATGACCTGTTTAAGAACCCACTGTAAAGCCTTTTCAAAATAATCTCCAATCCAGTTTTCAAGATTAGTTCTATATTTATCAGGCTGGTTCCGCAACCAAGATTTTATCAGAGAATCAAGATCTGTCTCTTCATCACTAGAAAAAAAAATAAAACACAAACTTTAAAATGATTATACAGTCAGCAATTATAAACATTTTTAAAATAACATCATTTTTGTTCTCATTAAAATTTTAGTTTTTTTCTTCTGTTTATTTTTTACATATTATGTCAATTACTAAAGAACTAAAAGCAAAAATAATCTTTGCTTGAAGACTTCTAGTGCAGAATAGTTCCCTGACTCAAGACTGTTTGAGTTACCTGAATGAATGAAAACTTGTATCGACTTGGCTACCCTATCTCCTGGCTTACTATTTGCTGGCTCTATGCTCTTTTTGGCACAAAATGGCAAAATTCTGAGTATAGTGCCATAAACTGTACACAATCATTAATTATCCTTTCAGTTTACTTTTACCCTTTTCATATTTTTCAAGGTGAAAAGTTTGGTTTTTTGGGTTTTTTATGTAAATTGGGTTGGACCTACTATAACCACATGCAAGGTTTTCACATCTTCACCCTTTCTTCTTTTCTGGCCTTTATTTCTTACCTTTGTTCTAACAAATTAGTGATCTGATAAGACAAAGATGGCCAATACTAAGATGACCATTTCTAGATATTAAAATCATTTTTGGTTTAGGTTTTTATTTATCATCATCTTCCAGCTCTTTCCTTTCAGAAGGTATTCACATCGTATAAGATGCCAGCCATTGGCTTCATTTCTTAATATGTTTTTCACCACCTACCCTGTACTCACCTTCTCAATGAATTCACCAAATAGATAAAATATATGTTCCTGTTGCTTTTGCTGTTGATGCTATTGTTATTAAGAGATCATCTAGTTCAACACCCTCACTTGTAAATGAATAAATTCATGGTAATTAAAAAAAAATTTAAAATAACACTTTCAGCAGAGAGTTTGAGAAAAGAGCATTCCTGCAAGAGGAAAAAGTGACAATATTCTCTTCTACAGTAATTATGTAAGTTTAGTTTTTCATTTTCTAAGTAACTGTATCAAGCAAATACCATAAAATGAACAGCTAAAATTACACAAATCACTATGTACTGCAAAAAAGCTCTTCTACCACAAATCAAAACAGGAAACAAAATAATAAGCTATCTTATTTAAAATAAAATTGGGAAAAGGATGATTCATTTAATTTATTCAGTGCTACATTTTTTTCTTGCATGTGTAAAAAGAGGCTGAAGAATATATTCCCACAACATATTTCAAATATTCCATGTCTTACCTCAGAAATATCATTCCCATTCTAGATATTGTGGCTGGAGAGGCACAACTTAAGTCATGGGTTTCAAATACAAAGTTAACATTTGGGCCAAACTGAATCCTCTCCCCACTGGGCATAGTGAGTAGTCGGTTATCATCCAGTACAGAATTCAGAGACTCTATCCACTCAGGATCAATGTCACCATCACAGATTATCCATGAGTTGACATCTGTTTTCCAACCAAAGAAATAGATCCAAAACCAAAATTAATAGAAGAATCTTGAACAGGAAAGTCATCTTTTTTGTCCTTTATAATGATTGGGTTATATTCTGATAAAAAGCTACTTAACATCACTTAAGACTGATTGTAAACGGCAAAATGTGACAGGGAGAACTGTGACTTATTATGCTAATTTACATTTTATACAAACTCCAATGAAACACTTCAGAACAAAAAAATCCACTTCAGTGAGAGAATATACAGTAGTCTACACTTATTAAATAAATCAAACCTCTCAACTTTGCTCTGCGAGGACACAGAAAAAATAAGTTTTATCCTTTAAAACAGCTTTCAAATTTATGATTCAGAAATTACAAACTGAGGTTATAATTTCAGAGGATTATCAGAGCTCACATTATCTTTAATTTTAATTCCAAATACGATTTTGCCATTCTGCCTATTCGTGAAATCACCAGGATATCAGCCAAACAGTCAAAGTTCAAATGCTCATTAGCAAGTTATTTTGCATAGAGATAAAAACTCACCTAAAATAAACTGGCACCTCATTACAATACTATTTAAGGTAGAATACAATTTAGTAGAAAGAGGGAATATCTCAGCCCCTATCAAAATGAACAAAATTACCTGTGTTGTAAATGTTAAAATGGATAATACCGTAAGGGTGTCAGATTCCTTCAATGTTACATAAACTGATTTATTGAGCACCCATTCTGTACAGAATAATGTGTTAGGAGGCTGTAAGGAAACTCACATACTCAAATGATCTGTAATCTAATCTCTCTTCTAAAGAAAAAGATCAGGATCTAACCATGTCTGCTCATGCCATAAATCTCTTGGCCATGTACTCCCACTATTTCACTACCACTAAGGAGGGCACTGGGGGCCTTAATTGCATTCTACTGATATTGAAAGGAAACTACTGTAGCATCCATTAACTTTCTTTGTCTTATCACATAACAAAGCAATCTTTTTTCATCTTACATTTCTTTGATGTCATCCTCTAATGAGGTCCTTCATAGTAACTTATGTATCTGTTATACAGGGTGTCCCTAAAATCTGGAAACATATGCAAAAATGCATATTTTGAAATATTTTGAATATTAACAGACCTTAGACTCCTTGACTTCTTTTTCTGGGGTATGCTAAAGGAGAAGGTGTACCCAATGAAAATCACAGATGCAATACATTCGATTGAACATATAAAGAGTGAATGTGCTAAAATTGACAGCAGTGTGGAGTTATTGCATCAAGTTCACATGAATCTTGCAAAGCCCATCAACCTATGCATCACAAATGATGGAAATCATATTGAAAATGTTATTTGTTAATATTCCAATTAAATAAAATGTTGTTGAAAATTTCATTCATTTCTTGAAAATAGCATTTTTGCCTATGCCTCCAGACTTTAGGAACACGGTGTATAGCATGAATGGGGACCCTGCAGCCTTTAGGCCACATGTGACCTTCTAGGTGCTTGGGTGTGGCCTTTTGACTGAGTCTAGGTTTTACAGAACAAATCCTTTTATTAAGGGGATTTGTTCTGTGAAGTTTGGATTCAGCCAAAGGACTGTACTTGAGGACCTAGAAAGCCACATGTGGCCTGGAGGCTATAGGTTCCCCACCCCTGTGTTATAGTCTACTACCATGTAGCTTTCTCCATTTCCCTCTTAACAAGACTCATTTCTAATTCTTCAGAAAACAGTGTTCCGTGATTCATAGCCATATAACACCACGGGTCAAATAAAGGTATTAAAAAGAGGGACCTGTGTTTCTGGGAGAAATTTGGAGTCATTAAAAGAACTTAGCATTTCTTTCTGTTTCCACTGATTTCACCCAAATGCTTATTACCACACTTCCTCCCTCTGATTTCTGGATGACCTTATAGGAATTTTTCTTTTCAATCTATGAAGACACCTGCCTCCTTGTTCTTTTACCTACTCTGTTCCTTTTGAATAAAATATAAATTACCAAATTCATATTCCAGGCATGGATTTTATCCCATCACATGTTAGTGATATCAAATTTCCCTCCTTGCATATGGATTTCTAATTCTTCTTGCCTGTTAGCTATACTTTGTGCATATACATCTCCAGTCACGGATTTTTCTACTGACTCATTTCTCTTGCCTCCCCTTGTTTTTGTCTTTGCACTGGTCATCCCATGGGCCTGGAATGCACTTCCTTCTTATCTCTACCTCATAGCGTGTCTTCTCCTTTAAAATACAGTTCAAACACCATCCTATATAAAGGCCTCCCTGATTTCTCCACCAGCTAGCACCCTCTCTCCTAAACAATCATATATTTCCTTCGTACTATTGGCAGTTATTCATTTATTTTAAGTAGGTCTTTGTTGTCTCCCCTGATAAAAGGTAATCTCCTTGGAAGAAAGAATATTTTGGAGAGACAGAGCCAAGATGGCAGAGAAAAGTTAGGAAGTTGCCTAAGCTCTCCTCAGTTTCCCTTGGAAACAACATTAAATCAAGCCTCTAAATGGATTCCAGAGCAACAGAACCTACGAAATAAAATGAAACAATGTTCCACCTTAGGATATACTTAGAAGGACTTCAGGAAAGGTCTGTCTCAGTTGGGTAAAGGGGAGCACAGCCCAGCAAAGACAGTGTCTGGGCAAGCCAGCTGGAAGCTCTTAGCCACAGCACAGATTAGCAGACAACGCCCCTTGGTCCTGACATAGCAGGCTAGTGGCACAGCAGGCCAGCTGTGAGACCTGCAGGTCCAGCACAGAAGGCAAACTGCCAGCCCCAGAACGCCTGTCACAACAGGTGCGACTAGGCCAGGCTACCCCAGTGCAGTGGGCAAGCTGCCAGCACCTGAGGCCCCAGTGCAGAAAGCTAGGGACCAGGCCCCTGGCTCCTAGCACAAGAAGTTTGGGACAATGTTCCCTGTGCCCTGAGAGCAGAGCTCAACATTAACAGTCACAAAATAGGCCAAAAAATGGGTGAAAACAGAAAAGAAGCCTGACCATAGGAAGTTACTATGGCAACAGGGAAGATGGAAACACAAACTGAGAAGAGGACAACAACGTCAAAATGACTACATGCAAAGCCTCATAGGGGATATTAATTGGTCTCAAGCCCAAAAGGCCTTCTTAAAAGAGCTCAAAAAAGGATTATAAAAATCAAATAAGAAAGGCTGAAGAAAAATTGGGTAAAGAAATGAGAGTTATGCAAGAGTCAACAGCTTGAAAGAGAACAGACAAAAATTGACTGAAGAAAATTACTTTAAAGAATACAACTGGCCAACTGGAAAAAAAATCCACTGAAGAAAACAACTCTTTAAAAAGTAGAATTGATCAAATAGAAAAGGAAGTACAAAAGCCAACTGAAGAAAGTAATTCCTTAAAAATTAGAATTGGGCAAGTGGAAGCTAATGATTCTATGAGACATCAAGAATCAGTCCAACAAAATCAAAAGAATGAAAAAATAGAAGAAAATGTAAAATACTTAATTGGAAAAACAACTGACTTGGGAAACAGATCCAAGAGTGATAATTTAAGACTTAGTGCACTATCTGAAAGCTATGATTAAAAAAAGAGCCCGAACAGCATCTTTCAAAAAATTATTGAGGATAACTGCCCCGATATTCTAGAACTGGAGGGTAAAATAGTCACTGAAAGAATCTACCAATCAGCTCCTGAAAGAGATCCCAAAATGAAAACTCCAAAGAATATTGTAGACAAATTCCAGAATTATCTGGTCAAGGAGAAAATACTGCAAGCAGTCAAAAAGAAACAATTCAAATATCAAGGACCACAGTCAGGATTACACAGATATTAGTTGTTTCTACATCAAAGGATCAGAGGGCTTAGAATATTATATTCCACAAGGCAAAGGAGCTTGGAATACAATCGAGAATCAACTACCCAACAAAATCAAGAATAATCAGGTGGCACAGTGACTGCCTGGGGAAAAAATGGACATTCAAAGAAATGGGGGACTTTCGAACTTTCCTAATGGAAACACCAGAGTTGAAGAGAAAATTTGATCTTCAAATACAAGACTCAAGAGGAGGATAAAAAGCTAAACAGGAAAGAAAAAAAACGTGTTATTCAATAAGGTTAAACTGTTTACATTCCTACACGGATAGATATACTTACTCTAGAACTGTGTCTCTATTAGGACAATTAGAAGGAGTATACATACACAGAGGGTGTAGGTAAAAGTTGACTTTGATGTGATGACTTACAAAATTAAAGGGTAAAAAAAAGAATTGTACTAGGAAAAGAGGAAAGGGAGAGGCAAAATAGGGCAAATTGAATCACATGAAGAGGCACAAAAGATCTTTTACAGTAGAGGGAAAGAAGGGAGGGAATAAGCACTGTTTGAACCTTACTCTGGATTTGGTTCAGAGAGGGAATAAAGTAGATATTCAATTAGGTATAGAAATTTATCTTACCCTTTAGGGAAGTAGGAGGCTAAAGGAGAAAGAAAAGGGAAAGGGGGGGCTGATGGAAGGAATTAGAATAGGCAATCAGGAAATAAAACTATCACTCTGCAGATGATATGATGGTATACATAGAAAATCCTAGAGAATCAAATAAAAAACTACTTGAAATAATTAACAACTTTAACAAAGTTGCAGAATATAAAATAAACCCTTATAAAGCATCAGCATTTCAATTTATCGACAAAGCTTAACAGCAAGAAATAAAAAGAGAAATTCCATTTAAAATAACTGTAGACAATATAAAATATTTGGGAGTCTACCTGCTAAGACAAACTCAGGAATTATATGAACACAATTACAAAACATTTTTCACACAAATAAAGTCAAATCTAAATAACTGGAAAAATATCAATTGCTCATAGGTAGGCTGGGCTAAAATAATAAAAATGACAATTCTACCTAAATTAATTTACTTATTCAGTGCCATACCAATCAAACTACCAAAAATTATTTAATAAAGCTATGAAAAATAATAACAAAATTCATCTGGAAGAACGAAGGGCCAAGGATATCAAGGGAATTAATGTGAAAAAATGCAAAGGAAGGTGGCCTAGTTGTGCCAGATCTAAAACTATATTATAAAGCAGAAATCATCAATATTATTTGGTACTGGCTAAGAAATGCAGTGGTGGATCAGTGGAATAGGTTAGGTACACAAGACACTGTAGTTAATGACTATTTGATAAACCCAAAGACTCCAAGTTTCTGGGATAAGAACTATTTGACAAAAACTGCTAAGAAAACTGGAAACTGGTATGGCAGAAACTAGGCATAAACCAACATGTCAGACTGTATACCAAAATAAAGTCAAAATGGGTACATGATTTAGCCATAAAGGGTGAAATCATAAGCAAGTTGGGAGAGCAACGAATAGTTTACCTGTCCAAAGCTATGGAAATGGGAAGAATTTATGATCAACTAAGAGTTAGAGAACATTATGAAAAGCAAATGGATAGTTTTGATTACATTAAATTAAAAAGTTTTTGCACAAACAAAACCAATGCCACCAAGATTTGAAGGAAAGCAGAAAGCTGGGAACAATTTTTACAGCCAGTGTTTTTGATAAAGGCCTCATTTCTCAAATACATAGAGAAATAAGTCAATTATAAGAATGCAAGGAGGGCGGAGCCAAGATGGCGGCTGGAAAGTAGGGAGTAGCGTGAACTCCCCGCCAAGTCCCTCCAAAAACCTATAAAAAATGGCTCTGAACCAATTCTAGAACTGCAGAACCCACAAAATAGCAGAGAGAAGCAGGGCTCCAGCCCAGGACAGCCTAGAGGGTTGCTGGGTGAGGTCTTTCACGCACAGAGCTGGGAGTGGAGCAGAGCGGAGCAGAGCCCAGCATGGGCTGCAAGGACCAACTAGACCAGGAGGTGGGAGAAGTGTGCCCTAGCGCCCTGAATCAATGAGCTGCAGCAGTTACCAGACTTCTCAACCCACAAACACCAAAGACAACAGAGAAGGTTAGTGGGAAAAGCTGCTTGAGACAGGGGGATAGAGTTCACTGTTCAGCCACCTCCCCAGGGCCAGCGGAGGTGGGGCAGCTACAGAACTGCAGCTGCAGTTGCTTCTGGCCCCAGGCCCACCTGGTGGGAGGAATTAAGTGGCTGATCAGAGCAGGAGTGAACAGCCTGCTGAAGATCTAAGTCCAGGCCAGGTTGGGGGTTCTTGGGGAAGGAGGAGTGCTGGTGTGGCAGCGCAAACCCCCAAGCTTGGAAGATAGTACTCTTTAATCTACAAGCAGTAA
>CM053622.1:694595553-694633009 GCA_028646595.1 Phalanger gymnotis | reverse complement strand
TGTGTGTGTGTGTGTATATATATATACACATACATATATACATATACATATACACACATATAAACATATGTACATACACATACATAAACACATACATATATACACATAAATATATACACATGCATATTCCTTTCAGCTACCCAAATATTGAGGTCTCATTGATATTATTTTTTTAAAAACTATATATTTTCAATGATCCTTTCATATTACATATCATTACATAAGCCTTTAGGAAAGATATTTCACCATCCAATATTTCCATTTCCTCACTTGTGCATTAAAGTAAATAATATAAATTGTGTATAGGAAGGTGCACTGAAGAGTAAAAAGTACCAAAATAAGGCGTAGTGTAGATGGGAACTACTAAAATTTGTTTTTGCTCTTTTAGTTATTTAAAACAACACTCCTGTTATCTATTTCCAATTTGACCATCTAAACTTGTAATAAGATATCCTAGTTTTCTATGCTTTCTCATCAATTTTTAATTCTCAATCAATGTAATTCTCAATCAATTTTTGAATGAACTTAACCCTGAAAATGCCAATTATTCATTTAAAATACATATTTTTACTACAACCAAACAAATCTTAGGTCTTTCTAAAAGAAACAAAATGAGGCTATTTTCTTTAAGCTTTTTCAAGTGGGAAAATTCTGAGACCCATAAGTTCTCCCTCTACGTAAACTAAACTGATTCATCTAAAATATCAGATTCTACTTTCAGAAGATGTTCTAAAAGTAGATTATCAACTGTATTCATATACCTAACATTTTACTTTGATAATTTAAGGATTTGTGATTTTTGTTGATATGACCAATCTCTCTTCTAATGCAGTCTTCAACCCTTCTAAAATAGTCTTCAAGTGTTGCTGTGGTCAAATAATTCATTACCTTGCTGTCAACTTAATTATGAGTCTGTCCATATTCAGTTAAACTGGTTGTCAGAAAATAAGCTTAAGGGTTTTTGTCACTAGGTCTGTACT
Source organism: Phalanger gymnotis (assembly GCA_028646595.1). Taxonomy (NCBI): domain Eukaryota; kingdom Metazoa; phylum Chordata; class Mammalia; order Diprotodontia; family Phalangeridae; genus Phalanger; species Phalanger gymnotis. The sequence goes on along the minus strand of CM053622.1, from coordinate 694,632,029 downwards.
CAAAGCTCTTCCATCTTGACAGGATTTTCAAGCATGGGCTTTGCTGGCATAACATTCAAGAATCCAAGGTCACTTCCATATTACAATGAGGCATAAAAGGAGAAGCTCAGAAGAGGCTGCGAGAGCTTATGTTTCAATATATTTACATTATATTTCAAAGAGAATGATATATAGTCAAGACAAAAATCTGACTATCACACCTCAAAAATTAGTACTAAATATTTTTATATTACCTCATCACAGTTGAATACTAAAACTTGTCTTCCAAGAAGTCCACCCAAAGCCTTTACAGATTCAGTTTTGCCAGTTCCAGCTGGTCCATAAGGATTTCCTCCAAGACCCATCTTCATGGCTTGAGTGAGAGTTAGGTAGCACTTATCTGTCAGTGGTGTATAAACAAGCTTTGGAGCATTACCCTGTGAAAAGGGAGGTACTAAATAAAATGTTGCTGTTCTATTCAATATCTATAATTATTTATATACTATGGTTCTCTATTTAAGAAACTGCAAAAAACACAAAGATATTTCTTAGCACAAAAAGAAATTAGAAGAATTCTCTCTGAGGACACTAAAACAACTGAGATAAACCTGAAATTTATTTTTCCAAGTTATTATATTTGTTTAATATAGAATTTATAAATTAAAGCCTTGTTAATAATATGATCTCCACTCAGTGCCAAAATATGAATATTTAATAGTTTTTCCAAATCAGTCAACTTCATTGCAAGGACACAAAAGAGATCTGAAAGTTAGAAAGTTGAATAATGTTTATAATAAGGAAAATCACATCTCCCATTTCAAATTCACATAATTCTTTATCTGAAAGCTATATTAAAATTGAGTATTATTTTAGCATAATTAGAGATGAGGAAGTAACCTTATAAAATTGGTAACTTTATACTATCATCTTAACATATATGCTGATTGCAAGGGAAAATTCTATTCGGAATCCAAATTCTATTCGGAGTTTGTAAGGTTTTTCCTTGAGGGAAGATTTGAATCTCAAAATAAACTTCCTCTCTGGCTAGAGATATATTAACAACACAATCTTAAAAGAACCCAACTGGCTTCTATCCTCTTGTATGCAGTTTTAATACTGATAATGATACAAAATGTAGAAAGGACACAGCTTTTTTTAATGAACTCAACAAGTAGTTAGATAGAAAATTCTCATTTTGACTTACTGAATGAAAAGTCATATGCTAACAAAAATTAAATAATTTTAAAGCATCATATTTGACCATAACATCAGGATTCTTCTTATCTTGGTCTGGTTTAAAGAAATAAACATTATGTTCTTTCTTTAAATATAGTCTCCTTTCAACTACATTTAAGCATAAGATTTCAGAGTCAATCAATCAGCTAGAACTGAAGGGTTTACAAATAAACCCTAGGCACTCTGCTAGGCATTGAGGGAAAATCCCAAAACAAAAGGGGAACAAACCCTGCTGTTGTCAAACAGCTCAAAGGCCCATCTAAGCAAGTAAAGTGATAGAGACTGTTATCATTTAGTGACTTTAACTCTTTTGTCTGTAGAGATTTTTCAAAATATTTTTTCTTAAATCTTTTAAACAAAGATGAACTATTGTGTGTAATATTTAAAATACCTTTTTAAATTGCTATTGAATTACAAAAATAAAGCCTTTTCCTTGATGGGAATCAAGTTTTGAGGAAAATGCCAACAAATGGAGACATTTTCATGCAAATAGAAGGAGGCATAAGGGATTTTAAACAGTATACCAGACTCCAGAATAGGACTTCTCTCTACCTGCACCTTTGTAGATAAGCGCTAGAGAATTTTCTTAGGAACATCAGCATGAAGTGACTTACACCCTAGCACAGTTAGTAACGGCCAGCAATGGCATTTGAACCTAAGTCTTTCTGCCTCCTTTTGCATCACTCTATGGCACAACTACCTCTACAAAAACATTTTTAAAGGTTCAAAATGTTCCTACCTGATATTCATAGGTGTACTGGAGTTCAGAATCCACCATCTGAACATAGCATGTTTGTCCATTTTTCATATAGAACCTGACTTGCTTTTTCCAAACCCAGTCTTCTGTGGTATGAATCTGTACTTGATTTAACTGCTTCACTATATCAATATTATGGACAATGTCCAGAATAAGTGCTTTAAGTTTGAGTTCAAGAATCCCTGATTCTGTACACGAATGAAACATTCAAGAGAGAAAATGTTAGTTCATGGGTTTAACTTTTATAACCTTAAAAGTGATGTAATCAATCTGGCAATTCAACTCAAAGATTTTAAATTTTAGAAATGACTGTTCAACAATAACCATATTAATTGCTTCAGCCAAGGTTTACATTGACTTTTATTTTCAAATGCAATTACACCAGAAAAATATATAACTATTAAGTAATCACAAAGCTCCAATGGGAGAAGGATTGAATTAAATAATCCTAGATTTGAATAGAGGTTAGTTACTGAAATGACTTACTATGAAAGCTGGTTGAGTCTAGTCAATAGATAAGTAAAAGAGACTTCTGAATTAAGAAACGTTTATGGCACTGAAGCCACAAATATGATATCATTACCAATTCAATAAGGCAGGTAGGGAGCCTACTATGCTAGACATGAAATCTTATGATGGGTTAAAATGCTAGTTCTACCAGGAGAAGACGTACAAAGTAACATCCAGTGAGTGTGTGATGACTGACTTTGATAGACTAAGCTCTTGTCAGCAATGTAAGGACCTAAAACAATTCCAAAAGACTCATGATGGAAAATACCATTCACATCCTCTGAATGCAGATTGAAGCAGACTATTTTCTTTTTTTGTTTTGTTTCATGTTTTTCTTTCTGTTGGTTATTCCCATTCTTTCCAATTCTTCTATATAACATGACTAATGTGCAAATATGTTTAATAGGAATGTATATGGAAGGGAGGGCAAGGAGGGGGAGAAAATTTAAAATGTATGGAAATTAATGTTGAAAACTAAAAATAAATAAATTAACTTATTTTTTAAAATGCTAGTTCTATCCTTTTACCACCTGTGTAACCTTACACAAGTCACATCTTCTCTGGGTATCAGTTTCCTCAAGTAAGGACTAAATAACACTGAATATTGTTTTCAGCTTTAAATCTATGATCAATTAAACAAAAAACATTTATTAACTTCCTATTGTGTTCCAAGCACCGTTGTTGGCTCTAGTAATGCAAGTACAAAGAAAGAAATAATCCATACTTGTAAAGAGTTATAATGAGAGACAACCACATATATAAATGTATACAAAATAAATATAAAGCAAATAAATACAATATATACGAAACAGTTAAATAAGAGACAATTGGAGAGTGAGAGTACTAGCAGTTGTGGGGATCAGGAAAGTTGCATGCAAAAGACGGTGTCTACATTGTGAAATGACCAACTTTGATAGACTTAGTGCTTCTCAGCAATGCAATGATCTAAGACAACTCCAAAAGACTCATGATGGAAAATGCCATCCACATCCAAAGAAAGAACTATGGAGTCTGAATGGAGATTGAAGCATACTACTATCTCTTGTTTTGTTTTGTTTTTTTCTTTCTTGTGGTTTTTCCCTTTTGTTCTGATTCTTCTTTCACAGCATGACTAATGTAGAAATATGTTTAATATGATTGTACATGTATAATCTATATAAGACTGCATCCCATCTTGGGAGAGGAGGGAGGGGGGAATTGAAGACTCAAAATGTTACAAAAGTGAATGTTGAAAACTAAAAATAATTTTCTTAAAAGACGGTGTGTGAGCTGTATCTTAAAAGGAAGAGAGGGATTCTATCAGGCAAGGTAATGTGAATGAATTTTCAGTCATAGGAGATGACCAACATGAAAGCACCGATTGCCACGAGTGAAGGACAGTTTGACTCACCTGCTCAAGTCAAGGCTAAGTAGTTTGGGGGAAGCCACTGGAGTTAAACTGGAGGACATGAATAGATCTGCCTTTAAGGAAAATGCTTTGGCTGCAATGTATGCAGGATAGATTAGAATGGAGAAAAACCCGAGACTGTTTCAGTAATATAGAAAAGAAGTGATGAAGGCTTTGTTGTATAAGTGGAGAGGAGGAGTTAAATGCAAGCAATATTGTCAAGATTTGGCAAGCAGCTGGATAAATTGTGTGAGGAATAGTGAAGAGTTAAAGATAATGCCCAGATTATAAGCCAAAGATACCAGAAGGATGATGATACCCTTGACAGAAACAGGAAAGTTTAGAAGTGGGGGAGGGTTTAGGGGGAAAGATATTAAGTACAGTTGTAGATCTGCTGATTTTAAGACTTCTTGGCAGTTAATGATGAGACTGTAGCTCAGGGGAGTGGCTAAGGCTTCGAATTCAATCTCATCTGCACAGAGATAATAACTGGACCCATGGGAGCTGATGAGATTACCAAGAAGAAAACAAAAGACAAGAAGACAAAAGGGCTCAGAACAGAACTATTGGATACATCCACAGCGAAAGGGCATGTTATGAATGAGAAGTCAGCAAAGGTGACAGGAATGGAACATCAGGAAGGCAGGAGGTGAACCCAGAGAGAGCAGTGTCAAGAAATCTCAGAAAGAAAAGAGTAATGATGGAGTATTCAACAATGCTAAATGCAGCTAATAGATAAGAGAAGATTTAAGTCTGAGAAAAGACCATTAGATTTAGCAATTAAGGGATCACTGGTAACTTTGGAGAGAGAAGTTTTGGTTAAGTAATAAGGTCAAAGCCACACTACAAATGCTTGTGCAGTGAACAAGAAGAGAGGAAGTTAAAGCAGTCAGTATTGACAAGTTTTTTTTAAGAAATCTGGCTGAGAAAGAGAGAAAAGATATAGGACAATGCTTGAAGAAATGGTAGAACCTAGCTAAATTTGTGTTTGCATTTTTTTAAAAAAAAACAGTATCAGGGAGACTTGGGAATGTCTGAGGGTAGTAGGGAAAGAACTAGTTGATAGGCAGATTGAAGATTACAGATGGGGAGGTGGTAGAAGGATTTGAAGACCTCTTATGGGAGACCCACCATCTCCCAAAGCAGCTCATTTAACTTTTAGACAGTTTTAACTGCTAGAAATTTTTTCACTAAATCAAACTGAAATTTGCCACTTTGTAATTTCCACACAGTGATTTAATTACAACCTCTGGGGATAAACAAATAAGTCTAATCCCTCTTCTACATGACATCCCTTCAAATGCTTGAAGAACATTATCAGTTCTCCCAACTCCTTTCTTCTTCCTCAGTTGCTATGTCTAAATGCCTGCTAGATATCCATCTTGATGACAGCTGAAATTCAGTATGTCCAAAACTCAACTTATCATCTACCCAAAGCCTCCTCCTAACAGTGAATCATAAAAAGTTCCACTTGGATGTCTGAACATGGCATAGAGGTGACCCTGAGTTCTTATGTGATATACCATTGCAGCATAAGGTCTGGCATGTTTTAGCATTCTGTATGGTCCATGCAGTAGACTAAGTTGTCCAAGCACCAACTTAGCTTAAGAATGAAAAGGAACATCATGAGTACATGAGCAAATAGGTAAAAAAATTCTTGGGTCCTGGCAACTGATTCAAAAATTTTAAATGGCCCTCAGCCTAGTGTCTTTTTCTTGATCCACAGTGGGTGACAAAAAAGGGAGTAGAGGGAGCAAAGATTTTTAAGATATTCTTTTTCATCTTTACAGTGGATTTTTTTTTTTGCTCATTCTTCTACCTGACTTCTGGATGGCTCTATGAGTATATAGTGTCTAAACTGGAGGCTTCCCTTTGTCTGGGACTCCTGCTCCAGTTATTCCACTGTAGGTTTCACCTTGGCTAGAGGATATAATTGAGACCCTATTCTGCTTCGGGGATCGGGTCCACACAGAAACTGATTGCTTCCAGACTTGTTCTTTGCTCAGTATTAGCTCTATTCTACCACCCCAATTTGCAATCTGACCAGAAACTGGGTTCTTGGTAACCAAACTACCAGACAGTACCCACTGCTGCACTTTGTGCTGGTTTCAGGATCTTCTGGGGGTCTCTTCCTGACCATATGCTTCCTGCTCTGGGATACAGTCTGGTCTCTCAGTCTTTTGGTGCTAAAGCTGGCTGTATTCTTCTGGCCATCCCCATCCCCAGTGTTCACAGACCTTTTTCTCTGTTTCCCTAATCTACCCTGGACTGTAAAAATAACTGACTCTTTCTTGGATTTCCTGATCAGAATTCAATCTGGTGTATTTTCTAAATATTTGTGGATGACATTTGGTGAGAGAGCTAGACTGTACATCTTCATCTTACTTAAGCCATCTTGACTGCCTTTGGTAATTGAAATCCTATAGCTCTTACAGAACTTCTAGGACTTGTCAACAAATCTTATCAAGACAGCTGGCTGATCAAGGTGACCCTGAGGAACCTTCAGAACTTGATAGACTGATAAATGAGGATGCATATGAGAGACACAAAGATACAGAAAATCTATTGAGAAATAAGCATTGCATCTCCAAATAAACTAGCATAAGAAGGTAACTCAACACAATTTATTTTCAAATTAGTGGCACACGTAAGATTTAGTAACTTTTAACAATTCTATAAACAACACAATGGTACAGAAAAATAACAAACCTTTTAACACTTCAGAGAGGGCTGGATAAAACTTGCACCTATGTACAACTTCTTTCAAATTATTTTATTAGATTATCATCTTTCTAATTCTGAATTCATCATATCATGTGTGGTAAAAAATAGGTTCTTTAACCATGCATTTCAAAGATAGCGTTGCTATCAAATGCCTCAAATCGGTAATGTAATGGCCAATCCTGTCCAGATCAGAATGTTTTGGTTTTTTGCCTATGAGAATAATTGCAGGTGCAGTAAGATTGGTTATCTGGTTGTTTTTGGATACAGAACAATACCATTTTAATTTCTGTAATAAACTGCTTTGCTCAAACTATTTTCTACAGATGATATATACAGATAAATTGCAGGAATTTAATCAACATTTTTAAAAGACTTTCTATGAACTTGCTTTTAACTGATTCTCTTTTTCCAAATGAGAAAAACGATATTTTATATATGACATTTGTCACTTGAGGCCTCACTTAGTCTCTTCAAGTATGGAATGAGAAAAAAAGTTCTCTATGTTATCTCCAGCTAAAGGCCCATTGTGGAGGCAGTTTGGTACAGTGGAATGGATGTGAAATCAAGCTCTGACTCTGAGCTGTTTGGTGTCTGAACAAGACCAGTCTGGTTTCTCTAAGTCTCTGTTTCCTTATCCATAAAACAAGGATGATAATATTTCTATTATCTACTTCCCAGAACTGACAGAAAGGCATACAGTGTTGTAGAAATATGAGCTATTATTACCCTGCTGACCGGCAGGACATGATACACAATCTAAAGTTTGAGAACGGGAAAATGATGGGTTTGAGCTAAAGCGATACAGTCGCTACGAAAAGGTTTCATTTTAGAGTGGAGTGGAATTTTAGAGCTGGAAGAGATTTTAGAGATCATCTAATTCAAATCTCATTTTAGAGACATGGAAAATTGAGAACAATAGATAGTGTGGGTTTTTGAATTTAATATTTTCTGTATTTATTTTAATATTGCAGTATGGCACTTTTAGTTATCAGTAACATGATATTAGGTTTTTAGAAAACTTGAATTTTTTAAAAAGTGATCTCTAATAACCATTTTTAACACATTCTTTATCAACAGACACTACTACTTTCTGGAGCTTAAGATGACAGATTCCAGAATTTCATCCCAGTCTGAAAACTAAATGTCAGTTACCATTTATTAAGTGCCTACTATATGCTAAGTGGGAAAAGTACAAATTAAAATAATTCACTGGTCACCTTCCAAAATAAACTCCACAAGTCAAAGTAAATATACTGCAAAGAACCAGAAAGAAATCAAGTACCAAGGAGCAATAGCCACAATGAATGAAGACAGAGCAGATATCAATCTAAAGGAGAGAAGAATTTGTAATAAAATAGTATGCTTTGTAATATAGTTTGAAATCTAGTACAGCTAGGCTCCCTTCTTTCACAATTTTTTAGATTCCCTTCATATTCTTCACCTTTTGTTATTCCAGATGAATTCTGTTATTTTTTTCTAGCTCTATGAAATAATTCTTTGACAGTTTGATTGGTAGGGCATTGAATAAGTAAATTAATTTAGGTAGAATTGTCATTGTCCTGACTCCAAGCCAGAACTCTATCTACTGATTCACCTAGCTGTGCCAAGACATACATAAGAACTATATAAACACAGTTATAAGATGTTATTTATACAATAAGTACAGATCTAAGTAACTCCAGAAATATCCATAAATTTGCTTATGGGCAGGCCAAACCAAACGAATAAAAATGAAAATATTACCTAAATTGACTTACTTATTCAGTGCCATACCAAGCTATCAAAGTACTACTTTAAAGAGCTAGAAAAAATAGTAAGATTCATCTGGAAAAAAAAAAAGGTCAAAAATGCAAAGGAATCAATGAAAATGTAAGAAAATGGGGCAAGGCAGTACCAGGTCTCAACTATACTACAAAACTATAATTGTCAAAACAGTTTGGTACTGAGTAAGAAACAGAGTAATCGATCAGTCTAACAGACTAAAACAATATATAGAAACCAGTGAACAATCACCTAACAAACTGCAAAAAAAAAAACCAGCTATTGGGACAAGAACTCACTACTCAACTAAAACTGATGGTAAAACTGGAAAATAGTCTGGCAGAAATTAGGTATAAACCAGTATCTTGTACTGTATACCAAGACAAGCTTCAAATGGGTATATGACTTAGGCATGGGCGTTATACAATAAATAAATTAAAGTGGCATAGAAGAAATTACCTCTCGGATTCATTGATAGCAAAAGCATTCATGACCAAACAAAAGACAAAGAGATTCACAGGCAGTAAAATGGATAATTTTGATAACATAAAATTTTACACAGACAAAACCAGTTTAGCTAAAATTAGAAAAGCAGGAAATTTGAAAAAATCTTAGCAGCAAGTTTATATGATAAAAGGTCTTATTTCTAAGCTATATAGAGAACCAAGTCAAATTTATAAGAATAAAAACCATTCCCCAATTAATAAACAGTCAAAGGATATGAGCAATCAGTTTTCAGAGGAAAAAAATCTAAGCTACAACAGCCATATGAAAATATGCTTTAAGACACTAATAATTAGAGAAGTACAAGTTAAAACTCTGAGGTACCATCATATACCTATCGGATTGGTTAATTGGATCAAAAAAGAAAATAAAAATGCTGAGGGAACTGTGAGAAAACAGATTCATGAATGTACTATTGATAGAGCTATAAAATGGTCGAACCATTCTAGAAAAGAATTCGGAACTGTGTCCAAAAAGCTATTAAACTATATATGCCCCTTGATGTAGTTATACTGCTTCCAGGTTTAAATGCCATCTAAAGAGATCAAACGAAAAATAAAACAACCAACATGTACAAAAATATTTGTAGTAGGTCTTTTCATGGTGGAAAAAAACTGGAAACTGAAGGGATGCCCAACAACGGGGTAACAGTTGAACAAGTTAGGTGATGGAATACTACTGGGCTATATAAGAAATAATGAAAGGGATGGTTTCAGAAAAATCTCAAAAGACTTGTATGAACTGATACAGAGTGAAGTGAGTAGAACCAAGAGAACAATTTATACAATAACCACAGCACTGTAAAGATAAACAACTTTGAAAGACTTAGGAACTCTAATCATTGCAATGATTAGCCATAATTCCAAAGGACTCATGACGAAACACGCTAGCTAGAGAAAGAGTTGATGGACAGCCATCAGAGTGCCAATTAAAGCTTATGTTTTCCATTTTAGACATGGCTAATGGGGGGATTTGTTTTGCTTGACTATATATCTTTCAGACAGGTTTTGTATTTTTCTTGCCTTCTCAATGAATAGGAGAGAGGAGGTGGGAGAAACAGAATTGAGAACTGAAAATAAAATAAAATTGAATTTTTAAAAAATGCCAGCTATCTCTCTGTTATTGGAAAACAGAGTTCACTAGAAGCTTTCACACTTTCCAAAGCTCTAAATTCATCTTGCTTGTTTAATTTTGCTCCAACCTCGGAGAGACTATAGTAAACTGCATCTCCCAACACTTTTGCTGATTTATACTGTTCTAATACCATTTTGAGTTGAGTTCTATTCATATTTGTCTAAATTTTCAAACAGGTTAAAAGCAAAGGTAAGACCTAAGTGTTGAGGGAACACCACTGTTCTTGCCCATGAGGATAAGTTCACAAGTTCCTAGCTGTTAGCACAATTTTCTCCAACAGCTTCACAAAAGGTCTATGAGAAAAAGCTAGGAGACTAGTCAATCAGTCAACCAACACTTCTTAAGCACTTACTACATGCTGGACACTGTATTAAAAGATTTTAGTCGAGGGAAATACTGTTAGAATAAAAATTCATTTGCAAAATACACTGGAGGATAATAGTAGAAGATTATAAGCAGCAAAATAAACAGAAGAATAAAGGAATGGAAGCTAAAAATGAGAAATGAGTCTATGGAAAGTTGGTTGTGAGACACGAATGAGTTATATTACCATAAATATATGTCGGTGTTTGCAAAGCAGTCTATTTTCATCAAGAGCAACAACGGTACCACAGTATCTGGACTCCAATACTTCAGGCGTCACCATATTGGAAAAAGAAGCCAAATGGTATTGAGAAAAACAAGTAAAAGCAGGGAGACAACAGCACGTACACACTAAGAAAACCCAAGCTGGAACAATCTTGAAAGCATTAAGGAGGCACTTTAAAGATATCCAGGAAGCAAAAGATGCCAAAAGAATGGAACAAATTATGGACAATAGTGACAACAAAAAACAAAGTTTAATAAGAGGCCATTCATAACTACCCACCATATGACTACTTTTCCGTCTTCATAAAATCTTTATGAAAATGTTCTACCTACTTAGCAAAGGTGATTGGGCAGGCTTCAGCCAATTATTCTCTATAAAGCCACATTATATAAAGTATTATAATCCATATATACATGCATATGTATATATATATAAACCTATCTGTTATAATCCATAAAGGACAAATAATCCATATAGGAAAAAACTAGAGATGAAAATGCCATATCTGTGTGTACATGTATGTATATACATACATATATGATAATATAAATGTGTGTATATGTATGTCGTTAGGCAGTTGTTCCACTGAGTTAGCAAATGAACCATATGGATGTACACCGAGTTGAGCCCGGAACTGGAGAGGAAGAATAACATAGGCTAGATTACATTTGGAAAACTAAACATTCTTTTTAATGATTCCAAGCTTGTCTCAGGGCACAAAAAACAATATTTTCAATACAAGTGTTCTCCTGGAAACGTTGTGTGATTATAAGTATTGAAATACCATAATCTCTAAGGAATTAAAGTAGCAAATGACCAAAAGAACAATAGAGAGAGGAATAGTGTACCAACACATTGAAGCTTATTTCCAACAATGATCTATGCCAAGAGTAGGCAAACTATGATCCATGGACTAAATTCACCTCATCTTTACCCAGATCTATTTTTGTATGACCCACAAAGTAAAAATGGTTTTTACATTTTTGAATATTTTATTATATTTAAAAATGCAAAAACCATTCTTATCTCAGGCCATACAAAGAGAGGCAGCAGGCCAGATTTGGTCTGCAGGCCAGAGTTAGGACATCACTAAGGAAACATAATTGGAAAAGGAGTCAGGTCATATGGTGAGAGTGAAGAATGACAATCAGACAGTCATGCTGTCCTAGGATCCACAAAATATAAAGAGAATTAGAGAAACATGTCTAATACATTAGGTCCATGCTCTGAGGGTCTATCAAAAAACGTGGGCAAGAAACACATGAGGATGAAGACATATGGATAGGTTGCAATTTGTGCTGATAAAGAAAAATTTAAAAAATCATGAATCCACTCAGGTACTGAAGTGTCAATGAAATATTCAGGAATTTATGTCCCTCTCTAATATTAAATCAAATAAAAGTGGGGATGAAGGCATCCTTGCTTTTTCTCTGCACTTATCAGGAATATGTCCACTCTTTCCCCATTACAACCGATTTTGGGTTTAGATATATACTTTTCTTCACATCAAAGGACAATTATATGCCTTTGTTTTAAAGGCCTTTTAGCACAAATATAGTTTTAAGTTTCATGGATATATTTTCATCGTGAAACACCAAAAATACCTGTATTTGAAGGATCATCAGAGCTGGTATGTATGTTGGTGTAATGCTCCAGCTTGGCCATAAGTTCTAACTCAATCTGATGAAGACTATGATCTTGTATGGCATTTTCTACATCTTCAGTGAATTGAATCTGCTCTGCCAAGCACAGGATCTATTAAATAAGACAAAACAAACAATAAATATGAGCTTAAAATATGGTCCTATAATTCAGTGGCAGGTGTTATGAAAAATTAAGAATATGAAACCCAGATTTTCACAAATAACAATAATTGCCACCATCATTGCTAGCATTTATATAGCACTTATAAGATTTGCAGAGTATTTTACAAATATTATTTCATTTTATCTTCACAACAACCCCTAGGGATAGGTGCTATTATCCCCACTTACACATGAGGAAACTGAGGCATTGAGAGGTTAAGTAACTAGCTTTATAGCTAATTAGTGTCTGAGAAAGGATTTGCGCTCAGGCCTCCCTAACACCCAAGTTGGGAACTCTATCTCCTGCACTCCCTAGCTGCCTTCACTGCACTTAACCAAAACTAAAATGTCATATTTGTAAAAATGGGGGAGATTTTAAGATATAACTAAATTCACACAAAATATTAACATTTATCCATCAACTTAATTTAATACATTTAGGTTACGATGTCTACATGGTCAACTGGTATTAACTATTATGATAATCAAGTTACTCATTAACTATTATGATAATCAAGTAGATATGATAATAAAATTCAATCTCTAATCAGTTTATTTGATCTAATTCAGTTGAATTCAATCAAAAAAATTTTAACTACTATGTACTAAAATAGTGAAGTGCAAGTAATTAATCTTCATAGACAGAACCTTTAGCTAGCAAATAATAATGTTCTCCTATAGTTAGGTAAAGTTTTATTAACCAATTTGATGGGAGAGAATACTGGTGCCAAGTGGTCTAAAATCCTAATTAAGATTTAAATATTTTTTTTTCAAAGATGTTCTTCCTTATTTCATTATTTTGGTCTTCTCTCCAAAAGCTGATGAAAGAATGAAAGGACAATGATTTACACAGGTAAATTAAAATTATCTGTGAGCATCATATTAGGCTAAAATAAAATTAATGCTTCCACTCCAGCCTACCAGCAAAAAAAAAAGCAGCGGAAAAAAGAACAAATGTCCAGCTACCAGAGTTAACCCTAGGTACAATCACAACATTCTATCCTACCACAGTGCCATACACATAGTAGATGCTCAAGGTTTGTTGAGGTAAGTTAGTTTCTACTGTTAGTTACTAGATAAAAGATTTGCACTGAACAATAACACATCTAGTTTTCTTAATTTTCTACTTCACAAAAAATAAGAAATTATGCCTTTTAATTCATGATTTACTGAGTGCCCAATATATATAAGTCACTCTGCTAGGTATTTATGGGAATAAAAAGGAAAACAAGGCAGTCTGTGATCTACAAAAGCTTACAATGTAGTAAAGGAGGTAAGGTGCAAGCACACGTAACTATGATATAATGTAAGGAACCTTAAGAATCATACAAACTGTTAAGGGGATAGAGGGAAGACAGAGGTTACTTCTGGCTGGTGGGGATCAGAGAAGAATACATGGAAGAGATGCCATTTTAGCTGGGCATTACAATATGGGAATAATTTCAACAAGTAGAAGCGAAGAAAAGTAAATAAATTACAACACAAACATAACAAACAAAGGTATGAAGGTAAGAAAACAGAAAAAACTCAAGGACTTTCTGGTAGGGATTTTTGGATCAGGCCTATGGTTTCATTATTAAAGGGAACTCCCTTGGAGGAAACTCTCAAACAATGTAGATGAAATACCTGATATGTAACGTATTAAAATTTAAATGACTTGACCAGCGTCACAGAGACAGTTTATGCCAGAGGTGAGACCTGAACTCAGGTTCTTCCTGATTCAAAGACCAGCTCTCTATCCACTATGTCATGCTGCCTCCCATATAAGATATACAAAATGAAGTAGTAGGAAAGAAAGCTAGAGATAAAATTAAAAGCAGATGGTATAAATCTTTGCATTCCACTTTAAGAGTTGGGACTTTATTCTATCACATGGAGAATCAATGAAAGAAGTTTAAGTAGAGTACAATATTATCCAGATTGACCTCTTAAGGATAATATAGTATCAGAAGGCTTGGAATAAGGTTAAAGTTATGCAGCAAGTTAATGGCATCAACATGACTATATCCTCCCAATCCCAAACATCACAATGGCTCCTTTTACTACTTCAGAATCAACCTTACCTGGGAAGGAAAGAGCGATGGGTCAATTGTGCCTTGAGAACTTCGTCCAGTAGTAACACATTCAATCAACAACTGCTTCAGAGTCTCCTTCATTTCCATGGCCAAACCATTTAGCCAAATCTCATTAGAAAATTAGGAAATAAAATTCACAATAAAAACACAATTCATTTATTAAGTACTTTTTAAAATAAATTGAGTTTATTTGGCCATTTGATTTCATTTGGTAACAATTCTTCTAACCCCTAAAAATACACACCATAACATACATATTCTTTCACTACAGACTTGTGATTTTTATTGGTATTTTTATTTATATTGGGCCCTGGCACAGGGAACTCCTAAAGTAGAAATTCCTTCCACAGATGCAGATGGAAAACCTCTAACTTACTGTCTTAACCAGTTCTGGAGGCATTTAGAGGATAAGTGACTGGCCTATCAGTGTGGGCGTGGGCACAACTAATACATGTCAGAGACAGAACTTGAACACAGGTTTTACAAACTCTAAGACCAGCATTCTAGGGCAGAACCAAGAAGATAAGAGTACAGGCAGCAACCCAGCTGAACTCTCCCAACATTCTCTTCCAAACAACCTTTTACTCATCAAATCAAATTTTGGAGCACAAAGCCAACAAAAGGTCAAAGTGAGACATTTTTCCCCAGCCTAAGACAACTTTGGAGGCTGACAAGAGAGGTCTATCACACCAAGGCAGGGGCCAGCCCTGAAGCATGGAGGTAGCTGCCAACAGTGTTGGCAGCAGCAGCAGCACTTCAGAACCCTCAACCCACAGACAGTAAAGGGATCATACAATTGGTCATAAAAAATTATAGGAGACCCTCTGCTGGCACTGGGTACTACTGGCATTGACTGGCAACTCTATTGTTCATACACAATTCTGAGTCACAGTTCCAGGGCAAAGAGGAGCACTTCCAGTCAGTCACAATGGAGCAAAGGCTCTGGTCACAGTTCCAAGGCAGAGAGGAGCACTAGCACTTATGGTTGGAGTGAAGAAGGGGCCCTTCCTGGATAAAGACCAGAGCTCAGACTGAGAGAGCAGTAACCACACCTCTCCCCAGATCACACCACTTTGGAAGCAACAAAAACTTGTAGACCCCCAGGAGTAGCTATGAAAATAGCAACAGAAAAAAGCCTGAAGCTTGAGCCAGTCAAGAAACAGGCATGAAAAATGAGCAACCAAAAAAAAAAGAATTTGACCATAAAAAGCTGTTAAAGTGGCAAGGAAGATAAAAACAAAATGAGAAGAAGAAAAGAATGTGAAAACAGTAACAAGCCTTTGAAGAAAAATGCTAATGGGATACAAGCTCAACAAGAATTCCTGGAAGAGTTAAAGATAGAGATGAGTGGTAGAGGAAAAATTAGTTAAAGAAATGAGAGTGACGGGAGAAAATTATGAAAAGAGTATTAATGTCTTGGTTAAAAGGTCCAAAAATAGTGAATAAAATGACATTTCAAAAAACAGAACTGGCACAAAAATTTGCTGAAGAAAAGAATCACTTAAAAAGCAGAACAGGGCAAATGAAAAAGGAGGCACAAAAATCCACTTAAGAACCTTAAAAAGCAGAATGGGTCAAAAGGAAAAAAGGTACAAAAATTCGTCGAAGAAAATAATTCCTTAAAAAATCAGAATTAGGCAACTAAAAGCTAATGACTCCATGAGATATCAAGAAACAATAAAATAAAGTCAAAAGAATGAAAAAATAGAAGAAAATGTGAAATATCTCACTGGAAAAAAACACTGACCTGGAAAATAAATCTAGGAAAGATAATTTAAGATTTATTGGACTACCTGAAAGACATGATCAAAAAAAGGGCCTACATATCATATTTCAAAAACTCCCCCAACATCTTACATCCAGAGAGTAAAATAGAAATTAAAATAATCCACTGATCACTTCCCAAAAGAGATTCTAAAATGAAAACTCCCACAAATATTATAGCCAACTTCCACAGCTCACGGATCAAGGACCAAATACTTCAAGCAGTCAGAAAGAAGCAATTCAAATACTGTGGAGACACAGTTAGGATAACATAAGATTTAGCAGCTTTCCATATAAAAGGAGTAGAGGGCTTGGAATATGATATTCCAGAAAGCAAAAGATCTAGGATTACAAACAAAAATAACCTACCCAGCAAAACTGAATATAATCCTTAAGAGGAAAAGATAAAACATTTAAGGAAACAGAACATTTTCGAGCATTCCTAATTTCAAAAAAAGAGACAAATAGAAAATCTGACATTCAAACATAAGACTCAAAAAAAGCATAAAAAGGCAAACATGAAAGAATAATCATAAGGGGTTCAATAAAGTTAAAACGTTTACATTCCTATATGGGAAAATGATACATGCAACTCATCTTTAGTAAGGCAGTTAGGAGACTACACAGACAAATGGCATGGGTATGAGTTGATTGTGCTGAGATGATCTAAAAAAATTAAGAGATGAGAAAGAAGGGGGAAGAGAGAAGTAGAATGGGGAAAATTTTCTCACATAAAAGAGGCATGAAATGAAGAGCTTTTGTAGAGGAGAGGAAAATGGGACATTGGAAGGTAGGGTGAGCCAGGTGACAATGTCCTGCAAAAGCCTATTTGTTCCCTTTTCCGGTTTTTATTTAGAAAGTTCTTTATACATAAAAAAGAGCATTTTCAAAAATTTTATGGAAATCTGAAGACATGGAAATGACAATCAAGAAGATGAAGTCAGAAATAGAGGCTAGAGCTGAAAAAACATTTAAAAAATAAATCCATGCTAGAAATAAGACAATTTAAAGCCATTCAAGTCCTGATTCTCAAGATATCTTTAAGAGGGGATTAATATCAAAATATAGATTTGCTTTCTCATATCTATAATTGCTTTTCCTTATAAAAATCAAAATACTTTAACTTAAAAGTAACATAGCAAACATGTATAAATTATCTGTCCAGACTGTCCAAATTGATAAAAATAGATAACTGCCAAATCTACACTTTGTTAAAGGTGGGAAAATTTATTTAAATGTCAATTTTTGATTACACACTTGTAAATGTTCCTTACCTCAACATCATTTGAGAGAAGAATTCTGTTTTTAAAAGGTACCACTTCTCCCTCTAAAGATTTCATTGCAGTTATATACTTACAATCTTCATCAAAACACACACTGTTAATACCTAAAAGATGAAAATAATAAACTTAACATAATACTGTAGACATCCTTGTCAACTAGTGTTAAACAATACCATATAGACGCAAATAATGGTCTAATAAGCAAAAAGTTTTCACTTCTTAAGAGATATGATCATCAAGAATACCATATCGAGAAAGTATTCTATTACATATTGGTCTGCCAACTAACCAAAAAGTATTCATCAATCAATAATTATTTCCTTAGACGTAATATATTTAATTATACAAATAATTACCCTGTCCTTTACAGTTTAAAACTCATTACAAAATGCTGCTGCTACTCGAGTTATTTTTGAGATAAAAAAAATATTTCAACTCTTAAATGTCAGTGTTTGTGTTGTGTGTGTGTGCGTGTGTGTGTGCGTGTGTGTGTGTATGTGTGTATTTCCCGGCCAAAAGTATACCTTCTGGAAAAGTAAATCATATATCATTAGTCTTTCTTTATTAAAACATATCTGATATCTTTCTATAAATACAATTATACAATTAAATTGACTTAAGAGTATTCATTTGAAGCATGCAACACTGCCCACATTATCCTACCAGCAAACAGCTTCTTTAGGTGAGACTGAATAACAGCAGGGTTAGTAGACTGGCCCAATATTTCTAACAAGTCATCATCTCCAATAAAATAAAATCTTGGAAATGCTGAACGTTTTTCCTAATAAAAACAAATAAGTGAATTGGCTTTTAAGATAAATTCATAACATATGAACATCACATAAAATAATTATTCCAAATGTTTAAAGAGCCTTGCCTCCAAAAATTCATTTAGTGATTTTTGGCATCTCTGTAGCTGATCAAGTATAGTAATCAGAGCATTCCTGATTCCTGCACGAGTTGTCAATGATGTAACTCTATTATCTTTCTTGATATCTGTCATTATTGACCTGTTGAGAAAAAATGTAAGATATAACTTGCATATGTATCATTGCTACTTT
This sequence comes from Phalanger gymnotis, assembly GCA_028646595.1. Classification (NCBI taxonomy): domain Eukaryota; kingdom Metazoa; phylum Chordata; class Mammalia; order Diprotodontia; family Phalangeridae; genus Phalanger; species Phalanger gymnotis. The sequence continues at coordinate 694,613,460 of CM053622.1, read as the reverse complement.
GTTTTCGGCCTAGGTATAAACTGATTATACCAAATAACTTGAGGTTAGATTATTTTAAAAGAAATATAACAAAATCAGAGATAAGCTATACTTCTAATAACTATTACTATAAAATAACTTCATAAAATGTTTATAATTTATATTCTATGGTATACCCCACGTTATTTAATTCTGTAACATACTTCACAAAACAACTGATTAAAGATCTATAAAACATTAAAGTCTCATCTCACTATACTGACCTGAAATCTTCGTCAACTCTGTTAAAGCGTGACTGTTCTTTGGGTAAAGCTCCACGACCAAAAATCGGTTCCAAATATACCCATTTTCTTTGAATTTGATTTAAATTTTGCAGATACTCATCTAATTCTGCAAGCTTTCTTTCCCAAATTGATACTTTATCTTCAAATCCTTTGTAATATGGCGAATCCTTTAGGGACTGAAGAAGACATCGATTATCTCCAACCTGGTTAACTACATCTTTCCAGTCTTTAATCAGCTTGAGATTTCTGTTTTGGCTGTCTTCATAATCTGTTAAGGTAAACACTGCTCCAACTCCCCAGAGATCAAGCTCACGTAAAGCTTCTCTTATTGTGACTTCACCTTGTGCTCGGCTATTCAAATCCTGTTTAAACAAAGCAAATATAAACATGAAATAACAACATTTAGTTACAGACAATGAAATAATAAATTGTTTCAATAAGTCTCAATGAAAACTTGCACTTCAATGCCTATTACACGTAGTTATTCCAGTGAGTAAGTTATTCCAGTGAAAGCTTATTAGCTCTTAATCATTGTAGAATGCCTTCAAGTATGAACCCAGTGGAAGACTGTGTCTGTCATTCAATAACAGCTGAAAGGAAGGAAAAGAGCTTACCTCCAAGAGGAAGGTAATCAAATGAGGAATATTTTACCACTGGCTCATGAGCGGTGTCTTGGTTGCAACTTGCATCAGCAGAGAAAGTATCCACACTAGTGTAAGTATGGATCTTTTCAAAGCACAGAAGTATATTTTAAGAAAAATGCATTTGAATCAATTGTAACACAATAAAGTCTCATCTAAGGGGTGTTACATCTCTTTCTAGTACATCTTCCATACAGATGACAAAAGGACAGTCCTAAAGCATATCACTCCCCCTCAGTAAACTCGAGTGGGTTCCTATTTCTTCTAGGATCAAATATGGACTTCTTTATTTGTCAACATAAGTCCTTCACAGCCTGGCACCCATCTAGCTTTCCATTCTTATAATTTACTCCTCTTCTCGCATCCTTGGTGTTGCAACAATCTGCTAGCGGCTGCTGAAGGGGTGCAAGACCCACCAACAATCAGCACACAGAAAGCTGCCAACACAGGTTCTTTTGATCTGCTTTACTAAGGAAAGCAATATTAAGCGGTTAACAATCTTACTTTAATCCAATGTACAAATATCATTCACTCAGCTCATGGGGAAAAGCCAGCACCCTGAGCTTCAGAACAAATACAAACAGAGCAAATAAACATGAATCAACAGATAGATTTCCATCTGACAAATTTACAAAATACAGTTACCAGAGAAGCATCAACATCTGAGTTTTCTCCAAAGCCAAGGAGCTCATAACAACGGCTGGCCCAGAGTCACTCGTGCCACCATTGCTGTGGCTCAGAGCTCCAAAAGAGAAAGCCAACCTCTGGGTTTATATATCTTGTTCAGGGTCAAAGGTGAGTCACACATGCAACTCACCCGCGTGACCTAAAATTATCACAAAAATGCAACTTAAACCTTCGTGGTCTAAAAGCCTCTGATGTCACAAACATGTCACTCAAACCCATGTAAACTAGGCTTTCCCTTGAGGCAAGGAGGTCACCAAGGACTCCTAATTTAATCAAGGAAACAAAGGCCAAACTCTTCAAGGGCACTCTGGTTGAAAAAGCGCTAAGAGCCCATTCTGATTCCCAACACACTCGGTCCAGCCTTCTTAGGATTCTTCACAAAAAAAATGTTCTATTTTCTTTCCCGGTCCCTTTGCACTCTATGTGGGGATGTACTCCCTTTTCACCTTCCTCGTCTTATAATCCCTTGTTTCTTTCTAAGCTCGAAATAAGCACCAGCTTCTCTAAGAAGATTCTTCTAATCCCTTCAGCTGTCTGCACCTTCCTTTCAAAAACTTACCTCTTATATTTTATAAATACTTATACACCTGAAGACTCCCCTGATAGAATGCAAGGTCCTTGATGTCATGAACTCATTTTGCATTTCTAGCACCTAGCACAGTGTATGTAGTAGATGCTTTATACATGCTTGTTAATTGACTGATTGTTAAATTACCAATTAAGGCAATCTTGGCCATGTGATGATTCCCACGATGGACCCAAAGATAATGTAAGTCAGGATTTAAATTTATTATTGGCAGAGTTTAAAATATGTTTAAAAATATTCCCTGTAAGTCAACTTGAAAAAATTAGACAAAATTTTAAAATGGGAAAAAATCTAAAACTTATTTTAGTTCAGTAACTATATCCAATAACAAATCATATAATAGCATGGACACAGATTCAGATATAGATACAGCTACACATATATCTGAGGCAATATAGTACAATGGAAAGAACGCTAGCTCAAGAGTCAAAGGACCTCGGTTCACATCCCACTTCTAATTCTTAGAAATTACGCGGTCACTCGGTATCCTCACACATAAGGAAATTGGACTTGATGTCCACTGAATTCCCTTCTAGCTCTAGATCCATGATCTTTCTCTCCCTCACCATCTTTAATTTATATGTGTATACATGTGTGTGTGCATGGGTGTATACACAGACATTTATATATTTATATATACACATGTATGTGTGTATGTGTATATGTATATGTATATGTATACATAGACTATGTGTATATATGTGTGTGTGCATGCACGTATATATTTGTGAGTAGCCTGGGGACACTGAGAGGTACAAAGACTTCCCTAGACTCACACAGAAGTATATGTCAAAATCAGAATTTGAATCCAAGTCTTCCCAACCTTAATGCCAGTTCTCGATCCACTAAACCACAATGCCTCTCAACTAGACATACACACATACAAATATATGCATATATACATGCATACATTACATACAAATACGTGTATGTATTTTTGTGTAAGAGTATATGTGTACATATTTATGATGTAAAAATACATAGTCAATGAATATTTTAAAAGGTATTCATACTTTAAGTTCTGAAGCCTTGGCCACAATTGTTTCAGCTACTCTGAGAAGATCTCCAAATAATAATTTCTCTAAACTAGTGCCCCTAGGAAGGCCAAGCAGACGAAAAAGGTCAAGCCAATGATCTGGAGAAAGATGCTCTCCTCTAACATATTTCAGAACAGGAACTACCATCTGTAAAAAAAAAAAAAAATACACATAGGAAAATGTAATTATTTTTCATTTTGCTGTTATTAGCTATCAAAATTTTAATTTTTAGTAAGTATGAAATAAAAAGCTTCTAATTGAAAAATATATAGTTTTAACTATGTAGTTATTATAGTAAGAAATTAATTTTCTTTAAAGTATGATTTTTAATAGCCTCTCACTCTTATTACAGAGCTTGATCTCAGAGTGAAACCTGATATAGTCAACATTTTATTCAGTTTGTTGACACTGACAATAACTTGTAGTTACTATTTTCCTCTAAATTGCTAACAAGAAAAATAAGATTACATTATTATTACATTTCTATAATCATTTATTGACCAGAGAAATATGTAGTCTTACTTGGAAGACAGTTAAATCTAACTTGGACCAGAAAACTTTGGCTATTCTAATACAAAGGAAAAAGAAAACTACAAATTTTTCCAAATAAAAATGAAAACAATTTACAAAATAACCTACTTTATATTTGTCAACTTCTGATTGCAATTTGACTGTCATTACTGAATGCTCTTCTACTTTTCTCAATCTGTCATGCCAACTCATCAAGAATTCCTCAAAAGTATAGGTCTTGCTCCTGTTAAAAATTACATATTTTAAAGGACATCACGAGAATTCTAATAACCACAGCAGTAACATTTTAAATATTCACAAAAATCAAACCTAAAAGTAATCCAGTCCTCATTAGCCTTTTCCTGAAATCCCTGATGAAATTCTTCATAAAGTGCCCAAATTTGGGCACAAGTCTCAATGTCTTTGGAGATATTGTACGCCATGGCAAAGTTGGGCTCATCTATCCCAAAGTGATGGCAGTCATCACTAGAGAAAACAGACACAAATACTATTAGAATAAAAATCAACATTATGGCCATACAAATTTACTTGACTGTATTCCTCTTCTGAGAAAGAAACAACTATTCAAATTATAACTCTGCCTGAATACTTCATATAGGCACTACTAACAAAGACTTGAATTTCACTAACATTTTTCAGCAAGAAAGCAATCAAAAGGAATTTTGTTGCTGATAAGTTTGGAAATACATTTAAGATACCAAAATACTTAGATCGTGAAAATCTATGGACTGATGTGAGCAGCAGATCAGTCATGAATTCAAAGTGCTGCCTTGTGGAGTACAAAATACCCCTAGTTGTAACATGATTATTTAAGCAAAAAAGCAAAATATTATTCTGTAGAAACTTCCAATCAGTCTCAAACATAGTAATTTTGTGCTGCTTTATGAGTCTGTGTATCTGTAACTTCAAAACTCAATCCGCCTCACTAATATTGCTGGAACTTGAACATTATGCTGTGAAGTTATTTTTGGACATTAATTTAAATCTCTGAATTTTATATAGGAAATGAAAGAATGGATCGGTTTCTAAATATTCAAAATAAGCTTGTAAGTTTTAAAAGAAGAAATCAACATACACTAGTTTTTTCCTTATGTTTTCGAGATCATCAAATTCTGCTTTTTTCTCCTTTATTGACTTCGCACTTTTCTCAAGAGCACCTTGCTGGCCTGTTTCTATAACATCATCACTGGGTTTCAGCTGATCCCAACGAGCTTTAAATTTGTCCAGTTCTTGAAGGTAGACCTGAAGACGAGACTTCACATTTCCTTTCATTACTTCAATCTAGGAAGACAATGTAGTTAAAAAGAATTTAGAAAGCTAACTAGCTTCTGATACAGTGTTGCTGCAAAAACCAGAATTCTCTATCATGGACAGATACATATATATATATATATATACATATATATATATATATGCATATGAGTGTATGTCTTTTTACATTTCATAAAAATATCATTTTATTTCATACAATATATTAAAGGGAGTTTTGTTGTTGTTTAATTAAAAGCTGAGGAAATACTAATGCCAACTTATTTAATATTTTTGTTGTTGATTTTTATTATGTCAACAGAAGAAAAGCACTAACAGGTCTCAACTATGCTGGAAAACCTCTGTGTATGGTCTGTGTATCAGTCATCTGAGAATCAAACTAGCTAAGTGGACAGGCTCAACACCAGAAGGCTGAACAACAGAGAAATAACATTTTTGGCCATAATAAAGCATGGAAAATAATATCCTAAAACATGAAGAGAATTCAATTTACACCAAAGCAAAAATAATTTTTATTAAAGAAGTCGCAGAAATTTTTAAGTATTAAAGAATAAATTTCTAATTTCTGTTGCAATAAACTAACTCAAAATGGAAACATTATCCATGACTGTAATACTCAGATTTGCAGAAGATTCAAATGAACACCACTATTGAAAAAAATTTAATGGCATCTAGTTCGGTGCTTTGTACACATATGTGTTCAATGAATATTTGAATGAATACATTTAGTAAGGAATGGAATTATAAAAGTGTTTATTTCTTAAGCAGCTATATTTTGGGTATGGTTAAGAAACAAAGGAAAGCCATATGGTACATTTTGTTTAGCAGAGGTCAGTCATGATTTCAAAATTTAAATTTTTCCCATTGAAAAATTTCAAGTTGAAAAGTTGCCCTAAGCTGCAATAACACTAAGAACTTCATCCCTAGCCTGCAAAATACTTATAAAAAAGCTTCTGCAAGTATTTGCACCAGATGACTGGTGTGAAGTCTAACAGGAAGGAGTACCAATTAGATGACAATTAGATGATGCATATCCATATACAATTTTCTGCTAATATCTGACAGTAGAACCTTTGGGAATACTGTCACAGGATAGGCAAGCAGCCAATAGATGACTGCAGTTGGGAACAGAAGGATTAGCAAAATTTTGTAAAGAAGGTAATGGGTAGGAATGAAAGCCTTTGCTCCACTGGCCCTAGTCAGTCTATTATTTTGTTCCTTCCAGGCTATTGTCTTCTTGTAGTACAGGTACCTCAATTATCTTATGGCTCTGGCCATAATTATTCTATTACTATCTATGTATGTACTTTATTTCATCGTTGTTGAAGTTGTATGTGTCCTTATGTAAGCAGAGACTTGAGGTAACAAAGATTTTACTTTCTATGTGGTCGGGACAATATGATCACCATTCTTAAGACAGTCGATTAGAAGGCATTAGAATAGAGGGCTAGAGATCTCTCATCAACTGGACAAGGTTAAGGAAGTCTGTCCAGAACATTTAGGAGAGCTGCTCTGGAGGTAGGGGGAACATTGTATTAAAGGTTTAAGAGGTACGGATATGCCAGGAAGGAAATTCAAAGTCTCTTTCACATGTTGATCAGTCAGCCAGTCAGCATGGGTTTTCATATTAAGTGAGAAAAATTCAAATTTCACTTTAATAAAACTCCTTACCTGATCTTTAATCATAAGTTGATGACTTTCCATCATTAATTCAAACTTATCCCACTTAGCTCTCAGGTTACTAATTGTTTCTAAGCCTCCACCAGCCACAGTTCGTAAAAGTCTATTTTTACCTTCAGCTTTTTGAAATAAAGGCAAAATCTAAATGTTGAAAAAAATATGTACAGTAAAATTAATCAGCTTTGATAATCATAATAGTTGATCTATTAAATAATACTTAATGGTTAGTTTCAAAGTAATCAAGTATCTTCATTATTTAATGTAAAATATCATTTACGGAGAAAAAACTTAAAAATTTTTAAACTTTCATTCCTCTTTCATTTTGGTTTTAAGGGTTATTATTATATCTAAATGTAAATTAAACTCTTAAGCACCCTCCAACAGTAAAACTAGCATTATTCTTGCTCCTCCCACACACAATACTGCATCTGTTGCCTCTGTGCCTAAACAGTCTATTCTCCTTGCATGGGATGGACTTTCTGCTCAGCTCTCACTCTGAGAATCCCTAGTTTTCTTGAAAGGTCAGTTCAAAATTATCTCCTATTTAAGACCTTCCTAATGCCACCAGTAGCCACTGCTTGCTTCCTCACAAAAAGTTACCTGAATTTACTGTTTAAACTTATATATGTCCATGTTGACTCTTTCTTTAAAATATTAGTTCCCTGAGGGCAAGAACTATTTCACTCATGTCTGTGTTCCTAGCACAATGTCAGGCATATAGCATGCACTCAATACATGCTTGCTGATTGATTTAAATAGTAATGTATTCTGTTAGGTACATGTATAAGTTATAATTATCATTGATTAAAATAAGTTAAATACTATAAATGGTTTTTTGAAGCGAAAGTGATTCTATATGCCTAACTGTAAACCTGCTTTTCAGGACCCTGTAGTTCATGTCAGGACATGTTCCCATTTTAGTGTATGTATGTGTATATACATATATACGTGTGTGTATGTATATGTACACATATATACGTATGCGTATATATGTATATGTGTGTGCGTTTGTGCATGTGTGTGCGTGTGTGTGTGTGTGTGTGTATAACTTCTGAATTCTGCCCTGTAATTCATGTCAGGGCATGTTCCCACACACACATATATATAAAACTTCTGAATTCCTGCTAATAAGTAATACTTTCAAGCACTACTAGTACACAAATGAATATGGCCTATATTCGAGAACTTGACCAGAACTAGGGCTTAAAATGGCCTCTTTGAAGAACTTTATGCCAGTTACCTTCCCAAAATTCAAATGCTAAGATATTTACCATAAGATAAATACATATAAGGGGATGAAAACAGAAGAATGCTGGGCGAATGATGATCGGAGGCACAAACAGCCCACAATAAGATTTCTCATCTGCCCTTACTTCATCTAAGACTATAGTTAGACCAACAACAGACAATAGATCATCTTTTTTCATCAATGGTAATACTATTTTGGAGGCCACTGAGTCCAGGGCCCTCTTCGGACAGATGAGGAAACTGAGGGCCAGAGAGGAAAAGTGACTTGTCCAAGGTAAAAGGATAGCTAGTAGCAAAAGCTGGGATTCAACCATTAAGACTCTGGCTCCAAAATACAGCCCCTTTTCCTCTTTTCCAGTGCTCTGGGATGCCGCAGTGAACTATCCCGACCCTATTAAGCAGTTTCCACAAAAAGCAAATGACTGTTAAAAGCAACATGTACTTCCCTCTGGTACTGAAAAATAAAGGGAAGCTGGGCTTTCCAGGAAAAGGACATACTATTCCCAACTGAGACACTCTCTGTCGATAGCTTTTGTAGTATCAGTGATCTGAGTTTCAAAATCCTGTTTAACAAAGGACTGAAGAGAACAAAGAATGAAATGATCCAAATGTCCTTAATGTTATGAAGTTTGTAACCCAGAAAGCCATCTACCAATAGGAATGTAGCATAAATATAATAAACAATAAAATACATGCCAGTAATAGCACTAATGATCACTAATTGTTAGTGAGTAATTTTTATAAAGCATTCTGAAGTTAACAAAGGACATTAAAATAGTATCATTTGTTATTTTTTTCTGTAACCATCATAAAATGTTAAATAAAAATAATTTATCTGAATATCTATAATAAATAATTTCATATTTTAAAGGAAATCTCCTTGAAAGATGCTTACCTCTGGCTTCCTTTCTTGTAGCTTACTATATTGCAAGTTTGCATCACCTATTTCATCCACAGTTTGAGGCATAACTGTTAATACTTCCATAGCATCAGTGACAAATGAATCAATTTCATGTAAATGAGCTGAGTGAATGAAAAGATATATAGTAGAAATTGCTAGTACCTCAAAAAGTCTGAACTCGGTTAATCATGTTAACTTTCTGACAATAATAAATCTATATGAAACGTATTACTTTGAAAACTGTCATATACTCTCTCATATATCAGTATTTCAAAGAGAGGCATAATTAAATTACTTTCTATAGATGATATAACATTTTAAAGTTTGTTGTTTAATAACTTAATTATTGAAAGGTAAATATAAGTGCCTGTTGAATTTTTAATTGCATTGAACAAAAAATTTAATTTAAGTAAAAATTGAGATATAACTTCAAATAACAAAGAATTTTAAATAATTCAAAAATATGCTGAAAATTTAAGTTAAACTTAAAACAGATTTTCATATCAAAAGGCAAGGGCTAATCTATTATACATCTATGCTGCATCAATGTTACCTAACCTCTTATTAAAAGTTAGGAATTGAGCCATGGAATATGATTATGACTTTACTGAAGATCGCAATAACAAGCATAATCCTTACTGTCATAAACTTATGTATAACAACATACTGATATTTCCTCTTTCAGATTTAGAAATTAATTCTTTGATGAATTTAGATTCTTAAATAATTTTTAAACAAACTACATAACTCTTTCCAGTTAAATGCTGGTTTTTAATTATATCTCAGCCCGCTTATTTTCATAAAGATCAGACAAACATATCTATACAAAAAAAAAGCTAAAATAAAAAAGGTTTTACCCTGTATAGACTTTCTCAAAGATATAACAAGAGTGTCAAATAACTTCTGGATAAGATCATCAATCACAGTCTTCACAGGGTTGCAATTAATATTCAAACAATCTACTTTGACAGTGCTGAAAAATTCAAAATGATATATTCTGAGATAAAGACTGATTAAAAGAAATAATCATATTACAAAAATGTACAATAACAAATTTTAAAAATAAATCAGAAGCTCTGAAACAGCTTTTAAGTAGCATGTGAATTCACATGGAAGAAAGACCTGACACAAAAAATACTGAATTTTTGAGAGAATAAAGTAAGCAGAACCAAGAAATAATATAAACAATGACTATACTAATCGTAAATGGAAAGAACCAAACAAATGAAACTTAATGCTAGTTATAATAACTAATTCTGGCCTAAGAGAAGAGATTATAAAATGTATTTTTCTCCCTTCACTGATGTGATAAAAGACTACAGATGAGGAATGTTGTGTATACAGTTAGACACAATTGTTTTCATCAGTCTGGCTAAATTTTTTTTTAAATTTTCTCTTTTTAATCATTGTTACAAGAGATGGTTTGTAGGGGAGAAAGGAAGAATATATTCAAAAATAAATATGACAAAAAAGGGGTGTCAATAAAAATAAGATAAACATTTAAGTACTGATTTTATTTTTTTGGTCTCAGTTTAAATATCACCACCTAAATAAGTTATCAACTTATTTCCTCCACTTGTGATTCCTCCCAGAGGAAAGCTATTTTAGATTATATGCACACATATCTGAAATATAAATACATATTTATTTAACAAATTATATATGTATATATATGACCTCACATTTAACCAGTTCAATGATATTCTATCATTTTTCTTTGAACTGCTTTCCTTGAAAGTCACACTTTTGTCAAACCCCAATTCTGTGAAGCTAAATAACATTTTGTCAACACTACTACGTTAAATAGATCCACTACAAATTGATGTTATCTAATCTCAACAGAGCCCTCAAAGTTATCCAGAATTTTTTTTTTTATATCTTCCAAGGCTGGTTTCCCTTCTCTCAGGAATTTTTCTAATCTAAATCTTTCCAGTTTTCTCAAGCCCCACTTCACCTCTCTCCATCTCAGAAGATTTGATTTACTACTTTATTGAAAAAAAAATCCAAACTTTCATAAACCCTCACTTCTCCTCTCTTCCATTATCTCAAAATCACTCTACGTTGTCCCATCTCTTTGTTTTAGTCTTTGATGAAGAAACATCCCTTCTCCTTGCCAAGAATAGCCTCCTCTATATCTGTGCCCTTCTAGGAGTGTGCGTCTGCAATCTCTCTCTCTCTTTCTCTCTCTGTCTCTGTCTCTGTTTGTCTGTCTCTCATTTTCAATCTTCCTATCAATAGATTTCTTCTTCATTGACAAGTATGGTCAGGTATCCCTTCTCCTTAATTTTTTTTCCTTAACCTCTTGATCCTCTTTAGATACTATCCTATATCTCTTCTCCCTTTCACAGTCAAATTCTGACAAGTCTGCACTTACAGCCTTTCTTATCTCATCTCTTCCTCATTTCTCAGTCCTCTGACATTTGATTCCCAAATCTACCACTCAACTAAAACTGATCTCTCCAAGATTACCAAAGCTCTGAACTGTTAAAGTTGACTGCTTTTTCTTAGTCTTTATCGTCAATGACTTCTTTGTAGTTTATAAGGGTCAACAATCTCTTCTTGTTACATATACTTTCCTCTATTGCCTTCTGTGACATCTTTCCTGATCTTCCTTCCATCGAATGTGCACTAACAGCTTCAGTAGAAGCAAAAGTCAGTAATTTAACTTCCCTGTAGTATATACAAAAGGATCATGAAGTATCTAAGTCACAAAGGATGAAGACGTAGAGCATAAGGGTAGAGAAGGGTGAAGAGCAGCCAATATTTCCATTTCCTGCACCAGAGAAAGTCACAGGAACAGGAAAGAAAGGAAGTATCTTCTTGCTTTCTTTAGTTTTCAGGATATTACTAGGTACTGAGAGGACAGTCTATTTAGATAAACTAAATTAATTTTGAAGAAAGACTGTGATTCCAAAATGTAACAGATTTGTTGGAAATTCTGATGCTCAGCATAACTGAAATGAAACAGATACACCAAGAAAGAAGCTCACAAAAATCTCTTACTCAGAAAAACAAATGATAACTGAAGTTGCTCACTAACCTTTAAGGAATATCAACGAATTAGTATGAAGAGTATATTTAGAATACTAATTTTTCCTGTTCTGAGAACAGAATTTTGTGTTCATTTCAAATATTTACTCTAGGTAATAGTTTTAGGAACTGGTTATCTAAGTTGTACAGATTTGCTCTAGGAATAAATTTATTTTCTTAGAAAACAACATCTTAGAAAAAAACACTCTTAATTAAGCAGACTAACTGGAAAGGCTGTGCAGTGGAAAAAGTAGAGGTTTGGAATCAGAGGACTTAACTTTAAATCTCAACTCTGCCACTTATGATCTCTCTGTCAGTCAACAAACGGTATTAAGCAAGCCATAGTGCTAATTCTAGGCAATACAATAAGAAAGCAAAACCAGTTTCTTCCTTCAAGGGATTCACATTCTAATGGAGGAGGCAAAATGTAAATAATTATGGGTGTACCAGATGCATTCCAAGTAGATGAAAGGGAAAGCACAGGCAGGGTGGGAGTGGGAAGAGCAGGAGGAGGAAGGGAGTACTAAGAAATGCCTCCTGCAGAAAGTGGGAATTGAACTGAGTCTTGAAGGAAACCAGGGACAGTTAACGGTGGCTTTGAGGACAACTTTCTAGGCACAGAGATGGCATGTACAAAGAGAGAGAGGAGATCCAAGAAAACAGGAGTAGGCCAAAGCAGCAAGGTCATGAGTGTGCAGAAAAAAATATTTGAAAATTAGAAAGATTGGAAGGGTCCAGGTAATCAAAGACTTCAAAATGTCAAATGAAAAACTTTATTTAATTTTAAAGGTAATAAAAGAGTTTCTGGAGTTTATCAAGTAGGGAGGTGACATAGTCAAACCTAATGCACTTTGGAAGTTGGGTAGAGGATGGACTAAAGTGGAGAAGGATAGAGTCAGGGAAACTGTTCCAAAGGCTCAGGTGAAAGCTGTTGAGGGCCTACCCTAGAGTGTGTGAGTACAGTGAAGAGGACACAAACAAAAGATGTTGTAAAGGTAGAAAATGACAGAATTCATCAACAGATTGGCTATATGGGGTGAATTACAAACCTGGTGATCAGAAAGATGGCTGTGCCCTTAGCAGTTATAAGAACACTGGGAAGAGGAGCAGGTTTGAGAGGACAGATAGTGAGTTCTGTTTTGTACCAATTGAGTTTGAGATGTCCAGAAGGGTTATGTGAGACTGGGGGTCAAGAAAGAGACTAAGGCTGGATATACAGACCTAGGAATCATCTACACAGAGGATAAATGAAACCACAGGAACTCATAATCTCACCAAGCAAGACAGAGAACAGAAGAGAACTCAGGAAAAAGAGTTAGGAGGACACCCACATTTAGCGGGCATGACATGCATAAAGATATAGCAAAGCAGATTGAGGACAGGACAGGAGGAGATCCAGGAGAGAACACTGTCATGAAATCCCTGAGAGGCAAGGATATCCAGAAGGAGAAGGTGACGGACACAGTCAAAGGCTGCAGAGAGGTCAAAAAGTTGGAAGACTGGAAAAAGGCCATTAAATTTGGCAATTAAATGACCACTGGAAGCTGTGGAGATGGTAATTTCAGTTGAACAATGAAGTCAGAAGCAGAAGGTTTTGAGGTGAATGAGAAGAAAGGAAAGAGAGGTACCTAGTAGAGATGGCTTAGTCAAGGAAAGATATCAAACAACAACTAGTGAAAATTGTCAGATCAAGCAAAAGCTTTTTTCTTTTTTTTTTTTAAGGATGAAGGTAAGAAGTGTTTGTAGGCAACAGGGAAGAAGCCAACAGATATTGAAAACTAGAAAGTGGAAATGTTGAGGAAGCAATCTTCAGGAGAAGACAGGATGGAATGGGATCAACTGTGTAGTGAAGGGGGTTGCATTGATAGGAAGAATGGCCACTTCTCTATGTGAGGGAGGAGTGATAGGGTTAAGTTAGTTAACCTTTCTAATCCTGTTTCCTCATTTGTTTAAATGAGGAGGTTGTAGTAGATGACTTCTAAGTTTCCTTGCAGCTCTAACTCTATGATCCTAACATTTGGAGGCAATTCTTGAGTATCATTAAAATGAAACTGTGCCATCTAGTAGCAACTTGCAGTAATCCCACATATAGGATTCCTGAAGCCCAAAGAAAATGCATGCAATAGATAGGTGTGCCTAAATAAAAGATATATACTATATAGTGATGTTATTACAACGCAGTGGTTATAGTCACAGTGCCTGACACTCAAATTTGTACATGAAAGGAGCTAGATTAGTATAGATGAATGACTAATGTACATCTTTCACAGGACTTGGAGTTGGAGGACCTCATTTTTAAATCCTTAATCTATCAGTAGATAGCTGCGTGATCATGAACAAGTCACTCCACCATTTGGACTTCAGTTTCCTTAACTGTAAAATAAATGGTCAAAGAATATGTGCAAATGGTTTTCTTAAAAATTGTAAACTGTTGAAATAAATGTGCTTCAAATCATTAATAATTAGAAAATACAATTAAAACACCTAAGATTTCACTTCAGGCTCAGAAAATTGGCAAAGATATTAAAAAAAAGAAATACTCAATATTAGAGGGGATGATGGAAAGCAGACATATACATTGTTAATGGAGCTGTGAATTGGTACAATTATGCAAGAAATATGCAAAGTGAATATAACAGTCGCACCTGTTGACTCAGTAAACCCACTACTAGGCACATGGATGTTAAAAATTTCAAGAGCCAATAAACATTAGAACATCAAGATCAGAAATTTTTTCTTACCAAGGAACTAGAAACAAGATAGGCAGCTTCAATTGAGAAATGGCTAAAATAGCTATAGTATATAAACATCATAGAATATTATTGTTCAATAAAAATGATGAATGTAAAATTCAGAGAAACACAAGAAATGCTTCCTTATAATTTTTTTAAAACAAAAAACGCTGTCAATTTTTCTTTGCTATAAATATCAATCACATGGTATAAAGTACAGTGGAATCAGGTTGCTTCTTCCTATAAAGATTTTGAACACAAAAGATTAAATTCTTCATTTCTGAAACAGCTGATATCTAAGTAATTCAACTTTATTGTTTTTAGTACATGGAAAGTACTAAAGAGAGTGAGTCTCTATCTAGAGCCCTAAGAGGTATCAAGGAGAAGATGAGGTTTTTTGTACCTGCTTTTAAGTCCTCTTTGTCTTGTCCCCTCCTCAGACCCCCAACACCCATAATGCTTCCATGGGAGGTTGAGGGCTTTAGACTGAAGCAATTCCCCACCAGCAGCAGGTATAGAGGAGATTTCTCTCTTTCTGCCATTCCACTTAAGATGAGGTCAAAAATTCTTCAGCAGGGAGGTAAGACAGGAAAGCAGCAGCTCACTTTTATCACTTCTTATTACTAAGATTTCACCACACTATTCCCAAGGTAAAGAATTTACAGTAACAAAGTGGATGTTCATTGTGGCTAAACAAGTTACAGCACAATAATGCAATGGAATATTACTGTGCTATAAGAAGTGATGAATACGCAGAAGACCGAGAAGCACGGAAAGACTTAACATGAACTGATGATGGAAAGCGAAGAAAGTAGAGCTGAGAAAACAATACATGTGACTACAACAATGTAAACAGAAAGAATAAGTACAAAATAAGTGAATGTTACTGAATTACAAAGAAGCCTCAAAGAAGAGATATGAAAAGATATCTTCCCACACTCCTCTGCACTGGTTGGTGGTCCAGAGCTATGTCAACCAGACTGGAACCAGCCTCTACCCTACGCATAGCCAGAGCCAAACAAATGGAGCAGGCTACAGACAGCACAGTCAGAACACAAAACTGAAGTTTAATTAATTTTAGAGTAAGGAAAATGGCATATGCATACAGAAGCTCCCTCTCCTAAGAAGGAGGGTTTAACATTCTGGACTAAAGGCAGGTTTTATACACATCCTGGGCTGAACCATGACATAATTATTTTTAGATCTTGAGGCCCTATAGAAACAGTATTGTCTCAAGTCTTGGGGGTCATGCCCACCCTGTGGGGCAAAGTTCTATGACAGGAACAAGAGTGCAGTGCCCATCAGTGACAAGGAACAGGGATTATGAATATGTGATGGATGGCCCTGGGGAAATAATGGAAGCTAAACTCCTCAGTGAACACCTGGTACTGGGTCCAAGCAATACACTTTGCCAGAGGGTGATATCATCTAGAGCGCAAAGAGTTACTGTTATGCCAAGCTCAGGGCACAATCTCTTAGCTCTGGGAAACAGGGTATCTCCAAACTATTCTGACATATGGGACAGCTCTCTGGGAGGAGAAGAGAGAAATACAAGAAAAATTTAGATAATGTAAAAATGAAAGATAAAAATAAAAATTTATTTCTAAAAGAATGTAAAATTAAACTGTTACGCAAATTCCTGTACCTTGGAAGTCGTTCCACTTCTTTCCCTTTCACTTTAAGGGCTTTAAAATTTTTCTCCCAATCCTGTACAGTGAAGAGATGCTTTTCCACAAGAGCTTCCATATCTAGTTGTCCAATGACAACCCATTCCTTTTCAAAGATATAAAGAGAATTATGTTTTCAGAATAAGAAGCATTGTTAGTTTATATTTACAAATCTAGAATATATCTATATGATCAATGGAAAAAAATGGCAATTGTAAAATGATGCACTGAGTGACAATTCATAAATACAATGTAAATTCTAATCAGAGTCCTGTTACTGACTTGTAAACACTCCCTAAAACCACACATGGTCTTAGGAAAGTCACTTTTACTTGCTAAGAATTCAAGTTTTGTTCACTATAGATGCAATTAACTAAATGAAAATTTTGTCAATTAGTCTTTAGTTTAAACCACGATTTTTGGAATTTTTATTGAATTTCTGCTGATCTAGTCCTAAGGAAAAGAAAATTTTCATTTTTAAAACTTCCTGGGGGCAGAGCCAAGATGGCAGCTGGAAAGCAAGGACTTGCAGTGAGCTCCCTGCCAGGTCCCTCCAAAAACCTATAAAAAATGGCTCCGAACAAATTTTAGAACTGCAGAACCCACAAAATAGCAGAGGGAAGCAGGGATCCAGCCCAGGACAGCCTGGATGGTCGCTGGGTGAGGTCTATAGCACACAGAGCTGGGAGCGGAGGGGAGCCGAGTCCAGCATGGGCGGCAGCAAGACCAACCAGACCAGGAGCTGGGCGGAACAGGCCCTAGCCCCCTGAATCAGGGAGCTGTGGCAGTTATCAGACTTCTCAACACACAAACGCCAAAAACAACAGAGGTTAGTGGGAAAAGCTGTGGGGGACAGAGTGAAAGTTGGCTGTTTGGCCATCGCCCTAGGGGCAGCGGGGGTGGTACAGCTACAGAACTACAGCTGCAGTTGCTTCCTGCCCCAGGCCCACCTGGTGGGAGGAATTAAGAGGCAGATCAGAACAGGAGTGTAGAGCCGGCTTAAGATCTGAGTCAGATCCAGGTTGGTGGTTCTTGGGGAAGGAGGAGTGCTGGAGTGGCAGAGCTGGCTGTATAGAAATAGCTCTGAAAACAATGCCGCATCCCCTCAAGCTTGGAACAAAGTACTCTTTACTCTGCATGCAGTCACACCCGGCTGAAAAACTCAAGGGTCAAGTAAGTTGTCTGAGAATATGGCCAGGCAGCAAAAACAGACTCAGATTCAGTCTCAGACTTTGGAATCTTTCTTTGGGGACAAAGAAGACCAAAACATACAGTCAGAAGAAGTCAACAAAGTCAAAGAACCTACAACAAAAGCCTCCAAGAAAAACATGAACTGGTCTCAGGCCATGGAAGAATTCAAAAAGGATTTGGAAAAGCAAGTTAGAGAAGTAGAGGAAAAATTGGGAAGAGAAATGAGAAGGATGAGAGAAAACCATGAAAAACAAGTCAATGACTTGCTAAAAGAGACTCAAAAAAATACTGAAAAGTATACTGAAGAAAACAACACCTTAAAAAATAGACTCAAATGGCAAAAGAGCTCCAAAAAGCCAATGAGGAAAAGAATGCCTTGAAAGACAGAATTAGCCAAATGGAAAAGGAGGTCCAAAAGACCACTGAAGAAAATACTAGCTTAAA
>CM053622.1:694557922-694595053 GCA_028646595.1 Phalanger gymnotis | reverse complement strand
AGGGAGAAAGGGAAAGATAGAATGGGGTAAATTATCTCGCATAAAAGTGGCAAGAAAAAATAGTTCTGTAGGAAGGGAAGAGGGGGCAAGTGAGGGGGAATAAGTAAATCTTGGTCTCATCAGAACTGACCTGAGGAGGGAATAACATACACACCCAATTGGGTATCTTACCCCACAGGAAAGAAGAAGTAAGAAGATAAAAAAGGGGGACAATAGAAGGGAGGGCAGATGGGGGAGGAGGTAATCAAAAGCAAACACTTTCAAAAAGGGACAGGGTCAAGGGAGAAAACTCAATAAAGGGGGATAGGTTAGGAAGGAGCAAAACATAGTTAGTCTTTTATAATATGAGTATTGTGGAATACATAATGATACGCGTGTGGCCTTGCTTGCCTTCTTAAGGAGGGTGGGTGGGGAGGGAAGAGGGGAGAGAATTTGGAACTCAAAGTTTTAAAAACAGATGCTCAAAAACAAAAAAAAAGTTTTTGCATGCAATTAGGAAATAAGATACACAGGCAATGGAGAGTAGAAATTTATCTTGCCCTACAAGAGAACAAGGAAAAAGGGGATGGGAGGGGAGTGGGGTGACAGAAGGGAAGGCTGACTGGGGAATAGGAGAACCAGAATATATGCCATCTTGGAGTGGGTGGGAGGGTAGAAATGGGGAGAAAATTCATAATTCAAACTCTTGTGAAAATCAACGCTGAAAACTAAATATATTAAATAAATTAAATTTTTAAAAATTGCAAAAAAACCCCTTCCTTTTCACCCTAGAAATTCCCTCATCCCTTGTGATATTCTCACCCTGGAACATCCCCCCAGTCCTGAGGCACTCTTCTCCCACTGGCTAAGTCCTCCCAGTGTTTCCAGTCTGAGGAAGAGCCCAAGCAAGCCAGTCACACCTTCTTCTCCTTAGCTCTGCTTATGATTCTCTGGACATCAGTATCATCCTCCTCTCAAAGGTACTTCAACTAGCCTCCACTTTTTAGTTCCCTTTTACATATTGTCTTTCCCCATTAGAATATAAGCTCCTTGAAGGAAAGATTGTTTTTCTTTTTTGCTTGTTAATTATATGCCCAGTGCTTATAACAGTTTTTGGTACATAGCAATCTCTTAATAAATGCTTTGACCATAAGTACAAAGCTAGGTAAGCACTGGAGCCAGGATCTGAACTCAGACCTCTCCTGACTCCAAGTCTAACTATCTTTCCACTATATCTCCCCACCTTTGAATTCTAATAACTACTCAATAAAATGACTATTGGCATTATCCACAAGATTTCTGTATATTTCTTACATGAAAAATAGCTAGGACAAAAATAAGTCTTAAGATGAAATTCTATTATCAAACTTGTTACTTCTGGAAAATACTTAGTAAGACAACACAACAAAGGGAGAAGATTAGCCTATCCCTATTAGTTCATAAAGCCAAAAAGCAAAAGGCTCATAAAGGCTCAGGTTAGTGACCTAATAATTCTCACCAAATAAGTAATTGAGCTCTAATATAATAACATTTAATGTAGATTTGCCAATTTAAGCCTACAGGTGTCATATTTTTTCTTCCTCAAATCCTAAAAGAATTTTTTCCCTTAAAGCAAGAATAAAAATAAATTCATGTGGAAGATGTAGCAGATTTTAAACTCAACTTCCCCTAATGTCCTAGGATGACTATATCATCTTGCCTAGCAAAATACATAACCCTGGACATACCTGGGGCTTCATTATATGATTTATATTGTGAAACATATATATTAGGAACTCAATATTGTTTTTCAATTCAATCAACATTAACCAACCTTCTCATATGAAGAAAGACCTGTGCTAATATGGTGATATAAGAGGAGGAGGGCATAAATCTTGATCCTTTTTCCAAGCATAAACTCAAAATCTTTCAGCAAAGTTCACAATAAACTATTAAACTTAGTACCTTGGAAAATGATGTCACTTGAATTTTTTAAACAACTTAAGCATGTTAAAACTAGAAAATAGTAATGATTTTCCTGCCTCCTCTAAATAGAGTACTTTCATTATTGTGTTGCAGCATATAACCAATGATCTTTTGTTACAGGTTTGAGTAGGAAGGAGTTTTATACTTGACAGTGGTATAGAAAAAATAAAAGAACAGACATAATTCAAAACTATAAAATATTCAATGTCAAAAATCAGCTAAAACCCCCTCCAAAAAAATCAGTTAATCCCAATCTTTTTGTTTCCAAAACCTGTGATGGAGTTAGATGTAAACCACTTTTAAGCTTTTTATACCATCATCATTTTAAACTGACCTTTATGAGTAAAGCAGACAGAGCAGGAAGGAGTAGGCAAGAGGGGCAAACTTTCAAAACATATAAAATGTTTTATAGTTTTAGCAAGTTATGAATATTTGTGCTGAATCTTAGTATAGTGTTATTTAAATAGGATATTTCTTAAATCATCAAGATTTGGGGTTTTTTCTAAAATAATGACAATGTCCTGAAAAATCAATCACATGAATATTCAAACCAACTTAATTGTCATATGTTTGCTTACTGGTCAGCTCTCTATTGACATTTTACCTTCAGTAAAAACTATAGATAAAAGAATCCCTAAATATGGTTCACTGGTTTGCTACATTCTTCAGAGTTAATAAGAATAAAATCTGGCAATTATGCAGAATTTTATACCATTTTTATGCATTCTCTCATTTGAGCTTCATAACAACATTGTGGATACTACAGCTATGCCCATTTTAGAGATGAAGAAACTGAGGCTCAGAGAAGGGAAGGGATTTGCTCATGCACACATAACAAATCAATGTCAGAAGCAAGATTCAAACCTATATTTTTTATATTACTAGTCTACTATATGGATTTTCTAATTATATACAAGTAAAATACAAATTTTCATCTTTACTGCTACCAATAAAAATTACCATACACTTATTATAAAATCATTCAAATGAACTATGCCAAAAAGAATGGCAAAAATATACAATGAAAAAATGTATAATCATTACCTTAAGTTGGTCTGAAACAGCTGCCAGTCTTCTGAACAGATCTTCTGCTTTGCTGAAAATAGTCAGAAATCCACTTGCATTTCTTTCAATCATAATAGTAAAGATACCTTCATCTCCTGCATCGCCCACTCCTCTAAACTGGTTTGGGATACTGATGAATCTCTTCATTTCTCTGTAATATTTAGCCCGGACTTCTTCAAAGGGAGGTTTGAACTGTAATCTTCCTTGTCTAAAAATTGAACAAATCATTTTTGAATAAAAACTGTAAAGAAATTAGGAGGGCCGGAGCCAAGATAGCAGAAAAGAAGAAGCATTACATCTGAGTTCTTCCAACATCCCCCTCCAAGCAACATTAAAATAATGCCTTGAATCTAATTCTAGAGTGGCAGAGCCAACAAAAGATTTTTCCAGCACAAGACAACTTAGGAGGTCAGAAAGAAAGGTCTGTGACACTGGGACAGAGACTGACGCAGAGCCCACACACTGGCAATATCAGCTGTGGGCCTTGAAGACTGCATCAACAGCAGCAGTAGCGTCAGATGCTCTCAGGCCAGAGTCAGTAAAGGGACTGGACAATTATTCAGAAGATCATTACAGAAGGTTCTCATGCTCACACTGGGTACAAGAATGGGCACTCTTTGGCAACTCCACTGCCCATACACAGTTCCATAGCAGAGAGGAGTGATTGTGGTCACAAGGCTAGCTAGAGGCCTGAGGAGCAGAGCAATCACTGGGGGTTGCAAGGAAGTGCTCTTCCTGGATAACAACCAGAGCACAGACCAAAAGAGCAGTGACCACACCTCTCTCAGGATCCACATACCCTTGGAAGTTCCAAAAACTTACGAACTCACAGAACAAGCTATGAAAACATCAGTGCAAAAAAGCCTCAGGCTTGGGACAGTACCCATTCCAGGGGAGAAGAACCCAACTCTAACATAAAGTTCAAAGTCAAGAAATAGGCTGGCAATAGGCTGGAAAATGAGCAAACCAAAAAAAAAGGAACATAATCATAACAAGCTACTGTGGTGACAGGGAAAATCAAAACATAAATGCAGAAGATCGTGATGTGAAAACGGATAATAGGCAAAGTCTCAAAGAAAAATGCAGATTTGACACAAGCTCAACAAGATTCCTGGAAGAATTAAATTAAGAGCAAAAAGTAATTATAAAAATAAATAAGTGATGGAAGAGAAACAGGGAAAAGATATGAAAAAAATCCAAGAAAATTATGAAAAGAGAATTAACAGTTTGGTAAAAGAGACATTAAAAAATATAGAATAATACCCTAAAAAGCAAAATTGGCCAAATGTAAAAAAGATACATGAAAATCCACTGAAGAAAATAATTCCTCAAAAATTGGAATTAAGCAAGTGGAAATTAATGACACTATGAGATATCAAGAAACAACAAAATAAAGTCAAAAGAATGAAAAAAAATAGAAGAAAAATTGAAATATGTCATCAAAAAAACAACTGGTCAGAAAAATAGTTCAAGGACAGATAATTTGAGAATTATTGTACTACCCGAAAGCCTAGATATCACATTTTAAGAAATTATACAGGAAAACTGTCCCAATATCCTAGAACCTGAGAATAATATAGAAATTGAAAGAATCCACCAATCACCTCCTGAAAGAGATCCTTAAATGAAAACTCCTTAAAATATTATAGCCAAATTCCAGAGCTTCCAGGTCAAGGAGATAACACTTCAAGCAGCCAGAAAGAAACTATTCAAATACCATGAAGCCACAGTCAGGATCACATAAGATTTAATAGTTACATTAAAAAAAAGTAGAAGATTTAAAATAAGATATTTTGGAAAGCAAAGAAGGTAAGATTACAATCAAGAATAACCAACCCAGCAAAACTGAGTGTAATTCTTCAGAGGAAAAACTAGATTTTTAATGAAATAGAAGACTTTCAAGCATTCCTGATGAAAAGACCAGACCTGAATAAGAAATCTGACGTTCAAACATAAGACTCAAAAAAAGCATGAAAAAGTTAATCTGAAATAGAAATCATTTGCATTTCTATATGGGAAGATGATACTATCTCCTAAGAAAGTTGTCATTATTGGAACGGTTGGAAGGATTCTATATAGAGGGCACAGGTGTGAGTTAATTATGTTGAGATGGTCTCAAAAAAAGGAGGGAGAAAGAGGGATGCACTGGGAGAAGGGGGAAGAGGAAGAATAATAAAAAATTATCTCACATAAAAAAGGTTCACAAGGAACAGCTTTTACAGTAGAGGGGAAAATAGGAGTGATGCTTGTACCTCACTCTCATTTAACTGGTTCAAAGAGGGAAGATATATACACACACTCAGTTGCGTACAGAAACTTATTTTACCCAAAAGTAAGAATAAAAAGGGTAAAGAGAAAAGAGGGATAGTGATAATAGGGAAGGAAGATTAAAGGAGGCAGTGGTGAGAAGTAAAACAGACTTTTGAGGAGGGAGAGGGTAAAAAAAGAGGATAAAAAGAAAAAGTAGGATAAAGGAAAAAATACATAGCAATCATAACTGTGAATGTGAATGGGATGAACTCAACAATAAAATAGAAGGGAATAAAATGGTTTAGAAACCAGAATCCAACAACATGTTGTTTTACAAGAAACACACTTGAAACAAAAAGACATACAGAGAATTAAAATGATGGTCTGGAGCAGAATCTATAAGATTCAGCTTAAGTAAAAAAGCAAGAGGGGCAACAATGATTTCAGACAAAGCAAAAGCAAAAACAAACCTAATTAAAGGAGATATTTATTCAAGTATTATACACAATGAAGTAATACTGATACTAAACATATATGCACTAAATATTCTTAAAGGAAAAGTTAAATGAGTTATAGGAGGAAAATAAAACAGTAAAACTATATTGAGGGGGACTTCAACTTTCCCTTCTCAGAACTAGATAAATCTTCCATAAAATAAATAAGAAAGAAGTTACAGAGATGAACATGAATGTAGAAAAGTTAAATAGGATAGACTAATGGAGAAAATTGAATGGGAACAGACAGCAGTGGATCTTTTTTCTCAGTTCTACGTAGCACAGTCACAAAAACTGACCATGTGTTATAACATAAAAACCTCACCAGCAAATGTAGAAAAGCAGAAATATTAAATGCACTACTTTCAAACCATTATGCAATAAAAATTACATTCAATAGAGGGCCTTGTAAGCATAGATTAAAAATTAACAGGAAACTATATAATCTAATCCTAAAGAATGTGAGGGTCAAAGAATAAATCATAAAAATAATCAATTATCTTTAATAAAGTTAATGACGACCATTAGACAACATACCAAAATTTGTGGGATGCAGATAAAGAAATACTTAGGAAAAAATGCGTACCTCTAAAATCTTAAAAAAGAGAAAGAGTACATGAATGAATTGGGCATGGAACTAAAAAAAACTAAAAAATGAACAAATTAAAAATCCCCAACTAAAAAAAATTAAACACTATGTTTTAAACAGTGGTGAAAATTTTCTTACTTATAAATTAAATCTATATTTATTTCTGGCAGATTCTCATTAAGTGCTTCTAAGCCCATTTGGTACTGATGCTCCAGGGCTTTGTAGAGCTGATGATTCCAGTGCTGCTTCCATGCATGCATGTCACTTGCTTGGAATCCCTTAAATATAACATTATTTAGTTAGAATTAGGTTATAGCATATTATCTTTTAATATTCCTACGTTAATACATTAAATATCATTAAAACATCAATCTATAAATGAAATAACTATCTCAATTTCAACTCAAATATTTTAATAAGTTTTAAATATAAAGTTTTTATTTTGTAGCACTTTATTACTTATACTTTCCTCAAAACAACTCTTTGAAATAAGTAATACAATTATTACTATGCCCATTTTATACATTATGAAACTAAATCTCCAAATAGTAAAGTATTTGCTCTGGGATGTGCAACAAATATCAGAGACAGAATTTTGATGCAGGTCTTCCAGACCAGGAACATCTTTCTGCGCTGGTGGTGCCAAACATTTTCCAGCATTTGTCCTCAATATTCCTGATTACTACCCAAAACAGTTTAAAATTAGTTCCTGATTTTAATGTGCTGATGCATTAATAAAAAGAGAAATATATAAATATGTATGATTTCTTAAGTCAATATTTGGCTCATTAAGATCCTCATATATGGTTTAGTGACACCTATGTGGTGTCAAACTCCAAAAGAAATGGATCCCTGTGGGTCATATATTGAATTAGAAAAGCATAAATTAATATTATGTATGTAGTACTGTATTTTTATTTATTTTGTTAAACCTTTCACAATTACATTTTAACCTAGTTCTACAGGATGCTTTGCAGGTCTCTGGACTATGAGTTTGATGTCTCTGATCTAGAGGACCTCACCATCTATGTGGAATTCACTTACCATTTGTCCCTTGTAAGAGGCATCCTCCATAAAAGAGGTAAATAGCCCTGGAGAGTATATATCTCCACATTTATCAATATAATGTAATATTGATAAAGGGTCGTTAAACAGTTGTATCTCTGTGATTACAAGGAATCTGGTATGATCTTAACATACACTGAAAATAGCTTTTAATGGGAAAGTCTCATTCAAGACTTTTTTTTTACAATAAATAAGCAATAAATGCAGCAGGATCTTGAATTCATCATGTCCCTGAGTTGTTGTGTAACTGAAAATGAAGTCAACTATTAAAAGCCATTTGCAAAAGTTCTATCTGCTCATTAGTATTTTCATCAAGGACATCTTCAATATTTTAGGTCATTCACAAAAGGAGTTTAGTAAGATGAGAAAGTAAATGGGACAGTTCTAATAACTTATCTAAGTTCTAATAATAACTTATCAAATATATTTTTGTGTAGTGATATTGTTAATTTTTTCAGTTATTTGGAATTCATTCTCATCCTTTCATATATCTTGAAAACTGATTCCTTAATGTTTTCAAAATTGTGATTACAGAAAAAAATTTTCAGAAATATTTGAGCTGGTACACTACTTTTCCCAACTTCATTTTCTTAAATACCATTTGTACTTCCTCACAAAGCACACTGGAGACTGAATCAAAAATCCAAATATGGCTCCTCCAATGTTATAGATGATGAGATCATTATAGGAATATTTGCAGAAGGTATACTCTAGTTTCATCTACTTGCTGTTCTCCTTGGAGCACAATACTACTCCAGATCTCCCATCAAATTTCCTCTGCAAGATTTTACAAATGAGTATATGTTATATGCCACTCTTACCCTTGACTTCCTTGTCTCCAGTCTTGGCAAGAATCATAAGATGATTTGGCACTGAAAGGAACCTTGGAAGTATTCTAGTCCCATCTACTCATTGCATAAGTAAGGAAACTGAAGTCGAGGAGATGAAGTGACTTGTACAAAATCACACAGGTAATGCCCAAGGCAGTATTCACACCCAGTTCTTTTTGCCTCCTCTAAATAAAAATCTTTCCACAGTACCACGTTTCGCTGCAGTTCAAATACTGCCCACAGTTGCTTAAAGAATGCTTTCCTTGCACATAATTAGTGATCAATAAATATTTCACTGATTAATGGCTAGATAAGGCGCTAACCTCCCATAAGAACAAACGTTAACTATTCTTTGATTTGAGAGAACTAGAAATTGATTCAAGGACTTAACTAACTGTTCAAATGAAGAAGATACAAATGATATACAATTAGGATAAGGTATACTGTTTCCAATGAAGAAAGCCATGAAAAAAGGTTGAAGTTGCTTCAAAGACAGTGGGAAAGTTTTGATCATTCAGACAGCACAGAACAGAAATTTCTACATCAAATATTCACTGGTATTTTATTGGCCATCTTTACTTCCTCAGTGTAGCAACTGTTTATCATAGATTAAACTGACATAAGAAAAGATGACAAAGACAGAATCAATGTCTTTCCCTTTATCCATTTTCTACTTCTTCATTCTCATATTTCAGTAACTTATCAGAATAGGGCAAATTAGAGATTTGGTAGCTGCTTAGATGAGTGTCATCTTCTCATCTTTACCATTTTTTTTTGGAGGGGAGAAGACAAGGCAATTGGGGTTAAGTGACTTGCCCAAGGTCACAAAGCTATTGTCAAGTGTTTGAGGCTAGATTAGAACTCAGGTCCTTCTCACTCCAGGTCAGATGCTCTGTTCACTGTGACACATAGCTGTCCCTCTTTTATCCATTCTTTAGGTGTGCTACTGACTACACACAGAAAACATGATTTAGATATGATTTCTGCCATTGGTAATTCGTTATTTCTTTTCTGTTCAGATAGTTAAGATGTTTATCAAATCTGCTAATACAGTCCATTTTATTTTTATCACATTCAAATCCAGCTTCAGACACATACTGTGTGACCCTGGGCAAATCATTTAATCTGTTTGTCTCAGTTTCCTCGATAGCAAAATGAGGATAATAATAGTACCTACCTCCCACAGTTGTTGTGAGAAAAAAAGAGATAATATTTGTAAAGTGCTTAGCACACAAATAAAATACTAGCTAGGAGACTACAACAATATATCACAAAGATTATACACTGTGACCAAGTGGGATTTACACAAGGAATTCAAGGATGATTTAACAAAAGGAAAACTATTAACATAATTGATTATGTCAATAAAAAAGTAACAAAAATCATGTGAATATATTAATAAATGCAGAAAAAAATTTTTTGACAAAATACAACACTCATTACTATTAAAAACACTTGAAAGTATAGGTATAAATGGATTTTTCCTCAAAATAATAAGCAGCTACCTGAAGAATAACCAAACATTATTTTTAATGGAATAAGCTAGAAGCCTTTCCAATAAGATCAGGAATAAAACAAGGATGCCCATTATGACAAATATTATTCAATACTGTCTCAGAAATGCTAGCAATACCAACAAGAGGAGAAAAAGAAACTGAAGGAATCAAAATGGGCAATGAAGTAATAAAATTATCTCTTTCTGTGGACAATATGATGACACACTTGGAAAATCCTAGAGATTCAACTAAAGTTAGTTGAAACAACAATTTTAGCAAAGTAACAGTATATAAAATAAACCCACATAAATCATCAGCATTTCTATATTTCACAAGAAGAGATGGTAAGAGATACCCCATTTAAAATAACCATAGGCAGCATAAAATACCTAGGGGTATATATGCCAAGACAAACCCAAGAACTATTAAAACATAATTATAAACACTTTTTATACGAATAAAATTAGGTTTAAATAACTGGAAACAGTAATTGTTCAAGGGTCGGCAGAAGCAATATAATAAAAATGACAATGCTATCTAAAGTAATCTACCTGTTCAATACCATCCCAATTAAGTTACCAAAAATTATTTTGTTGAGCTAGAAAAAATAAAAACAAAATTCATTTGGAAGAACAAAAGTTAAAGAATATCAAGGGAATGAATAAATGGGAAAAAATTGTAAAGGAAGAAGCCTTAGCAGTACCAGATTTTATACTACATCATAAAGTAGTAATTATCAAAACTACCCAGTACTAGCTAAGAAACAGAAAAATGGATCAGTGGAACAGAGCAAACATACAATAGACAATAGTAAATGATTATAGAAACTTTGTATTTGACAAATATAAAGATTTAAGCTTTTGGAATAAGAAGTCACTATCTGGTAAAAATTTCTAGGGAAAGCAGTCTGGAAGAAACTGGGGTATAGAACAATATTTTACACCATTTACCACGATAAGGTCCAAATGGATACATGACCTAGATATAAAGGGAGATATTATAAGAAAATTAGAATAACATTGAACATATTACCTATCAGATTTATGAATAGAAGAATTTATGAATAAATAAGAGATATAGAACATTCTGAGGTGTAAAACAGATAATTCTGACTATATTAAATTAAAAAGGGCTTGTACAAATAAAACCCATGTAGCCAAAATTAGAAGGAAAATAGAAAATGGGGGGGGGGGATTTATAGGCAGTTTATCAGATAAAGTTCTTATATCTCAAACATATAGAGAACTTTATCAAATTGATAAGAATACAAATCATTCCCCAATTAGTAAATGGTCAAAAGATATGAATGGGAAGTGTTTCAATGAAGAAATCAAAACTACATACAGTCATATAAAAAAATGCCCCACATCATTACTGATTAGAGAAATGCAAATTAAAAAACATCTTTGGGATATCTCACGCCATTCAATAAAGTGACATAAGGGGAAAATAACAAATGTTGGAGAGGATGTGGAAAAATTGGGACACTAATTCACTGTTGGTAGAACTGTGAGTTGAACCAACAATTTTGGAGAGCAATCTGGAATTATGCCCAGTGAGTTATAAAAATGTGTATACCTTTTGACCCAGAAATACCACTAGTAGGTCTGTTTTCCAAGGTGATCAAAGAAAAAGGAACTTCTATGTTCTACAATATTTACAGCAGCTCTCCTTGTGGTGGCAAAGAACCGGAAATTGAGGGGATGTCTATCAACTGGGAAATGGTTAAACAAGTTGTGGTATATGATTGTGATGGAATACTGCTTCACTGTAAGAGGAGCTGGTTTATTTTAGAATAACATAGAAAGGTTTGTATGAAATAATGAAGAGTGAAATGAACAGAACCAAGAGAATGTTGTATTGTTCAAAGAACAACTGTTGTTCAAAGAACAACTGTGAATGACTAAGTTACTCTGAATATTATGAAAAATCAACTACAAAGGATCTATGAAAGAAGATTCTATCTACCTCCAGAGAAATAACTGACAAAGGAAAAGCATGCATATTATGATTTTACATATACCAATATATAAGTCAAATGGTGGCATTCTCTAGTGTGGGGTGGGGAGGGAGAAAGGGAGAGGATTTGGAACTTAAAATGTAACAAAAAATAAATAAAATTTAAAAATAAAATAAAATTGCAAGGAGCGGAGAAAGGCATTTACTGTGTAACAGGCATTTTACTAATGTCCGGGAATACAAATAAAAGAAAAATACAGTATTTACTTTTTTAAAGTGCTCAGAACAGTGCTTGGCACATAATGGACATTATATAAATGCTAGCTATTATTATTTTTGGTCATATTTTAGCAGCTTGTCATGTCTTTAATTTTATTATTCTCTTCCTGAAGAAAGTATTCAGAGACAGTGTCATAGTAGGAAGAGAACTGGCCTTGTAGTTTGGAAGGGCTGTCCAGCCTCTGACACATCCTTACCCTTGGTAGGTGACTTGATTTTTCAGTCTCCCAAGCAATTCTCTAAGACTGTAATTTGTCAATCTACTTTAGTAGAAGGTGTTTCCTCACTGGGAGTTCTCTTTATCAGAGGTTCTCAACATGTGTTGTAAGATCCTATGGGGATGTCCGTTCAGGTAGTTTGCACGGTCAAAACTATTTCCAAAATAATATTAAGGTGTTTCCATTTCTAATATGGTAAATATTGATAGCTATAACCCATATAAACAGAAGCTCTTGGCAGTTTTCAAAAATTGTTAACAGTGTAAAAGTCCTGACACCAAAAAGTTTGAGAATCACTACCTTATATCAATATAACAGAGAACACCCAAAATAACATTCATCCTATATAGGCAAGACAATTTGTGTAGTCTGAAAGCCTTCAGGCTCTTTCCTTTCTTAATACCGAACCATATCTTCTGACATATTTTCTACTATTCTCCCTCATATCCACCTTCTTAATGAAGATATCAAGTATAAGCATTTATGCTTTGGTTTGATTTTGAAGATCTTATCAAGTCCTCCATAGAATATTTCTTAATCATCACAACAAGAATCAATAGAAACATGAAATATAAATGTTGAGGCATAAGCTATAATGCTGGTCTTTTGCTTATGTTCATCATAAACACCAAAAAGTGAGAAAACAAACTGTCTCATGAAATGATATTTCTTGTTCCTTTGGGTGAATAATGAAATGGGCTTCTTTATTTGCCTCTACAAGAACTGTTGAGTCATCTGGTTTCATAGAGTAAAAATGTCCATATTGATACGATTCAATTACTCCAGTAAAGTCACCTCATCAGTTTTTTGATAAGGAATTAACATTTTGCATAGCAACAGTCAAATCATGTTTATAAAAACCTGTTATTATTAGCAGCATCCTGCCACTATCGTACAAAAGGACAAGAGGTCATTTAGTATTTTGCTTTATTTCAGATTGCCAAATAAGGTATCACCTAATGGACAATGTCCTGACAACATGCTTCTTTTCTCTCCTTATAGTACTTTAGCTAAGCCACCCACTGCACAACATTGTACATCACCAGAAGGATACTTGAAATCTTTCAATTTAGTAGAACCAGCCAGAGTGGTCATAACCCCGAATCATGCCAATCAACAGAAGGATACTTAAATCCTAAAGCACTAGATAAATGAGTTTTAATTATTAGCAGTGAAGAAGCTAATGCTAGAATATTGGACTTTAAGAGTCAGAAAGACTTGAGTTCACATCCTGCCTTAGACACTGCTCCTCTCTCAGTCCCAATTACTGAATCTATGAAATGGGAATAATAACACAGAGTTGTTGTGAGGATAAGCGAGATAATACTGTGCACATAAAGTGCTTTGCAAACTTTAAAGTGCTATATAAATATTAGCTATTATTAAATAACAATCAGTTTTGCTCTCCTCCTCCTCATCATCATCATCATAATATCTCAAAATGCTGTTTAAACATGCAAAAAACATCTCAACCACCTAAAAATGAATTTATAACTGGTAAATAAAAGTTGTTTGCCTCCACATCAGCATGCTGACAGCAAACAACCAAAGACAAGGGCTAAAATTTGGCTCCAGTAAACTTGGATAAAATGGCTGGGTACAGATCTAAATACTTCAAAATATCACCAGACAATATCTCATACTTTTGAAATATAAATATAGTATTTATTTTATTTTAAATTTCTGCCAAACAATCCTAAATATTTCATGTTACAAGATCACAGAATTTGAAAGATGAAAGGAACTTTAGTGTCCAAACATGAAAGGAATCCCCTGATTATATAAGTTCACTAAAGACCTAAAGTTCACTTTTATGATGTTATCTGTTTACTTCATTAGTAGCCTGAAAGTTTCTGATTTCACAGCTGACTGCAGTATTATAAGTAAGTCATACCTGTGCCTCTACACTAGCTAAACCAGTTCTCAGTTCCTGGAGCCCATCTTTCCAGCGCTGTTGTTGTCGAAGCAGGTCAATGTTCATGAGCACTACGACCTGTTAAAAAGCAGAGGCTGGTTAATAAAATGGGTGTGCTACACACAACTCCCTCAATTTTCTAAATAAAATATACCTTTTCACAAAATGTGGCATGCCACTTTCTTAGTTTTCTGTTTTCTGTAGCAAGTCGTTCAGCAGCACTTTGTAGTTTTTGGATGTAGCCTTCTAATTCTTTAGGGTTATCCCAGGTAATCTGTGACTTTTCTCCAGCACCAGGTTTTGAATTCTAAGTAAACATAGATGATATACTCAGTTACAATTTAAGCTGTACCTTTCTCTCAAAGAGCTCAAAATATTATAAATCCTAATATCATTCATACCTACCATATGTCTGTGTGGTCTGAGAACTCAGTATACCCAAGTTAAATAATAAAGGAATAAGCAGATACACGTCTCTATTGTCCTATCTTTAAAAGATAATCAGGTCAGTGAGTAGAGCACCGGCAGTGGAGTGAGGAGGACCTGAGTTCAAATCCGGCCTCAGACACTTGACACACTTACTAGCTGTGTGACTTTGGGCAAGTCACTTAACCTCAATTGCTCTGCCTTCCCCCCACAAAAAAAAGATAACCAGGTCTTTGTCTTTTCAGGGAAGTCTACATAACATATTAGAGTTTTGGACTTGAAATCAGAAAGAATTCAATTCCTGACTGAAATTTTCTAGCTTATGAACAGGGCAAGTCACAATCTCTAGTAGGCAGTAGTATCATTCTAGAAAAGCTTCCAATATATGCTGGGAACAGGCTATGTCTGCATTCAGAGGACCGGCCTTAAGGGCAGAAATGATCCTTCACCTTTGTGACCTTTGATGAGGAATTCTGGGGTCATAGCAAGCCTTGAAATAAAGAAAAATTACCAATTGGCCCTCAGTTCTATATAGTCCTCATCAGCTTCTTCACTGATCTTGGCAGAGTGGCAGAAAAAAAGGCATGACAAAAAAATGAAATATCATTTTCTAACAAACACAAATCGACCAGTTATCAGTGAAGGTGTCCTTTCTGAATTAGATATCTGGGAAGTTAACTGGTTAAAAGCAAGCCAAAAAAATTAGAAAATATGGTATAAGACTGAGAAAACTTCAACTTAACAT
This sequence comes from Phalanger gymnotis, assembly GCA_028646595.1. Classification (NCBI taxonomy): domain Eukaryota; kingdom Metazoa; phylum Chordata; class Mammalia; order Diprotodontia; family Phalangeridae; genus Phalanger; species Phalanger gymnotis. The sequence goes on along the minus strand of CM053622.1, from coordinate 694,579,778 downwards.
TTCTAAACAAATTGCTGACAATGAAAACTTGGAAGGACAGATACATACACAAACTATCACTATTTCCTAAGAAAGTTTGTCCAATGTAAATCAACCACCACAATGAGGGGGGCAGAGAAATCTAGAAACTGCATTAGGTAGAATACACTCAAAGTCTTTGTAAAGCACAAGAGGTTAACAAACAAGGCTTTCCTCCATGTCAATGTTAAGTCCTCTAATTATGACATTTACCCCATCCCATTCCATCTCATTTGGAAATATGCCCTCATCTGGCCATTATTCTAAGGTTAGTTTTCACCTAGTTTTTATCCAGTCTTATTCACGTTGAAAATCTCTAGAGTTAAGTAGTAGTTATTCCATAAAATCTAACCTGATCTCAATTAAACAATCTTCTCTTTCAACTCTGCATGGTATTTTGTGTTCTACTTATGCACTTACCATGTGTTATTTTGTGCAGCTTATTTACATGTTATCTCACCCCAACAGAAAATAAATTCCATGGGATAAGGAATTTCCTTTTAATTTTGTATATCCCAAGTGCTTAGCAACATTCTGTGTACATAATAGATGCTTAACAAATGTTTGTTAATTGAATTTTAAGATTGTGAGCCTTTATGCATATCAAGAAGGGATAATTTTAGAGAAGTAAAAGAACCTACCACAAGGGGTATAAACAAAGATTCAATATGGCCCTTAGAAATACACAGGAGCCAGAGATGAAGACTGAACAGTGGCTCTAAGAATTAGTGTCTAATCCCAAAGTATATGGAAGATAGAGGTCAAGGTAAATCAATGCATTGTAGCCAAGAATCATGGAACATCTAGCTACTAATGGGTAAGAAAAAGCACTGAATCAAATCAAGTAATCAGTCAGAACAGTAAATATCAAACATTAGAGACAAGGAAACCTTAAAACTGAAGCAATCCCTATTTTAAACAGGAATCCTCTCATTCACCTTCTGTTGGCACACAAGTGCCAGCCCAGGGCCTGAAATATCACCAGGTAAACTATCCATTCATTCAAATATGGGAAAAAAAAGAAAATACAAAGTATGGCCCTGAAATCAAATATCATCTAATTTAGTTAGAATGATACCATATGAACTTTGATAAAATCCAAACAATAAGTAAATAAGAGAAATATAATCTAGTATGAAGCTAGATGAGAAAGATGATTTATAACCAGGGGATTCAAGCAAAGCTTCATAGAAAAAGTGATGACTGAATGGGCCCTCAAGGCTTAATTAGAACTGGACAAGCAAAGTTTGTCTTTTTCTCCTGAGCACCAAAACAGTGCCTTACAGATAGTAAATACTTAATAAAAATTTGTTTAGTTGAATAGAATTGAATTTTGACATGAAAAATTGTCTAACAATTTGTTGAATAGAATTGAATTGATAGATGTAAAATATGTCTCTACATCTTAACAGCATTTTAGGTTTTCAAAAGACATATTTTACATTCAAAACACTCAAATCAAAGAGAAAAGGACATCAAACTTCCAAACCACAAATATCTACCTTTGTATTATCTTTCAAATCAGTCATTAAATATTTGTTAAGTACCTACTATGTGTCAGGTACTGTTTGGCACATGAAATGAAAGTCTTTGCCCTTAATGCACTTATATTCTTTTGGAGAAATAACATGTACATATATAGAATATATGTATGCATATATGTTCATGTATATACACATATATATACACAAATACACACAAAATATGTACAAAGTTATGTGGGGGGAAAGGAACCAGCAATTGCACCAAGGAATCCCATGGAATCCATAGATAGATTTCAGAGTTTGTAAACTTGAATGGGGAAAAAAATACATTTTTATTTTCACTAACCTTTAACTGAAATTTAGCATTTTCCTCAATATTTAAAAACATTATCCTGAGAAGGGGTTCATCAGCTTCACAGGACTGCCAGAAGGGGTCTGTGACACAAAAAAATGGATTGCAAAAGACTTCCTGTAGGAGACAGTACTTGAGCTGAGCTATGAAGGAAGGTAGAGTTTCTAAGGGGGCGGTCATGAGACAGGGAGTGAATTTCAAGCATGGGGCTAGATAGTACAAGAACACAGAGGAGAAGGATGGCAGGTCACTGAGGAAGAAAAACAAGTCAGTCAATTTGGATTGCCTATAAAATATGAAAGGGAAAATAAGATGTAATATGCCTGAAAAAGCAGACAAAAAACCAGACTGGGAAGGACGTTAAGAGTCAGAGAAATGAAAAAGGATGTTGTGTAATTTTAGTAATACACAACAAAGTTTCAACCTCAGGAATTAAACATAAAAGAATAAGGAATAGTTCATCTTGAACACTGGTGCTTGAGGAAAAAAAGAGAATTATCTAGATGGAGACTTGTAGAATATCTAAAGGGAAATTTAGATCCAAACCAGAGGAGAGAAAAAAGCCCTATTATCATTTTTTTAAAAGAGAATCATGAGGTAGAAAGGAAGAGCACAAGGGAGAACTGAGCTACCAAGATTTGGGGAAGAAGGGTCCCCACAGGAGACCAAAGGGAATCATGAAAAGAGGACAAATGCACGTTTTAGCAAAGAAGAAAAAAAGTGATTTCTCTAAGATTTCAAGTGGAGAAGATACAAAGAAACACAATGATATGCAAGGTGAAGAAAAATGCAAAGATTTCACAGTAGGTGGTCATAAATATCTCTTTAAAAAACGTGGCAAGATATTCAGAATGAGGGAATGAATTAAAGAAAGAATAGATCTGAAATCACCTGATATATTGAGTATGTTAGAGAGGCAAAGAGATAATGAAAACAGTTGATAAGCACACATTTCAAAATATAATTATAACATAAAATCCTTTTACCTTAATTATTTGTTCAAATGCTAAAGCAGACTGTAACATCATTGGTCTCTGGCTTTGAATCATTTGCTGATCTATAGAATTGTAAAAATGTGCCACCTATAAAATAACAAATGGTCAGCAAAGTGAATGATTAACATTTTGTTATTCGTCGTACAAATACTTAATTGCTACCTTATTAAAATTGAAGCATTATTTTTGTCTACTAATTAGCTTTCAAGAGACATGTTCTATTTTAACACCTTATGTGAAAACAAATTCATTTCCTCAAACATCACATCAAAAATATACAACCAAAATATGTGCATTTTTCAGTTTTACATGTTTTTGTTTACAATAATTACCTTCAGCTAAAAAAAATGTGTTTTAATGCTTTTAAGCACCAATTAACCATTTTATCCAATATAAAAAAGCCAATCACATTCTTCGGCATGACAGTGAGCTTCTGTATAAAAGCAAATTACCTTTTCCAAATTTAACACTAGCTTTTACCCCAAAAGTAGAATGGCTGCTTCAATGCATACATACTCCCAGTATAAGTTTTTCATGACTCTGCACCCACCATATCTTTGGTATGAAAAACTATAAGAATGTAAAGCAGTTAATTTTTTTTTCATCAACACTACATGTGGGCACTTAAATACCTGGTAATAATGATGAAATTGCTCACTTATAGATTCGATTCGATTCAGCCAACATTTCTGTCCTGTGACAACGGTTCTTAGATTTAAGGATGAACAATGACACCGCCCCTATTCTCAGGGAGCTTACATTCTGATGAGGGGAAAAATTGTAAGTAGAAAGGTGGGGGATACAGAAGCAGAACATCACATCTAGTAGAGTGTTTTGCTTGTGTGTGTGCATTTCCTTGTTAAGTGGGTAGAGTCAGTGGAAATGGGGCCAGTATATTAGGAAAATAACTGACAGCAGTAAAACATACCAGCCAACTAAATGAACTTCTACGTGCCTCAGTTTCTTCCTCTATAATACAGGACAATAATAGCACCTACTTCCCAGGGGTGGTGTGAGAATTAAACGAAATATCTTTAAAAGCCATTGCAAACTTCATGTGCTACTTACATGTTATCTATTATTGTTGTTGTTGTTGTTATTATTTAATAGAACTACAAAGATGAATAATAATATAAAGTGGACTGTGATAAATACAAAAGGGATTCAAAGCATGCTAAGAAAACTGAAGCAAGACAGAGTATTTTTCACTTAAATAAGGAAAGCTTTTGCAGAGAGGGAAGTAAACTGTCTGGATCCCAAAGGAAGGTCTTCTGGGGATGGTCTGGTAAGGACTCAGAAATGAAGAGGAAAAAAAATCACAAAAACACCTAATTCAATGAATTATAAATAAAGTGTCTCATATCTTGTCAGGAAAGGTGGATGAATGTGTCTAAGTAGGATCTGCTAATTTACAACATATTATTATAAAATAAATTTTTTTCTTCTAAAATGGGCTAATTCTCAGTATAAGAAACTAGAAAAGAACAAAAAAGATTATTTTGTATCTTATCAGGCTGTATCTATATCAAGCTGTAAAAAATGAGGGAAGAAAATCAGTGAGTCTTACTCTTCTTCCATACCCCGCCAAAGTCCAAGAGAAGATAACAGACATGCCATTTCATGACAAAAATAATCATTCCCAATCCTTTTTGTGCTAGCCCTCTATAAGGGTTTCTTCTGGGAGATAAAGCTATAGTTACATACTGTTGGACAAATAAATGTTCCTCAACACCGTACTACAATAACCCTTTACTAGACCCTTGCTTTATTTACACACACACACACACACACACACACACACACACACACATATACAAATAAAATTGGTAGATTTACACACACACACACACACACACACACACATACACAATATACATATAAAATTGGTTTTCCCCAATGCTTTAATAGTTGCTATATCAGGCAGGTGTTTTTCAAAACAAGAAGTCCAAGAATGGATTTTTTCTATTTTTCCCTCACAAATGGTGATAGTGATCTCCAAATGTAGAGAGTATAGGGTTAACTTTGACCAGAAAAGTGAATAGGTATTTCTCTTCAAAAATGGAAGCACTCAAAGTAATTTTTCATTAACTTCAGATTTATAGACTACTAAATTCACAGAAGATTATTATCAAGTAGGGAAATCAGTTTAGGAAATCTATGCAGCACAGATATTTAAAGGCAAAAATTCCACTTTCGTCAATACGTCTCTAAAGGAGAGAAAGTATGGTATGGTAAATAGATAACCAAAGCCCTGGGTTCAATTCCCACTTCTGATATTTTGCTGTATGATCCTAGGAAAGTTACTTTACTTCTGAGGGTCCTAAGACAACTCTCCAAGCATACAAATTGCAGAAAAACTGCAAAGCTGCTTTAATAAACAGACATTCTTCAGATAGAGTTCTTTATTCCAATAAAATTATATGACAGGACAAAATATCTCCAAACTTCTCTGATTAAAAAAAAACAACTTCATTTCAAGAAATTATGAGATCACTATGCAAAGATGAAGATGAGCCATGCCAAGTGCCCAAATCACCAGGCTATTATATGCACATAAAAGAGAGATTCTAAAAACAAAGATCATCATTTAAAAATTTAACAAATAAATCTATTATTACATATGGCACTTAAGTGCTCTGACAACCATATTTATTCCTAAAAGCGAATAAGGAAACCAAAACCCTGAATCTCATGCTTAACAAGCATGGGTACATCAGGAAGCTAAAAAAGCACCAGGGTTTGAGCTATAAGATCTCTAAAGTCTTTTGTAGATGTGGAATTCTATGAACTCAGACTTAAGTTTAAGCATCAAGACTTTAGTTATTTTAGGGCATAAAATTTTAAATATTGAAAGAAAATTCACCATGAACATAATAATGTCCTATGAAAAGCATGCAATATGCACATATCCCAAGGAAATCAAAGACAAAAAGAAAGGTCCCATAAGCAACAAAACATTCAGAGAAGTATTTTTTATGGTAGCAAAGAATCATAAACAAAGTCAATGCCTGTTGATTGGGAAATGGCTTAACAAAATATTAAAGAATATTACTGTGCTGTCAGAAATGATAAACATAAAGAATTTAGAGAAACCAGAAAAGACTTTATGAATATAGAGTAAAGTAGGCAGAAGCAAGAAAAAACATACAAAATGACCACAAAAATGTAATCTAAAAAAACAGCAACAAAGAAAATCTAAACCCTATACGATTATAATGACCAAGGCTGGTCCTCAGAGAGGAGCTGAGAAAATACATTTCTCTAAGTAGAAAACCAATGGATGTGAAATATTGCATATAATGTGAGACAAGGTCCAAAGTTATTATGTTGATTCTGTTAAACTGTTTCTTTCCTCCATTTTTCATTTTTGTTTCAGAAAGGTAGATCTCTGGGTGAGAAGGAGAGGGAGAGATATTAAGAAATCACCGTGATATAAAGACAAAACGCATTGTAATAATAGCCTTAAAATTCAAATTTTAAAATAGCAAAAAAAATGAAAGAAAGCATATAACAAAAACTAAACATACTACAAAACTCCAAAGGTAAAAGGAGAAAAAATCAATCTAAGACCTTATTAAGGCACATACTCAACAAATACTTTGTGGAGACTAACCAATACCACGGGAAGGTAATGAAAGGATGCTTTTTAGGACCCATACTAGGTAAATGAAATTTGTTTATCCAACTTTAAAATAAGTAATGTCTCACCAAAGACCTACTGGTTCTGGTCAATATTAACCTAAAAAATACAAAGTATAAAATTCACAAGAATGTGACAATCTACAATTTACATAGACAAATCATGCTAATTACATATTTTTAAATATTTCTTACTTGTTTGAGAATAATTGCTTGCTTGCAGAATTTCTGTGCTATGTTTGCAACCTGCTGTATTTTAGCAGGAATAACAAAGCCAAGAGCAGAGAGCTGACGTACTTCTCTCAAAAGAATCACCAACCGATCTGAATAGTGTACTTTTAGTGCTCCATCATTAGGATCCAATTCCATAATTCGACTATTAGCCTCAATGCTAAAATTAAAAGATAAATAATTTAAGTTTTCACATTTTCAGTCTCCTACTATATTCCTAGTAGGTAATTGTGATTTGAGAAACAAAGTGCAAGTTCTGAAATATTTCACTGGCTTTACTTCAATTCTACAAATTCTTCAAATGTCATTTCATTAACCTAGACCATTTAACTGAGACTCTTAAAAGATCAGTATCCACATAGTTCTAAAAAGAACATTTTCATGGTCTCCTCTCCTTTCTAAATACTAAGATTTCAATTTACTTATATGCATTTTCTTTTCATTACTTTGATTACTGATTATTGTCCCCCAAAACCCATCCTTCTCTATTTCTTCTAGGCACATCACCATCCTTCCAGACGCACAACTTCATAACCTCAGTCTTGCTCAATTTCTCACTCTTCCATACCTCATATATTCAGTTACCAAGTCTTACCCATTCACCTCCACACCTTTAGTATCTATCCCTTGCTTCTATTCACATAGCCACACCACATTGCCTAGATCCCGTACCTGGATCACTCCTTGCATGGATTACTGCAACGGCTTCCCTCTACATCTCCCTACTTCCAATTTCTTTCTACTGAACTCCATTCTCCATACAACTGAAAAAATTATATTCCTCAAGCATAGCTGTGAATGTCACTAACCTATATAAAAATTCCAAGGGTCCCTATTATTTAGGATCATACACAAATATAAGACCTTTACAACCTGATTCCAACCTATTTTTACAGACTTATGATATATTACATACTGTAAGAGTTTAGCCAAGATTACTTTCTTCCTATTCTTCACATAGTACACATTCAATCCCAGCCTCTCTGCCAGTGGTTGTCCATCCTTCATGTGTAGAACACAGTCCTCCCACCTCTTGATTCCCTAGTTTCCTTCAAAGATCAGTTTAAGCACCATCTTCTACAGGAGACCTTTCCTAATATGCCCAGCTGCTAGTGCCTCACTACAAAATGAACCTATTTTTTTCTATTTTATATATACTTATATATTCACATGTTGTATACTGACAGAATGTAAACTCCTTGAGAATACGGGTCTTTGCATTTTTATCTTCAAGTCCTCAGAACCTAGCACAATGACTAGCATATAGTAGGCACCCTCCAGAATCTTGAGCACTATCATCTGACCTACTGATGTGCCCTGAGGACCTCAGGCCTTACCATCCATCCTGAAGCTGACCTCTCATGTATGAGTTATCCCTCTCACTTAGAGTGTGAGATCCTTAAGAGCAGGGTCCTTGTTCTATCTGTATCCCTAGTGCTAAGCACAGTGCTTAAAAGACAGTAAGCACTTAGTAAGTGTGTTTTCACTCATTCCCTTAAAAAATACTTATTACAGATTATATTGGTTGGTTTAGCCTGTGAGTAGGGTAGAGCCTTCAGCCATACACTCTCAAGTACTCAGATCCATCCTCTGTAAACTTCTAGTCTACATTCTGTCAAAACGTTGTCTTCCATGTCTCAATTACACTAATAAAGTCATAGCCATAATTATGACTCAAGCCTTCTATTTCCTCCTTATTTCCTATTCTTAACATTTATACAAGACTGTAAGCTGCTAAAAAAAAATGCAAGGTGTATGTGTTTTTAGTTTATTTTGTTTTGGACCATACCTGTGATTTCATCAGTGTGAAGAGGGTCCAGTGATAAGAGGTCACTACTTTATCTGCAAGTCACAGTCATAGGGGTAGACTTGGCGACTGAGAGGTTAAGTGATTTAGCCAGAGTCACCCAGTCAGTATATGTCAGAACAGGGACTGGAAGCTAAGTCTTCCTGATTCTGAGGTCAGCTCTAATTATGCAACATGGGCCTCTCTTTCATTTACAATCAAAACACAGAGCAAATACATACTTAAAAAAATTCTTAAGATGATTATCCAAACCAATTTTTTACACTAAGTGACAACAGATTGTTAATAAACAACAAAACTGTTGTTTAGTGTCTACACCAGGGATGGGGAACCTGCAGCCAGGATTTTGATTCAGTCAAAAGGCAGTACTTAAGGATCTAGAAGGCCACATGCGGCCTCAAGGGTGCAGGTTCCCCATCCCTGACCTATGCTCACAGGAAGTTGGTTTCCCCTGAAACAAATGGAGCCGGTCCTCCACCCTCACATTCTCAGCAGGTCAGCTAGCATTTATTAAGTACCTATTACACACAGGCCACTGTGCTAAGCACTGAGGATACAAAGAAAGTAAACACAAAAAAGTCCTGCTCTCTAAGAGCTCACAGTCAAATGGAAAAGCTTATATTCTCAAAGTCATTCATCTTCATTTGAGGACGAGTTCCAGGGAAAAGAGGCAGGGAGCTAGTGAATATAGCACTATAGCAATCCTCCCAAGTACTCTCTGGCCTTTCATCTTCCCACAGTCCAAATTTTCATGTATTAAGAGAATAGTTTTCAAATTTTTTTTTCTTCCTCTTCACTCAAGGTTGCTACCCTTGGACTGAGTTGGACAGTGAGGCAGGTTAAATAACTATTATTCTGCAGGTCTCATTGCAAGAGAACCTAAAAAAAGCTCTCTCATATCTTTCTGTGGAAAAACATACCATCCAGATAAAATCCCTCATTTCTGCAAGTAATAGCTTAAGTTTTTTTAAAAAATGAATCCAAGATTAATGGCATAAAAAGTCAATCTCCAACACTTTTTTTATAATTTAGACTATTTATACTTACCATAAGCCTGATCTGGAATCTGATAAGCCTGACTGAATGTCCCTCGACCAGTCATCAAATTGTTCTTGTTCATATAATTTAAACTGCTCTAAGAGATCATCAGCACTTCGATGAAAAGACCGAAAACCTGACAAGTCAAATAAAAGAGCTTCTGCAATCTTGATTGTATCATCCACCTTAAAAGTCAAATTTATAAGAGTTACAAAAATGAATTTGAATCCTAACAAGATTCTAAACAACTGTGGGCCTGATTCTCTCTGACCAGTGAATCAAAGATTGGTTTCTTATACAAATACAAAGTTCCCTGCAGGATTGCATAAAAAAGAGAAACGTCTCAGGCACTTCTTTGCTCCTAAACTGTATGCTAAAGAGTTAATATTTCTTAATTTCAAGTTTGGAGCCAAGGTCAGGGTAAGGTCAGATCCAGATATGTATGTGTCCTCATTAATTTCCATGGCATGCCCCCAATATTAGCCTATCTCCCATTCTAACTGTGCACTAAGTACTTTAGACCCTCAGTATGTAAGCCTCTGATAAAATCAGGAAAAGAACAGAAGGGGAGTTCTCTCCTCAGTGACCTTCTTGCAAAGAGTATTGTCACATTCTGCATCTACAGGGCCAGATTCAGACTATTTGTACAGAACCCTAGAAAAGAAAAACCACCATAATTACACCTATCTAGCCTTATGGCCCATTGTTCTTACTAATAATCTAAGATGTTCATCATCAATTAATATGTACTGAATGTGAACCATGTACAACACAGTGTACTGCATACTGACAGTCCTCAATGTTCTCAGATCAATCTGGAAGTAATCAGAGGATCTTTAAAAATGGCAAATTGTTGCTAATGCCTTAAGTGAGTACCAATTACATTTTGCCCTTCCATTATTAACTTTCAACTTAACATGAAACTATATAGTTTGAAAAAGACATAAATTTTGTCCTTGCTGCTAAAAAGGAAATTTAAAGAAAAAAGCTTATTTTCAGTAAGTATAAAAAGATGTCTAAGTGTAGTCACACAAGGGGAGCTAAAAGGCACTGACTGAGGACAAACAGAACAGAAACAAGAGATTCTTTTATATCCATAATGCCCTTAGGCTACATGGCAATTTCTTCTAAATGAGAAAAAAAAATCAAAGCTCATACAACAACTCTTTCTGCACGTATCTCAAATTTCTGAATGCGACTGATCTCTCTTTCAAACTCAGGTAGAATTTTAAGAGGGAAAATAATCAGTTATGTGGCTAAGCTGTTTTTTATTGCATTTTAACTGTAATATTTAACTGCCTATTCTACATTCTTAAAATTATTAACATTTTTTGTAAATATGCCTCAAAACACATTAAAACTAATACCTTTAATTCCAGCTGACGGACCCAAACTATATTATTAACAACTTCAGAAAGATTTTTGCCTGCTAATGGCCCAGTTACTTCACCAGGAATGCCGTGACATCGATTATCAAAGTCTGTTCGAAAATCTGAAAATAAAGCAATATGATGATTTCATAATTTATCGTAATTCAAAATAATGTTAGTCAGAGACATTTAAATGTTAACATGTAGTGCTCTTGCCAAATGCAACCAGTCAGGCAAAGGAGGCAGAAATATACAAAAATACTTCAAAAAAAAACATTAACTATGCAAAAATCATCTTTTTAAGTTTTCACCTTTGACTGAATCCATAAGTCTTGCCAATAAAGTTTCTCTTTCCAAAATCAATTCCTTGCTTATAGTTGGACGTTTTACCAGCTCTTTATATTTCAAAAATGCTTGGAGAAGCTAAAATTAAAAAAGAATTCATTTGATAAAACTTACTCATAAGTATTTAAATGACACAAATTAACATTTCTGAAAATAGTGAAAAGAAAATCTTATATGAGAAAGTAGGGAACCATACCTGTTGTGGACTGTCTTGAATTTCTGAGATATAATTTTTCAATTTGCCAGCTATCTTTTGTTCTGCTGGTCCAATAATTTTCTCATATTGTGAGACTGCAGCTTTCCACAAAGGCTAAAACAAATAAATTAATTTGTTAGATTACAGTACATAATGATTCACCACTAAAAAAAAAGCAAGCTAAAAAATGTAAGTCTAACATATACATATATAGACATGAAAAAAACACATATATATACCTCTGTGTAGGGGTTATATTGTAAGGGATTCAGACCAGTAAAAGGTTCAAATACTCTAGTAAGGCATATAATTTTCTCTTCACTAGCAGGCAAAAAATAGATAAGTTTTTCATGAATTGTCCTAATTGCCAGGACCTGAAACAAAGCATTAATCAAAAACATAGTTTATTTTAATGACTGTTTTAACCAGTAACACAAGTATTCCATTATTCTCTTAGATACAGTCTATATTGAAGCCAAATTCACTGTTTCTGGGAATACCCCATGCTCTTTCCCACTACCTGACATCTATAAATGCTATATCCTCCACCTAAAATGCCATTCTCCTCCTATCTTTATCTGTACAAATTCTATCCCTTTTTCAGCAGTTCAAATGCTACTTCTCCCATTTAGTTTTTCCTGCTACCACCAACAAATAGTTCATTTATATGTTTTAATTACAAAGCACTTTTCTTATAACAACCCTATGAGTTTAGTCGTATTATATTCATTTTTACTCCAAGATTTAGGATTCAAGAAGTTAAATTGGATAGACTCAGTAAATGGTGAAGAATGGATTCAAACTCAAACTTCTAATTCAGTGCTTTTTCCAACCAGATATGATTTGAATAAGAAAAAAACAATCTGTCTGCCCTTGATGTGTTTAAATCACCAGGCCCACAAGAACTATATCCTAGGTTACTTAAACAACTGGCAGATGTAATTACTGGGCTACTTACTGTCCATGATCACTGAACGAGAGTAGAGAATGGCAGAGGTACCATAGAACTGGAGAAGAGCAAAGGTTGTGCCAATTAAAAGAAAACTTGGAAAATGATATTTGAAAACTATAGGTCAGTGACCTTGGCTTTGATTCCTGAAAAATTCTGGAATGTATTAATAGAGGCATGATTAGTGAACTCTAGAAAAGAAAGTAGAGGTGATCACAAAGAGTCTCACCATGGCTTCATGACCTGTCATGCCAAATTAAGCTCATTTCTTTTTGTGTAAATCAGGGAAATGGCTATAAATACAATAGTGATAATGAGAGTAATAGTAATAGTAATAATAATATTCAACATTCTAATGGATTAACGTGGGTATTTCTTCCAAAAGAGGCAGATCACAACACTCACATCTACCCAGCTGGGATGACTTTTGTACATATCCCATAGTTCATGACTCCTGGGAACTTCCTTGAGTTTTCTTTACATACAAAGAATACCATGGAACATACAGAAATACCCAACGTTATTGTCACAACCAGCTTATTTTCTCTTTCAATTATACTAATTTCTTTATCGACTACCTTTACACAACTTCTTATTTCTTGTTTACAATATATTGCTTTCTTAAAGGTCTTCATTAAACAAGCTCTCTCATGCATATGTCAAAAGTATAAAAAAAAAAACCTGGAATGGGCCATGACATCGGTCAAGTGATTGGTGGCTTTTTATACAAAGCAGAAAGGCACCATTCTAGGGGAACTCAGCTCTTCAGGACTTGCTCTTCACCTTTTCCTTTGGAAGAGGCAAGAGGTTTTTTTTGTTGTTGTTGTTGTTGTTGATAATGATGTTTGCTTTTTTGTTTTCTCCTCTCGTTTCTCCAACTAGAAGCAATAATAGTGACTTGCATCAGAAGCAAATGTCCATAAGAGACCTATGCCCAACCTGAGAGGGGAATTCAAGGGCATTCCTTTCAGAACTCTAACCTTCTTGCAGAAGATGAGAGGAGTCTGAATTATCTAGGTGGCAGGACCTTGGAATCTAACCTTCGAGAAGAAACAGGAGACTTCCAGAGCACACCAGTTTTGGGAGTAGCTTCAGGGGTAAATCCAACTACAAGTTAGAGACTCTCTCAAGACTGAGGAGTCTGAGAGCCCCAAGCACTAGATTTCTTAAAGAGAAATCTTCTGATGCATCTTTGGAAAAGGGAAAAGACTAGCCACTTGGTTCCTATAGAGGATTAGATCCTACTACGAGGGCAAAGCTCACCAAGAATTCACTTACGGAGCATAAGAGGGGAGGCTTCTGCTGGTACTAGATAAGGGTGAATGTTCCTTCTAAATGAGCAGCTAAGTGGTACAGTGGATAGAAAGCTAGGCCTGAAGTCAGGAAGATTCATTTTCCTAAGTTCAAATCTGGCCTCAGACCCTTACTAGCTGTGTGACCCTGGGCAAGTCACTTAACTCTGTTCACCTCAGTTTCCTCATCTGTAAAAATGAACTGGAGAAGGAAATGACAAACCACTCTAGTATCTTTGCCAAGAAAACTCCAAATGGGGTCACGAAGAGTCAGACATGACTGAAACAACCGAACAACAAAGACAAGGAACGATGTAGTCTCCAAAAAAACTTGGCTGTAGAGAGGTATGGGGTTATGGGAATAATAAAAATTGTCATATAGTGCTTTAAGGTTTACAGAGGACTTCATATATATTATCTCAATAGAGCCTGACAACAACCCTGAGAGACAGGTACTACAACAATAATAATATATCACTACTCTAGGGAAACAGAGGCTCAGAAGAGTGACTTGACTTTCTGCCCTCTCTGGTCTTCTCTCTGTTCCCCACACATGACTCCATCTCCCATCTCCATGCTTTTACACTGGCTTCCCCCAAGCCTGCCAGGCTAGGCACTCCTTTCTCATCTCTGTCTAAGAGAACCTTCTTTAAACCCAGCTCAAATAGCACCTTTTACTTGAAGCCTTTCCTGAACCCTCTCCAACTGCTAGTGCTCCTCCTCCTAAACTACCTTATAATTATTTTTTATTTATTCTGAATATATTTATATATGTATATGTCTCCCCCAAAAGAGTGTACATTCCCTGAGGGCAGGGACTATATTATTTTTGTTTGTATGCTCAGAACCTAGCTTAGCACATTACCTGGTGCCTGGTAAGTGTATAAGAAATTATTGTAAAAATAAAAAAAGAAATGATTGTAGATTAATTGGTTCAAGTGACCATGGTCACAAAGCCAGTAAGCTTTGGATGTGGAATTTGAACTCACATCTTTCCAACCTCAAAACAACCACACTATATGCCATTCCATGCTGCTCCTAGATTTTAACAAAACATTTCAAAAATCTCTCATGTATTTCTTGTGCACAAAATGGAGATATCTGCTAGAGAAGTACAGTTAGCGGATTCCAAATTAGTTGAATGATTCTTCCAAAAGACCATACCTTCCATTTGGAAGGATTGCCGTAAGAGTCCCCAGTCAATCTATGCTTGGCACTGTGATGTTTGATATTTTTAATCAAGGGCATACATAAAGGCCTTCTTATTAAATATGCAGATAGTATAAAGCTGGGAGAATAGCTAACCTGTTAAATGCCAATCATAAACAATAAAATCTTAACAGGTTAAAATACTAGGCCAAATCCAATAATTTCATTTTAATATGGATTAAAGATACTCTTATACTTGAATTCCACACCAACTTCACAAGTACAACATGGGGAAGGAATGGCAAGAGAGCAGTTCACCTGAAAAAGATCTGAGCATTTTTATAGGCTGCAAGTATATAGTACAATAAGGCAACCAAAAAATGTAATGCAAGTTTAGCTGCGTTCAGAGAAATAGAATTTGCAGAATTAAGAAAGTGAGGTTCTTACCCTGCTCAAAATTGACCTGAAATATTTTGTACAGTTCTGTTTGCCACCTTTTAGGGATGGCCAGTAAAAAAGGCCCAAAGACAAGAAAACAAGGAGCACATAAGAGGAATAATGAGAAGGCAAATTTGACTAGAACACAGAGTACAAGAAGGGGAATAAGGTCCAATGAGACTGGAAAAATTGGTTGAAACCAAGTTGTATATGGTTTCCAAAGCCAAAAAGAAGAGTTTATATTTTTATCCTACAGGTAACAACGAGCCCTTGGAGCTTACTGTACAGAGGAGCAACCTGACCAGATGTGCACTTAAAGGAAAATTGCTTTGGCAGCTGAATGGAAAATAACTGGAAAGCAAAGAGACTTGAGGCTTGCTTCCCATACACAGATTTCAGGCAGCCCTGGCAATTAAGGAATAATTTGAAGATTGTAGAAATTACTTTCATTTATACATAAAATACCCCCAAAATGAATAAGGTAATTGAATCTATGTAGCATTTGAAATAGTATATGGGAAAAATCACCCAGATCACTAAAAGCCTACACAACAGTCAATGAAAAACATGCATGCATCCATAGCCCACACAGAAATTACTAAAAACTTCAATGATTCCACTTCATCATCATTAAAATTCACAGACACTGATACCTCCTTAAGACGTTTGCCAAGTTTGTCAAGAGATTCAGGGAAATATTTCTCGTTTTTCCAAGGATGAGGGACATAACGTTGCCACATTTGCCCAGTTAGATGATTACAAGCTACTACCCATTGTTCACAAATAGTAATCCCAGATTTCAGGTTATCTTTCACAAGATGAAAAGGATCTTCCCAGATGTTCAGAGTTCCCAACTTTTTCTGAACAAACCTTCCAAAAGAACCACCTGAAAACAACATAAAACATCTTGTTAAAAGATATTCTAGGTAGTTTTCTCAAACTATACCATAAAAATTTTAAGAATGACATTTTGATATCAGATAATAAAATCTATGTAAATTTAATTATCACTAAAACTTACAGAAATTTTTTATGTAGAAACCAAAAGTAACAGAATATATAAATCCCTAAAATTTTAAAGAATTCAAGTAGGATTCATTTTAATCAAAATAATTTAGAGTAAAAACTTAGATTAAAATAGATTTCTAGCAACAACTTAATTAAGTCTTCTTCAACAGTACCTATTATATCTAAGAGATGTAGCATGCGAGCTTCAGGGTAATGTTCATGCTCTGTTTGTCTCCATACATCATCAACAGCATCTCGGGTAGTCTCCACTAAGTCTACAACTTCCAATAACGAAAGACTGTCCAAATTATAAAATTCCTAAAAAAAACAGAATTTTTAAAAAGAAAAGATCATATTAATATATGGAATGTTATCAAAATGATTAAGGAATAACTGAAAGAGGAAGTCAATATTTGAGGCCCTCTACCTATTTAAGCCTAACTTCATTTCTTTTAATTACATGAGCTAGGACTACCACTACTCAAGCAGAACGCACCTTTTATGATACAAGGGTAGCATCAACATTACTATTGTGCAAATATGCACTGTTTTTAAGGAAAAGGTTAAAGAAAATATTTCAAAAACTCAATATAAGTCTACCTAAATAAGAGATAATTTGTTTTTTTAAAAATAAAATAAGTAGGTGGTGCAGCAGATAGAGCCTTTGGGTGAACTCATGAAAATCTGAGTTCAAATCTATCCTCACACACTTGCCATGTGACCCTGGGCAAATCATTTAACCTGTTTGCCTCAGTTTCCTCATCTGTAAAATGAGGGTGGTAATAATACCATCTCCCTCCCAGGGCTGTAATGAGCATCAAATGAGATAACATTTGTAAAGTGCTTAGCACAGTGCCTGACACATAGTAGACACTATATAAATGCCAGTTATTATTATTACTATTATTATTATCATTATTAAAATAGCATTAGCATACTTAAAAGAAAATTTCCATGGCTCAAGTCCAAGATATCTTCTACCATGAGAAGAAAAAGAACCTGTTGGCCCAGTAAAGAGAGATTTGATCTTTCAAGAAAGACTTCTAACCTCACTCTATGTTGCACTATTCCCAATGACTCTAATAGTGGCAGATGCTCTAGAATACACTTTCAAACACTTGGCAAGAGACTGAGCCCTTCAAAATTAAGCAGGCCCCATCTCAAGAAAAATACAGCCATGCAGACATTTTACTACCTGTAGTAAAAATGAATTCATCTACCAAGTTTGGTGTCAGGGCAACACGGTTCTCAGGTTCACCAAGAACTGTACCATTTTTAGATGTCAGTGGTCTGGGTTATTGGGAGAAGGATGCCTAGCTTCCTGAGAACACACTGTATCCTGAGTTCTCCCTGCAGTTTTAATCCACCCAATGTCTTTAACATTTTGTTGTTGCTGTTCAGTCATTTCAGTCGCATCTGACTCTTCACAACTCCATTTAGAGTTTTCTTGGCAAAGATACCGGAGTAGTTTTACATTTCTTTCTCCAGCTAAGTTTACAGGTGAGGAAACTGAAGCAAGCAGGATTAAGTGACTTGCCCAGGGTCACACAGCTAGTAAGAGTCTGAGGGCAGATTTGAACTTAGGAAGATGTACCTTCCTGACTTCAGGCCCAATGCTCTAATCACTAGGCCACCTCCCTGCCCCAGCTTTAACCTACCTAGCCTGAAATATATACCTTTCTCTCCTACTTTTTAATCTGTGACCTTATTAACAATCCCCTGCATGCCTGACTCCTGGTCAGCCACATCTATGCCTATTATCTGCCTTCCCTTCCACACCCTCAACAGCCTAGCACTGACTTGATTCTATTTATCTAAGCCATAAACAAAGCAAAAATCTTGTTTTACCATTTTGGACACTGTAATGCAGAAGCCAGGACAAGGTTTATTTATTAAATGTCAAGACACAAAAAAATTAGTTCTCTTGCTTTGGAAATGCTTGTAAGATAAGAACTAGAATACACCACCACGGGTACTGTGGATATTCCTTCTTGTGTTTCTTGACAATGTGCTATAGATAGAAAGAGCTTTTACGATATTTATTTTTCGCGTTTGCAAAGTAATCTGATATGAGAAATGTAATTTGAGTTACTTCGACATTTTATAACTTTGAAATAAACAACTATTTGGTTTTAGTATAGAGTTAGAATAAGAAAACCTAGGATTGAGTCTTAACGGACATTCCTAAGCTAAAGAATTGTGGGCAAATTTCTTAATTCTCCATGTCTTAATTTCTTTGTGTATAAAACAGAAATCATACTACTTGTACTAACTCCCTCACTCTGTAAACCATAAAGATCTATATAAATCTTAATAATCTTATTCTTTAGAAAAATTTATATTATGTCAAAATAAGAGCTCAATTCTGAAAATGTTGCTAATTACCATCACATAAAATTTATATCATTATATGTTTATGCTATGATTATATTTTCCTATGGGACAAAAATATTTTATGTCATTAGTAATTAAAGTAGGCATATAATGATTGCTGGCATTTTTATAGTGCTTTAAGGTCTATAAAGTACTTTACAAATATTTTCTCATTTTATCTTGATAACAATTCTACAATGCAGGTGCTATTATTATCCCCATTTCTGAAGCAGAGATTAAATGATTTGTCCAGGGTAACACAAGTATTGTGTCTAAGGCCAAATTTGAATTCAGGATTCCTGACTCCAGGTCCAGATCTCTACCCACGGTGCCACCTACCTGTTTGCCTTCTCTTCTCTCTCTCTCTCTCTTCCCTCTCTCTCCTCTTTTCCCTCTACTCTGTCTCTGTCTGTCTCCCTCCATCTGTCTCTCTGTCTGTGTGTATATAATTATATAAACTTGTAATTTTGTACATACACACATATATATCTACACATATATAATTATAATGAAATTCCTAGTTTCCTTCAAAACTCAGTTCAAGTACCACCTTGTATATAAAATCTGTCCTAACATCTACCAGCTACTAATACCTTCCCTCCCCAAATTTGCTTACATTAACTTTTTATATATTCTACATGTTGCCTTCCTCATCAGAATGTAAGCTTCTTGAGAACACAGAATGTTTAAATTTTGTTTTCGTATCCCCGGCACTTAGTATGGTACCTAGTACATAATAGGTGTTTAACAAATTCTTGCTGATTGCTTGATTTGACTTTATCTAATTCACATAGATAATTGTATTCCCTCCAATTGTTTAGTAGATGTTCATAGGTTCATAAGCTTTAGACCTGAAAAAGATTTTAAAGACCATCTAGATTGGTCTTTAATTTAATGGTCTAGATCTGTCAACAAGGATTGATAAACTGTAACCCACAGGCAAAATTCAGCCATTTATATGGCTTACAAGTTAAGAATGGTTTCTACTAAAAGTGAAACTATGTGCATATATATATATGTATATGTATATGTGTGTGTGTATGTGTGTGTATATATATATATAATTAATAAAACTTATTTCTGCTAAAAATAAGTTTTAGTTATACGAACTAAGTAAAAATCATTCTTAGCTCAAGAGCTATATACAAACAGGCAGCAGGCTGGATTTGGCCCATAGGCACTAATCTGCTAATCCCTGAGTTGTCCAACCTCTTAATTTTATAGATGAGAAAACTGAGGTCTAGAAATGTTACTCGAGGTTACACAGGCAGTGAGAGAAGCAGGATTCAAGCTTATTAGCTTCCCTGACTCCAAACCAATGCTCTAATATTCTCTTATGTGATTTTAAAGTATGTCTACTTTTGCCTTCCTTACAACCAAGAGGTTAATTTGTATAACAACAACAACATTGTAAAGACAAACAACTTTAAAAGACTTCTAAGAACTCGGATCGATGCAATGACGAACCACATTTCCAGAGGCTCGATGATAAAAAATATCATACATTCCCCGACAGAGAGATGAAGGATTGAAAAGATAGAATAAGATTTATATTTTTGGACATGGACAATGTGGAATTCATTTTTTTTGACTATGCACATTTGTTACAAGAACTTTTTTTTTCCCTTTTTTCCAGTGGGGAAGGGTTGGGAGGGAGAGGAAAAAAATGCTTGTTAATTGAAAAAATATTAATCTTAAAAAGTATAATAGTTACTAGGATTTAAATGTCAACTTTAAAAGTTTGATAAAAACAATCACTCCAGCACGTGATCCAATCAGTTTCAAAGGTATACTCATAAAATATGTACTTGGTAAATCCAACAGTACTTGAGGATTTTGCTTGAAGCAGGCTCGTGATGTTTTTTTTTAAAACTAAGGCAGAGGTTTTTCTATTATATTATAATTTGTTTCTAATAAATGTATTTAAATAAAAGTATATTTAAAGTATATTTAAAGTAAATTTAAAGTAAAAGTATATTTAAAGTATTTAAATAAAAGTATATTTATTTTCCTAATAAATTTGCACACTGTCATGCATTGTCCAGCTTATATCTGGTTATCTGTTTCTCCTACATAAACTGTGCCCTGAATTGTTTGCATGGAACCTGAAAAACAATATATCAAGTAAACATACTCTTGCAACTGCCTCAAAAAGTTCTTTAAAATAAGTGGCTCTTTCTTTGTTCATCTGTTTACTTCCACGATGTGCTTGCTCTATCCAGAATTGGAACTCATCACTTGGTGTAAGAATACCTAATAAATAAATAAATAAGAAAAGAGAAAAAAGAAGAATTAAAGAATCATCATGAGAAAAAAAGACCACCAGAAAACAACTAGCTAATTCCCTAATTTTTGTTAAATTTGGAACTAAACCATTCTTTGGGTATACAGAACTACTACAACCTTTAAAATGTATTTAAAAGGAGTTTACACAATCTTTACTTACAACATGAGAATTGCTGCTGGGCTCTAACTTTAATTCCAGCACACTCTTACTTAGATTTACAGTGAAAAGGGCAGCTACATGGCACACTGGATAAAGGCTCTGGAGTCAGGAGGACCTGAACTCACATTCAATCTCTGACACATATTAGCTGTATTAAGCTGGGCAAGTCACTTAATCCCGACTGCCTCCAGAGACAGAGACAGAGACAGAGACAGAGACAGAGACAGAGATAGATTGATTTACAGTGAAATATCATATATGGTTTTTAACAACAATGCTGCACACAGTTCACATATCAAGCTCACACATCCACTACAGGCTCTAAACATTTTTATTTTGATAAATTCTTAAGTGGACAAACTTGTGTTTCCAATATAAAGACATTCCAATATAAATAAACATATCCCAAACCTATCCTTCTAAAACTTAATTTCTATTTGATTCTAAACTCTTTTTACAACTGGAATTTTTTTAATTAGCATTCAAATGAAGTTCAAATTAACAGTGAAAACTTACTTAAAATAGCTATAGGTAATCATGAGTAAACTTAATTTTAGATTGTCTCCAGAACCTACTCACTCTTTGCTAGTAAATTAGGTGCATTCAATCTTTCAGACCAATCAGGATTCAAAAAACATCTATCTTATTACCAAGGAGTGACTTATGCAAGGGGAAGAATGGCACGTATTAATTTCAATAATGATTTTTAAATTAAGTATCTAAAAC
>CM053622.1:694539072-694557422 GCA_028646595.1 Phalanger gymnotis | reverse complement strand
TAATACTTTGGGAATTTATTAAAAGCAATTCCTCTTATAAAAAAAATAAAATAGGGCACTCCCCACGAGGCCCCGGCATTTGGGGTCACCTTTCCGAGCCTCTGGTCTCCCGTAGTTCTCTGCCGCCAGCCCAGGCTCCCCCGTGCAGCCCTTGTTTGCAAAAGCCAGACCTTAATGAAAAATGTTTGGACTCCACTGAAGTCCTACTATACCCAGGTTTACCAGGAGATCTGGGTAGGAATGTGATGGGGTACATTGTTTACAAAATCAGAAGTGCTGATAAAAAAGCCAAAGCTTTGAAAGGTTCAGATTCAGCTGCTTGTGCTCATGGACATCATTAATAGGATTTACCTTAGGATTATGCATAATGTGAAACATCAGGCTGGCTGTAAATTTGGGCATTTGATGGTAGAAGAAAGAATGCAAGGATTTCCCATGTTAACTTTTAGGCTTTTACAATGAAATAAAGTCACATATATACAAATAAAAAAAAAAAAGTAAATGCATTCAATGAAAAAAAAAAAGTAGAACTGACCAAATGGAAAAGGAGGTACAAAAGCAAACTAAAGAAAGTAATTCCTTAAAAAGTAGAATTGGGCAAGTGAAAGCTAATGACTATGAGACATCAAGAAACAATCTAACAAAATCAAAAGGATGAAAAAATGGAAGAAAATGTAAAATACCTCACTGGAAAAACAAATGACCTGGAAAATAGATCCAGAAGGGATAATTTAAGAATTATTGGACTACCTGAAGCCATGATCAAGAGAAGAGCCTGGATAGCATCTTTCAAGAAATTATCAAGGAAAAATGCCCTCCTATCCTATAACCAGAGAGTAAGGTAGTCATTGAAAGAATCTACCAATCCCAAAATGAAAACTCCAAGAAATACTGTAGCCAAATTCCAAAATTATCAGGTGAAGGAGAAAATACTGCAAGCAGCCAGAAAGAAACAATTCAAATATCAAGAAGTTATAAATCAGAATTACACAGGATTTAGAAGCTGTTACATTAAAGGATGAGAAGGCTTAGAAAATGATATTCCATAAGGCAAAGGAGCTTGTATTACAACCAAGAATCAACTACACAGGAAAACTGAGCATAATCTTTCAGGGGAAAAAGATATTCAATAAAATAGGGGACTTTCAAACTTTCCTGATGAAAAGACCAGAGCTGAACAGAAAATTCAGTCTTCAAATACACAACTCAAGAGAAGCATAACAAGGTAAACAAACAAGAAAAAAAAAACATGTTATTAATAAGGTTAAACTGTTTATATCCCTACATGGGAAGATGTACTCATAACTCTTGAGAACTGTATCTCCATTAGGGCAGTCGAAGGAGTATACATAAACAGAGGGTATGGGTATAAGTTGACTTTGATGTGATGATATAAAAAATATTAAGGGGTGAAAAAAGGATTGTGTGAGGGAAAAGGAAAGGGGGAGGTAGAATAGGGTAAATTATATCACATGAAGACGTGTAAAAGACCTATTACAGTACAGCGAAAGAAGAGATGGGGTGAGCATTGTTTGAACCTTATTCTCATCAGATTTGGCTCAACGAGGGAATAATATACATACTCAGTTGGGTATAGAAATTTATCTTACCCTATAGGTAAGTAGGAGTGGAAAGGGGAAAGAAAAAGGACCTGGGGGCCGGTTAGATGGGAGGACAGAAGTAGGAGGGGAAAGGGAAAGAAAAGGGAGAGGGACTAATAGATGGTAGCTCACATTGAGGTGGTGGTCAGAAGCAAAACTCTGGTGAGGGGGACAGGGTGAAAGAAGAGAAAAGTATAAACAGGGGAAAAAACAGAATAGAAGGAAATACACAGTAATCACCCTTTATTACAATGCTCCCCAAACAATGGCCTGACCTGATGGGCAGTCCCTGAAAGCCCTGCCCAAGCCTCAGCCACCACCTGGCTGACCTGGATATGGAAGTAGTGTCATCGTTGATAAGAACAGATCACCCTGGTAACATCCGCAGAGCTACCTCAATTTGTGTTACACTCTTTGCCTTTCAGTGCCATCTGAGAATGATCATATTCAGCTACTTCTTATGCTAGGTCCCTCAAAAGGTCATTTTCCTCATTTTGCAATGCTTCAGCCTCCTCTGAAACAATTTCAATTAAATTACAATTCAAAATATGTCTCCAGTAAAACTATGATATAGAGTATCTCCCGCCAACACAAAGAGGATTTTAACAGAACATAAAAGCAATCTTACCACAAGTAGTTTATGTTTTCCTACAAATATAATATCATTTCCACAGATCCCACCTCGAAAATGTCCTATAAAGGTATTTTATGCATCACACTTTTTAATCAAGGTGACACATGAATTAAACTAGGTTTCTTTAAATTAGGCCTGTTTTAAGTAGGACAATTAATAGTACTTTTTCTCAGTATCTGAAAAAAGTGCAAGTCCAAAAGAAAAGTTTTTGTAGTTCAGTTCCCACAATCAATTTGGTTTCCTCTTCTCCAAAATGAAATTCTATGCTTTTGAAAGCTTTAAAACAAAGTGACAATTGTGAGGGAAGCATTGTTATAATGACCATAGTAACTTTTCTTGCTATTTTTCTTGGTTTTAGACGCCAGCTTTCACACATGGACAAGATTGGTGGTTTTGCCTTTCTTTGTATCCCCAGTGCTTAACGTAGTACCTGACATACAGTAAACACTAATAAATGCTTATTTTCTGACTAAGTGATGCCACATTTTTGTAACAAAAATATTCACACTTCTAAGTCCTGTCTCTGGAATGAATATTTGACACCAGCCATTGGCCATAGGTATTCATATTTTAAAACCGAATCTACAATATTTACTTTAAAAGATAATATGATGGGGCAGCTAGGTGGCGCAGTGAGTAGAGCACTGGCCCTGCCAGAAGGACCTGGGTTCAAATGTGACCTCAGACACTGACACGCATTAGCTGTGTGATCTTGGGCAAGTCACTTAACCCCAACTGCCCTGCCTTCCCCCTCTAAAAAAAAAAAAAAAGATGATATGTTTAACTCTCTAATTATGGAATTCAATTGTTTTTTCTCAGCTCTCACCCTTCTTGACTTCCCTTGATCAAGCCTACGTCTTGATACTGCTAACCACCTCCTCCTCTTGGACCCTCTTTCTTCCCTGGTTTCCATGATTATGCCCCTTCCGTTTTAGTCTCCTTTGCTGGATCATCACCCTTCTCCGCCTCTTGGTGCTCCCCAAGATTCTGTCACAATCCATGTTCTCTCCTATCTTCCCACATAATGCCTTGGATGTTTTCTTACCTCTCATAGGTTCAGGTTGTATTTCCATACAGATGATTCACAAATCTATATATCCAGCTCTCAATTCTGTCCTGAATTCCAGACATGGATTGTCAACCGCCCATGGAATGGCTCCTCCTTGCTGTCCCACAGACATCTCAAATTCAACCTCTCTAAAACCAAACTCATTCTACCCTACATACTTGAACTTCTACCACATAACCCTAGTTCACTGGAAGCCACCCTTCTCTCAATTACTCAGCTTTATAACCTTAGAGTCTGCTCTTTCTCTCAAGCCTCAAATTCAAGAAACTGCCTATTTTTTCTGGTTCTACCTCTACCACATCTTTCATATATATTCCACTCTCCCCACCACGCTACAATTGGGTCTGCATCAGACTATTCTAGTGATTTCCTAATGGTTCTCCCTGTTTCTAGTCTCTCCTCTTTCCAATACAAATTTTTTTGGGTATCAAAATTCTCTGGCCCATGTCTGATAACATCACTCTTATGTTCAAGTGCACTTGGCTTCAATTCCTGGAAAAATTCTTCAAGGTACCATAAAAAGAGATGTCTACCAAACATCTAGAAAGGGACACACTGATGACAAAGAATCCGTACAGGTTCATCATCCATTCCCATTTTTGCCAAAACAATCTCATTTCCTTTTATGACAGGTAACTAAACTAGTAGTTGAGGGGAATGCTATGGATATAGTTGTTAGCAAAGCTGTCAATAAAATATTTCATATTATTCTTGTGGGGAAGATGGAATGATATGGACTGTACAATAATACAATCTGCTGGATTCTGAACTAGTTCGATCACCAGGCTCAAAGGATAGCTGTCAATATGGCAGAAGGTTCCTAGCTCAGTACTCCACGGATCTGCGCTCAGCCCTATGCTGTTTAACATTTAGCACTGACCTAGATAAAAGCATAGATAGTATGCTCATCACATGTGGAGATGACACAAAACTGAGAGGGATAGCTAACACACAGGATGCCAGTCAGAATCCAAAAGCATCTGGACAGACTAGAGAACATAAGATGAAATTCAATAAGGAAAAACATAAAATCTTGCACGTGGGTACAAAAAAAGTCAATTACACAAATGAAACACACAAGAAGCATGGATAGACAGCAATGCTTCTGAAAAGGATCTGGGGATTTCAGTGACTAAAAGCACAGAATGAGTTAGCAATGAGATGGAGAGACCAAAATGCTAATGAAATCTTGAGCTACCTTGGGAAGGACACAGAAAACAGGAATGGTGTATCCCACTATACTCTGCCCTTATCAGATCTCATGTGATATCGCACTCAGTTTCAGGCACCACAGTTAGAAGGGCATCAATATGCTGGAGAATGTCCAGAATGGCACTAGGATGGAGAACATCCTTGAATCCAAGTCATAAGAAAACCAGTTCACAGAACTTGGCGTGATCGGCTTGGATAAAAAGGACTCAGGGACATGATGACTGTGCTCATGTTAGTTTGAAGGTCTGCCATGAGGAAGTGGATTTAGAATAGTTCTATTTGGCCCAAAGGAGTAAGGAGTTGAAGTAGTAAAAAGGTTGATTCTTTCTATCAGAAAAAACTTGCTAACAATTCAAGCTATTTAAAAGAGGAAGACACTCCCCCTCCTTGTAGGTCTTCCAGCAAAGGCTGAATAACCACATACTGGGTATGTGATAGTGGATATTTCTTTGTGTACAGGCCTATGGGTCTCTTCCAACTCTCAAATTCTGTGATTCTCAAGATCTTCCAATGACTCTCTAGCCAGCCAGTTTGAGGCCTTCCAGTCTGGCTCCCATGCAGCTTCATGCAACTAGTCTTCACAAATGCTAAACTGCAAGCCAAATGGATGACTTGAACTTCTCAGCATTCAACACTCCACCTCCCATATCCATACATTCATATAAGCTAGTTCCTCGGCCCACTTTTCGCTTTTCTTTACCTCCCAATAGCCTTGTTTTCCTGTAAGGCTCAAGTAATGTACCACCCTCTCTGAAAAGTCTTTCTACAGCTGTTAGTGACCTCTCCCTTCTCAATTTTGCTCATACTGGAATTACTTATGTACACATTTTGACCTTCCAATCAACTGTAAGCTCCTTGAGGACAAGAAGTATTTTTTTTATATTTCTATCTCTAGCACCTACCATGATGTCTTGCAGAAAATTGACATTTAATAAATGGTGGTTGAATTGCACTCCTTTCTCTAGCCCATTTTAAGAAAAAAAAAACAACCAAGAACACTTTTTCCTCATATAATTTGCTGGGTTTACTTTAGCCTTTTCTTTTCAAACAGCAGCCAAATCTGGCAGCCAAGCCTTTTTTAACATCAAAATAATGAGTTTCAGGATCACAGCATTTTTGATTTGAAAGGGATCTTGAAAATTGTTAAGCTCAACTTGGCTTTACCCTAAGGAAAGGCAGGAAACGAGCTAAATTAAAGATTCAGTCACTAGATAAACTAATGAAAAAGAATGCATTAGCACATATGCTATATGCTCCCTGATACACTGTACTCCTGTTACTGGAGAGGCTGACCACTGATGAATTATGGTAACCACTCTGCCAGCAGAAAAAGTCAATTGTGAGGATTCCAAAAGGATTTCTAACTCTTCCATAAAACGTAAAAATAGCAAGCAATTGTGGTTCTTCTTTCCCTTCTTCCCAAAGGTCCTTAAGCCCTCAAACTAAAGTTTAAAAATAAATAAAATCCTAAATGTAAACACTGCCTTTTAATACTTTTCAAATAACTTGTCTTTCCATTTGTTTTCCTCACATGCTGTCATGCACATCTTTACTCTCTGAATCTCACTGTGAAAGTCTGCTTAAAGGGTTTTTTTTTCAATTTAAGTGACATTTTTCTGAATGCTGAATTCTGCATAAATTTGTATAATTAACTGTTCTTCAATAAAAGGAACTGAAAATCACAAAAATGAATAACTATCACAGGTGTAGCAGAATATGGCAGTTATTCAAATCATTCCTTGCCTAGTCCTCTCCAGATGTTTTGTAGTAGAAAAGGTACTGAACTTCCAGTCAAAGAAACTTGGATTCAAATCTTAGCTCTACAAATTACTGGCTGTGAACCTCAATTTCTTGATCTATAAAATGGGAATAAAAATACTACCTGTCTCATAGGACCACTCTAATAAATAAATGAAATACTGTCTGTAAAATGTTTTTCTAACATTAAAAGGTATATAGATATGTTGTTATTAACCTGAGTCTCTTTCCTCCTCTGAAAAATGGTTATAATAATACCTGCATTATGTCACAGGGCTGTAGTCAGTCAATAAGCATTTATTAAGCCCTTATTACTATGACTGTGTTAAGTGCCTAGGATACAAAGAAGGCCCCTCCCCTCGAAGTTCATACATTGTAGGAGGGAGACAATATGCAAACAATTATGTACATGCTGTTAAGATATCCGCAATATAAATGGAAGATAATCTCAGTGGGAAAGCACTAACAATAAAGGACGACCAGAAAACACTTCTTGCCCACCTAAGAGGTGGTGCAGTGATAGCGCACTAAGCCTGGAGTTGGGAAGATCTGAGTTCAAATCCAGCCTCAGATACTTACTAGCTGTGATACTTAATTTCCCTCAGTTTCCTCATCTGTAAAATGAGAATAATAATAGCACCTACCTCTCAGGGCTACTGAGAGGATCAAATGAGAGAATGTTTAAAAAGCACTTAGCACAGTGCCTTGCACAAAGTAGGTGCTATATAAATGCTTATTACCTTCCTTTCGAGTACAGTCTAGAAAGACGCCGGAGAAGCCAGGAGGTGGAGCTGAAGAGACAGAGCATTCCACCCATGGAGTGCGGCCAGGGGGAAAAAAGATCCAAAGTGGGAAGACTGAGTGTCCTGTGGCAGTTACAGCAAGACCACCAGTGTAGCTGATCACAGTGGAAAAGAATAAAGTATAAGAAGGCTAGAATAGTAGGAACGGGCCAGGTTGTAAAAGGCTTTAAATGCCACACAAAACATTTTGTATTTGATTCTGGAGGGATGAAGTACTTTGTAAGTCTTAAGGCCACATGTAAATATAAGTTAGTATTTTACAGCAACTTATAGGATAGAGCCCACAGCCTAGGGTCAGGATGACATGAGTTCAAATCCAGCCTGATAGCTAAATCCAGCCTATAGCTAAATAGGTTACCCTAAGCAAATCTCTTCACCTTTCTGCCTCAGTTTCATCTGTAAAATGAGAATAATAATACTTCCCAGAGTTGGTGCGCTGATAGATCCGATAATATTTGTGAAGGGCTTTTTCAAACCTTCCAAGAGATACATAAATGCTAGTTATTACTGAACTGTAATAGAAGGGGGAAATAAGTTAAAGTAGTACTTTTAAAAAAAAACTATTTTGAAGATTGCCATGAAATTTAATAAGAGGCAACTTATCCTAATGAATTTAGGCCAGCCTTGGAGTCACATGCCCTTCATCCAAGTCTAGTCTTTGACTGAGTGTTATCACATAAACGTCAAATAATTTATTAGTAGTGGTTAAAACTTTAAATTACAGTCAGGATTTGTAGCCCAATCCTGTAATCCCTGCTCCTGGGAGAGGGAAAAGGCTGGTGTATAATAAGAGTTCTGAAAAGTAGTAGGGCTAAAGTCAATCCA
Organism: Phalanger gymnotis; assembly: GCA_028646595.1. Taxonomy (NCBI): domain Eukaryota; kingdom Metazoa; phylum Chordata; class Mammalia; order Diprotodontia; family Phalangeridae; genus Phalanger; species Phalanger gymnotis. The sequence goes on along the minus strand of CM053622.1, from coordinate 694,549,520 downwards.
GTGGATGTCCACACTAAGTTTAGCACCAGAGCCCATGGGGACCACCAGAGACACCAGGCTGCCTTAGAAGAGGCTCGCTGACCCATATCAAAAAAAAAAAAAAGCTTAATTAAAGCCTTTGTGCTGTTCTGGCCATGAGTGGCCCCTGCATTTTCCATGGATAAGGGGACTCAGTCTCAAAAAATCCAAAAACAAAGAACAAACAAACAAAAAAAAAAACCTTGCAAATTTCAGAGGAGTTGCCAATCTCTATTACTGGAGGTAGTTCCCACACAGCAATTCCAATTAGAAATGTGGAGAGGAGATAGTTCGCACATGGAATCCTGTGAGTTGCAAACATAAGCCTAACAAATTACGTAATGCCTTTTATCTTTTACTAGCAAATCCTAGGGCAGTGAGATAGCTCAAGCCAAGGGTAGCTCTAGGGTTAGCTAAAAGGCTCTGTGGATATAGCACCAGACCTGAAGTCAGGAAAACCAAGGTTCAATATTCGACCTCAGCTTACTAGCTGTGTGATCCTGGGCAAGTCACCTAACTTCTGTTTGCATTAATCCATTGGAGAAGGAAATGGCAAATCACTCCAGTATCTTTGTCAAAAAAAGCCCATAGTCAGTATGGTCCACGGGAGTCATGAAGAGACCATAAGACTGCACCACAACAAAGGAAATCCTAACTCTTAATCCATGGTGAATGTGAGCAGAAACAACTTTTCGAATAAACAGCCACGCTGGGGTACTAGTGTTACAAAAACTCAGTAACTCATCCAGGCTTTCCTACACCTCGAACAATTTTCAAGTGCTGTTGGCAACTGCCCGGCCAAAATCCTAAACGGATTCTCACTGAGGTGCCTCTCAACTCAAAAGCCTAAAATGCTCGGTGACCTCCTCTCTGTGCGTATCCCCTCCAACGAGACCCGCCCCCAGGGAGTGGAAGTCCAGGGCCGGACTACACACCAATTCGCTCCAGGAGGCGGGACTGCCTGAACTTTTACTCTGGAGGACTGGGGACTAACCCCCTTCCCTGCACGCGCTCGCACGTCCCCGGCAGTCCCCGTTAGATGAGAGTATATGCACAGCCCCACAGGAGCAAGGAGGAGAGGCTGCTGCAGCCGCCGCCCGGGGCTCTGGGACTTCGGGGCTCGCCAGGCCTCGACGCAGCGGGCTTGGCAGCATCCCAGGCTCGAACGACGGTGGCGGGCGGCCAGGCGGCCGGGCCGATCCCGTGCGTACCGTGTTGGACAAGGAGATGCCCGCCTCCAGCCGCTGCGCCCGAAGCAGCAGCTGATTCCCGTCGTCCAGGAAGTTGTTGACCTCGGCGCAGTTGAGCAGGTGAGGCAGCTCGTAGGGCTCCGACAACATCCCGAAGTAGTTCTGGATGGTGGTGAAGATGAAACGCTTCCGAACGTCTGCCGCTCCGGTCGCCATGATCCTGGCGGGGAGGAAGGGAAAGACGGAAGGGAGAAGCAGCAAGTTCGGAGGAGAGTGGAGGGGACAGATCCGCTCTCAGGCCGAAACTCAGGCTCCGGGGTGGGGGCCTGAGAGCTTTGCGGTTGCCTAGAGCCGTCGCTATGGCGACTGATCACCACGGCTGCGCAGAAAGCGCCTCTGGAGCGCGCACGTGAACGAGCGCGCCCGCCAAAAGATGAAGCCTATCGACTACATCGGAGTTCCTCCGCAGACCTCCGCAGCCATCCATCCTCGGAAGTGTTCCCTGCCCAGCATCCTGGCCTGCATTCCATCTCGACTGCCTTCAGTTAGGCGGTTTATTTTCTAGATTCCTAGAGGCTTCTAGTCCTCGTATCACGTCTGTGGATGATGTTTGCGATTTGTTCATTCTTGCAGTGCGGTATGGTGGAGAAAAGACTTGAAAACAGAGACCGCACATAGTAGATGCTTAGTTAAAATTTGGTAGACACCTAGGTTCCCTTTTCATCATTTTGCACTACCAGCTTTTAAAAATACTTAGGATGTTTTCTCGCTTTTTTTTAAACAATACCTAAATTTTCCCCTGTATGCCTTTCTCTCCCCATTTCCAAATAGCCATCCTTTATGACAAAAAAAAATATTAAAAAAGAAAAGGAAGGAAAAAAAATTCAGAAAAACTGGTCCATACATTGAAAAAATCTGATGCTTTATGCAGTGTTACACACCAGTTGACCCTCACCTCTGCAGAGGAACTGAAGGGAGGTGGAAAGGTGTCTTCTCATATCTTTTGGAGGGGCTATGCTTGCTCTTTTTAAGTTTCCAACGTTTATGTTCATCTCTTTGTGCTTGTTCTCCTTTCCATCTCTAGTTATTGTGTATATTTTTAAAATCTGTATTTAATTTTTAATTTATGGAATAAAGCAAGCATTTATATAACAGCTTTTTCAATGATTGCACATTTATATTGTTTCCTGACTGCTTACTTCACTTTGCATCAGTTCATGCAAATCTGTCCATACTTCTCTGTATTAATTTTATTGCTATTTTGTTATAGCACAATAACATTCCATTATATTCTTGTACCATTATTTGTTTAGCCACTCCCCAATCAATGGTTCCCTGCTTTTTTTTCTGGTTCTTTGCTACTGCTACAAAATATTACCAGTTTTTTTATCTGAATCTGAGTCCCTTTGTTTCTCTAGTTCTCAATTTCCTTCTTTAGTCCAGGCAGTCTGTTATACTTAAAATTAGTTTAAAAAGTAATTTCTGAAGTCCTTTGGTTTTTCTACAGTGTTCCTAAAGTCTGAACACATAGATAGTTGATGCCAATGTGGAGTTATTGCGTGGAGTTCACAGGAATCTTGCAAAGCACATCAACCTTTGCATCACAAATGATGGAAATCATATTGAAGGTGTTATTTGTTAATATTCCAATTAATGCATTTTTGCCTGTGTGTCCAGACTTTAGGAACACCCTGTATATCCTTTAGTCAGTTCTTCTGTACCATTCATTCCAACTCACAATGAAGAATTTACAGTGTAATCAGACACAGCCACCTCTTGCCTTCTTCCCCAGCCTTAAGCGTGCGCACGCACACACGCGCGCGCGCGCGCACACACACACACACACACACACACATACACCACTATTTCAGAGGCAAGAGCACCTATAAAACAATATAAGCACAGCCTATGGCTGAAGCTACAAATACCAGAACAGCTACATTAAATAAGTCAGTAGTAGGGATTTGAGGAAACTACTAGATATGATCCATATTGCCTCTATGTTAACTCCTCTTCCTTTTTAAAAAACCTGACTCCAACCTACTTTTCAAGGCTAACACATTATTCCCACACATTAAGGTCCAGCCCCTAAATCCTTAAAGATAACGATAACCAACTTTAATTCTCTTCTCAATGAGTAACATACCAACAGACAGTCATTCCCTCCCCATTCCAGTGATTCTGAACCCCAAGACACCACTGCTCAAACCTCACCTTAGCCCTACCACCGCTAACCACTTATTCCCTTATTCCCATTCTCTTCAACCCAACCCTCTTATGTCCCATTCTAAAGCTACCCACCCTTTCAACTGTGCTCTTTGAAATGTCTGCTCCATTGGTAACAAACTAATTTTCATCCTAACCCATATCCTTTGCTACTCCTTCCATCTTTTTGCAATCACTGAGACTTGTTTCCCTCTTAATAACAAGCTTCCCTGGCCACTCTTTCCAGCACTAAATTTATTTTTGCACATACCTTCTTACTCACTGATCTTGGTGGAGAAGTTGAAATACTCATGCTCCCCATTGCCATCTCCAGGCTTCCCTCTACCACCATCATTCAGTAACCTCTCTTCCTTTAAAGTTCATAAAATCTGTATTTATCACACAATCAAGATTCTAGTGATTGTTGTCTACTGACCTCCAAGATAATCCCTTTCCTTCCTCAATGATTTCAGTGCTTGTTTCAGTCTTTTTTCCCCCAAAATTTCATAGTAGGGAACTTCCGACAGATATTGATACTCCCTCAAATACTGTTGCTTCCTAGTTCTTCAGTTTACTAAATTTCCATGACTTTCTCCTCCACCTCACCTCAACTAGACCCAAAAATGGTCATACCCTTGATCTTGCCATCCTCTAAAAATGGACTACTTTGTGTTCATGAACTCTGAAATTTCTTTATCTGATTATAATTGTGTCATTCTATCTTTCCCTCTGCCTTGCAACCCCAAAATCTATTCTTCATTCTTACTCTAACCTCCAATTCCCTCCACCCCTCAGGATTTTTTTTAAACAGGCTATCACCCTGATCTACTCTCTTTCCTTCTCCGTCCTGATCCCTTGGTGAACCAATTCAACTTTCAACAATCTTCTTCTCTTGAATCCCTTACCCTCTTTTTGTATCACTTACTGTGCTCAGTCTTGGATTATTTCCACCATCTGTTGCCGTTGCTCCTACTCATGGGTTACCAAATGAAGTTGGGGAAAAATCACAAAACCATTCAAACTGAGTTCACTATAAGTTTCTATCACCTAATCTCAAGTGGGCCCTCACTCCTGCTAAGCAATCTTTTCACGCCTCTCTAATTGACTCACTAATCACCATAGTGGCTTTTTAAATCTTTTCATCCCTCCTCAAACCTTCCAAACATAGCTCCCCTTTCTGGGATGCTTGTCTAGGTTATAGCCTAGGTCAGGGAATACTAATTTGTGCTAGCATTGGCTGGAGGAGTTTTCGCTACTTGCTACCTCCCTAGGAAAAAAATTTAGGCTATTCACCCGAAGCTCTCTTCTCCCATTCTCCTCAACTCACATATCCCCGATGCTTTTTGCCACTATCTCCACCTTCATCCCTTCTCCGTGCCAAGCCAAACCCCTTTATGTGCACAAGTGATGCCATTGCATTCCATTCCATCTTCTCCAGTACATTTCCTCCTCTATCATCCCCCCATCTCATTAATTTCAATCTCTATTTACTGGCTGCTTCCCTAATGCCTACAAATATGTCCATGTCTCCCCATCCTCAAAAAAAAAACCCTCACTTGTTCAATTCATCCTTGTTTGCTATCATCCTATATCTCTTCTCCCTTTTCTGGTTAAAATCCTTGAAAAGGCTGCTTATGATTAATTGCCTTCACTTCCTCTCCTTGCCTTCTCACTACCTCCTTAACTACCTGTAGTCTGATTTCCAGTGTTTTTCAGCTGCAAGTGCTTTCTCCAAAGTTATCAATCATCTCTTTTTAAAAAAAAAGTATTAATGTCTTCTTTTTTTACATAATCATGATTATTTCCAAATTCCCTCCCTCCCCTTCCCAAAAAACCAAACGATATGGTCTCTCTCTTCTCCTCTCCCTGTACCTCTTTCTCCCATTCGTCCAAATCAGTAGCAAAATAGAAGGAATGAGTCCCAGATCTCACCCAAGGGGAAGTTCCCAGAAATCTCTCATATAGCAATTTTAATGTTTTCATATAGCAAATTTAATGTCCTTTTCTCAATGTTCAATCTTCTTGATTTCTCAGAAGCCTCTAACACTGTTGATTAACACTCTTCTCCTTAATTCTCTCTTTTCTCTACATTTTATGTCACTTCTCTGTCCTGGATATATGACAAATCCTTCTGTGTCTCCTTTGCTGAATCTTCATCCACTTCATACCTATTAATCATGGGTGTCCTCCAAGGGTCTGTCTTGGACCCTCTCTCACTTGGTGATCTCATCTGCTCTCACTAATTCAATTATCATCTCAATGCAGATGATTCTCAGATTTATTTGTCTATTCCTAATCTCTCTGCTGACCTTCATTCTCCCATCTTCAGATGCCTATTGGATATCTTGAACTAGATTTAAAACTCGGCATGTCCAAAACTTAACTAATTATTTTTCCCCAAAAACCGTCTCATGTCTCTAATTCACCTGTTACTTTCGAATGTACCAACATCTTCCCAATCATCCAGGCTCTCAACTTAAGTGTCATCCTCAATTCCTCACTTTCTCTCACCTCCGATACCCAATCTCTTGCCAATTTCTGTTATTTCTACCTTCATAAAATCTCTTCTAACTGGCAGGCAGGAAAGTTAAGTAATTTGTTCTAGTTCACAAATGGTGGAGTCAAGCTCCAAACAGTGCTGCTAACTTCAGATCCCATACTCATTCCATGGTGCCACACTGCCTCAGCACAGGATTTAATGATGAGAACTATATGGAGACTTAAATCAAGCTATACAGAAATAGAGGATTGTACAATTTTAACAATATTTAATAAAGTAAATTCTGTTAAACACTGAGTCCTAATATTTATGTTAGAAGATAATTTTCCGTTGAATGTTACCCTGTAGAGGGAGCTAGGTGGTGCTGTGGATAGAGCACTGTGACCAGAGTCAGGAACACCTCAGCTCAAACAGCCTCAGATACTTACTAGCTGTATGACTCTGGGCAAGTCACTTAACCTCTGCCTCAGTTTCCTCAACTATAAAGTGGCGATCATAATAGCACCTACATTCAGGGTTGTTGGGGGGATCAAACAAAATATTTGTAAACCACTTAGCACAACGTGTAACACAGAGTTAGCACTTAATAAGTGCTTGTTCTCTTCCCTTTTACTGTCCCTATGTTTCCTTCTCTCTTCTGATACTGCCACTGCCTTAGTACAGGCATTCATTTCTTCATGCCTGGATTATCGCAAGAACCTGCTGTTTGGTCTCCCTCCCACTATTCGATAAACTCCAATGGCTCCCTATCACATCCACAATCAAATAGAAAATACTCTTTGAGGCATTCAGAGCCCTTTATAACCTGGCCTCCTGCCATTCCAATCTTCTTATACTTTATACCCCACGACCTATGCTGCAATCCAGTGATATCAGTCTCCTTGCTTCTCCTCAAACAAGATAACTCTATCTCCCAACTCTCAGCATGTCACCATCTGACTCCCATGTTTGGAGCTCTCTCCATCCTTATCTCCACCTCCTGGCTTCCCTAGCTTCCTTCAGCTCTCAGCTAAAGTCCCGCTTTCTGCAAGAAGGTTTTCTCAGGCCTCCTTAATCTGAACGCCTTTCTTCTTTGATAATTTTTAATTTATCCTGTATGTATCTTGTTCATACATAGCTGATTGCTTGTTATCTCTCTATGAAACTGAAATGAACTCCTTGAGGGCAGGGACTCTTTTGTGTTCCTTTGTATCCAAGACACACAGCACAGTACTTGATGCACAGTGGGCATTTAGTAACGAGTGACTGACAGGTTGGCCTTCTTGCTGTTCTTCACAGAGGACACTCAAACTACCATCCTTTCACCCTTGCACTGGCTGTTGACTATATCTGAAATGCACTCTCTCCTCATTTCTACTTCTTAGAACCACTTCTTTCCTTCAAAACTTGCCTCAAGTCCCACTTTGTACATGTGGCCTTTCCGAATGCCTCCATTTGCTAGTGCCCCCTCCCTCTAAAAAGTTGCCTCGAATTTTCTTTATATATTTTGTGTAAACAAATGTGCCTTTTGTCTCCCATGATAGAATTAAGCCTCTCGAGGATATAAGTTGTAATAAAATTTAGGAGTTAGAAGAGACTTTGGGTAGAGTAGAAAAAGTACTAAATAAAGAGCTCATTCAAATCCTGTCTCTGACACTACCTGTGTGAACTTGACAAGTCACTTAACCTTCACCTCAGTTTTCTCACTTGGAAAATGAGAGGGTGGGAGTAGTTGGCCCGTAGGTTATAGCTATAATCTCATGATCTAGCCCAGATGAAGAAACTGAGGACTATCCAGTGAGAGGAAAGCAACTCATCCAAAGTCAGATAGATAATGATATAGCTTCAACTAGCCCAGGTCTCCTGAATCCACACTGTCAGAAGGAACACATTTTAGCTAATTTCATAACTGAAAAGAATTACTAAGTATGTTCAAAATCAAAGTAAATATTAAAAAGTGGATGTAACTTCAAAAAAGAGACACAACAAAATCAAATCTTATATGCAAAAAGATTACTGATTTAAAAGTAGCAGAGACCTTATAGGTCATTAAGTCCCACCTCTTCATTTTCCAAATGAGGAAATTGTAGGGCAGAAAAGTTGTGACTTGCTGAAGGTCAGGAATGGCAGTAAGAGCTCCAGATTCAGCACTTTTGACTCCAGGAACAACATTAATTCCACAGTACCACACTGCCTCAGAGTATGTTTAATAACAAGAACTATTCGGGGATGTGAAACAAATTAATCTGTATTGAAATCCAGGACTATACAGTTCTAACAATATTTGTCTAACAAATTATATTAAATTCTATTAAAATGAACACTGAGTCCTAATATTTGTATTCAGGTATAATTTTTTGTTTGGGTATTACTTCATTCTGTGAATAGAATTAAACATATTACATACAAAATTTGTCATCATAATATTTATTACTATATAATAAGATATGATCTATGTGTTTCTCTCTGCTTTTCTTTATTCAATATTAGACCCAATATGTTTGAGTCTATAAATAGCACTAACATTGCAAAGTCTATAGCATGGGATTATAAGGAATGCTAGTGTAGTACTATCATTAAGGCAGAAGTAGAGTGATGGGACTTTCAAAGGATAATTGTCTGGCTAGAAAGCCAAATGGGCACCTGTCTAGCATTTTTAAGAACCTAGTTCAGTTCTTGTCCAGGTAGGCACATATGTCCTGAAAGAAACTCAGATGTAAATTCTGACCCAGAACTACCTTAAATGAATTTGGATCATTCCTTTCAAGAGCACAGTAGTTCTGAGAAAGATCCAAAGTTTATTCACCCAAGGGACACTTGAGAAGGCTTGGGCGTGAAACTGACCTCCGTGGAGGCATTTGAGTGGCGTCCTTCTGAACTTCTGAACTTCTGTCCTTCTGTTATCATAGAAGACAACATGGCTCTTTAGAGCTAGTAGTAGACCAGTCTTCCTGCAGAAGTAGCAAGTAGAGAAAACTCCACCAGCCAATGCTAGCACAAACCCGTATTCCCTGGCCTAGGCTGTAACCTAGACAAGCATGCCAGGAAGAAGAGTAGTCTGATTCCAGGTCAACATCAGGCTCAGAATTCACATAATACCATAATAATAATTTTCATTCTTTTAAAAGGAGCAAATGGAATCACAGTGTGGGATCTACTGTGATGAATTCTTTTTCCAGGATCATTACTAATGCAAAAGAAATCACATGAAAGTGCTTTTAAAAAGGAAAAGTGCTATATAAATGCAAGGTTTTAGTTTTATTGAATGATTAAGTTCAGCATAATATGGCTTAACAAAGATAAAGGTAAAAGCCTACTTTCAGGTTAAAAATAAACTTAATAAGTATAAGATGAGATGAGGGACATCTAGCTTGTGAAAAATACTTGGGGATTTTAGTTGACCACAAGATCTATTTAAGTCAGCATTGTGACACAAATACTAAAAAAAAGCCCAAACTAACCTTAGGCTATGATCGTCAAAATGTAAGATGCTGACAATCTTATAAAAATCAATTCATACAGGCATCTACTGACTTAAAAATCAACTGCATAAGTATAGAATAGGGTGGGGGGCAGGGTTAGATCAAAATTCAGGGAACCTTAGTGGACTGCAACAAGATTATGAGTCAAATGTGGCATTTCTACTTCTTGCAAAGTTCATGGAATCACAGAGTTATAAGATCATAGAATTGCCAAATCTCAGACTAGAAAAGCACCTCAGAGGTCATCTAGTCTAGTTCATACCTAAATAAGAATCCCTTCTGCCACATACCAGACAAGTAGTCATCTTTCTTTTGCCGTAAAACTGCCTTGTGAGAGGTGAACTGACTACATTTTCACTTTTGGACTCCTTTAATTGTTTGGAAGTTATTCCTCATATATGAGATAATAATTATGAAACATTTAGCATAGTGCCTGTCATACAGAGCTATATAAATGTTAGCTGCTATTGTTATCATAGTGTCAGGATTTGACCATTATCTTCCAGAATGCTTGAATCCAGAAAGCAGTCACTGACTGGGAGAACTTCCCAGAACTCTATTTCTCATGTGACTGTGTTTCTGTAGCACTGGGTGATTAGAGAGCTGGGAGACACCAGATGTTGAAAAGACTAAGCAAGAAGGGTCTAAGACTCCATTGGCAATATCTAAGAACCCAAGGTATTTTCCTGAGAAAATGGGAGCATGGAAAGGAAATAGCAGTTTATAGAAACAGAGAGACTGACAAATGCTCTGAAATTAGCCTGTCTTTATGTCTATGTGTGTATAAACATATACACTGTGTCTGTGTGTGTGTATGCATTTCCTCTTTTTCCATACCTTCCTATCTCCATTTCAGAGGTGTGAGTGTGATGGGTGCTTGTGCTTGGACCCTAATTCTAACATCACATTTCCCCTTAGCCTCTGCTTGGGTGCCTGTGCCTGAACTCTAGTTCTAAAATCACATCTCTCCCTAGCTTCAAAGCATTGGCCCTAGCAGTCTCTCTCTCTCTAGCTAAAGGGCAGCGTGCCCCAAACTTATCTCTGTAAGCAGCTATGCCCAATTATAGATTGATT
>CM053622.1:694476735-694532181 GCA_028646595.1 Phalanger gymnotis | reverse complement strand
TTTTTTTTCTTTTTTCTAATTAAAGGGACTCACTTCTTAAAGAGGTCTATTCACTGAATGGGCTTTACCTGACTCAAAGTGAGAATCTGAAAAGGCCTTAGTCTAAAAGGGCCAGAGTCTTCCATTGCATCTTGGGCCATCTCCAGTTATCCTGATGAATATCAGGCCACTGGACCCAGGTGGCTCTGGAGTAGAAAGTGAGGTTTCTGACCTTGCACAGCCCTCCCTCATGAAAATCAAAGTCAACTGCAAGTCATGTCATCATTTTCCTGATGTCATTGTCCTCTTCAAAAATGAAGGATAAACACAACAAATCTTAAGGTACATTTCTCTTATGGGTTAGGGTTGGGTAACCAACCCAGAATAACACTATATATCTGGAGGACTGTGTAGGACCTTGGAGAATATGGGACTCAACAGTGTCAAGAGGACTTAGCTTAACTTTTTTATGGGTTCAAGCACAAGTCTTCATAATTAAAAAAGAGTCCAAGTTTTTTAGGGTTAAATAAAGCATATCTTATATTAAATGTATTTTTAAATTTTGTTTTTACCCAAGCTTGAGCTTATTGCTGAAGAAGATGTGGAAAGAATGCTAAGTGCACTGTGACACTTGGTGCCTGCTGAGGGGAAGAGTTGGTGTTGAGGGTTCCTTGGGGAAGTGACATCTGGAAACAGAGGGAGAAATACTTTGGACACTCCAAAGTAAGAGGAGCCTATAGTTAGTAGAACTAGGAGCAATGAATAGAAACTTTAAAGAGGCAAACTTAGGCTTGAGATGAGGAAAAACAGTCAGAACTGTCCAAAAGTGAATTGGGCTGCCTCAAGGTGTATTAGGTTTCCCCACTTTAGCAGTCTTTAAGAAAAGCAGGCCCTGGAGTCAGGAGGACCTGAGTTCAAATTCACCTTCAGATTCTTACTAGTTGTGTGACCCTGAACAAGTCAGTTAACCCTGTTTGCCTCAGTTCCTCATCTGTGAAATGAGCTGGAGAACTTGAAATGGATATGTGATATTTTAGTGATGCGAGACTTCAACCACCGAGACTTCTACTGGAGCTTTCTCTCTGTCAAAAGCAAAGAAACTGGTATATTTGTGATTTGCCTTCATCATTTCATCCTTCACATGAAGGAAATGGTAAGGGGAACTGCTTTTCTTGACTTGACTTTGACCAACAATGAAAAATTTTAGGGCCAAGTGACCATTCATCATAGAGTTTATGATAGAGAAAAGAAGAGTTAGATAGTAAGTATTCCCAAGTTATCCTCTGTAAGTCCCTAACTGTTCTCTGGGATTTTATTTGTAGCCTGGAAGATTACTCAGTCTTTACATTTTGGGGGTGTATGATGGTTTGCCGTCAGTTTCCTCTTCATTAGACACCTAAACTTTGTAGCAAGACTTTTCTCAAACAAAATCGATCATGATACCATTGCTTGTTTCTCTAATGGCCCTTCTGGGCTGAACTCATAGTTTGGCAATAGGCCTTCTCTAGGTAGTCTTTCAGTGGGGCAAAGCTCTGCTTTCAATTCTCCACATCATCTGCGTCTTCCAAATTTACCAAGCACTGATCATTAGGCAAGCGTGGCTCTCATCGAAAAATTGGATGATGAGGAAGTATCATTTCTAATAGCATTCCATGTGCACTAGAAAAGCCATATGCCGACTCCACTGGGCTTTCTGCTTAGGTCTCAGGGTCCTTGGGAATAGCATGTTGGAGATCTAAGTTATGACCCATTTTGAAGTGTTATCTTGGAGACACATAGGCCCAGTCTCTCTCTCTCTCTCTCTCTCTCTCTCTCTCTCTCTCTCTCTCTCTCTCTCTGTCTTCCCTTATCTCTCTCTCTCTCTTCCCTTATCTCTCTCTCTCTCTCTCTCTCTCTCTCTCTCTCTCTCTCTCTTTCTCTCTCTCACACACACACACATCTTTATTTCCTTCACTTAATGTATCAACTCTATATTCATGAGGGTACTGAGTGATTATCCTTGGTATACATAAACATACTATTTCATTTTATAACAGTGCCTTGATCAGTCAGTCACCTAGCATATATTAAGATCCTACTCTGTGCCAGGCACTGTATTAAGCAATTACTTCAGTCAGTTTAATATGGTCCATGTTTTCCACAGGCCCTGCCCCTTGGATAACTAATCTCTAAAGCAGTCCCTTTTATTATAATGGCAAAGCAGAGGCCTATGTTTCTCTAAATCAGTACACTTGTGCATCACCTATAGTGTGTGTCCTAAATAGGTTTCACTCCTACTAGGTAGGAATATCCCACTGAAAAATATCATAGCTTTCAATATTTGATAGGTCAACTCCCCTACACTACCCCCAGGACTAACTAACTCCTACTACTATTGGCACCAGTCGCTAACTACCAAGGAGAACATTCTTTCCTTAAGTAGGCTTTTTAAATCATCCTCAATCTATGCTCAAATCACTAGGAGGGTCTCAAATTCATCCTTCAACTCCTGTTCAACAGTGGAGGGAATGGTGAGGGGGAAGGAGGGACATCATTTAGTGATTTCAAGTGCTCCCTCTCAGGAAATGCCCAGGCTCTTTTAAGGATCCCAAACTTCTCCCAAAAACAAAGGCCTATTTGCTTAATAATAATTTTCTATAGGTGGTGTTGTATGTCTAGGAGTCATTAAACCCTACGGTATTCAATGAATTAAAAGACATAATAGAGAAGTCGATTGAGAAGAGTATGGTGGGTATGAACAGTTTAGAGCGCAAAACAAGCAATCTAAAAGAAGGCTTAGAATAAAGTATGTCGTTAGAGGTAGACTGGTTACACAGTGAAAACAAAGAAGAACTGATGGATGGCTGTGTGCTATAGTGGTATCTTTTAAATATCTGGAAAAATTAAGAAACCTGCCCAACATGTTAGGTAGCCCTCATGGCCTCATGGGAGGTCATGGACAAGAATCCCATAGAATGGGCTTCATTCTGTAATACTGGTAGAAGCATCATGAGATTACATATCCATGGGATATTTGAGTACCACGCCACTTCACAGGACAGTGTGAGTGCCTCATCTCTCTTCCCATTTGATTTATTTAGTACTTTACCACCACCACTACCACCCTCACCAAGGAAACACTGTGTATCATAAAATCCCTACAGCAGCCTCATACTTATGTTTAGTAGGAATCCCCCAAAGCAGTAGTCCTAGATGAAAATCTAATCCCACCACAAAATACAGTTCTATCTGAATAGTGATGGTGGCTATTCAAAACTCAACAAAATCATTTCAACATGGAATTATGCATTATACTTCAGCCTACTCATGCTTCACTGAAATCGTATCATCACAGTATCAAATAGCTCCTCAACAAAGGATATAATGTCATTTCAACAACAAACAGGAAAAATCCAATAATACTTTAATACACAATGGTAAAATGTTTATTTGAATGATATTTAGCTAGAATAACATTAATGCAGAAAACTTTAGTTTGATCTGAGACTTTATAATCAATCATTCTTAAGCATCCACAGACAACCTATGTATGTTCTTTTATATCCTAAATGAGTCCCATAAGCACAACCTGAGGGCCCACAAATGTCACTGGGGCCCCTAGCTACCTTGGTTCTATAGGATGTTCACAGTGAAAGTATGAAAGTATGGCTCAAGCCCCTTCCAGGACACACTGTACTCACATACTGTGCAGCAACCAGAAATCAGGTAGAAAAGTAGAGATTAAAGAAAGAGTAGAAATTAAGAGAGAATAACAAGGCAACTCACGAGAAAATAAGCAGGGATTTTTAATCCTTTTCAACTGCATAAAAAATGGCTGTAACTACCTACAAATACCGATAGAGTCAAGAAGTCCTGGGGAAATTCAGGTAGGGGTGTGAGGCATAGAGAGTGATACTATATCTAATTGTTTCCCATCTTAGCTTGGTCTGGGGAGGTGACATTGAGATCTATGGTTATCTCTTGGGTACAGTCATTCACCTCACTGGCTCCAGGGTAGTTAGGATTCTGCCAGGGGTTCATTCCATTCTATATTTACTTGCATAGAATCTCTTCCTTATCCTTATTTCACCCCAAAGACTTTCTTTGTTCTTACTCTGGCCAAAGGCTCTCTTTCTTCACTGAATGCTTTCTGTGGTTGGTAAAAAAAAAATCATATTGCCACCACTATGCCCCTTCCTTTCCTATTCCACTAAATTTGCACCTTTTCATGCAAGCCTTTAATCCAGACACAGGGCTCGTGGGATTCTAATCTCCTAGACCTCCCCCAATGAAGGGCTCCCAGGGACATTTGTGCAGTCCCTGTCTCCCTTGCCTCAGTCATTATGAGCAATGAACTCAGACAGCCATCCATTACTGACAATGACCAATGTACCTGTATTACATCAGATATCAGGTTGCAATCTGGGTTCCTCCATCTTGACCCAGAAAACTTTTCATCCTAGTGTATCTCTTCAGTCCTGAGGTTGACAGCTTGAAAACACCCTTGGCTCCCGTGACCCCTCCTTCTGATTGGATATTTTTCCAAGTACTCCATTTAAGGACTTTGTACAGAGTCCAGACATCACTGCATTTCTCCTCAGGCTGCAATCCTTCATCTGTCCCATAGAAGAGTGCTACCCTACTTTCAGCTCCCTGTCATGTATTATCATTCCCCTTTAGAATGTAAACTCCTTGAGGGCAGGTATCATCTTTATTGCTTTTGTTTGTATTCTCAGTGTTCAGCACAGTTCCTGGCACATAGTAAGCACTAAGTGTTTCATAAATGCTTATTGACCGACTCATGTGTATAGCATTCTTTTGATTGACCAGTCTCATTTTGCAATTTTTCTTTTGTCCTAGATCTGTTATTTCATAGATTTAGGGAATTCTCAGTAAGAAAACTTCCCTTTACTTCCCTTTACCATTGCAGATGGCAACTATTCTACAAATTATAGACTTTTATTTACTTACTATTTGTATATTATAATCTCTCAGTAGAATGTAAGCCACTTGATGGGAAAGATTCTTTTTTTTTTGTCTTTGTATATACTATAGTGTCTTGAACCTAGTGGGTGCTTTAAAATATTTGTTTATTGTTGAAAGAGTATACTTGTTTGGTTTGGCTTCAGAAGGCAGAACTAGGGCTATTGGGCAGAGATTGCAGAGAGACAAATTAGTTCCATGTAAGGAAATAAAAGCTTCCTAATATTTATAGCTGTATAAAAATAGAATTCCTTCCTCAAGGGTTAAAAGGTTCCCCATCATTGAAAGTGCCCAAGTATTGGCTGGTTGACCACTTGTCAAAGATAAATAAAATTGTAGAAGGGATTCCAATTTAAGCATATTTACCAAAAGACCTCCTAGGTTTCTTCCAACTGTAACATTCTCTTCTGGGTCCTGACATCCTTCTATCTCCCGTGATCAAATCTGACATGTAAGGGCTTTTATGACTAATTTATATGATGTGTTTTCAAAGGCTCCTGAAAGTACTGGGATTTGTTTTGTATATAATGATTTTAAGTAGCTACGGGAACTAATTTGATTTCAATCTAATGTTGAATTAATCTTTGTCATTTTCTTTGTGCAGAAAGTATTTTGATTTTGACTTTGTGTCCTCAGAGATGAGCACAATGCATGACACATAGTAAATACTACCAAGTGATAGTTGAATTGAATTGAATCTTCCACCTGCTGTATTTTTATCTGAATGATGTCATTTAGGGTCTTCCAAAGCAAAAAGCTCATTTTATCCTTGAATGTGTGTGTATGTGTGTGTGTGTATATATACATATGTGTATGTATATGTATACATACATATATATACATAGGTTTATGTGTATGTATATATATATATATATATACATATACCCCTATATATAGTTGACCAGGCATAATTTGTCTAAAAGCAATTTGTTATGGAAATTCTGCTTGCAACTTAAATTGCATAAATATTAAAAGCTTTTTTAAAAAGACAGTCATAAGTAAAATGTGTCAGGGAAATGTTTCAGTTTTCTGTAAAAATGATGGAAGCCTTTGAGGTTCTTTCCAGGTCTAGATCGAAAGCACCATGACCACTGAACATACTGGCAAAAAACTCATTGTGACTAGATTGCATTGATGGTGCCCTCTTGGCATCTAAGTCTTAGACTATATTCTGTAGATCTGAGCACAATAATCCAAACTGAACTTAATTTGTGGGTCACGCAGAGTTAATCGGTATTTTTTATATTTCTCCTAAAGTCCCTCCTCCAGGAGAGAAAGGGAGCTGATCAGAAACAAGGTGAGAATTTACCAATGGTTACATATCTGTACCTGTAGTAGGCAAGTCTCCTGGATGACTAAATCTGAAGGGAGGAGTTTGGTTCATACAAAAGGCTGGAAAGTATGATGGCGATTGCTTGGAAATCCTTCTCCTGTGGGTCCTCCATAGTACAGAAATCCACAAGAAGCTGCTGAGCTCTCCAGTGCCTACATACAGAGGATAAATAACTATGGAGCTTGAATTCTATTGGTAGGAACAGAAGCTCGATTAGCTCAGCTCCTGGGGGGCATGGGGGACAGAGGGAGACAGTCCTGTCATGATGACCCCTTGTCTTTTCCTCCCTACTTGTGACCTGCTATACTCCAGGGTAGGGGAGGTGGTACAGTACTGGTTCAGTCAGAGTAGCCCTGAAGATTGCTTTCAATCAGGACAAGCAGAGGGGCAGCTGACTTTCCCTTCACAAGCTCATCCAGTCCATTAGTCCTTTAACAAAGTGAACTATTAGTGTAATTTGCTCAAAGCAGGATCTAAATCACAGTTGGGAGAGCATCAGGATAGTCAAAAACTGTGCTCTCTCCTTGACAAGTGGATCTGGTTACATGCATTGGTAGTTTCTGACTGAGCCAAGTCTTCATAGGTTTGTCTGATTTGAAATAAATTTCTTTAAGTCACCCAGCAAGGGGCTCTTATTAGTCATAAATGAAGTAACCTATTGCAGTGTGGGCCCAGAGTTTGAGAAACTTTTATCTCAGTCAGGAAACCAGACAATTCCACTATTCAGTCAGAAAATTTTCCTGGAGGTCAGATCCAATTGGTCAAAAGCTGTGAAACTCATTCCAGTTGTAACTAGAGCCAATCCCTTTTTAACTTGGCCTACAACCAGATGAGACTAGAAGCCAGGTCTTTCCATTTAGAAACTTCTCTTTGCTGCTACAGAGTAGTGGGAAAGAACCTGTGCCCTCCCATAGAGGCTGTGGAGTGAGGTGTCATTATTATTGTCTGGAGGAGCATTTAAGGTATTGCTTACCAGAGGAGGTAAGAAACTGTCACTATGGGGACTCTGGGATGATGCTCCAAATTGTTGACTGTAAGCATAGGGAGTAGAAGTATGGTTAGGGATTTGAAAGAAAGGAAAAAGGCTTTGAATAATTGCTATAAGAAAGGAGATAGGGAGTTAATAAGAATAGAGAAAAAATATTGCAATATGGAATACCCAGCTGATTTTACTAATCATAGATTTATAGTAAATAAAAGTAACTTGATTTCATGACTTTTTCCAGTGGCATATAGCAGCTTGGAGGAAGGAATGAAAAAATAGAATTATGGAGTATCCCTAGAATTGAGGATTTCCAGGAGAGGGTCAGAGGACACCTAGGGGTGGAGGATAAGTACAGTTTTTTGTTTTGTTTTTGTTTTTGTTTTTCATAGACCATGAGTGTAAGTTACTCCCTGGTATGGAAATTTACTCCACTGATACAGACCAGCAACTCATATATAGTTAGTCTTAGGGAGTTGCTAAGAGCAGTGGTCTCTGAAGTGAAGGCTGAGGCCTGTAGCAGGTCATGGCCTGACTCCAGTGGGCATCTCACTCTTCCTGAAAGCAAATCCTGGGACTTATGTTTAGAACAACCAGCTTACCCTTATCTCCCAACACTCTCCATTTTGTTCCTCCCCTAGTATGTATAGTTTTCCAGGATCATCCCTCCTGAACCTAGCTCACAGCAGTTATAATACAACTCCAAACCTAATACCAAGAACAGAAGCTGTGTAGGCACCAATGGGAACACCTCTTCCGACACCCAGCATACCCACCCCCTGGACTCTCAAATTACCTTGTGGCTAGAGCAAGTGCTCATTAAAGGGTGGGCTCCTTTCCTCTTTTCATTTTGAGTGGGATTGAGCCAGCATGGATCCACTGGGACAAGTTGCATATCTCATTACATTTTCCTTCTGTTCAAACTCACTTCTCTTCCAAACTCCAATTAATACAAAGGGCACCACCATTTCCAATTACCTAGGTTCACAGCCTCAAAGTCATCCACAATTCCTCACTTTTACTCATTTCACATCTTCAGGCAGCTGCCATATTTTGTCCTATCTCCACAGCTTTCCTCAAAAAGACACCTTATCTCTATTAACATAGCTACTACCCTAATCCAGTCTCTCATCACCTTTCACTTAGACTACTTCAATAGCCTCCTAACTGGTCCTCCATCCCTAAGCCTCTCTCTACTCCAATCCAAACCACTGCCGAAGTGATTTTACTAAAGCTCTGGTTTAAGCACTTCACTCTCCTACTCAAAAAACTCCAGTGGTTCCCTATTGACTCTAGCATCCTATTTTATTTCATCCTTTTTTAAGTTCTATTTTTGGTGTAAGTTTTATAATATATCATTAATTCAAAAGTATATATGTATATACATATACACACACACACGCACATATATATACATACATGTATATAATTAGTAAATAAGTAGACACATTTTGGGGGGTGAAGTGCTCAAAAATTTTTTAGTGAAAGGGGTATATGATCAAAAAAGTTTGGAAACCACTGGACTAGGAAAGTAAGAAATTAAATGACATACAACATTCTGTATCTAGTTGTGTCTTCAGGAGGATTTGAATGTAGATCTTTATGGTTCCAAAATCATACAACACTGCCTCAAAGTTACTTATTTTTCTCTCACTTTATACCCTGCATATTTAATTGAAAGCTTTCTTTTGTTTTGTTTCTTTAATGTGGCTAAAGTCACCATCCAAAAAGATCTTGGTGATACCATGACAGCCATATCTATTGAACAGTAAACACAGGTTTTTGGCAGTGAGTAAACTGGGACATATGCCTGTGGGTGGTCACATCCTATTATAGAGACCAATGAAACCCTGCTTTACCTTTATTTCCATTTTTATTCAACACATTTGTTTCTGCTACATTGAAGAAAGTTTTCTTAATAATGGCTGTCAATGAGTCGTTCTTAGCAGCTTCAGGGACAAAAGCCTGCTTAATGGCTGGCAATGAATCATTTCTACTCTGCCTCCTTCAAAACACTTTCTCTAGCTCACTAGAAACCAGTATTCATTAACTTGTGTTCAATACACCAGTGTATCAACAAATTTCATGGATGTGTAAGGTAAAACCACTTGTATTTGTCTATTTTAAAATCTGAAATTGTGTTCTAATTTTGTAATTTACAAAATATTCTTATCAGTTTGGTTTATCAGCTACTAGATGTTTATATTTTATCGATACTTGATTGATACATATTAATTTATATTTATTGCACTTTATCAGTAAATATTTATGATTTACTTGTTTATTACTTAGCCCCACATTTGATAGTTGCTAAGGGACCCTTTGATATAAATTAGTAATAACAAACACTCAAGCTTCAAAATACAAAGAGATGAGAGGGTGGAGCTGAGAATGATTGCCTTCTCACTAAAAAAGGACCAAATCCGAAACTCTCACAAAAGCAAAACAGAGATGCTAATTTAGCTTTCTTTCTTTCTTTTTTTAAAAATAGATTTGTAAAGGTGGATAGGCTGAGAAAGCTAGGCTGTCTGAAGGAAAATTAGGAAAAAGAACTTTAAAGAACTTTCAGGCCAGAGGGGATATTAATAAAAAGAAACTAACCCTGCCCAACTGGAGGAGGAACACCAGGCTGGTGAAAGGATGAGTAATTTCCTATGAGGATGAGTTGGTTGAAGGAGCTGGGGATATTTAGCCTAAGGAAGAAAAGATAAAAGATAGCTCTCTTGAAGCATTTGAATAGCTTTATAGGACAGGGAGGGAATAAACTCATTTCTGCTTTGCCCTAGTCAGTAGAAATCGTGGTAATTTGTGGAAATCACACACACACACACACACAAAAAAAATCAGGTTTTAGTTTGATGTATTTTCCCCCCAAAACTTAAAAGTTGTCTCAAAGTGGAATGGGCTACTTCAGCAGAATGACTGTCCTCTCACAGGATCTCTTCAAGCAGAAACTGACTGACTACTTTCAAGGAATGACATAGCAAGGATTTTTGTTCAAGGAGGCATTAGAATGTAGAGGGAGAGGTCACTTAGTTTTCTAAATCACAATACAAATATGAGGACCTTGCACCGATTTATTTATAGTGTTCAGGTTTTTAAAATATCCACCAAGTACTCAATTTTTGATAGGAAATGTATAAACTCAATTTGCATCATTTTCACTTTCACTATTAAGAAAAATGTCAGTTTCTTTGTTTAGTTCAACCACCCTTCATAGTACTTTGGAATGGGAAAGCCAGCATGCTTTTACAATAATACAGTCTTATGTTCTGCCCTCATTTTGTCAGAATTTTGTAAAAACCTTTCTTCGGTGAGCTTTTTATTTCTTTGGTGAAGTTGATTGCCACTAGAACAATTTCAAAAAATGTATTTAAACTCATTTTTTTGTATTCTCAATATAAGAATGATCTGTGAAACATACAATGGATCTGACTTGCCTGAAGAGTCAATATTTTTAACTAGCTTATTTCCTGCACTTTATTCTGCCACTGAGCTCCTCCAGTGTAGCGTCTAATATAATTCTGCTGTTATATAAATTTCATTTTTGTAAAAGTGAAAATTTCTTTTCGTGGAATTACCATCAATAGGTTTAAAATATGATAATTTTTCTCCAATACCAGTTTTGATGACATATTTTACATATGTCATCAAAATACCATCTTTAAGTAAATTTTGTTGCTTTGTTGAGGTTTAGAGGTGCTGAGACCCCAAAACAGCAATGTTCAGGTCCTGCCCAAATGAATTTGATACAAGCCTTCTTTTAGGCAAAGACAAGGTTAAATTAGAACACCAAAAGAGGGTGGACATGATTCTAAAAATGCGCAATGTTGGCCAGACTGAATGTGAACCATTGGTTAGACTCTTAAGCAATGTGAGCTCCTTAATAGAGGCAAGATGGATATACAGAAGACTATGGGAACAGAGAAGGAGTCTAGATGGAATTAAGGGAGTGGTGGTCTAGGGTGGGGCCAGATGCAGACAATGTAATGGCCATTAATTAACCAGTGAAGGGCTGAGTGCCCCAGGTAAATGCCAGGCCAGGGTCCTCGGCTACTTAGGAAAGTCTAGGGTCTTTTCCTTTTTGAGGTCCATATCCCAAAGACATGGTCTTTTTCATTTGGGGGTTCAGTACCCCTTCCCCATCAGTTTTATCTACTTCAACACAATATAGAAAATTTCAAATTTTCAACTGGTCACAAAAGTTTTCAGATATATAGATAATTTCCAACGTGTCATCAATAGCACCTATTCCAAGATCTCTTATATATAATCACCAAGCATTGTTTTAATTATATCCATAGCTGGAGGCCAACACCAACATTTCTCTATTGAATGAGGATTTTGACTCGTAGTAGTTCTGCAAGCAATTTTTATGTAATATATAAAATCCTTTTATAAGGCACTAATGGTTTTTGAAAGCTGATTTTTGCTTATTAAAAGCATTTTTTAAAATGACTGGATCTTCCTATCTTCACCGGATTGAAAATGCTGTGGTCAGTAACAGTCTGGATAATGCTGATGATCACCATGGAAGCATTCTTCTGCTTCTGTTTTTGACCCAGGTCAGGTGCCCCCCTGCCCCACTCTTGAGCATTTACCATCTATGATGGATGGACATTATATGCTACTATAAATGCAGTCCCAATAGCCCACTGGTATTGGACTCTGCTTATTGGTGGAGAGCAGTGCCCTGTGGCTATGTAAGGGGCACATGGGAGCTGGCCTACATGGGAGACCTCCAGCTTTCTTCAGTTTCTTTTTTTGAGGGGGGAAGGCAGGGCAATTGGAGTTAAGTGACTTGCCCAAGGCCACACTGCTAGTGTGTCCAGTGTCTGAGGCTAGATTTGAACTCAGGTCCTCCTGACTCCAGGGCCAGTGCTCTACTCAGTGTGCCACCTAGC
The DNA here is from genome assembly GCA_028646595.1 of Phalanger gymnotis. Classification (NCBI taxonomy): domain Eukaryota; kingdom Metazoa; phylum Chordata; class Mammalia; order Diprotodontia; family Phalangeridae; genus Phalanger; species Phalanger gymnotis. Next base: position 694,520,021 of record CM053622.1, on the reverse strand, counting down.
TGCCCCTCTTCTTCAGTTCTTGAGACAGTCTTTGAGTTCTCTTCAAGCTTCCAGTTGCATCAGATTCTGTAGTCACTCCAGATGCTTCTGGCTTCCATTGTCAAGAGGGAAAATGGACAAGGCCAATTCCATTTCAGGCTGCTAAACTAAAAGAAACTGACATGAGAGGGGCTAGCAGGCATCATCATGTCCCTGTCTACAGCTTATGACAATAGAGACTTCCAGAAATTTCCCTTTGGGTGAGATCCAGGACACTCTTTCTCTTGGTTGACCTGAGTTGTCTTGTTCCCAGTGGGAGAGATCCTTCACCCTACATTGTATGGTATATTTTCTTCCGTGTATACCTTCTCTGATTTCTGTTTTGCTAAGATTTGGATAAATGGGTTTCTTGGCTGATTGCTATCTGTGTTCATTGTAGAATTGGTATTTAGTGGAAAAAGAGTCAAGCCTTAGATATAAAGCTTGGGGTCCTCCTTTTACTACTGACCAGGTACAGGCTCTGGGAACCCCCTTGAACTCTGCTTGAATCTTCCCACTTGATCTGGCATTTCCTGAGACTATAAGCCTTTCATTATGGTCATGCCCAATTCTCCATAACCCTTAACCTGGCCTTCCTTTATCTTGTTATTTCCAGATCACCTTCTGCTAAGTCCCACCCTTCATCCTATCAAAACTCCATTCTTTTAGTTCCCGGAGTCTGATCTCGAGTCACCTCAGCCTACTGGCCACTCCCGTCAAGATCTTCCCTAGGCCCTCACTTCCCCAGACCAACCCTAGATCCCAGTCTTTCTGTGTATGAGATCCATCTCAGCCTCCATGAAGGGGCTCAGATTCAACCTGGCCCACTTACGTTAGCGTTATAAATGTTCGGGTTCCTTAAAAGTCTACTCAATATGGCGGAACTTTAATAAACTTTGTTTTTCTTTGGCTGAAAGAAGGCTTGGGTTGAATTCGTTAGGCAGGACCTGTGTGTTGCTTTTTCAGGATCCCAGCACCCTAAACCTCAACACTCCCACCCCCATATTGAAACAGCAATCGGAAATTAGATTGAACCTGATCCTATTCCCTAAAGTAATAATATTTGAGGAAATAAGTAGATATTCTAATCTAGTACTCCCTGTCTCAGAGAAGAAAAGAGGGACTGGAGGTTGAGGGTGGGAGAAGGAGAAGCTAAAGATGTCTCTTTTCTTCCTCCCTTCCAGCCACACAGAAATACCTTCATGCTACATGTGGCAGACAGTCCTCACAACATGTGGGTCTTGCTACACATGAACTTCTTCACACCATCATGCCCAGCAAGAATAGAATCTTCTTTGGAAAAATTCTCTTGTCTTCTAATTATATTCTGCGAATACACTTTCAATAGTTTAATTTATTTGGTTCCATTATATTTTCATCTTATATATGCATACAAAGAAAACATAACAGTCTTTCCTTTTCATCAATAATAATACCTGTGATTCCAAATTATGACTACAGTGTATTATATTTTTTTTATTTTTTAATTTTGTATTTCTGTATTTTTTTTCTATTTTGTCTTCCTTGCCTTAGCTTGTACTAAGTAGCTTGTTCAGCTGCTACAGATTTTTTTTTCCTTCAAATTGGGGTGTACTTATTAATTACAAAGGGATTATTTACAGCCACTGACTCAAATTTGACTTCTTTTGTGCACGCCATCTTAAATAATCACTGTGCTGCATTTGTTCTCAGTTGAAACAAATTTCCCATGGTATTAGTCTTGCTGTTTTTTTACTTTGACCTGAACTTTGTTTTTAATGGGGGGAAAATGTATGTATTTATGCAGGAGTTGTACTAGAAAATATCTAATAATGTGCTCCTTCCCCCAGAGTCTTGTGGGAGGAGGTATTTAGGGAGTTCCTAAAGTTTGGAAAACTCTGAAGTAAGAAGAGAAGAGAAATAGGGATTAGTGACTTTCTCATAAGGACCACAGAAGTAGCTATTATATAAATAATCAAGGCTGCTACTATTCCTGGGCCTTGAGGCCTCAAAGGATTTTTCAAACATGATGATCATTACCCATGAAACAATTCTAAGGTCTATGAAGTCCTCAGTAAAAACTGAAGACCTCAAAAGCAAAGGTATTGTTTTTATCACTATTCTGATTGAAGGTTGGGGGGCTTAGAAGAGAAAATCAGATTCAGTAGGTAAACACCTGGCTATGAAAATGGTGTCTAAAAAACAGATTTAGGATTTGGGCCATGGCTTAGGGTATAGGCTCAATCCTAGGAATAGAATATTACCTGAAATTGGTTGGGAAAAACTTACTTGGACAGATTCTTGTAAATCTGATCAAGAGACTTTTAAGTAGAAAAGGGAGTGTTGGGCGGGGAGAGAGAGGGGGCACTTTGGAGGGGAAACCAACTGCCCAAATAGACCTGTAAAAATGATACTACATTTAATACTGTATTATAATAATTATAATATATAATAATAATGCAAAAAAGCAATATAATGGTCCCTAAAAATCCACAGTTTCTTTGTCTTCAGCTTTAGAAAGTTTATTTGAGACAAAAAGTTTTAAGTTCAGTCATAATTGCTTTGAGCCTCCAGTTACAAAAATTGCTAATGTTTAGAGAGATTGAGTTCTCTGCCTAATTTTATATTTATATAGTTACCCCAGGATTCTTAGCAGATTAGGCAAAATTCATTTTCCTGGAAACATTTGGGCATTGAAAAATCAGATGTTATAGTATCTGTGCTTAGATAGGAACTGGGAAGGTAAACTGGTAAAGAAGTGACAATTTCTTGCAGCCTCCTGCAGTCCGGGTCTTCTGCTCCAACATATCTACAGATCCAATGACCCTCCTCTTTATCTCCCTTTTCTGACACAGCTCAGATCTAACTTTGCTCCTTAGAGTTGTGATGGAAAACCACACATTCCATTTTCTGGAATTCCTTCCCCTTTTCAACTCTCTTAATAATTTATAGATAATACCTGCAGGCCAAGCCTACTGGCATAGATTTCCTGTCTGGCATTATTTCACTTCATTCAATGGCTTTCAAAGACTTTTTGTACTTAGTCTAAGGTTTTTTGATTGACTGGTTGATTCAGACATGTTTCCACTTAAGGTATCAGAGCTAAAATAGAGTAGAATGATTTCAACCCCACCTTTACACTTTCTTTTCCCAGTTTGAACATTTGCTGTTATCAGCAAATCTATTGGAACTTTGGCAAATGTCAAATATTGAATAGCTCTTTAGTCACTTGAAGAAGTTCTGCTTTTTTTGTTTTCAATGCCTTTCATCCCCAATGCCTTACACTAAAGTATTTCAGAAAAAGTATGTGGCATGGTTCATAATCAAATCCTTTAATATTCCTCTTTATCTAGATTTATGCTGTAATTTAAAAAAAAAATCCATCCTCCAGCCCTGATTCAGAAATGATTTTCTTCTTGAACTGGGAAGAAATGGGAAGGAATATGATTCTAAGGGTCTTTAGCAAGGTAGGCCCTCCCCTTTCAAGGCAACCAATGCCCAGTTTGCTAGAATGGCTGTTACATTCAAATCAATAAAAACATTGACAGGCTGTCCAAATAACAAAATTAACTTGTGAATAACAAATTAAGCTTAATATGTTTAATGTCATGTGTAACCACAGAGTTGTTTTGATTTTCATTCTTCTTCTTATTAGTGATTTGGAGCATTCCCTCATATGGCTGTTAATAATTACAATTCTTCTTTGGAGACCTGCTCATTCACATCCTGTGACCATTTAAAATTGAAAACACTCCTAGTTTTCTATATACTCATGAGCTGTCTATACGTCTTGGGTACCAAAGACTTATCGGAGTTTCAGATTTTTTTTTCATTTAACTTTTGCCCTAAAAGCATTAGTATTGTTTGTGCAGAAGCTTTTACATTTCATTTAATCAAAATTATGGATTTTATCTTTTTATAATTTCTTCTATCCCTTGTTTGATTAAGAGTATTTTTCCTATCTCTGACTGTTAAAGGCTTCCTTTTTAATTTTTGAAGTATATTCTTTAATATCATTACATATCCATTTTGAAATTATTGTGGAATATAGTGCAAGATGTTCTAAGCCAATTTCTATAAGAATGCTTTCCATTTTTTTCAGGAGGTCTTATCAATTAGGTATTTGTTTCCTATGTTATTTATTTATATATAGCTTTTACTTAGTATTTTATTTTTCCCCAGTTACATGTAAAAACAATTTTTAACATTCATTTTTAAAACTTAGAGCTCCAAATTTCTCCCTTCCTCCTCCCCTGCCCCCAGAAGGCAAACAATTCAATATAGGTTAGGCATATGTAGTCATGCAAAATATTTCTATAATAGTCATGTTGTGAAAGAAAACGTAGACAAAAAACCCTCAAGAAAACTAGAGAATGTTTAAAAAAAAAGTATGCTTCAATTTGTATTCTGATGCCATCAGTTTTTTTCTCTGGGAATGTATAGCATATTTCTTCATAAGTCATTCAGAGGTCAAATATGTCTTGGATCATTGTATTGCTGAAAATAGCTAAGTCATTCATAGCTGATCATCTTACAATATTGCTACTATTTTGTACACAGTACATTTCTCTTTGTATCAGCCCATGCAAGTCTTTTCAGGTTTTTCTAAGAGCTTCCTGCTCATCATTTCTTATAGTATAACAGTATTCCATCATAATCACATACCACAACTTGTTCAGCCATTCCCAACTGATGAGTTTCCCCTCAACTTCTAATTCTTGACTCCCAGAAAAGAGCTGCTATGAATGTTTTTGTACATATAGGTGCTTTTCCTTTTTTTGTCTCTTTTGGGATACAGACTTAGTAGTGGTATTGCTAGCTCAAAGAGTATGCCTGGTTTTATAACCCTTTGGGTGTAGTTCCAAATTGCCCTACAGAATGGTTGAATCAGTTCACAACTCCACCAACAATGCATTAGAGTCTCATTTTTCCCACATCTCCTCTAACATTTGTCATTTACCTCTTCTATCCTATTAGCTAATATAATTGTATGAGGTACTACCTCAGAATTGTTTTAATTGCATTTCTCCAATCAATAGTGAGTTAGAGTACTTTTTCATATGGCTATCGATAGCTTTGATTACTTCATCTGAAAACTTATTATATCTTTTGATCATTTATCAATTGGAGAATGGCTCTTATTTTTATAAATCTGACTCAATTCTCTATATGTTTGAGAAATGAGGCCATTATGGGAGAAACTTATTTCAAAAATTTTTTTCAGTTAGTATTGCTAACTGTATTTCCCTCCATCCTATTCCCCACCCCCCTGTATTCTATTTTCTTTCTCTTTTCACCCTGTCTCTCCTCGAAAATGTTTTCCTTCTGACTACTCTCTCCCCTAATCTGCCCTCCCTTTTATCACACTCTCCTACCCCCACCTTCTCTTCCCTTCCTGTCCTACTTTCCTATAGGGTAAGATAGATTTCTAAACCCAATTGAGTGTGTATGTTATTCTCTTTTTGGGCCAATTCTGATGAGAGTAAGGTTCGCTTACTCCCCCTCACCTCTCTCCTCTTCCCCTCCACTGTAGAAGCTTTTTCTTGCCTCTTTTACATAAGTTACTCCATTCTACTTCTCCCTTTCTCTTCCTCTCAGTACATTCCTTTCTTACCCCTTAATTTTATTTTTTAGATATCATCCCTTCATATTCAACTCATACCTGCGCCCTCTATGTATACTCATTCTAACTACCCGAATAATGAGAAAAGTCCTATAAGTTACAAATGTCATCTTTCCATGTAGGAATCTAAACAGTTTAACCTTGTTAAATTCCATATGATTTCCCTTTTCTGTTTACCTTTTTATGCTTTTCTTGAGTCTTGTATTTGAAAGTCAAATTTCCTATTCAGCTCTGGTCTTTTCATCAAGAATGCTTGAAAGTCCTCTATCTCATTGAGTGCCCATCTTTCCCCCCCCCCCCCTTGAAGGATTATACTTACTTTTGCTGGGTAGGTGATTCTTGCTTGTAATCTGAGTTCCTTTGCCCTCCAGAATATCATATTCCAAGCCCTCTGATCCTTTCATGTAGAAGCTGCTAAATCTTGTGTTTTTTTCACTGTGGCTCCATGGTACCTGAATTGTTTATTTCTGGCTGCTTCTAATATGTTCTCCTTAGCCTAGGAACTCTGGAATTAGGTTATAATATTCCTGGTAGTTTTCACTTTGGGATCTCTTTCAGGGGGTGATCAGTTAATTCTTTCAATTTCTATTTAACCCTCTGGTTCTAGAATATCAGAGCAGTCATCCTTTACGATTTCTTGAAAGATGATGTCTAGGCTCTTTTTTTGATAGTCCAATAATTTAAAAATTATCTCTCCTGGATGTTTTCCAGGTCAGTTGTTTTTCCAGTGAGATATTTCACATTGTCTGCTATTTTTTCATTCTTTTCATTTTGTTTTATTGTTTCTTGATCTCTCATAAAGTCATCCATTTGCTCCATTCTAATTTTTAAGGAATTATTTTCTTCAGTGAGCTTTTGGACCTCCTTTTCCATTTGGCTAATTCTGCTTTTTAAGGTATTCTTCCCCTCATTGGTTTTTTGGACCTCTTTTATCATTTGGCCTAGTCTGTTTTTTAAGGTGTTATTGTCCTATTTATTTATTTGAGCCTAAGAAATTTGGTAGATTGACCAGAAAGGTCTGTCTTATTCAGTTAAAAGAGAAAGGCAGTGCAGGACAGGAAGTGTTCCAGCAAGCCAGAAGCAAGCTCCACCTCAACAAACCAGCAGGAGATCCTGAGCAGTGGAGCAGGCAAATTCCTACACTTGGACCCTCCCATGTGCCTCAGCATAGCCAGGGAACCAGATAGACTCCAGCTCTCAGGAGCACTATGTACTTCAGGGTAGCCCCTGGCACACAGGCAACCTCCGGCTGCCAGACTTTCACTTGCTTCAGTGCAGTCCTAGACAAAAAGGCAGCCAGCAGCAACCAGACTGCCATGTCCAATGTGCATCCCAGGGAAACACAGAAACACCCCACTGGCCTCAGTGCACCTCAGACATCAGCACTAAGACCCCAGCTCAGCACTCTGCCAGACCCCTCTGGCCTCCAGCAGTGCCAGCCACCCCCTCACCTAACCCCCTCAGCACAGCACCAGACAGGAGGTTTCCCTCGGGGCCACAGGACAACATCAGTGTAGTACCAGGTAAAGAGCCAGGGCCTGCGGTCCCTGGCATTAGCAGCCTAAGACAGTGCTTCTTCTACCCTGGGAGCAGAGATCAAATTTAAAAGAAAGGAAAAAGGCCAAAAAGAGATGAGCAAAAACCAACAACAACAACAAAAAAGAATCTGACCATAGAAAGTTATTATGGGTGGCAGAGAAGATGAAGACACAACTCAGAAGAGGATAACAATGTCAAAACAAAACCCCAAAGAAAAATGGGAAGTGGTCTCAAGCCCAGAAAGAAGTCATGGAAAAGATCAAAAAGGAGCTTAAAATCATATAAGAGAGGTAGAAGAAAAATTGGGAAAAGAAAAGAGAGTGATCCAAAAGAATTATGAAAAAAGAGTCAACAGTGTGGAAAAAGAAAACAACTGCTTAAAAAGTAGAAATGGTCAGATGGAAAAAGAGATACAAAAATCCACTGAAGAAAACAACTTCTTATAAAGTACAATTGATCAAATAGGGAAAAAAAAGTACAAAACCTTATTGAGAAAAACAACTCCTTAAAAGTTAAAATTGGGCAAGTAGAAGCTAATGACTCTACAAGACATCAAAAATCAAACAAATTAAAAAGAATGAAAAAATAAAAGACAATGTAAAATACCTCATGGGAAAAGGAACTGACCTGGAAAACAGATCCAGGGGAGACAATATCAGAGTCATTGGACTGCCTGAAAACCATAATCAAAAGGAGGAACATTATAGCCAAATTTCAGAACTATCATGTCAGGGGAAAAATACTTTAAGTGGCCAGAAAGAAACAATTAAAATATCAGGGAGCCACAATCAGCATTACACAGGTCTTAGCATCTACAATGTTAAAAGACTGGAGGTCGCTGAACATGATATTCTATAAAGTAAAGGAACTAGGATTACAACCAAGAATCCCTTACCCAGCAAAATTAAGCATAATACATAAAGGGAAAAAATGGTCATTCAAAAAAGCTGCTTTCATAAGGAGAAGACAAGAATTAAACCAAAAATCTGATCTCCAATATTAAGAGCCAAGGGAAGCATAAAAAGGTAAAAAAGGAAAAAAATAAACGTAAGAAATTTGAAAGAGCTACACTGTTTATATCCCTACATGGGAAGATGATACTTGTAATTCTTAAAAATTATGCCACTAATAGTACAGCCAACTACAGACAGAGGATACAGGCATAAGGTGAATTTGAGAGAATGACACAAAAAATAATTAAGAGAAAAGAAAGAGTAGTACACTGGGTGCAGAAGAAAGGGAGAGGTAGAATGGGGTAAGTTATTTTACATGAAGAGGCAGGACAGACCTATTACAGTGGAGGGAAAGATAGGAGGGTGGGTGATGGGCATCGCTTGAACCTTAATCTCAGCAGTATTGGATCAAAGAGAGAATAATATACACAATCAGTTGAAAATAGAAATCTGTCTTACCCAGCAGGGAAATAGGTGGGGAGGAGAGTAATAAAGTTTGGTGGGGGGGAACTGACAAAAATGAGGACAGATCAGGGGAGGTGGTAGACAGAAGGAAAACATTGGTGAGGAGGAAAAGGGTGAAAAGAGAGAAAGGACAAACAGATGGAAAAATAGGATGGAGAGAAATACACAGTTTGTAATCATAATTATGAATGTGAATGGGATGAACTCTCTCATAAAATGGAAGCAGAAAGCAGAGTGGATCAAAACCCAGAATCCTACATCATGTTGTTTACAACAAACACACTTGAAGTAGAAAGACACACACATAGTAAAGGTAAGGGGCTGGAGCACAATCTATTATGCTTCAGCTGAAATAAAAAAAGCAAGGGTAGCAATCTGGATCTCAGACAAAGTAAAAGCAAAAATAGACCTAATTAGAATAGATAAGGAAGGAAACTACATCATGCTAAAAGGTACCATAGATAATGAAACAATATCAATGCTGAACATATATGCACCAAGTGGTATAGCATCCAAATTCTTTCTTACATTTTTTTTGGAGGGGGGAAGGCAGGGCAATTGGAGTTAAGTGACTTGCCCAAGGTCACACAGCTAGTAAGCGTGTCAGTTGTCTGAGGCCACATTTGAACTCATGTCGTCCTGACTCCAGGGCTGGTCCTCTACTCACTGTGCCATCTAGCTGCCCCTAGCATCCAAATTCTTAAAGGAGAAGCTAAGTAAGTTACAGGTTCATGACCAAACAAGAGATGGAAAGCATTATGAAATGTAAAATAGTTAATTTTAATTATATTAAATTAAAAAGCTTTTGCACAAGCAAAACCAATGCAACCCAGATCAGAAGAAAAGCAGAAAACTGGGAAACAATCTTTACAACAAGTGTCTCTGATAAAGGACTCATTTCTCAAATATATAGAGAACTAAGTCAAATTTATAAGAATACAAGCCATTGCCCAACTGATAAATTGTCAAAGGATATGAACAGGCAGTTTTTAGATGAAGAAATCAAAGCTATCTATAGGCATGTGAAATGCTCTAAATCACTTTTGATTAGAGAAATGCAAATTAAAACAACTCTGAGGTACCACCTCATACCTATCAGATTGCCTAACATGACAAAAAAGGAAAATGATAAATGTTGGAGAGGATGTGGGAAATTGGGGTACTAATGCACTTGGTAGAGTTGTGAATTGATCCAACTTTTCTGGAGAGCAATCTGGAACTATGCCCAAAGAGCAACCAATTGTGCTTACACTTTGATCCAGCAATACCACTACTAGGTCTGTATCCCAAAGAGATCATAAAATGTACAAAAATATTTATAGCAGCTCTTTTTGTTGTGGCCAAGAATTGGAAACTGAGAGGATACCCACCAATTGAGGAATGGCTGAACAAGTTGTGGTAGATAAATGTAATGGAATACTATTGTTCCATAAGAAATTATGATTTCAGAAAAACGTGGAAAGACTTATATGAACTGATGCTGAGTGAACCAAGCAGAACGAAGGGAACACTGCACACAGCATTGTATGATGATTAACTATGATAGACTTAGCTCTTCTCAGCAATACAATGATCCAAGATAATTCCAAAAGACTTGTGATAGAAAATGCTAACCACATCCAGAGGAATGCAGATCGAAGTGTACTATTTTCCTTTTTTTGTTTTTTCTTTCTCGTGATTTTCCCCTTTTGTTCTGATTCTTCTTTCACAACATGACTGGAAATATGTTTAACGTGATTGTATATGTATAACCTATATGAGATTTCTTGCTCTGTTGGGGAGGGAAGAAGGAACAGAGGAGGGAAAAAAATTTGGAACTCAATGTTGAAAACTATCTTTACATGTAATTGCAAAAAAATGAAAATACTATTAAGGAAAAAAATAAAGTATTTTGTATGTTCAATTACTGTTGCTTGATCTATGCTAATGCGACCCTATTACCAAAGTCTCTCTTCCCTCAAACTTAAGCCTCCACTCCTCCTGTTTGTCTGCCCTTTCCCTATTTTTTGAATTTTACTTAATTTATTAATTCCTTTCTCTTTTTTCTTTTATCTAGTTATATAATTTTCTTTTTTCTTACTAATTTCTTTTTCTTTATTCCTTTTAATTACTAATTCTCCCCTTCATTTTTCCTCAGTTATATAGCTAATTAAAATCTCTTCTCTTTTTTCTTCTCAACTTGTTTTGTTAGTTTTTTTACTTTCTATACCTTTTTCTAAAAATAATTTCTTTATGTCATTCTCTTCATTACTTTTTTCCTTTTCTTTCTAAACTTTTATTCTTTGATACAGTCTTTATACTTAGTTATTCTGTGTATACTCTATGTTCCTTGTGGAATTAAGGCTTCTGAAGTTTTGAGTTCCATCATTATTTTTATGTTATGGCCTTGTAGATTTTGCACCCACCTCCTTTTTCTTCTATGCCACACTCTTAGAAATATCAATTCTTATATGTGACAGAATTATAAAAGGAAAGATATTTATTAACTGCTAACTATGTAGCCCTAGGCATACTATCCACTGGGACTACCAATACAAATCCCCCAAAAAAGACGGTTCTGGCCTTTAAGAAGCTTACATTCTAAGGTAAGATAACACATAAAATGGATCTGAAAAGTAGAGGAAGAAGGAAATAAAGTACCTGGTGTTGACCTATGACTTTGAAGTCCAGAGAAAGCCAGAAACAGAGCCAGGAGGAGAATGAAGGCATACGGAGCTGGGCTCCTCCACAAAATGGAAGCTCTAGGAGTAACTCACCCATTGGGAGAAGAGGGACAGGCCTTGTGGAAGGATATTTCGTGGTGAGTGGGCCATGGAGGTGGTAGTTTGTTCCAGGATGAGGAGGCTCAAAGAGATAGAGAAGATAGAAATATTGCCTATTGGTAGAAATTTTCCTATGTTCCTCATTGTACGATCCATTCCCCCCTTGCTCTCCCCATGATCATTTTCTTTCCCATTTGCCATGAAATCTCCTTTCTGGGTCCACTACTTCCTAACTTTCTTGATGGCTGTTGGCCAGTGATTCTTCTGCTCTCTGAGCACCAAATACTTGCAAATTATACCTATTGCAAGGTCCACATTTCGTGTGTGTGTTTGTGTATTCTCACCCACATCATGGAAATGGACCCCTTCTACCTCTGAATTGAAATTTCTCCTGGTTTCAATCCCCATCTTTGCCATCTTACTCATTCTTCTGTAGCCCCTCTTCTTACTGAAAGCTTATAGGAGTTATTTTCCTTTCATTGTTTATCATTGACTTAGGTTAAGTTACTTCAAACATTCCCCAATTATTTTCTACCTCCCCTCTCCCATTTCGTGCACTCTTTTATTTTAGAGTTTAGTCTTACAAGAAACATTAATTTTAAGTTGGGTAGGGGAGAACAAGGTTATGAGGTTTTAGTCCATGGTGTTTCAGTTTTGTTCTATTCATCAGTTGTCCTATTTCATTAAATTCTGCTTTCATATTAATCTTTTTTTTTAGAAATAAAAGGTTGTTGCTAATAACTCTATAGGTATCTTTCTTTTTAAAATTTTTTCCTTTTTAATAGTCTCTAGTAATGCAGTCATTTCATTGCAAGTATTTTCCTGTTTAGCTACATTTATGTATATTTTTTGTGTTTCCATTTTATGGGGCATTTGAATACTAAATTATCTGCTCATGTCTCTTTTTTGTAGGAATGTTTCAAATGCCTTTCTTTAACCGAACATCTATCCTTTTTCGTTAATGATTCAGCTCAGGTTTTCATGGCATAGCATTTTGGGTTGTATACTGAGCTCCTTTTCTTTTCGAAATGTTATTCCCTTCTGCAGTTTCTAGTGGGTATAGAATTGTCTAATGTTATTTGAATTTCCTTTCCTTTATATTTGAAGGTTTTTCTCATCACTTGTAGAATGTGTTGTTTGTCATTGGAACTGCTAACTTTAACACTGTGTATTCAAGTTTGTAGCATAGGGTTTAATTTTTTTTTTTCCTGGAGGTCACCTATGGAATTCTTTATATTGGCATTTTGTTTTCCATATATAGAAGTTCTGGAGAGTTTTCTTGCATTAATTCTTGAATTCTGGTGTTTGAGTTTTTTTGACTTGTCATATTCTTATCAGATGCCTATTATCCTTAAGTTGTTTCTATACATCCTGCCTCTTAGATCAATGTGTTTTGCCTGTAGAGAGATCATTTATTCTTTTAACATGATTTCCTTTGGCTTCTCTTCTTCCAGATTGTTCTTCGCTTCTATACATTTGTATTCCCAGTCAGTTGCTGTGTCTTTCATTTCTCTGGAGAAATGCTGCCATGGATTTATATTTTTTCCTATTCTAATAATTATTTCTACTGTGCAGACAATAAACCTGCCATTTGTTAAGTTTCACGTTCTCTATGGTCCTCTATTAGGTATTGCTTCAATTTCCTTTGTCTCACAAAAAGACTTTTTTTCTCATGTACATGTTTTAGTGGTCATTTTCTCTTCTGTTTTTATATCTTCCCTGTTGATTTATCTGTGAATGCTCTAAGTTTTTAACTAAGTTTCGGTTCTCTTGAGATCTTTGATAATCTTATTTTTTTTTATTATATTCTCTTTCACCTACTGATTCCTTTTCCTTTGATCCTCTGGGGGCTTCACCTTAGGACTCTTTAGGTTTTCACAGTTCCTGTGAACAAGACAGGGCCAGGGCAAGATAGGACAGGCCTCCATCTTGATGCCAGTCCCCTTTCCTTCAGGCCTGGTGACTACCTCCACCTGCTCCACCTCCACCACACACATTTATGCTCATGCCCTGCCTAGTTCCCTCTGTTCCACACATAGCTCTCTGCTGCTATAGCACACTGCCCCTCTATCCCCAAGACAAAATTCTCTCTGCTTCCAATGCCTTCACATCTTTCACAGAGGGGTGGAGCAACTAATTGTTGTCACAAAATAGTGGGGTAAGGTCCAGGGCTGGGCATGATTGAAGAGTCTGCAGCAATAGCAAGGAAGTTGCTGAATGGTTCATAGAGAACATCAGTGGGTTGGGTTATGCCATTCTTTCAGATCTTGAGGGCTGGTAGGGGAGAGGATACAGAGTGAGTATATTAGGTATTAGCCTTCTCTGTTGTTAATTCATCGGGTAATTTTCTTGCTAGGATTCTTGGTGTTTGGGTCCATGGCAATTGTTGCAATTGTTTTACCTGTTGTGAATAATTCCTATTTCATTTGAGTTTTTGAGAATTCATGAGGACTGGAGAAAATGTCAAATGTCTAATTCTCCATCTTGTTAGTTACATGCCCCAGAAGCCCTATGTTCTAGATTTCTTAATGCTACTTTCAAAGAAGTGTACTTTCAAAGTCTCTGCTTTGGTTTGATCTGAAAGGATCTTGGAAAGATGTCCACATACTGTACTTAGGAAATACTTGTGAGACAAGTCTGTGAAAAGAAGTTCTAAAGGTTTGTTGCTGCTTATATTCTCTCAGTATACAGTATATTTTGGAAGTATTTTTCTTTGCACATATATCTTGGTGATATATGTGGTCATCATGGACTAGTAAAATCTGTTTCTTATTGGCTCTAGGGTTCTTTCTTAAGCCATTTGTCTAAAGTCATGTAAAGCTCTCATGTCTATACAGTGATATGTTCTGAGTAGTACTGATTGTTTTGGTACCACATATAGGATAAGTGACAGTCCCGTATAGTACTCAATTGCACATCTCTAACTTCTCTGAATTGTCTTCACAATAAAATGTCTTTAAGAAGTGGCATTTGTGCCCTTTGATATTATAATCCTCATTCTTAGTTTGTATTACTTCAAATAGTCCTTGAGTAGCAATCCATGTTAATTTTCCTTTTAGTAAAGACCTAACAGGAAGCAATGAAGGGCAATGCATTCACTCATTTTTAGCATCTCCTCACTCTTTCTGTCCCTCTCCTGCTGTAGGAAGTGGTGAGCCTTTAGCTGCTAGTGAGGGATAAGAGAGAAAGTATGAAAGCAGAAGTGATGAGAAAGGGCAGCAAATGAGAGAGGTGTGAAGCACAAAGCCAAGGACTTACAGCCCTAAATGGGAGGGGATATAGCACTCACCCACGAGAGACTTGAACTGAAGTTCAACTGAAGCTTCGTGGTGGTCAGAGGAAGCAAAATAGCAAGTGAAACAGGGAATTTCCCTACATATCTGGCCTTCTTTTGCCTATATCCCTGCGCCATAAGGGATAAGATAGCTGAAGTGAAAAGCATTCCTTACCAGCAATAGGGCACTCAATGAATAAAGACTGAGTCCTCAGGAGCTCCAATCTATGCTAGATCTCGGGGTTATGTTTCAAGCTTCACAGAGCATGAAGTCCTTGGTCTGGAGGTCCTTAGACTTTATCTAACGATCAACCCTACTAGAAGCATAAATCAAGCATCAGCTGGGGGCTGTTTTGATTCCTACATTTCTTTGCTTACTTGTAGGAGGAGAGAACTTGCAGAACTAAACAAGCCAAGTTAAGTTTTCCCAAGGGTTCCTGAATTCAGAATGGTCTACATACTGTCTGGGGCTTCCAGGGTCTGGAATTTGATCCAGGTATGCAGTTTTGCAGTGGATGTATTTTTTAAAAAATTACTTTCATTGTTTCAATACAAAGAGAAAAATAATGCACACAGTAATGAAGCAAGTTTATGGCAAGGTCACCATAACTAGGACTGAGTGAAAATTTAGCAAGGAGGTGGGAGGAGGTGGGGTTTTCAGGTAAAATGGGTGCTTGAGAGCAGATTCCAATTGGGTAAATCCACAGTAACCACACCTTATAGATGAATAAGGATACCCGAGAGAAGAGCTAAAAGATAGGTCATTCTCTCTCTAAGGATTACAGAAAGTTTGGCACTTCCCCAGCATTTTGGGACAGTGGTATGAAGTGCTATAATTGTCAGATGAACCTGCTACTGCTAGTACCTGGGCATTCTTGTGGAAAAGGTTCAGATTAGTGTCCAGAAGCATCTCCCAGTGGTTAAACAACACATATTTTCTATGTACCTTTTAAGGCCACTTTGTAAAATTATAATTACCATGGGAACTAGGTTCATAATTAAATGGAGAATGAAAACTTTTTTCCTCCTATTTCGTATTTTAACTAAAGAGACTTGCTTAAGTAATATCTTTGATAGAAAATTTAAAGAAAATGTTTTGTCTTAGGATTCTTTTATAGTTTTCTATACTCACTGTTTATGTGTATGTTTAATCAATATTTTGTAACAGGATTTCATAGATTTTTTAAACATTACCTTTCCTGCAAAACTTGTACACTGAAAGGAGCATTTGATTGAGACTGAGACTCATGCTCTGGACTCTATTTTACAATAGACTAATTATATCAGGCTTTCATTAATCACTTGACATTTTTTTTCTTTTCAGTGAAGCTGCTCTATCTCTTAGAAGTGTGAAGAAGAAAAACCAAATAAAGGTATTTAAATTAACACATTTTAGGTTACTATTTTTGGTTGCCCCAGGACTGATACAAAACTATTCTAAAAGGTATTTACTCCTGCAGATACTCTCCCCCTCCTGCTAAAGGCTAAAAGTTCTGTCAATAATCACATGCCAAGTGAGGGCTAGAGAGAGACTCAGGCCTAGTCTCTTTGCCTGCCATTCTGTCCTGTATTTTATATCCATTGCCTTAAACAAAACTTTTTGTTAATTTTTTTTCAATTTCTCTATTTTCTTTTATAATTTGTTTGCTACAGAACAATATATAGAATAGAATATGTAAAAAGAGGAATGAAATAACATTAAGCCTTTATGCATATGTGGTAATTATATAATCTACTCATTTTTGAATGGGGCTGAAGAAGTGATAGCACCCTGAACTATGAAAGCGGTGGGTTATGCTAGGCACAGGAATAGGGCTGTAAACAGTGACATGAATGCCAATTGAAATTATTCTATGTCATCTTTCTTATTTATATATCCCATACACAATTTATTAACTCCTGATACTGCCTATCTACGTTATAAAGAAATGCTGCATAGTACTTTAAAGTGTGTCCTCAGCAACTTTTTCTCAAGTGTAACCCCTTTGGGAACAGGAACGGTCTTTTGAGATTCATTTGGCAGAGTAGAAAGCAACTGATGAATTAATGAATCAAAGACCATTTATTATGTGCAAGAGAAACACTGAAGCAGATACAAAAGATCATGGCACTTAAAACTGAAATGAAACTTAGAGGTAATCTAATCACCTTGTTTTATAAATGAGGAAACCCAGGTCCAGGAAGCACAGAGTAGTATAGTAATTTATCCAAGGGAAACTCAGGTTCTGGTTCCAAATACAATGCTTTTCTCACTGACACCTTTATATATAGTCAACAAGACCAAGACTATAGAAATCTATAACTGTGTACATAACATTGTAGGATATAATAAGTGAAAACAGAGGCTAGAACCACAGAGATGGACAGACAAAAAATAATAGCACCAAACAGATCCAGCTTTATACATCTGGGGAATCAAGATTGTGATTACAAGCCTAATTTAAAGACCTGACTTCCTGACCCGAATATTTTCTCCCCTGTATTCCCAAATGCTTGAAATTCTAATGGTTAGCATCATGTCTTATGCATATTACCAGCAACATAGCATCATTTATCAGAAAGAAATAATGCAAATTATTTTATCTTTTTTAATATATCTATTGTCATTGTCTTTTGCCAAAGAGAAGATAAATTTTAATGAGACAGGAAATGTCTGATGAAGGACCAGAGAATGGAGCCTTCGCTGTACAGACTTTCTGAGGAGGAGGCTTAGACAGTTAGAGGCAGTCTATATGGCTTTAGGGGGAAGATGGAGATAGGAATTTCTTCAAGTGAGGTAGAGTACCCTAGAAAGGAGGGATGAAAGTGCTTCTTGCCACAGAGTCTACTTAGCACAGCACCTGGCACACAGTAAGCTCTTAGTGAATGGTTATTGACTGATTGACTTGTCTGAGACAAACCTTGCCAGCTTACTAATTTTGCCATGGTGCCACAGGCTCTACATACCATAACTGTGTGGCAACTAGGACCAATCCTGGGTTATGATAGCGACATTGCCTTTCTGTGAACCTACTTTGGGGAGAGCCCAGGGGATACCTTCTGAAACCCTCAGGGGTCTGAAAGTCAACTTTCCCCCTCGTGTAGAACTGACAAAGAACACGTGCACGTAAGCCCCGCCCACCAGTCTCTCGCCCCGGCTCAGAACACGCCCTTGGAAGGCGGAGCCTTGCGCTTGACCCCGCCCCCTCTGAATGACCCGTTCCGCTGCTGCTGTCACTTCCTCCTCCGTAGATTAGTGTCCGGGTCGTGTTGAGCCTCCTGCTCCTGGAGTCTGTGGCCGGAGCAGCCGCCGCCGAGGCTGAGCCGCAAGAGCCGCCGTTGTGCCAAGAGGAGGGAGCGGAGAAGAATCAGGAAGGGAGGCAGCGGCGGCATCGGGCCGGACCGGGCCGGGCTGGCGTCTCCGAGCCTCCTCCTCGTCGTCCTCTCTTGGGGGACCTGGGGCCAGGGCTGAGGGGCCTCCCGCGCACGGCTTCCCCTCTCTCCGCCGGCTCCGCTCTCCTGCCCGCCCCGCGGGGGAGGGCGGAAGATGCCGGTGAAGAAGAAGAGAAAATCCTCCGGGGCGACCGCGGCGGTAGCGGAAGACGGAGGCCTCAAAAAGTGTAAAATCTCCAGGTAGCGCCTCCCTGGCCCTGGCCTCTGCCCTGCGTAGCCTCGTCCCCGGAGGGCGGGAGCTGGGGGAGGGGTGGGGAGGCGGTGGCGACGGAGGCGCAGCCCAGCCCTGCCCGGGCCTCGCTCGCTGCCTTAGGGGGGCCTGGGCTCAGAGGGGAAGGAGGGCCCTCGGCCTCAGACCCACGGGGGGAAGCGTGAGTCTGAATGCGCGCGCGCGCAAAGCTCGCGGAGTCCCAGCCCGAGACCTCCCCTCTTGTGGGGGGGATGGGGGGTGGGGAAGAGCCTCCCCGCCCTGGGGTCCGCCTGCTGTGGGGGGCGGGGTCGGGGAATAGCGCCCGAGGGGGGATGCGGGGAATGCCTCCAGCCGGCCTTGGCCTCTCGGCCCTCCCCACTCCACCCTCCTGAGATGCTCCCGGGGAAGGGGTGCAGATGTGCACGGGTCACCTCCTGGAATTTCTTTACAGAGTATGAAGGGAGGAGCAGAGCTTGAGGAGTCTTGACTTGACAACTGCCTTGGGTGTGGTACAAAGGAAAGGAAAACTGCCCCTGCCATCCTCGACCTCCCAGCTTGACATCTCTGTGAAGGATATGTTTTAACCTAGGAGATCTCTGGAGGAGGGTTTTTAAATTAAGAGGCCTCGATGCCTGGGGCTTTCACTGCTTTGCCTTAAGGTGACCAACGTCTCACCTGTGCCAAAACCCTCGTCCGTACAGAGTACGAAAAGCCCTGCCTCCCACCGTTTCACGAGCATTTATCCAGCATGTTGCTAGGATTCCTTATAAATATTAGCAATTTACTTGAGAGGTGTCTTGTGTGTCCTCTTGGAAAAGGAAAGGACAAAGCTTAGCCAAAGGGGTGCGATGCTATTGTATTGTATCCTGGGGTGGGGATGGGGATGGGGATGGGGGTGGGGGGTTAGCTCATTGAGACCACACAGCTACGACATAGCACGATAGGCCTAGCAATCTAGGCATGGGGAATTGATACATTTTTTCCCCCTTTCATTGGATAAGCTTGCATGTGCCCAGTGCATGGGAGGTTTTAGAAAGCAGTGTAAAGGTTAAGATAGAGTTCTCCTCTTAAGCACAAGATACTAGCCCTTTTAGTAACAATATTTATTGGTAGATGTGAGAAGCACTGTTATTTAGGCCTTCTTTCTTGACAGGCCACATTTCTTCTAGTATCACTTAGTAAAAGAAACTAAAAAGTATTTCTCTGCTCATTAAGGTGATCAGTGACACTTTAGTTTCTATGTACTGTCTTAATGAAGTGATTATTGCTACCTCATTCTGGAATTTGAATGACACTCCTCTACTCCATTTTTAATGTATGCTCATTAAAAACTGCTTCTTGTGTTTTACTAAGTTTGGCATGTGACTGACTTTAAGGTAACTTATCTGCCATCAAAGATATTTAATAACCTGTATTTTTAAGAACTTGTATTTTTAAATGTCTCCTAACCAAAAGGCATTTCTATTAGTACTGTTATACTGTATTAAGATTAATTTAGTTATTTATCCAGGGAGCTGAATATCTGGGTCACGTCAGTATTGATCGTTTGTTTTTCTACATTTTTACTTTTTCTATATTTTTCTATGCTACGTCTATATTTAAACTTATCACGAATAAAGGATAAGTTTGAATGGAAAGCTGAGCAAGCTTCGGTTCCTTAAACTAACCTTTTTCACTACTTGATCAAGTCTTGATTTGAGTCCTCAGTGATAAGCCATGATGATTGTGTGTCTATTAAAAATATATCCCTCTTTTGAAAGTTCTGTGACTCTCAATCTTAAGTCATCACGTTTTCAGCTTTACTATTTTTATAGTATTTTTAGATATAGAAGTTATTTGAACTATTTTTAGGCAGGATCTGGAAAGGAGCAGTGCCTGTTGAGGCTGTTTGTGTGAACAAAACACATTTTTAAAATAAATGGATGATTAGATCAAAAAGCTTTTGACTCAAAACTGTAGGCTTAGATTATGTTTTTACCTTTTTTTTCTACCTAAGTAGATTATCAATAATCCTTTAATTTTTTGAGGGGGGTAGGGTGATATTAGGAAGACACTTGGGTACATTATATATCTAAGTATGTAGATTTTTGCTTCCTAAATGTGTATGGAACATTTATTAATTTTTTATGTGAAATAGCTTGGTAAATATAATTATCCTAGTAAGAATAATAAGCATGTTACATCAATAGTAGGATGGGGTTCAGAGATTCCCAGTGACCAGTCTTATATTCAGACCACTAGATTATCCTGCTTCTCATCTGTGATATTTTGAAATCTGGGCAAATGATGTTAAAGTCTTTACTTTGTTGAAATTTGATAATAAATGGTATTGCTCATAAAGAGGTTTTTGATTTTGTTAGCCAAAAATTATTTGATTTACCATATTTCAAATTCCTAGTAGTAACATTCAGTTTTTCTCTAATATATCAAATTATATTGATTATTATAACAATTAGTTTAATTGAATTAGTTGGACTTGAATGGAAATTATACATATTGTTTTAAGTGTTCAGAAAAAATAACATTTTAGGCTTCTTTGTGTGTGTATTTTTTTTAAGCTATTGCAGATCACAAGTCCCTGCTAAACTAATAAGTGGAGAGGAGCATTTTTCAAGCAAGAAGTGCCTGGCTTGGTTTTATGAATATGCAGGTAATGAACTAATTGTAACTGTATTTCTATCACATGACTTTTTAATATTTGAACTAATGTGACAAACACAAGAGAAATAACATGCTTTTACAACCTTTTTACATAGTTGTTTCCTATGAGGTTATTAAAAAAAATTTTTTTCCACTAGAGGCACATTATTTCTTGAAAATTAAATCCCACTTTTCCCCAACCCTTTTCTTTCTCACCTCCCTCCCTAGCACTTAGAAAATGGAATTATTCACAATACCTTTGTTTAAAATAAGACATCTAGAATCTTTGCTTATATACAGTGCTGGTATTAAGATTTATATGAGGGTTACCTGAAGTATCATTGTACATGTATATATAGAGTTGTAAATTCAACATAAATTTCCGTCTAAAAAGTGATTTTTTTTTGAGCTGATGGTCCCAAGAGTATCTGAATGGAACCTAAAAGTTATTTAGTAACATGAACATTTTATTTTAGGCTAGGGAAACATTATTATCATCTAGCATTTCTGGACAACCAGAAACTCCCAAACGAAGGGAATGAACTTCAGTTATTTATACTGTACAGATTGTTGACCTGCTGTGCAAAATATTGGTTAAGTTGACATATCACTTGTTAGAGAAGAATGAAAATCATCCGTTATCTTAATTTACTTAGGAAGGCCACCAGATAATGCAAGAGTACTCTTATATTATTCTTTTTTTAATGCTTTTGTACAAGTTACTGTCTAGAGTAGTAAGTATAAACATTTAATTAATATAACCTTTCCTCTTGAAAAGCAGTACTTTTATAATGTTAGTATTGATGATTGTGCTTTCATGGCTATCTTAAATTTTTGGCCTTACTGTATAATTATAGTCTTATATTTCCTAAGATATAAAATTGTGGATTCAGTTAGCTTATTCTTAGAGAATATGGAACAAATCTGGTATTTTTAAAAAGAGAACCAGTTTTAAGATTGAGTAAGATGTTCATTTTCCTACTGTATGAAAATACTAGATTACTAGATGAAAAGTCTAGATTAGGTTCTGATAAGCAGCTGTAATTCTTAAAAACAGAACATTGTTCTTTAAAAAGAGTTGTAATTTTATCACTAAACTTTATTGAGATATATTCTTGTGGTCTTGATAAGCATGTTAGTTCTATACTTCAGAAGGCCTGTTGTGTATATATAACACTTAAATTAGCTAGTATATTTCATTTTGCACCAGAATAAAGAAAAGCACACAATTTGGGAAAGTCACTTCATTTCCCTGGGCCTCAGTGTTCTTATCTGTAAAATGAGGATAGTGGATAAGATGACTTCTGAGCTCTTGTCCAGCTTTAGATATTTGATCCTTTGATGTATCTTTCTTAAAGGGTTACTTTTGGAGGTCATTTAGAAAAGTTGAGAATAAGAATAGAATTCTAGTGTCCTAATATAGAAGTATCTAGTAGAGCAAGCTAAATTAGTGTGATTCTCCTAGTTCTTAAAGTATACCCTGAGGGGTAAATTGAAGATTGAGTTCATTTTTTCAGGCTTAGGTTAACTTTTAGTGCATTGAAATTTATTTAATGAGTGATAGCTGAGTTGACAAGAAGAATTAATTTTGTCTCCAAAGGTGATCAGATCATAGTACTTCAGTAGAGTAGCTTTACTAGAAGGATATAGCTCAATAACAACAAAAATATCCATGCCCACCAAAATGAATAATTTCAGGGAAACTGTTGTTCAAATGGTAACTGATATTTGTTAATTTCCCATATTGCCTTTTCGAGTGTACAGATAGATAAATATGATCTCTTAACAAATTGTTAAGGCACTAAACCAATTTTTAACTGATTTTCATTTAGTCTTCATGGTCTTCAAAAAGAAGATTCTTTACCTTAAGTGGTTAATGAAAGAGGACTTAGTATCATTTACCATTTTATGTACAAAAAGAGGAACCAAAGGGCATAGTTAACATGCCAGATGTGATTAGATTGTATTTTAGATTGTACGTAGATCTTTATAAAATTGATGTCAGCCAACCACTATTCCTCAGATTTGTTAGGATAGTCAGCATCATACTACACAAGATAATCAGAAAGTGTTTTGACCATACTGTTCCTTTTAAAAATTACAGGAAACTGGAATCTTATTTACTTGTAGTGCTTGTTAGCACTAAGCAATGGCATGTGAATGACCTTACTATTAGTTTATGATTTATTAACCAGCACTTTCAATATTTAGGAAAGTTATGCTTTCTTTAGGAGACCTCTTTTTGCTATTTGCAGTGTAACATTTAAACTGGAAAAACTTTAATCATTTTGAAAAGGAAGGAAGAATGATGAATAAATGAACTTGAACCCATTTCTGCCTTCCTTGTTCACAAGAGACATGGCATAATTAATTTTTTTATAAGATTGGTGGCTTTCTGACCAGATCCATGTAGTACTTTCAAGACAGTAAAAGTTGCAGGGATAGGGAATCCAATAGGAATATTTTGGTAATAAAGCAGAATCATGATGAATATATTTCAGGTTGTTTCCAAGTACATTTTTGTAATACTATCCTAATGTTATCATTAGAACTGCTGGACTAAGCAATTTATAAAAAAAAAACAAAACACCACCACCAGAGTAATCATTCTATTACAGAATATTGACAAAATAAACCCTAACACCAATATTAAAATTAGAATCATGGAATTGAAGAATTTGGAGGAACCTCAGAGATAATTAAACCCAAACCTCACTATAGTTCCATTTATTTTATTCTCATTATGTGGTCATCTAGACTCAGTTTCAAGACCTGCAGTGATGGGGATCTCACTACTCCACATGCCTTCTCCCCAAGGATCCCATTTCATTAAAGAGTTGTGATGGTGTATAACTTCTCCAAGTTATAGCTTCAACTCCTGCACAGTAATGCTCCCGTGGAATCATCCTATTTTGAACTAGTAATCAATATACTTCAGCTTTTCAGTGTCCCTTTTAAAATAAGGTACATTGAAGTGAAGAATTGAACACTATTCCACATTATGGTTCTGTAAGGGCAGACTACAGTAGCATTTTTACCTTTCTTAATCTGTCCAGTATACTATTATTAATGCATCATCTGATTGTATTAGCTTTTTTGGGGTTCCACATCATATATTGACTCATTGATCTTACAGTCCACTAAAAGACCTAGATCTTTTTTTTTTCGTAAAGACTACTTTCTGACCAAGTCTTTCCTGTTTTATACTTGTGCACTACATTATTTGAACCCAAGTACAGTTAGTACAGTACTTTATACTTGTACTTATTTTCATTTTACTAGGCTGGCTGATATGTAGTGAAGCTTTTGGATCCTGAGTCTGTAATCCACTATATTAGCTATCTCTTATAGTTTGTAGCATCTGCATATTTGATATCTATGTCTCTCATGAAGTAAATAATAAAGATGCCAAGGAGTGAACCCTCTAAGTATCTACTAGACTCCTGCCAAATAGTCACCATTCTGTGCATTTGATCTACTTGACTGTGTTCTCATCTAGTCTATATTTTTCTCCTCCACGAGGATAGTATGAGAGACTCTTATTAAATGCTTTGCAAAAGTAAAACTATGCTGTTTGTCTACTAACTGTAAAAATAAGGAAACAGAAGTTGTCTGACATGACTTGCCTTAAATGAATCCAAATTAGTTCCTGAACATGGTTCACCTCTTTGCTTTTTTATAAATTCACATCCAAGTTTTATGAACATGTTTGTCCAAAGATGAATTCCATAGCAGGGGTATGATACTTTTTTTAGCCTCTCAATTCCATTTGTTTTTCACTGCTTTGGAGTCTTACTATGTAACCATAAGATTCAATTTAGAAAACTTTATGCTTTCTTATTCATGGGTATTGATTATTTTCCTATTTATGTCAGTGTTGACTATTAGTAATACATCTTAACACGTAGAACTATCACTGTTCTTTGTTCTAACAGAATAAGAAAAAATTGGCATTTGATTAGATAAAGTTCAGATATGAACCTGAGGAGACTACGTTGGTTTTTCTGTCAAGGCTAATGTCCATCAGTAGATATCATCAGTGAATTAATAGATTCTGTTTTAATAAGTATTTTTTTTTTGTTTGTTTTTTGGAGGGGGAAAGACAGGGCAATTGGGATTAAGTGACTTGCCTAGGGTCACACAGCTAGCAAATGTATCAAGTGTCTGAGACCATATTTGAACTCAGGTCCTCCTGTCTCCAGGGCTGGTGCTCTACTCACTGTGCCATCTAGCTGCCCCAAATATTTCTATTTGAATTATAATGGTTTGTATTTCACTATAGTCCCTCTTGTTTTTAGAGGTTCTTAACCTATCAAAGGAATATTAAAGGAACCAATAATTAGTTTTGTGAACAGAAGGACAAATAAGAATATATTCATTCTTTACTAGAGTTAAAATTATTTTTTACATGCTAATAGCCCTACAAAGGTGTTTAGTCTTCAGTTAGATTAACAGACTATTATGATGAGAGCAAAATTCTCAGCTGGAATCATTTGCAGGTTAGATCACTGATAGACATTAGCTACTTCTGGAATCAAACTTTTTCTACTAAGGTAAAGTAATCCAGCTCATCGGAATAACAGCATTGGAAAGGACCTCAGTGATCATTTTTCCAAATCCATATCTTTTAAAATGGGTGTCAAACTTAGAACTCTCGCTTCAAACTTTATCAAAATTCTCAAGAGAATGGACCAGTTTAAAGTGCAACTGGGAAATGTTTATCAAAATAAATAAAATATAGTATAAGATCATGTTAATTTGTTTTTTTCTAAATCACTATGTAGCTTGCAGGGATCTGTTTGTGCTTGAGCTTGACACCACTGTTCAACAGCAGTATCCAAGGGGTGATTATCCAGCCATTGCTTAAAGATCTCTAAATTAAAGGTTAAATCTATTACCTCTTAAGGTTTTGGAGATACATTTTGAACTATCTACTTCCGCAGTTATAATAGTTAGGAAACTTTAACTTATAGTGTCAATTTGTCTTTGCAGTTTCTACCTTTATTCTTAGTTCAGCATTTTGGAGCCATGTAGACCAAGTTTAATTCTTTTCCATTGTGATAGCCCTTTCATATACTTGAAGATTCTTCTCTGAAGACACCTCTGAGACTTACTTTCTCAAGGCTAAATACTTCCTGTTTATTTAACTGATCTTTGTATGTCATGTCCTAGAGACCCTTTATCATAGTGGCCTTTTGACATTTTCCTTTCAGAATGTGCCCAGAACTGAACATAATGTTACAGATCTGGTCTGACCAAAACAGTACAAGCAGAACTAGCATATCTTTCTTTCTCTAAGCTTTACCTCTTATTGCAGCCCAAGCGTCTCTTCTGCCGTATCAGATTTGACTCACTTTGAGTTTGCAGTTCTATTAAAACACTTACATCTTTTTTAGAAGAACTTCTAAGTATGCGGTTCACATTTCCTACTTGAGAAGCTGATTGTTTGGA
Source organism: Phalanger gymnotis (assembly GCA_028646595.1). Taxonomy (NCBI): domain Eukaryota; kingdom Metazoa; phylum Chordata; class Mammalia; order Diprotodontia; family Phalangeridae; genus Phalanger; species Phalanger gymnotis. The sequence continues at coordinate 694,493,695 of CM053622.1, read as the reverse complement.
ACCCCAAGTGTAGAGCTTTCAAATTATCTTATTTGATTTCATGCTTAGGATGTCCTGGATGTCTTTGAATCCTGACCCATTATCATTCAGTGTACTCCACGTCCCTCCCAAATTTGTATCATAGGCAATTCTGATAAGCAGACCATCTCTAAATGGTAATCAGCAGAGGATAAAATGCAAGTCTAGGAGGGATTCCCCCAGAGACTACTTTCCAAGTTGATAATGAAACTTTAATGTCTACTTTTTAAATTCATTTTTGGTGATGCTATACTTTCAAATTGTAAGAACAAAGAAGATATTTTCCGTAACTATCTGAAAGTCAGGAAGTAATTTTCCTAATTAAGATCAATTTGTTATAGTACAAGGAAGCCTGTCAAATTTAGTATTAATGAATGAGAGGCAGTATGATAGAGTGGAGAGACAGTTGGCCTTGAAGACAGGAAGACCTGAGTTCAAGTGCTGTCTGAAATGACTGTCAAGTCACTAAACTTCTTACTGCTCCAGGTAACTCTTAAATTGCAGGGAAATGCCTGCCTTCATCAATAAAAGAAATTTCCTCATGTGGGAACTCCCTATAACAGTAAAATTGTAGGTCTAGTTCCTGCCCCTGTCTTTTAAAAAAGTTAATATAACTATTTTCAAAATAACCACAGAAATTCCATACTTGATATTGGTATTTCTGTGTTATAGCAAGATGCTTTTATTTCACTTTTACCGGTGGCTCTAGTAGTTAATACTTGTGAAATCTTAGAAGCAAATCATGTTATTTCTATGGGCCTTAGTTTCTTCATCTGTAAAATTATGGGGTTGAAAGTGGGGTTGGAACTAAGGTTCCTTCTAAATCTTAATTCTAGACTGACTCTCAAATCTCTTAAACCAAAATTGTAGATTGACTGTTAAAACTCTTACTTGGAGGACAGGTATCATGTAGTTCCTTGAGTACCCCATTATACATAGCACACTACCTTAATACACAGTAGATGTCAGCAAATATTTGCTTTTAGTGGATGTGTCAAATTAGTGTAAGAACTGGCTATTCAGAATTTTCTTCAATTTTTATCATAAATTTATATGAGTGCTAGTAATTTTTATTGATGTTAAACTCTATGACAATAGACATTTATAGCTTTCTTTTATTTTTGTTTTTAAAGGTCCTGATGAAGTTGTAGGGCCAGAAGGAATGGAAAAGTTTTGTGAAGATATTGGTGTTGAACCTGAAAATGTATGTTTTATTTTTGAGTATGGTGGGAGTAACTTGTCAAAATGAACTGTTTTAAGTAGAATTATTGTGAGAGGATTGAACTAGATAATCTGTAAGGCTCTTAACCTCCCTCACCCCCCAAAATATATGTATTTTTTATATATATACAAAATATACATTTTATATATATGCATATGCATATATATATAGAGAGAGAGAGAGAGAGAGAAGTGTGTGTGTGTATATATATTTGAATGATTTCCTTCGCCTGTTTTACCATGGATTTACTTTGTTACTTTCTGGTTTCTTTACTTAAATTGGTTTCATATTTTCCTTCCCCATCAGAAAATACTTGCATAAACAGAGAGAGATTATTCCTTCAGTTAATGGTGATGGAATGTTTTAGCCTCAGGAATTTAGTCTATCTAAAATTCCTTAAAATTTGGAATTTTTGATAATTCCAAAGGTTATGTTAATAAGTTGAAATATTTATGTCAAAATGTTCTCTATGATAAACTACAGAAATTATTATCTCTGTGCTGACTCTCTTCCTTCTCCCCTCCCCCCATCCTTTGTGTTCTGTTCTTTCCAGATTATTATGTTAGTTTTAGCCTGGAAATTGGAGGCTGAAAGCATGGGATTTTTTACCAAGGAAGAATGGTTAAAGGGGATGACTTCATTACAGTAAGAGCCTTTTAAAAACAAAAATAACAATAAAAACCAACAAAAACAACTAATTTAATAGCTTATTTGAAAATTTTACCTGATGTTTTGTGCTCCATAATTTTCTTAGAATCACTGATGGTATTTGTAAATCTTTGATTAAAGTATTCAACTCAGTTTAATTATAATTAACAGTAATCAGTTTGAGGAGATATCTGTAAAGGTTTTTCTTTCCCAGATTTGATTTGTGTTTTTATGTTAGCCCATATGTTAATTAACTCTATACTTGAGAGGATAAAAAAACCTCCCCACCAAAATGCATGACTATTAAAATTCATTGATTGTTTTGATTAGGGAACTATGGATCCATAAGTTAATGGGATGTTAACTTATTTCTGGAATCTAGATATTCTTTTTCTACATACAGTAATCTAGTCTGTTAGGAGGGTTATTCTCTGAGTATCTTTATGTCGAGACCTCCTTTTTCTAAAGTTCAGTTAGATCTTTGAAGATGATCAATAGGATTTTAGAGCTGGAAGGCTCTATATCATCCAGTCCAATCCTTTCCTTTTTGCAGATGAAGAAATTGAATCTTCAGTTGTGATATGCCCAGGGTCATAGTCATACAGGTATTGTGTGTCTGAGGCAGAATTTGAATTCAGGTCTTCCTGACTCTGAGTCTAGCCCTCTATTCAACTATACCACTCATTTCCTTGGATAGTAAATAGCAGGGCTGGAATCTTTTCCACTATTAGTTTCATGTAGTTAAATCATTAATAGTCTTTTCACTTCATTAGTCTTAAATTTTTTCTATTTTGTTATGCCACTGAGATAATATGGGCATTCGCTATTACATGATAGTTTTGTCATGAGTGGCAAAATGTAAATGTATGTAAGTATACATTTACTTCTGTAAAAGTCTTTACTGGTGTGAGCCATATTTTGGTTTCTATGTTTGCACACAAAATAGCATTCTTATAAAGTAGTGGCCATTTCTTAATCACATTTTTACATGTAAAGTAATTCTGGTTATCACTTAGGATATGTTCATATGTGCTGATTATTTTTTATTTGGTTCAGCCTGTCTTTGAAAATGTGGAAAAATGTAAATATTTGTTTTCTGATCAATATGATGTAAATAGTCGGAATATAAAACTTTCATGCATTCTATTCTTAGTAAAGATGTTTGAAAGAAAATAAGCAAGTTTTGAATAGTTCTGTATTATTTTTTATAACTGTATGGTCACATGTCTTATACATTGCTAATTGGTTGTATTAATGCTTTTGTGCTTTTAATTTATAGTAGGTTTTAGTTTTTGTTTTGACCAAAAATGATATGACAATTCCTTGTTTTAGTTATGCAAAATCTAGGACATATAAAAATCTTCTTAAAGCTAAATTGAAAAAATAAAACTTTTTTAGTACTTATTTCTGAATATTTACTAATTTGTGCTATAATACATTCTTATTAACAAGAACAATAGTTAACCAGCCCACAAACATTGCATGGGGTTTATTCAGTCCTCCTAGATATCTTGCAAAACAGAATAAAATAGAGTCATAGTCCAGAGAACGAGCATGTTTGAATAATCCTAATATTTGATCTTAGATCACATCTTTTTGCTGCATGATTTATTCATTTATTTATTTGTTTATTTAGAGCAGAATAAAATTTCACTACCTTAGTTGATCCTCAATTATTCAACTGCCATTTGCAAAGCAGTCTTTTTATTAATTCATCCAGTCTTTATTGTGTGCTTTCCTATGTGCAGTACTCAGTGATTATAATTAATGTATACCTGTCCAGGTAATTTCAGTTATTTCTTTAATCATTTTCTGGAAGATATATTGATTATTTGAAGCCTCTATGTGTGTGTGTGTGTGTGTGTGTGTGTGTGTGTGTGTGTGTGTGTGTGTGTGTGTGTTTGTGTTGGTCTAAACTTAAGACTTCAACACTTTGGAAATTCCCAGTACAGAAGCTCCCTCTCTGATACCCTCTGGGCAATTTGTTTATAACTTAGTTTTAGAGAATTTGGGGGGACACTGAGATGTCAAATGATATGCCCATGGTCACATAGTATGTTAGAGGCAGGATTTGGATCCAGGTCTTCCTGTCTCCAAGGATAACACTCTGACCACTGCTCTAGACAGTCTCTTGTGTCAGATGTAAGAAGAGCGTACTATAATAATGCACCATGTGTTAATATACCATATGTTAGGATAGTGCTTCAACAGTTTTCGAGTAATTCCTGTAGGTGAATAGGCAGTTTCAGTTGTAGTTGGTAAATTCATATATTTAGCTCAAGCCACCTGGTTTTTCTAGGTTAAAGAAACCAGAATTGCCTTGTTCTTTACTCATATTTTGACCAGTTGTGTTGTTAAATGTTTTTGTTTATTTACATTCCTCTTAAGATTGGAACTATAGGAAAAACATTCATTCTAACTTTGCTTTTACCTTCTCCAAGAAACTATATAATTTTTGTATATCATATAATTTTCGATAATCATAGGATGTGAGGGGATTTGCTTTTCAAGGTTTTCATTTTATGTTACAACTATAAATTAAGAAATTTGTATGGTATAGCTTTGGAGAAGAAAGGGTTTTGCCCTCATCTACTAAGGAAAAATTAGTTATGGGGAAAGGATGGGTATTGTGTTTTGAAATGATTTTACTTGACTTTGATGCTGAAAAGAGACAAGTGAAAGCTAGAACTTGGCAATAGTAATTTTAGCTCAGATACCATCAGGAGTGAGAAAGAGGATCCAGATCAGGAATTTCAAGCCTAAGTGCCAAAGTTAAACCCAAAATTTGGTCATTATTGTGGAGAAATGAAGGGAAATACCTGGATTTATTTATTTTAGGGAAGAGTATTCAGAGAAAGAGACAGGAGCATAGACAAAGATCAGGGATCAGAGTTTAGATTAAAGTCTGTTTAATTTGAGATGTACCAATGCATTACAAAATATTTATTAGAAAATGCTAATCTAGTCAGTATCTGTGACTTTTAGGGAGAACTTTAGTTAAACCATTTTAGGCACATAAGTGTGCTGATTTTTAAGATCTTGGAGGAAGAAAAGATTATACAGCTTTTCTTGATAATCTTCAAGATGCTTCTTTCAAAATTCTTCATGCTATAGTTTAAACCCATATTCTTTTGTTGAAAATATGAAGAACAATTTTCTGAACTTCTTTATACACACAAACACACATACATGCATATCTATGTATATGCTTGGGTGTATAATTTTTAAAAAATGTTGGCCTACTTTCTAAATGTAGTTTGCAAGATTTTTGTTTTTGTTTTAATGTACTATCTTTGATATTATGAAGTTATAGACCCTCATGACTTTGTCTTGGGTTAAGCCTACTTTTAATATAAATATTTGTATCAGGGAATTAATTTCTACAAATAAGCGATATCAGATAGATTTTCTTAGATCTTTCATTTGTCTTCATGCCTTTTTGCAAGTTATTTTATATATTCTGATAATAATTTTTTTAGTTGTCCTTTGAAAAGATAATGGTAGTTGCCATTTGTTAGTAACACTAGAGAAGGCACAATCCCTACTCTTATGGAGATTATTGTAATTATTACTACTTAGAGTTTTAGAACATTTTGAAAATGATTGTAATAGCCTAAATATTGCCCTCTGGCATTTTTCACTTTGCCTTATTTCCTATAGAATGTTTCATTTTTATGTATTGTTCTCACATTTATCTCTCTTGAAGGTCTGGTGCTTTATTGTGTTAATGTATCAGTCTTTGCCAACTTTTGGTCATTTGGGGTTTTTTTTTCCCAGTTTTTCACACTGGACTCAGAGTCAGATGACTAGAGTTCAAGTCTCAGCCCTGAAAAATGTGCCTCTACATGAAACCTTTCCTGATTCTCCCCAAGTGCTAGTGTCCTTCTTCCCAAACTGTTTTGTATTTCACTACTTTCTGTGTGTGTATATATTTGCTAACTTTATATTTATGCTGTGTATATTTTCATATGTGCTTGTTGTCTCTCCCATTAGAGTGTAAGCTCATTGTGAGTAGGAGTTGTTACATTCTTTGTACTCGTCTCCCTAGTCCCTAGCCACAGTGCTTGGCACATAGCATATAAATACTTGATTGATTGATGTGACTTTGAGAGAGAGATAAGTGAAAATAGTTTCACCCTCAAAGGGCTTTACATTGTACTGGAGGATAATGATGACAGTGGGTATTTATAGCTTGCTTTACAGTTTGCAGATCACTTAACACCATTTTATTAGTAATATTATTTGCTTTGGCTTTTGTTCATCAGAAGTGTATGTTTGAAGTTAAGACTGGAATACTAATATGATTTCTTCCCTCTTTGCATCTTAAAACTCCTGGTTTGCTTGTTTTTTAAGCAGTTTATGGATTATTTCTTATGGCAGGTATTTACCTGAATGAGTTTTCAGAGCAGTAGGCAAGTAGAGGCCAGATTAGTTAAGTTCCGTTGTATTGGCATTAGTTGTAATTATTCAAAATAAAGATGTTGTAGTCAGGATACTATTCTGTTAGTTCATGTTTTAAAGTATTTGTGAGATAGCACAGTGTAGTAGAGTAGTTAGTGTCCTGTGCTTTAAGTTAAGAAAGCCTACGTTCAAATTTCACTTCTACCACTAACACCTACCTGTGCGACCCTAGGCAAATCAATTCACCTGTGTGTGTCTCAGAGAACTCCCAGGACTTACAGATCTAGTGATGGACATTTTTCTCTGCCTGGGTGGAGGCAGCTCCCTTTTTGAATTCCCTACACTAATACAGAACCTTTTTTTTAGGGGGATTGGAGAATGGAGGGAGGTAAAGAAGGTGTTTTGTATCAAAATGTTATTCCCCTGGAAAGTTATCAAGAGATTGGACTTTTATTTAAGAACCTATTAAATAAATTCTTATTTTTAAAAATGCCATGTACAGTACTTAGCATAAAGCATACCACATGTATTTTATTTTTACAGATTTGTAAACACTGGCATATTCAATCTCATTTTAATTATTTAAATACTTCTATATTACATTTCTGCTTGTACCCTGAATTATGGTTTTGTTTAACTTTCTTGATTATAAAATTTGATTTTTCTTTAAGGTGTGACTGCACAGAAAAGTTACAGAGCAAATTTGATTTTTTGCGCTCACAGTTGAATGATATTTCATCTTTTAAGAATATCTACAGATATGCCTTTGATTTTGCAAGGGTAGGTGCAATCTTCATATTTCTTGGTTTTAAAGAAAATCCTATATACTAAGGCTGTACTTTTTTTCAAATTATTTTTTTCCCCCAAATTTTAGGATAAGGACCAGAGAAGCCTTGATATTGATACTGCTAAATCTATGTTAGCTCTTTTGCTTGGAAGGACATGGCCACTGTTTTCAGTATTCTACCAGTACTTGGAGGTATCTTGTTTATTATTTTGAAAATGTCCAGTTTTCCATTAGCATGATACTTCTTGAATCCAGCCCAGTTTTAAGACTTAAGGAGAACTTTCAGGCTTTACACTTTACTAGTCTACTTAAATATAGTAGTCAGTATATTAATTTGTAGTACATGTAGATATCATTGATTAATAATCTACAGAACAGCAGTTAATTTACAAAACTAGGCTTGTGCTTCATTGCCAAATCATTGCATATAACATCTTGCCATGCCAAAAACTCTTTGTATGTGTTTACTGTGGCAAAACAGATGTTTGGGCTTTTTGAAATGTAAGAATGTTTTTCTTTTACTAATTCCTGGTGTAAATCTTAATACTAGGGTATTTATTGTAGTCTTTAAGCCATTCCTATTGAAAATCCATACACTTGCGTTAATATATCTTACCATTATTAATAATGATCCATAGGTGTAAGTACCACAAGATTTTTACTCATGTAAGAAGTCCAAAGTTGGAATATACACAAAATATTTGTTATATTACAATGTAGTTTTTCAATTGCTACTTAATTTCAACCAGAGCACAGTCTTTCTAAAATTACATACTTATATATTTGGGGATTGACCATTAATGGCATATCCAGAAACCTGTTTGAATTATAGTTGCTGAATAAATCTGCTGCCTTTTGAAGAGGATAGTATCTTAACAAATGATATATTTGATCTATCGAGTACTATCTTTAAAAACTTGCTTGTAGTCTTTCTCCATTTGACTCTGTCCTGTGATTCTGTTGGCTTTTTTTCCTGTTTCTCATGGTTTCTTACAAATAATGTACTTTTGGGGATTTTTTCGCACTGAAAACATATTCATTACAGCATGTTCAAAAAAAATAGTTTTTTTTAAATTTTGCTGTAGTGAGTTATGAACTATATGTTGTATGTGTTTGTAGATCCAGAACTTTTACTAGAAACAAATTTCCCTGCAGGGAATTCATTTGCCGCCTTCTCGTTACTAGTTTGAAAAAGAAGAAATTTCAGTGAATTTAAAAGATGTTTAGTATTTCAAACATTTCATCTTTAAAATACAATTAAGAGCAGATTTCATAATATAAAGAAATATTCTCCCTCTATTATATATGTGTGTGAATATATATAATCGGTATCCTTGGGTGGTGGGGAAATATTTATTTGAAAAAAAAGGACAAAATGCTTATTAAGCTGATCCTAAGAAAGATGAAAAATAATTTACTAAGGGTGTGTTCATCAGTCAATAAATGCATTCTTAGAATTCCATATCTCTGTATTCCATTTTTCCTAGCAATCGAAATATCGAGTTATGAACAAAGATCAGTGGTACAATGTATTAGAATTCAGCAGAACTGTCCATGCAGATCTTAGTAACTATGATGAAGATGGTGCATGTAAGTATAAAATTTTGATCTGAAAATAGATGGTTCTTAGAATTGATACTGTAAGATAATCATATATAGTTATTTATCATTTGCATAATTCTGACAAGTTTAATGGTAACTTTTTTCCCTTAAAATAATTTAACAATATTTAAAAAGAATGTTGTTGTGGTGATTCATTTTAAATCCTTGAATGTCCAGTTATTTTCTATGCTCTGCATTTTCAGTATTTACCTTCCTTTAGAGAGTAGGTACTTAATCATTTTTCAAAAAGCTTCTGCGTAAAAGAAATATTCTTGTAAAGATAATCTGAAATGATAGCCTTGTTTTCTGTCTTACCGAAGAAAAAAAAAATACCAGAAAGGTAAAACTTTTTTCATCCAGTGAGCATTATTCCCACTACCTAAACAAAAGCAGTGGCCAAATATAAACAACTTTACTTTTTTTTTCTTTAAAACCTTACAGAGGCTTGCATTGAGAACATTTTGTAAAAAGCATTTTTATTGCAGTAATTGATGAGTTCTCAACTTTGTATTAGGGAAGATATATTAGTTCAACTTTTTCTCCAAACTAATCTGGCCTCTTGAGTGATTTTTGTTGCCAGGTTTGTGGCATATGATCTTTAGACTAAAAAAGAGTAGAACTAATATTATCCAAGTCACTATTGGAGCCCAGGTGAAGAGATAATAAAAAGAGGAACTAACATTTTAAATTACTTAAAATCATCTGCCTAAATCGAGTTACTTCCCAGGGCTGCAGCAGTAGTACTTTATTTACATAGAATTTTAAGGTTTATAAAGCACGTTTCCTCAAGCTACCCTTTGTAATCTGGCACTAGGAGCAATTTTTATATTATGAGTTACATTTTTAGAATAAGGATAAAGAAATTGAATCTTGCTTCAGGACTCTAAACTATTAATTGACATAGCCAGGACTTGATCCAGACCTGTTGACTAGTGGTTTTTCCACTATACTTTGATGCCATCCCAAGATAATGCTATCACCTTGATTTATTTTTCATCACCTTGATTATGTGATGGCAGAAGCACTGTTGTTGGTTTTTAACATACTTCTGGACATTGGGAAAGATTCCAGGAAAGTAGAGATAAGCAAATATCCTGATTTTTAAAAACGAAGAGTATGACACATTTCAGAAAACTGTAGGTTTTTTGGCGTTTGTATTCATCTTTGGCAAAATTCTAGAATGGATTATTAAATGCACTTTGTAAGAAAGGAAAACAAATCACTAGAAGATAGCATGGTTTTACAAAGAATAAGCTATGCCAAACTTAATTAATATATTGCTAATAATTTAATAGTTTTCAATAAATAGTACTTTAAGGTTTATTGTACGCCTTCTTTTCAGCAGCTTTTTTAGGTACTTAGCAAGGGAAGTGTCACTCTTCTTTTATAGATGAGCCAGCTGGAGCTCAGAGAGGTTCAGTAACTTGCCCATGGTCACAGTAGGTTCAGAACTTGCATTAGTTAATCTGTACTGGTATATCAGAGGAGTGCTATAGGTATGTGCCACAAAGAGCATATGTGTATTTGAGTGAGACAATTGGTAACCTTGATGTCATCTTTATGGCTGAGATCGAGAAATAGAGGCTAGATCTAGTTAGTCAAGTATTCTATCTTTGTCTTGGTTATGCTAACCATTTTTTTTAAACAATTTGGATTAATGGACAAGCCAAACAAATTCATTTGATATATTTCAAGGATTGATAAATGTGTTTACGATAAAGTGATAATTCAAAAATAAGTGGACTAGAGTGATTGGGGGAACATAAGTACCAGATGAAGGAACATGGGAAATTAAGGAGTTTTAGTTGACTGTAGGATGTGGCTACCAAAAAACTTAGAGCAGTCTGAGATGACATTAATGGAAGCAAGTCTAAATTCTAAATTAAGAGAAGTAGTAGTTCCAGTTTCTTTTTCTCTGGTCAAAACATGGTCTAGTGCAGACCTGCACAACTTATAAACTTCTTTGGGCAGATAGATTAGACTAGAGACAGACCGATGGTTGGTTGTTGTGGGTCCCATGAGAAACAGAAAGAGCGTGCAGTGGCAACCCTACATTTTCATGGGCCGCCTGAAATTCTTTTGTGGGCTGCAAGCGGCCTGCTGGCTGTATGTTGTGCAGGCTTGGTTGAGTGTACTGTTGAATTCTGGGGATCACATATTAAAAGTTGAAACTAGGTTTCATGGGGAATGGCTGAAAAATTTTTAGTCTGAAAAAGAAAAATCTTAGGAGAATGTGATAGTTACTTTCAGCTTCTTTCTGATCTGTCACCTGGAAGAGCTAGTAGATTGTGGTTAGCTGCAGGGGACAGAACTAAGACCAATGGGTGGAAGGTATAAAGAGCCTCTTTTGAATTTTATGTAAATATAATTTTCTAACAATAAGAATAGATTGCATTTTGATGTAGTTCCTTGTCAATGGAAGAATTCACAGAGGATAGCCATTTATTGAGGATTTTATAGAGGTTATTTCTGCAGTTAGGAAGTTGTACTAATAGAATTCTTCACTTGCTTTAAAATCAAATGTCCTGTGATTCAAATGTTCTGCCTCTTTTTAAGATTGTCTTATTAGTCTTATTTTATACTGCTGAAATATGGAGTATAGATAATAGATAATATGAGTTTTTATGAAAGGGAGTGGATAGTCGTATTGAAAAAATGTTTTGTGGATGAGGTTGGGTCTTGAAGTGGTTCTGGAAGGATTTTTACCTGGCAGGTAATTAGAAGGGATAGTAAAACTATTAATTTTCACTAATAAAAGTTTTTTTCCCCCCTCATTTTTAGGGCCTGTTCTTCTTGATGAATTTGTTGAGTGGCAAAAAGTCCGTCAAGTGTCATAGCAACAACTATACTGAGGAAAATGCAGACCTTTTGATGCCCACCTGTGTACAAACTAAAATGAGATGAGGAAAAAACCAAGGGGCGCATTTTCATTCTTATGAAAGACTTCTTATAGTACTTTTTTTCCTTTTTTTTAAGGAAGTTTTCTTGTTACATGTGATATGGGCATTGAACCACACCTCTTCTGAGACTGAAAATTGAAGTTTATGTTTTGAGTTATGTTTATAACTTTTATTTCAGAACAATAAAGATTCAGATTTGTGACAAAGGCTTTTAAGTGAAGATGTCCCTTGAGTGTAAGTGTAGTATTTATTTTGAAAAATCAAAAATTTGACATTCTATAATTATTCTAATTGCATTAGAATAATTACAAAACTACGGTTTTCTAATAATGAGGCTAATTATACCTTCCTGTGCACAATTAGGACGAATAATTGTTGACTTTGAATTTTTGATGCTTGTTTTTCTGTTGCAACTATTAAATTATTCTGCATATGGAGAATCCTACAACTTTTTAGCTCTGTGTGGCTATAAAACCTATCAAGGTCTGCTTAATCTCATGTGTACACATCCCAAGAGTTTTAGATTTGGAAAATCCTCTGATGAGTTATTTTCTGACCACTGATTTGCATCCTAATTAGCACTCAGCATTGCAAACAGATATGTATACACACGCACACACACACACACATCTCCTTTATGAGCATTTACATTTATGAAGAAGCTTAGTATTTTTATAAGTTAGTCTCATTTGTATCTGAAAAACCAAGGTTGGATAATGTTCAGTTCCTTGACAAGTCAAATTGCTTTACTGAGGATCTAGGCTCATGGCTAGCCAAACTTGGATATCTTTATGCTGCTCACACTTCCCCTGTTTTCTCCACAACCCTCCTCAGAAATCAGCCTTCTGACAAACAGTTTGAAGGATGGAGGGTTCTCAGTACTGAATATATTTTGTTGTAGGAATATAACTATTTTGAAATTTCCACTGCTAATGGAAATGGAGTAATTGATTGCCAATATGCTCATTGTCATTTTAAAGAATTAGTTTGTAGAACTGTTTCAATGATCACTTTGAGGCTGGGGAAATGAATTTTTATTCTAAATATCTTAAAGGTAATGAGTAAAGGGATAATTTATGAAAATGTTAATTTTTAAGTGTTATTTCTAGTATGTGACATTTCAAGATTTACGAAGCACTTTACAGATATTATTTTTGATGTTTGTAACACTTCTCTGAAGTTAGATGCTATAGGAATTATAACTTTTAAAGGTTAGGTAACTGGAGTTCAAAGAGATTATGTGACTTCCAAAGGTCACACAATAAATGGTAGATTACAGACTCCAATAAAAGATTTTTCACTTAAATCTAGTGTTTGTTCCAGGATACCACAGGTAAACAATGAAATTAAGGTTTGGCTACTATCACATTTTGTAGTAAGAGCTAGACTGGAGCTTAAAATACTTCTTTTGATGTCAGATACCTAATAGTCTGAAGAGGTTTAGGTTTTTATTTATATGACCTTTGGAGAGTTTTATACATAGTGGATTATTTGTTTGAATGAGACAAAAATCCCCACTTTAAGAGAAACATTTAAATATTTAAAAATGAATATTTTAAAGGTATTTTGTTTAAAAGATAATTTGGGACTTGTTCACATTTGTGTGTTTACAATGTATCTTAAAAAAAGGAAAACTGGTTGGGTTGTACACTATAGATGTTTGACAGAAAAATATTTAAAATATCCCTTTTGAAATTGAAAAAAATGTGAAAATATTTAATTTGCTAAAGAAGTCTGTAAGAGTTTCAAAAGTTGGAAGTCAACAGAATATACCAAAACAGAAAATTCAGCAATTAAAAAATAACAAACCTGTTTATTCTTCTCTTCTAGCTCCTCTGTCCATTTCTTTTATATCTTTAGAGATTCACATATACTCCTTCACTTTGGAGTCAAGAGAAATAGATGTTCCTGTGAGTCTTGCCTCATGCCTTCCTTTTATTGGCACAATATGGGCTATGTTCTCTCTCATCCTTTCCCTCCTCAGTTTGGTGGTAATCAAAATCAGTACTTGAGCAATTTAAATTAAGAGGTCAGGTGGTAAAATATAGGGTGTAATTGTTAGAAAGCATTGCAGTGCCTATACATCTAAGAAAAGATGCTCATCACTCTTTGTACTTGTGGATCACCCAGGATATATCAAGCTAGTAGTTTTTCAGGTGCCTCATTCATAATCACTCATCATAAAAAACTAATTTTTATTGAGCATTTTTCATGCATGGAGTGAAATACTGTAGAAGGCATGATCCTACCCTTTGCACATATTTTAAATTGGAGATGTCCGTAATTCTCTAGGAAGAAGGGTGATTCCATTTTATAGATTATCTCAATAGACTCACAGAGTTTTCTTTTTCTCCAGGTCAGTAGTTCAGTCTTGAGTTTTATAGATTCAAAAGGAGATTGTCAGGGGTGCTGACAATAAAGTTTGATAGAAGATATTTTATTGTAAGTGCTACCTTGCAGTGTGTTGTAACTTTTGGGGGTGTGGGGGAGACAACGGAATTTTTATGTAAAGTATCATCTTTGATGCCTCATTGTGTCTTATTAACCCTGGGTTTTTGAAGACTGTCAGTAGAGAACAAGCTCTGGCAGGTTCTGCTGTGATGGAAAGACAATATGGAATTGGTATCAGGTTGTGTCAGCTTCAGAAAAGCAACCTAGTTGAATGTGGAGTTTTTCTTAACTGTTCTTAACAGTCATGGGAAAAAGAAATACAAAATCTGATCTTGTTTCTTCTGTGATAGTGCCAAAGTGTTGAAAAATAGGTCAAACAATTCTAAGAAAGACATTTTTTACACAGTCTAGAAACATTAAATTAGCTGCTAGTACTTGAAATATGATCTTTTTTCACTCACTAACAGAAGTACCAATGGCAAAACTACATCATCTAAATTTTGACATTTTTTTCCTTCAATGGAAAAAAAAAAGGAAGTCACAACTAAATAGAAAGATGATTCACATATCCTCCTTGAAGAAATAAAGAAATTGGCAGAATCGGCTTTGTTTTCCATCCAGAGTCAAGAAGCATCAATTTGTGGACCACTTGGTCATCTCGTATTGCAGTACTCATGATGAGCATTTGCAAAAAGCCTGCTGCAAAAACATTTGCAGTTTATGTGCCAACAATTCTTGCACTGGATGAGAAGGATACTATAGAGAACTCAGGAAGACCCTCCAAATTAAATTTAATGCTCAATGACTTCTAAGGAGGTGGCCACACTGGTGTTAAAGCAAAAAAAAAAAAAAGTTGGAAAACAGAATTAACCGGTAAGCAGCAAGAGAAAACTGTACAACTCTCATGTCTACCTAACGTACTTCCAAGGCAAAAGTTTGTAAGCAGTGGACAGGGTGAGCATGAAATAACATCACAAGAAGAGAAATTGATTCTGTTTCGACAGGATGTGACTGGTTAGTGATGTTTGAGCCATATCTGAATTATCTGTACAACAAAGATCAAAATCAGTATTACATGGTAGTGTAAGTGAGGAGATAATTGGTTGGTGTAACTCCCAATTTGATCTATTTAAAAATGGATAAAAAGACAAGCATCAACACAGACTAGCAGTTCTTAAAGAAAGCTAACATGAAAATTGATTGCCAAAATGAGACCTCAAGCACAGGAACTATCTTATCTTTGCATTCCTAGTGCTTGGTGGATGGTTCTTTAATTGCTTAGAGATGGAACACTCTGAATTTGCCATTGGACAAATACCAAGTTTATGAGTTTCTAAAAACTTTAAAAGAAATAAATATAGAATACATACACACAAGTAGAAGGTATGTTATGGGAAATGGCTTACATGTGGAACCTGTAAAATAAGTATAATGAAATATTTCATTATGAACATAGTATTCAGGAAATATGCTTATATAAGTGCATATAAATTGATTTTCTCCTTGACTGTTAAGAAATAAGATGTAATAAAGTATTTCCTGTGTCTAGTATATGAGGAAGGTATAGTAAGAATGCTTAGTTTGTTTTACTGCATGTGTATTTCCTAAGACTTTAAAAACAGTTCAACAATTTATGGACTGGTACATTTTTGTTATTTGCAAGACTCCTGCAACTTCAATTTTGTGGTACAAATATCTGGGCAGCTTTTGTTGTCTAGTAAAACATACTGCCATAAGCTGTGAAGGTACATACCTAAAATGCTTTCTGAATGGGAAAACCTTAGGGAACATAGAAAAAAAGTAAATGCGTATTGAAGTTCACCCTAGCTTAAAACAAGTAAAACTAGTGTCTCTCTACCTTTTCTCTTCAAAACAATGACAGTAAAACAACTCCTTTCTTGAGAAGGCCTGCCATAAAATCCCAATTTATCTTACGCTTTCTGTAGCATCAGGCTGGAAAGAGGAGTAAATCTATCTTTCCTTACTCCCATATCTAGACTACCTTTTGCCATCATAATTTGTAAGCCTCTCCTTTGAAGTTCATTTCACCCATGTTTGCCACCCAGAACCAATTTTTGTTGCAGCGATCTGCCATCTACACCATTCTACCTCTTTTTTTTTCCCCCAAGTTGAGTATCTGGTTTATGCTCTTTCTCTTCACTCCCAAACTCCTGCCTTTATACTCAGGGACTTCAATATCGCATGTCAATGACCCCTTCATCACTCACTCAAGTTCATGAATCTCCTCAACTCAAAACATATTTCTCTTCTTCCACGCTAATAGATGGTCATATCTTTGAGCTTTCGCCCATTACTTCCCTCTGTGATTCTGATCTTTCAAATGATCATTTCTTATCATCATGATCTGTGCTTTCATTTTCCACCTTACCTCACTCTTAAACTTGTTTTTTTTCCTTCCTATGAATTCTACCTCTCCACTCTTCCCTGTTCTAGTCCAATATATGTCTACTCTCCTCTCACTCCTGGCCTTCAGTCTTAAACCCAAGGCTGACTAGTACATTTGTATGCTATTGTCTACTTATGAATTTTGCTCCTTTGCCCTATTGCTAATAACGCTGCCAAGATATTACCCTGGTTTACTTGTACCATGTGTGTACTCAGTGTTCATATGCTTCCAGATATTCTAGGAGAAAAGTCATATTCCTCAAATTTGTTATCTAATCTCAAGTGGGTTTTCTTTGCAGTAAATTTTTTTTAAATTATTAGAATTCTTGAAGATAGGTTAGTCTTAAATATCCTGAATTCATTCACCAGTACATGGCTAATTTCACATTAGTACCTTGCTTCTTTTACTATTATATCCTACTCTTTTGTTCATTTTTTAAATTTAATTTATTTAATATATTTAGTTTTCAGCATTGATTTTCACAAGAGTTTCAATTACGAATTTTCTCCCCGTTTCTACCCTCCTGCCCACTCCAAGATGGTGCATATTCTGGTTGCCCCGTTCCCCTGTCAGCCCTCCCTTCT
>CM053622.1:694459781-694476235 GCA_028646595.1 Phalanger gymnotis | reverse complement strand
ATATATATAGACACACATAAACCTATATACATACACATACATAAACATATACACATATATACATACGTATACACACATGCATATTCCCTTTAGCTACCCAATTATTGAGGTCTCATGAATCATACATATCATCTTTCCCTGTAGGAATGTAAACAAAACAGTTCAACTTTAAAATCACAACTTTTTAAGACCATCTACCAAAGGTTTTGAATTTTTATCGGTGAAGCAAATATTCAAGCTGAAGAAAGCACATATTCTTGAAATATTGAATTATGAATACCCTCAAAGGAAATAAATGGGTGAGATTAACCGTATGTTTCAGGTAGGATTTAATGGGCACTGAATTAAAAATAAAAGGTTGTTTAATTAGTGTGGAATTACAGAAAGGAGAGTTAGATGATCTGCAGGGTTGTCTATCAGCTGTAATATTATAACAAAATAAGTTGCCTTTTTTCCTGAGAGTAATAGCAATCTGAATCTCATGCCAACTCTATGAGGTAGGAAGCACAAATATTGGTTTCCTCTTTTCACAGATAAGGAGCAGCTCAGAGACATGATGTGACAGGCAGAATGGAACACAGCTAGTCACTGGCAAAGCCAGGTTCTGAATCCAGATCTTAATTCAAGTCCATGGCTTTTATATACCAGTCAAGTGGGCCAGATAGCCATATTTGAAGAACTCTTTCCTCAGTATAATACTGATATTCTTCTTTCACAATTTTCCTTTTAATAAAAGAACTCCACACAGATCATCATCTTCCTATTTGCCTCTGCCATTATAGCATAATCCTTTCCTATTTCAACATACTGTCATAATATATTTCTCATGTTTACATCTTAAGTTTAATTAATTAAATTTTCAATTGACTACTCCCTGATTCCCTTTAAGTAGTTATATATCTCTAGTTCACACTGGCAGGCATATAACTACTGAAAAATCCTCCTGCTATATATCAAATCCTATATGTGGAACATCTTCTTTTTTGGAGGGGGAAGGCAGGGCAATTAGGGTTAAGTGACTTGCCCAAGGTCACACAGCTAGTATGTCAAGTGTCTGAGGCTGGATTTGAACTCAGGTCCTCCTGACTCTGGGGCCTACTCACTGTACCACCAAGCTGCCCCTATGTAGAACATCTTAAAAGCTCTAGACTCAGATGTTGGCATTTTCTGACCTTGTCTCTGGATTTAGGGTATGTGTCATTCTCCCGTGGGTCTATAGACCTTTTCTCAATGACTACAACTTATAATAAGACAGTGACAAATGGGAAAACATTAAAAATCCACTCATTTGACCTGGATATGACCAAATGTCCTGAGAGCAAAAGAAACGTTAGGATGACCATTTCATTTTTCATTGGTTATTCAATCTACTTGCCTTTTCAAGCTGTACTCTATTTGACCTAAAACAGGTGCAGGATTTTTCAAGATGTGGCAAATGTTAGCCAATGGGTCATTGGATCATATTACATATTTGTAAATTAGCTTGAAATTCCCCAGTTTCACTGTCATTGGCACATCTAGACAAGCAAATAAAGACTCAGTTTCATGATTTCAATTTGCCAATGTTTTTGAAATTCTGGAAAAATTTTCGTTGCGGAAAAAAAAAGTTAACACACACCCTCAGTTACCACTTATTTGGAAAGTCATTTGGAAAATCCTTCCCCAGCAGCTGGATTGTATCATGCTTGCTTCATATTTGGGGTGAGTAATTAAAAAAACCCTGACAGGAAAAAAAATTAGTTAGGCCTCCCTAGGTGAGATGAACTTGTAGGCGGACCCCCAGAAGATGATCTAGCTTGCAGATACCTCTCTTGCTCTTATGGACCACATGAAATACTTGCGTTTTTCACTGGGCCAAACTCCCTCATTAAGTTCGATTCTAGAAATGTTCCACCTCAGTCAGCAAAAGAAAAGGGGAATCAGAGGGTGCATTGGTTTGTTATTGCTCTGTCTCTCAAGCACATGGGACCACATTTAAATGGAACCCCAAGTAGATGCTACTTGATGATCATGCATGAGAAAAGATAGAGTTCTGTTTTCATTTACCCAATTTGAATGTAATATAGATGCTCTTGGCTTTGAATAGGTAAGAGCACAAACATCATGGCAATAAGATAAGAAAAACATGCCAACTGTTTTACTGTTTGGCCTCTATAAAAGAGAGTCAATAAGACAAAGGATCATTTGTTCTTTCCTCTCTATATACCCCTTGCTACTCCCTGCCCCACAATAAAGGATTAGATACTCACCAGGACTAGATAGAACCCAAAATGTTTGTGTTTCTTTGTCTTTTCCTTTCCTGAACTCTCACCCTTTGCTCACCTTTGTCCATCCCCTCCTTTATATCTCTAGAGCCAAGCTTCTTCACAGACGATGAATTAACTCCTTGTAGAGGTAATAGGCAACTATTATTGTTTTTACTAGTTTGTTTTTCTCCCCTGCCTCCACTAACAAAAAGTCAATGCTTGCTTTCTCTTTAGAAATATCTGAATGCCTTCTGTCACCTGCCCCAAAGTTCAAGACGTGTGTAGAAAAGGAACTCCAATCCCCTAGGAAAGAGACTCCAGAATATGTAGTCCTTCTTTGGATTGGTATCAACTTGCCAATTTGACAGAGAAACTTTAGATCTAATGAAGCAGCTGAGGTGTGGAGTCCCTGATGTGGTGAGATATATTTTTTCCCAAAGAAAATGAAATGGCTGACTCACAGTTTGATGTACAGGTAAAATGACTTAAGCTTTTAGTTTGTTTTTGCATGCAAAATCTGTAGCATTATGGTAGCCAGCATGATGACCTTTTACAGTATACATTCTTAGGTTTTAAGAGACTGTCTGGTAGAGAAGAAAGAGGAGTGGACTTTAAGCCAGAAGGTCTAGTTCTGGCTCTGCTGCTAACTAGCTATATGACTTTGGACAAATAATTTATACTCTCCGTGACTTAGTTGCCCTATTTGTAAAATTCAGGGGATTGGACTCAATGATCTGTAAGGTCCTTTTCAGCTTCAAATTCTTATTTAATATTTATTTTTCCCAACTTAATGCAAAAACAATTTTAACTTTTTTTTCAACTTTTGAGTTCCAAATTCTCTCCCTTTCTCTCTTCCCCCCCACAATTGAGAAGGGAAACAATTTGACATAGATTATATCTCTGTAGTCGTGCAAAACACATTTCCATGTAAGCCATTCTGCGAAAGAAAACACAGACAAAAAAAACCTTAAGAAAAATAAAGAAAATAAAGAAAAAGTATCTTTGACCTGCATTCAGGCTCTACCAGTTCTTCCTCTGGAGATGTAGAGCATTTTTCATCCCAAGTCCTATTGAATTGTCTTGAATCACTGCATTGCTGAGAATAGCTGTTATTTATAATAGAACATCATACAATATTGCTGTTACTGTGTATAATCTTTTCCTGGTTCTACTCATTGCATTTTGCATCAGGTCATGCAAGTCTTTCCATGTTTTTCTGAGAGCACCTTGCTCATCATTTCTTAAAGCACATAATATTCCATCATAATCATATACCACAACTTGTTCACCCATTCCCCAATTGATGGACATCCCTTCAATTTCCAATTCTTTGCTACCATTAGAAGAGGTGTTATAATTTTTTTGTATGAATAGGTCCTTTTCCTTTTTGTTTTTTATCTCTTTGGGATATAGACCCAGTAGTGGTATTTCTCAGTCAAAGGGTATGCATGATTTTATAGCCCTTTGGGCATAGTTCCAAAGTGCTCTCTAGAATAGTCAAATCAGTATATAACTTCACCGATAGTACATTAGTGTTTAAATTTTCCCACATCTCCTCCAAATTTGTCATTTTCCTTTTTGGTAATATTAGC
Source organism: Phalanger gymnotis (assembly GCA_028646595.1). Taxonomy (NCBI): domain Eukaryota; kingdom Metazoa; phylum Chordata; class Mammalia; order Diprotodontia; family Phalangeridae; genus Phalanger; species Phalanger gymnotis. Next base: position 694,472,397 of record CM053622.1, on the reverse strand, counting down.
CAATCTGACAGATGTTAGGTAGTAGCTCAGAGTTATTTTAATTTGCATTTCTCTGATCAATCATGATTTAGAGCATTTTTTTCATTTGATTATAGATAGCTTTGATTACTTTGAAAACTGCCTGTTCATATCCTTTGACCATTTATCAATTGATGAAGGGCTCTTATTTTTATAAATTTGACTCAGTTTTCTTTGTGCTTGAGAAATGAAGTCTTTATCAGAGAAACTCACTGTAAAAATTTTTTTCACAGTAATGATTATCAACTATGTATTTCCCTCCATCCTATTTCCCCCCTGTTCACCTTACTCTCTCTCCTTCTACACTGTCCATTCTCAGAAGCATTTTGCTTCTGACTTATCTCCCCCAAATTTCCTTCCTTTCTATCAGCTCCTCCCCCTTTCTTTTATCCCCTTCCTTTCCTACTTTCCTACATGATAAGGTAAATTTCTATATCCAACTGAGTATGTATATTATTCCCTCTTTGAGTCACTTCTGATAAGAGTAAGATTCATGTGCTCCCTACCTGCTTTCCCCATTCTTCTTTCTACTGTAAAATCTCTTTCAGGACTCTTTTGTGTCACATAATTAATTCCATTCCACCTCTCCCTTTCTCCTTCTCCCAGTGCATTCTTCTTTCTCATGCCTTAATTGTTTTTTAGATAATCATACCATCGCATTCAACTCACACCTCTGATTTCTGTCTCTGTATACTCCTAACTGCCCTAATAATGAGGAAGTTTTTAGGAGTTATAATACCATTTTCCCATGTAGGAATATAAACAGTTTAACCTTGTTGAATCCCTTCTGATTTCTCTTTCCTATTTACCTTTTTATGTTTCTTTTGCATCTTGTATTTGAAAGTTAAATTGTCTATTCAGTTCTGGTCTCTTCATCAGGAGTGCTTAAAAACCCTCTATTTCACTGAATGTTGATTTTTTTCCCCTGAAGGATTATACTCAGTTTTGCTGATTCTTGGTACATGATTCTTGGTTGTAAACCTAACTCTTTTGCCCTCCAGAATATTATATTCCAAGCCTTCAGATCCTTTAATGTAGGAGCTGCTAAATCTTGTGTTATCCTGACCGTGGTTTCATGATATTTAAATTGTTTCTTTTTGGCTGCTTGCAGTATTTTCTCCTTGATCTGGGAGGTCTTGAATTTGGCTAAATATTCCTAGGAGTTTTAATTTTGAGATCTCCTTCAGGAAGTGATTGGTGAATTTTTTCCATGTCTATTTTACCCTCTGGTTCTAGAATATCAGGGCAGTTTTCCTTGATAATTTCTTGAAAATGGTGTTTAGTCTCTTTTTTTTTTGATCATGACTTTCAGGTAGTCCAACAATTCTTAAATTATACCTCCTTGATTTTTTTCCAGGTCAGTGTTTCTCCTATGAGATATTTCACATTTTTCTTCTATTTTTTAATTTTTTAAAAATTTTGTTGGCTTGTTTCTTGATGTCTCATAAATGTTCTTAGCTTCCACTTGCCCAGTTCTAACTTTTAAGCAATTATTTTCTTCAATGAGGTTTTATACCTCCTTTTCCATTTGGCCAATTCTGCTTTTCAAGGCATTCTTATCTTCAGGATTTTTGTCTCTCTTTTACCATTTGGACTATTCTGTTTTTTAAGGTGTTATTTTCTTCAGTATTTTTTGTGCCCCTTTTATCAAGCTGTTCACTCTTTGTTCATGATTTTCTTGCATCACTCTCATTTCTCTTCCCAATTTTTCCTCTATCTTTCTTACTTGATTTTAGAAATCCTTTTTGAGATCTTCTTTAACTTGAGACCAATTCATATTTTTCTTCGAGGTTTTGCAAGCAGAATTTTTGACTTTGTTGTCGTCTTCTGTGTGTTTTGGTCTTCCTTGTCACCATAGTAACTTTGTATGGTCAGAGTTTTTTCTGTTGTTTGCTCATTTTCCAGCCTATCTTTTGACTTTTAACTCTATGCTAAAGTGAGGCTCTGTTTCCTAAGTGGAAGAGGCACGGTCCCAAGCTTCAAGATTTTTGTGCAGCTGTTCTCAGAGGTAATTTTAGGGACATGTAAGTGTTTGGCTTTTTCAGAGTGATATGACCTAGGGAGAGGTGTGTTTACTATTCTCCTGGCTTGTGCTATGGTCTGTGAGTGACCACAAGCACTCTTTTCAGCCTTGGAATTATGACCAGGGTGTCTGCTCCTCTGTAGCAACAAGCTTTGCTATGCTAATACTCCTCCTTGCCCTGGGACTAAGATCAAGGATTGTGATCCAGATGCAAGTATAGGTAATGCAACAGAGTACTGCCTCTGGTGCCAGCAAAGGGACCCCTGTAAATCTCCTTCTGACCCATTGTCCTATCCCCTTAATGTCTGTGGGCTGAGAGATCTGGAAACCCCCACTGCTGGCACTGATTCAGTCACCCTGAGGCCTGCTGAGGCCTAGTTTGAGCTGGCACAGTCTATTCCGGACTGTGCTCCTTTCTCACCCTGGTGCAGACCTTTCCTGCCAAACTTCCAAGTTGTCTTGGGATGGAAATTTGTTTCACTCTGTCTTTTTGTGGATTCTGCTGACCTAGAATTTGTTTAGAGTCATTATTTAAAGGTATTTGGAGTGGTTTCGGGGAGAGCTCAGGCAAGTCTCTGCCTTTATTTCATGCCCTCAGCCTCAAATTTGGTAATTATGTTATTTCCTCAAGTTGTATTCTTTTACACAACAAATTTCATTTGGTCTCTTTCTATAAGTTGTAGCTTAGCAATTAAGCAATTAAGTTAAAATAATTTGTAGCTTTCCAAAAATTAAAAAAAGACTTAAAAAAGCCTTCCTAAAATTTGGAGAAGCATTACAGACAGCCAGTTGTTTTATTTATCTTTCCCCTTCAGCAACATTTATCCAAAATTTGGTTTGTTGAAAAGCACATGGTATTAGTAGTATTTCAATCAGCTTTAGCCTAATTTAATTTCTCTGTCAACATAGGAAGTTTGGGAACAACAAATATTTTCCTCCTGTTATGGGGGAAAATGTTCTTTGTCATCTAAAAATTCTATGTATTCTGCCCCAGCATTCAATGAGTATGATCTCATGCCATGTAAAGTGGATGATTGATTACAGCTTGAATGAGGCTGTGGAGATCTGTGGCAAATTGATTGCCTCAGGTCCTTGCTTCATTACGATATGGCAAATGTCCTTAGGGGTTTATCTATATTGATGAGTTTCATTCACAAGTTATTTAAAAATTAATCTGAAACCCACGAATTCACAATTTGTTATAATCTAGTTATGGCATCTGTAATTCCATAAAAATTTGAATGTATTTACCCTGTAATTTTTAAAAGAGTCTGCCACATAATTCATAAGGAAGATTCCTGTCTAAAGTGAATAGTGTTTTCGGTGGAAAGGGCACTGGATCCAGAGTTTGGGTTTGAATCTCATACTAAAGTGGCCTCAGGCAAGTCACCAAACCTCCATCGGCTCAGACAACCATTAAGTCCTTTTCTTGTTTTGGATGTAGGAGCATATGGTCCTGTATATTTTCAATAGTGTATCTTCAACTTCTAGGTTCCACAATAAATTCTCTTTTGTTTATTTTACAACGTAACACAAGGTTGTTGTAAATTATGATTTTTTTTACTTGTTTAGGACTAATTAATCTTTTAGTTCTTAATATACACTGTGTATAGAAGTAACAAAATGGTTTCTTTAAAAATATTTTATGATTCAGACTTTTCATTAGTAAGACTAGCTTTTGCCCCAATTATCCTAAATTTGATGATTATGCTGTAATTTCATATAGACAGCAATGACTAGTAGATGGAGAGCTGCCCTTAATCCTAGACATGCCATTCAACTTCCACATGTCCCAAGCAATTCCTCATAATTTATTGGCCAACTCATAGATAGCATGCATTTATGGAAATATTTCCTCCAGCTGATCAAACCACGGACACTTTCTCTGTGTGTGAAATATCAAGAGACTATGCCCGGGCAGGTTTGGCATATTTTTTAAAAAAGTATCTTATTCTACAGGACCTGAAAATATCTCTTGCTGGCTTTATAGAAAGAATATTATTGTGTATATTTATTTTGTTAGTGGGGGAGAAAACCAAAGCAAAGCATAAAATAGAGACAAAAATAGCATTTTTTGAAAGATTACATTTTTTCATGTTAACTGTTTGTGGGTATCAGTATTGGGCAGAATAGTGAATTTATACATCAGACTTGCCTTGTGAAACTGTGGACCAAGCAATCCAAGCAGCATTCCAAGTTAGGAGGAAGGAGATCTCATTTGACTTCCTCAGCCTTCCCCAGGGTACTGCTGATATCATGATCCTCTTTGGAAGCAAAGGTAACAGAGGAGATAAGTGATTTTTTTTCTTATCTCCCAGATTTCTACCTGAAATGACAAGGATTTTATTTTGGAGTTTTCTTTTTTCTGAGTTATTTATTTTGCTTTTAGAACACGGGGATTTCTTCTCCTTTGCTGGGCCCTTTGGACAACTGGCTCACGCTTTTTCTTCCTAGTGAAGACCTTGGAGGCCATGCCCATTTTGATAATGATGAACTGTGGATGAGTGATTTTAAAGGTAAAGGTCTTGACTCTATGGTCAAGGAAAGTTTGGTCTTGTCTGATGTAATCATCAACCTGGAAAACCAGCCAAAGTCATCAAGCAAAATTCCTCCATTGTGAAGAAAATTGTTTTGTGAACTTTATGGACCTATGCGGTCATGGCCTTGTGTTTTTCATTCTGTTCTCCAAACAGCAATTAAGGCAACAGAATGATTTCAACCAGGCCACTTTCTGAGGTCTCAGGAACTAAAAGCCTGTACCACAGAAATTATGTGGTAACTGGAAGTCTAAATTTTGGCTTGACCCAATTTTTCGCCTGGAGGTAAAGGATACATAACAGAGTTTACCATTTGTTTACCATTAAAACGATAATTTCATTCTCTTTTTTTCCCTCTACCTTCCAGGTGTATGCTGGAACCAGCCAGCTTGTTGTTAAAATTTCAGTGTGAAGTTGTTAAATTTCAGTTAAATTCACAGTGTAAACAGTGAAAGTTTACACTTTCAGAATCACAAATGATACAAACTAGGCTTTGGTTGTTTTGTTGCTTCTCTGGACTTACAGTGATGGAAGAAATTTTAATAATGCAGATTAAACCTAAAACTGTGTTGGCCGTACATTTTCTTTTTCAGAGAGCTGGTTTTGAAACATTTACCAGCACATTACTGCTAACCTTACTTTATGGGTTACATGTTACAATATCAGTCATCTTTGTGGTTCTACTTTGAAATGCATCAAGCTATTTGGAGTCAGAAGCCCTAACTGGGTTAGAAACCTGTGTGAGCTGGGGCAAGTCACTTGATCTTGCTTGGCATCAGTTTCCTCATCTGTAAAATAAGATTGGGTTTTTTGATCTCAAAAGTCCCTTTTGACTCTAAATCTATGCTCTTATGATGGTTTAATCTTTGAAGCTCTTGAATAAAAGAGCTTGGCTTTGGAGTTCATTTCTCTAATAAAGTCTGACTAATGCTGATGTAACAGGGATAATGGGGGGCTCTCTTGATCTGTTGCCCTGGAGCACTTCCCTTTGAGCTGGGCATGTGCTCTGCTCCCTTCCTATGGGACATGTATTCTGACTCTTTGCTATGGAATTTCTTTAAGTGAAATTCTATTCCATTTAAATTATATATTATATTAAACATTATATTGGGTTCCCTTTAATTCTATATGTAAGGACAGTAAAAATAATGTTCTTGATATTACTTTTTACTGAAGCTATTATTAATTGGAATGAGGTAAGATTAATTAGATATTCCAAGAGGACCTATAGAACACATCATCAAAATTTGGAGAGGCCCAGAAAAAGATAGTGATCCTGGCCCATACTTGAGTCTGTTGTAATAACGAGTTCCATAGTCTCTGGCTAAGAATTAAACATTTTCTTTTTTAGTTTCAACCTGTGATTTCATTGGTATAGTGAGGACTTAGTCTGTTGAAACTCCCTTCACCAATGTAGATTGTGACTCATTTGTAACTCATATGTCTTAGAGAGTTACCTAGGTCACTGAGCAATGTAACAATTGGGTGGTAGGTATCAGATACAGAACTTGACAAACACAGGTCTTCCTACATCCAAAGGTGAAGACTACTGCTACTATTAATAATCGCATAATTGACAGTTATATAGTGCTTTAAATATTGCAAGGAATTTTACATGCATCACAGACCACACTGCCTCTCTGACTAAGAATAAGTTAATAATTTGTATGATGATTGCTTTTACTTCTAGAATAACAAAGTTGCGTTCATATTGTTAGCTCCTTTTCTCTGGACAACTCATTTGGGAGGTGACTTGTCTAAGGAGATGTTACGATAAGTCAGTGGCTGAGCTGAGACTAGAAAGCGTATGCATTTTACTGCTTCCAGCTGAATCCTCCCATCCTCAAATTATAGTCCTCATCAACTTCTCTTTATTTTTTAAGTGAAAATTTTTATATTTATTTTTTTCAATTACATGTAATAACAATTTTAAATTTAAAAAATTCTTTCTTTCTCCCCCTCTTTGAGAAAGCAAGCCATTTGATATAATTGTACATGTGTTTTCATGTAAAACATATTTTCATATTAGACATGTTGTGAAAGAAAATGCAGACCAAAAAGAAAAAAAAACAAGAAAAACAGAGAAAGTTTTAAAAAAAGTATGCTTTAATCTGCATTCAAACTCCATAAGTTCTTTCTCCGGGGAAGGATAACATTTTTCATCATAAGTCCTTCTGAATTGTCTAGGATGATTGCATTGCTGAGAATAGCTAAGTTGTTCATAGTTCAAGTTCTCTTTAAAGACCTTCCTTCCAAATGCCATTGGGAAATGCAAGGTAGTATATGGTGGGTGCTTTGCAAATTTCCCCTCTATTTTTTCTACCATGTTTTAGTTTATGAATATTTTCTAACATTAAGAGATATGTGTATAAAACAAATCAAAGGAGGATGCTGGATTGTTCTATTTCTGATCTAGGAAAGGGACCATTAGATGACCAGATTCCAGAGACATATGATCTAAAGTTGACAGGTGATGCCATTTCTGAGCTACAGGGAGAAACAAACTGTCTTTAAGAAAATGTAAGTTGCACCAATGCATTTCATTCCTGTAGCTTACTTTTTTGTAACATAAAATCCTATTATACAATGGTGTTAGGGCCCTATCATTACTTTGGGGTACCAAGAACTCTAAGAAGCTAGATAAATCTTTGGGTATCTATTGTACTCTTTAATATAGCTTGTAGAAACATAATTCTAGGGCTGGAAGGGAGCATTGCTTGATGTAATTTGATGTAATTTAACTGATATAATGCCCCCTTGCAGCCCCAAGAATCTTTTGACATGGCACGGGTATGAGTGGAGCATGGGGGCTGTCCATTACACCCACAGCCTCTCCAAAGGACTAGTTCCTGCCCTGACTCCCACTCTTTTTTTAAGGTATACATCACCTTGGGTACATTCTTTTTGTAACTTGCTGTTGAATTTACCATTAAAAAACCATTAAAATGCTTTAAACGTTTGATTACTATTTTTTAATCTATAAATCTATAGGCTGAAATAATTTCATTTAAATTGAGATGTATTCATGTCACTTCACTCAGGCTTACTTCAAGTGTATTCTCCCAATATTGCTATGAAGTAAAAGCCGATTTTTTTAATCAATGCTTTATATAGGACAAAGAATTATATAAGACCTCATTCTACACATGGAACAGCTGAGACCCAGAAAGAACTAAGTGGATGGTCTAAGGTCACACAGAAAGCTAGTTGTAGATCCTGGACTTAGGCCTCCTGACTCCCAGTCTTTCCATTGGACTACATCAACTCCCTGGCTCCCAATTGCCCAAGCCCTCTTAATCTGCTGTATCTACTCTATCCAATGAGTCATCATCAAGTCCTCTCCCTTCTTCCTTTGCAATATTGATCATATCAGTCACAAACTCCAGGAAGGATGGAGGTCAGTCCTGTAATTATCTTCGCATTCCCCCAGAACTAGCACATACAAACATTTCATAAATGAGGCAGGAAATATGCCAGTTTCAGTTAAAGTTTTACAAACCACAATCTACTTTGTGATGGTCAAAGGCCAGATGTTCACAGAATCATGGGACCATAGATCCTTTGCCTTCCTCTATTTTTTGTAAAAGATCGTTCCTCTGGAATTCCTTAGCCTTGACCTTACAGGAACCTTCAGTAAACTTCTGCTATTTATGATCTAAGTGCTTGTCTCTTGTGAATTGTTCTAGCATATTTTCATTGGCTCTTTAATTAAAATGTACTTTTCATTTGTGCATTCCTCAATTACATTCATTATAGTCTGGTGCTGACACTGTATGACAACATGGTATTTAGCATTACCTACGTATCTCACTTTCTAAAATCAGGTTCTTCCGGAGGCATCATCCACAGATGGCTGAAGAAAACCACTGCTCATCCATTCGTTGTTGCCAGATCTTCCCAACCACATTGGGCCAGCATATGAAGACCCCGAAAAGGATCTTATAGTTTTATTCAGAGGTGAATGGTTTGTTCTACTTCCTTCATAGCCTAATGTTACTTTGTAAATATATACATTGCATTTGCATACATGCATGTATGCTCATGTACAATGCATACATGATCACACAGACACAAGCACATAATACATGTGTGTGCTCATATATACACTGCACACTTACATATGTATATCTATATGTGCACACATGTTTATTGTACTGTGTACATGTCTATATATATATGAAAATATGTATATAGGTATATATATATGCATATATACTCTTTGTATTAATTATTTCATGTGGTTAGAATTGACCTGGGTAGCTGAATAGTGTGTTTGAAGGGTAGTCATAGTGTCTGAAATGTTACTAATAGAGAGAGAGTCATTCCTTCAGATGTTCATTTGGGGTTTTTAGGGGATTTTTTGCCTTCAGAAATATGCTATTAACATGCAAATATGTAAGAGTGATAGTCTCCCTTAAGAATTTAATAATTTTAGTATCCCCTTGGGAGGGGATTAGTGGAGTTTAGAACAAGGCCTATATGGCATTGGTCACAGAGTAGTGCCTAGGGAGGCAAGGCCTTGAAGAGGAATAAAGGAGTCTTTGAGAGGAAAGATGAAAGGGGATGTGGGAGGCACCAAAGATGAAATTGACCCCTTCACCATTTACTTAGGACTGGCTCTGCACAGAGTACCCTTCCAGCAGTACCTGGTACAGCCATGTTTTCAACTGTTTAGTGAACACATCCCTTCCATAGTTTTCTTGGTCTCTGACCTCCTTGGTATAGCCACCCCTTCCAGTGGTGCAGATCATAAACAATCTCCAATTTCTGGTCATATGTCCCCCCTAAAGGCCCCTAAAGGCCTCCCCAAATTCTCAAAGCTTTCATTTAGATCCCTTGACATGATATGGGTGTCAGTGGATCATGGGGTCTGTCCATAATGCCCATATCTTCCCGAAATAACTAGTTCCTGCCTCCTGCTCTCGTTTTTAAAGCATGCATCTCCATCGGTGCATTCTTTTTCTAGTTTGCTCTTGAATTTACCATTGAAACACTTTAAAGGTTTGATTGCTATTTTTAAAAATATGTAAATACATAGGCTGAAATGATTTCATTTAGATTGAGATGTGCTCATGCCACTTCATTCAAGCGTACCTCAAGTGTATTCTGTCAACATCACTATGAAGCAAATGTAATGTTTTTTGAATCAATGCTTTATATAAGGCAAAAATCGTGGGTCCTCCAAGGCCATGCAATCCTGGATGGGTAGCCCGAGGATATTAATGAACTTGGATTACCCCAAAACATTAAAAGGATAGAGGCTGTCATTCATGATCCTAAAACTGTATTGACCACATTTTTCACTGGAGACAAGATCTGGAAGTATGGAATCAGTAGGAGGAATCTAGAGAGGGATATCTAATGCTAGAAGACTTACTGTGTCATTTGAGGCAATTATTTTTTGTTAGTTATATCATAAATGACCTTTTATATTACCATAAAATTAACTAGAGCCCATATATGTCAACAAGCAGTTATTAAGCCCCTACTGTGTGCCAGGTACTGGAGACATAAAAAAAGACAAAAACAGTCCTGGTCTCAAGGAGTTCACAATCTAATGGGGAGGCACATGCAAACAACTATGTATAAACAAGATATATACAGGTTAAATTGGACATAATCAGTTACGTTAAAAGTAAAGTTTTTATCTTTATGGTACCTAATACATCCAATTAATACTATTCAGAAATTTTGAACATTTTCTTGTTTTGTTTTATTTTTGAACAGATTCAATGAAGAAATGAAGGACACCCCAAATCTCTTTAGGATTACTTTCCAGGAACTGGGCAAAAAATAGATTCAGCCCACCAGCAAAATAACAAGTTTCTCACTCTGTAATGTTTCATATTTCCAAATCCTTAAGGTTGAGTACAAATTAGTAATGTGGAATATTGTTCCTCAAAACACAATAACTTCCAGTTATGTGAATTAAGGGTTATAAGGTAAAACTAGATGATTTTAAAATTAGACATCTGCCTCAGTGTTAAAATATGAAGAATTTTTAAAAATAGTAAAACTGTATGTTAAAAACAATTAAGAAAGGATTACATGAAATGACTTTTTTTTGTCCTGTTATTTCCTGCCAAATAGCCCAGATAATTCCCATTTAAAAGCAGGGTAGGTAACCATGGGCCAGACTATTCTATTCTTGGCTATTTTTCCTACTACTGTATTTGAGTAAGAGGGCAGAGCTTTGGGCAATAAACAACTACTTATTCTAGTCAAGTTCAATCATAATGAAAAAAGGATTGTGGGCAAAGGGAAATAACCTTTACTCTTCAGAGATTATAGTTCAGTGAAGGTTAAAAAAGATTTCCTTTTGTTGCACAGATTTCACCTACTTCTTCAGTGGATCTATCCAGTAAGAATATAGTGTCTCTGGGGGGATGGAGCCAAGATGGCGACTGGAAAGCAGTAACTGGCATGAACTCCCCACCAAGTCCCTCCAAAAACCTACAAAAAAATGGCCCTGAACCAATTCTAGAACTGCAGAACCCACAAAGTGGCACAGGGAAGCAGGGCTCCAGCCCAGGACAGCCTGGATGGTCTTGGGGTAAGGTCTGTTCCAAACGGAACTCCCAGCCCCCAGCCGAGGGCAACAAAATAATAAATTGAGCCCCAATTTGTAATACCTACCAATTTCTGAGGCATAAATGCACACACTGAAAATTTAACAATCAGCTCTTCTAAGCTAGCTTGAGCTGGTTCCAGCAGGTCTCTGCTCTGGAGTCAGAGGACATGGATTTGAATGGATTATGTATGTGATCTTGGACTAGTCTTTTAACTTTTCTGGGCTTTACTTTTCTCATCTGTAAATTGAGGGGGTTCAACTAGAAGGGACCTTAAGGCCTGTTCTATTTCTATGATCCTATGAAAGTTTAACCAAGTCAAAGTCAAATAAAATAAACAGTACTATGTGAGACTCACTAGTCTGTTAGCTTCTTGAGGAAGAGATGTATCAGGTGTTAGTGTTTTTGCACACAAAATCATAAAATCATAGACAACTGGGGCTGGAAAGGGTCTCAGAAATCATCTACTCCACCCACCCTGCATTTGCATAATTGTAGATTGAGGAAACTGAGGCTCAGCTACTTAGCAGCAGAGCCCCCATTTTCTAGTTCTTTTTGTAGGGTTTTTTTCCACTACACCACACAAGACTGCTTCATGTACTGTATACACTGAAGGTATGTCTGTTGCATTGACCTGAATAGACCTGGGACTTTCCTCTGCTCCAATGGAAGGACAAGTTACAGACTTGTTTATGTCTTCCTTAGGTGATGGAGCCTGATGACAGGCTTTCAGAAAATTCCCTCATTGTAGTTATCTGAGAAAGTTATGATTAATACAGCCTACGCTGAAGTGACACACTCCTGCCACAGCCTCAGTCAGCCTAGTCAACAAGACTCCTGCTTTCAAGTGTTTCTAAGGGGCTGTTGGAGCCGTTCACGAACAGTAGCTGCAGCTTCTCAGAGCTTCCTAACTCCCAATCCAGAACAAGGAGACACTTTAAACCACAGCCCAGCTACTGGATAGTAAGCAGAAGGCCCTTCGTTGGAAACAATTAGCAAGCAGAGAGAGAGAGAGAGAGAGAGAGAGAGAGATAAAAACTTGTGTTGACAAGCGGATTGCCAGCACATTATGATGTGGTGATGCAGCCATTCATTGCCTGAAATCATTGCAGGTGAACATGGTCTGAAGCCAAAAAACTAGAACCTAAGGCAAGGATCCATTTCTATTTTAATTTCCTAGGGAATTTCTAGAGTTTCTATTTGCCTTTAGACCAAATAATTATCTATTAGAAACACAGTTGAAATAACATTCTTTCTTTCTTCCCTTCATTCCTTCTTCCCCTTGTTCCTTCTTCCCTTTTCTCTTTTCCTTTCCTTCTGCCTTTCTCTTCCTTCCTCTCTTCCTTCCCTTCTTCTTTCCTTCCTTGCTCCCTCCTTCCTTCCTTCTTTTCTTCTTTCCTTTCTTCCCTTCTTCCTTCCCTCTCTCATTCACTTCCTCCTTCCTTCCTTCCTTCCTTCTTTCCTTCCTT
>CM053622.1:694427665-694459281 GCA_028646595.1 Phalanger gymnotis | reverse complement strand
AAAAAAGTTTATTTTCACTTTTGATGTTTTGTAGGCTCCTTGTAGATAGGGACTTTCGTTTTCTTTTTAGCCTTCTTGTTCATTTGAGATTTTAAAAATGTGTTTGAATATTGCATTCATATGTTAAAACAACATCATTTTAATAAATATATGAAAATCCAAGTATTAATGTTGCTTATTGTATCCTTTCCTCATTTTTATACATCAGATATTATATCAGTTGCAATTTATAAGGCCAAAGACCATAGGCTACCAGAACTTGGAACTGGAAGGAACCTTAATCATCTATTCCAACCCTTTAATTTTTTTTAGGTTATACATGGACAATCATTATTTAATATTTTTAGTTTTCAACATTGATTTCCACAAGATTTTGAGTTACAAATTTTCTTCCCATTTCTACCCTCCCCACCCCAAGATGGCATATATTCTGATTGTCCCTTTCCCCAGTCTTCCCTCCATTCTGTCACCCCACTCTTGCTCCCCTAATCCCCTTTCCTCTTACTTTCTTGTAGGGCAAGATAGATTTCTATACCCCATTGCTTGTATATCTTATTTCCCAGATGCATGTAAAAAAACAACTTTTTTTTGAGCATTTGTTTTTAGGATTTTGAGTTCCAAATTCTCTCCCTTCTTCCCTCCCTACCCACACTCCTTGAGAAGGCAAGCAATTCAACATAGGCCACACATGTATCATTATGCAAAACACTTCCATAACAGTCATGTTGTGAAAGACTAACTATATTTCCCTCCATCCTATCCTGTCCCCCTTTATTCAGTTTTCTCCCTTGACCCTGTCCCTTTTTGAAAGTGTTTGCTTTTGATTACCTCCTCCTCCCATCTGCCCTCACTTCTATCATTTCCCCTCTCTTATCCCCTTCCATACTACTTTCCTGTAGGGTAAGATATCCAATTGAGTGTGTATATTATTCCCTCCTTAAGTCAAATCCGATGAGAGCAAGATTCACTCATTCCCTTTCACCTGCTCCGCCCCGCCCCGTTCCCTTCCAATAGAACCGCTTTTTCTTGCCACTTTTATGTAATATAATTTACCTATTCTATCTCTCCGTTTCTCCTTCTCTGAATAAATTGGTCTCTCACACCTTAATTTTTATTTGTTTGTTTATTCTTCATTCATTTATTTGTTTATTTACTTAGATATAATCCCTTCATATTCAACTCACCCTCTGCCCTTTATATATATATGTATATATATGCATATACACATATATGTATATTCCCTTCAACTACCCTAATACTGAGAAAGATTTCACGAGTTACAAATATCATCTTTCCATGTGGGAATGTAAACAAGACAGTTCAACTTTAGTAAGTCCCTCATGATTTTTCTTTTATGCTTACTTTTTCATGCTTCTCTTGATTCTTGTGTTTGAAAGTCAAATGTTCTATTCAGCTCTGGTGTTTTCATCGATAAAGCTTGAAAGTTCTCTATTTTATTGAAAATCCATATTTTACCCCGCAGTATTATACTCAGTTTTTTCTGGGTAGGTGATTCTTGGTTTTAATCCTAGCTCCTTTGACCTCCAGAATATCATATTCCAAGCCCTTTGATCCCTTAATGTAGAAACTGCTAGATCTTGTGTTATCCTGATTGTGTTTCCCAATACTCGAATTGTTTCTTTCTGGCTGCTTGCAGTATTTTCTCCTTGACCTGGGAACTCTGGAATTTGGTTACAATATTCCTAGGAGTTTTCTTTTGGGGATCTTCTTCAAGAGGCCATCAGTGGATTCTTTCAATTTCTATTTTACCCTCTGGTTCTACAATATCAGAGTAGTTTTCCTGGATAATTTCTTGAAAGATGATGTCTAGGCTCTTTTTTTGATCATGGCTTTCAGGTAGTCCAATAATTTTTAAATTATCTCTTCTGGATCCATTCTCCAGGTCAGTGGTTTTTCCAATGTGATATTTCACATTGTCTTCCATTTTTTCATTCCTTTGGTTCTGTTTGATAATATCTTGATTTCTCATAAAGTCACTAGCTTCCACTTGCTCCATTTTAATTTTTAAGGTAGTATTTTCTTCAGTGGTCTTTTGGATCTTCTTTTCCATTTGGCTAATTCTGCCTTTTAAGGCATTCTTCTCTTCATTGGCTTTTTGGAGCTCTTTTGCCATTTTGGTTAATCTATTTTTTAAGGTATTATTTTCTTCAGTACTTTTTGGGGTCTCCTTTAGCAAGTCATTGACTTGTTTTTAATGATTTTCTCGCATCACTCTCATTTCTCTTTCCAATGTTTCTTCTACTTCTCTTCCTTGTTCTTCCAAATCCTTTTTGAGCTCTTCCATGGCCTGAGACCAATTCATATTTTTCTTGGAGACTTTTGATATAGGCTCTTTGATTTTGTTGACTTCTGGCTGTATGTTTTGATCTTCTTTGTCACAAAAAAAGATTCTATGTTCTGAGTCTGAGTCCTTTTATGCTGCTTGCTCATGTTCCCAGCCAGCTACTTGACTTTTGAGCTTTTTGTCAGGGTATGACTGCTTTCAGAGTAGAGAATGCTTTGTCCCAAGGTTCAAGGGTCATGCACTGCTGTTTTCAGAGTTACTTCTATCCTGAGGTGGTATGATACTTCTCTACTGGCCTGTGCTCTGGTATGTGAGCAAGCACTCCTTTCTGCCCTGTAGCTACCAGGAGTACTTCCTCTCCACAGACATCGCAAGCTCTGCCACACCAGCATTCCTCCTTCCACAAGAACCACCAACCAGGACTGTGCCCTAGATCCAAGCAGGGCGAAGCAAGAGAACCCTGCCTCTGTGCCAGCAAAGTGCTCCCTACACTCCCACTCTGATCCACCACTTGATTCCTCCTACCTTGTGGGCCTGGGGCCAGAAGCAGCTGCCAGTGGAGCTCTAGAAGCAGCCAACAGAGCTTCCTGCTGCTCCTGTGCACCATCTCTGCCACCCCAGTGCTAGGGCCAGACTGTGCACTTCTCTCATCCAGATCCAGGGTTTTCCCACTGACTTGCTAAGTTGTCTTTGGTGTTTGTGGGTTGAGAAGTCTGTTAACTTCTCTAGCTCAATGATTCATGGCCCTAAGACCTGCTCCACCCAATCCATTCCTGGCCTGGTCCTTCTTGGCACGGTCCTTGCTGGGCTATGCTCCTCTCCCAGTACAGTGCTTTAGACCCTTCCCAGTGACCGTCCAGGCCGTCCTGGGCTGGAGCCTGCTTCCGTCTGTTATTTTGTGGGTTCTGTAGCTCTAGAATTTGTTCAGAGCCATTTTTACAGGTGTTTGGAAGAATTTGGGGGAGAGCTTAAGCGAGTCCCTGTTTTCCAGCCTACATCTTGGCTCTGCCATGCCCTCCAATCTTTTAATTTATAAAAAGGGAAACTGACACCCAGAGAGGGAAAAGTGATTTGACCAAGGTAGTAGGAAGTCTTTTCTTAAAGATCTGCTAAATGGCTGTTTAAGGGTATTTGAAGATATTTTAGGGATCCCATATACTATTCCCTGTAAGACAAAGTAATTGATGAAGCAAGTATCTTGACCATTCTTCATCTAGTTTTGTACTGAGTATTTTACTGTTAAATGATTCGGTATCAGAAACAGATTTGAACTTATCAGTGGAAGGGACAAAAAGAAAATGCATTGCCATCTGCTTTACTGCTGTACTCCAAGGACCATGGAACCTTTCCATCTCACTGCTAATATATGTGTGTATGGGTACATATACAATATAATGTATATGTTATATATATATGTATATACATATGTCATATATCTTTATCTATC
This sequence comes from Phalanger gymnotis, assembly GCA_028646595.1. NCBI lineage: Eukaryota > Metazoa > Chordata > Mammalia > Diprotodontia > Phalangeridae > Phalanger > Phalanger gymnotis. Next base: position 694,455,529 of record CM053622.1, on the reverse strand, counting down.
TCTTTCATTAGAATGTGAGCTCCCTGAGAGGAGGGATTATTTTTCTTTTTCTATTTGTATATCCAATGCTTAGGACAATGCTTTGCATGGAGTAAGCACCTAATAAGCGCTTTTTCATTCATTCATTCATTCATTCAAGTAGGCTTGCATACTGAATGAGTGAAATGTTTGATTCTCATGCATTGCTGAAGCCAAATCTAGTTTGTCTGGAGAAAAGCACCTTCTTGTAACCTAAGCCCATGCTAGATGTATCTCTTGAATCAAAGCATGATGAACATTCCTTGCTTTTCCCAAATTCATGAGAGTATAAGATTGTTGATGCAAAACAATTAAAAATAAATGCTTGCTTGAAAGAATTCATAGTGCTTCCTTCTGTATTTTGCCAAACTATTTTCACCTGTCTCCAGCTTTTTACCTGTTCCTTTCCAAAACACACTCTCTGAAGCATACTCACTTTCTCTTAGTCCCATTGTGCTCTGCTATGGCGCTTCTTTATTCTCCATTGAAATTAAACCCCTTGCATTTTCATTAACAAGGAAAAGCCGTCCTAATTAATTTATAAATTCTATCCTATATTGCTTAGCCAATTCATTGTATCTGGTAATAATAAGTAGGGAGGGCTCTTCGAACTCTAATTTTCCCATGTACTTTCTCATAATCTGGAAGGCATCATACCATAGAGTGCTGGACCTCATGAGGAAGAGGTCAAGAAGAAGGTTCAAGTCCTACATTGAAGAGTAACTAGCTATGTGACCTAGGGCAAGTCTTCGCACCTCAGATCCCTAATCTGTAAAATAGGAATGATGATGATGATGATGATGATGATGTTGATATAACACCTACCCCCACAGCTTAAGGGAATTTAGAGGCCATCTACTCCAACCCTCTCATTTTACAGAACCTGAAGCCTAGGTAGACTAAGTGATTTACCCACAGGTAACAAACGTCAGAGGAGGGATTGGAACCAATATTATTCTCCCCACTGTGCCATGAGTATTATTGTAAGGATCAAATGAGATAATGAATCTAAGGTACTTCATAAGCCTTAAAGTACTATGTGAGTATTAACTATCATCAAGAGTAGGGGAGCTTATTAAGGAAATATCAAGCTTATGGCCTCTTAGGTTGCTTTCTTGAGTCTAGAGGTCAAACTACATTTATTGCTCAGAATAATCACCTTCAGAAGCTTAGGAAAATTTATGGCTTCAGTCACAGGTATCGTGTTCCTAAGAGTTTTATTTTTTTTCTTTAGAGATAGGGGTTCTAATAATCCTGTTTTTGAAAGGGCAACTCATGGTCTCATGAAACTTCTTGATCTTTGGCCAAGTCAATGTGGCCTGGTCAAACTTGATTTAAGATTCATCTGAGGTAATTAGGTGGCATAGCAGATATTTTATTGGGCTTATTAAGCATTACAGTGATATTAGCTAGGATTTATACAGTGCTTTAGGGTTTGCAGAGTGCTTTACAAATATTTCATTTGATCTTCACAATAACTCTAGGAGTTAGGTGCATATTATCACCATTTTTGCAGATGGGAAAACTGACACAAATAGGTGAAGCAACTTGCCCAGGATCATGAAATGAATAAATGTATGAGGCAGGATCTGAATTCAGATCTTCTTGGCCCCAAATGCAACACTCTATCCACAACTAGAGCTTGAATTTTCCTCAGACCCTTACTAATTGTGTTACTCTGAGCAACTCATTTTTCATTTTTGTGCCTCAGATTCCTCATCTATAAAATTGAGTGGGTTGAATTCAATGGCCTCTAGAGTTTCTTCTAGCTCTAATTAAAAAAAATCTGGCATGCTCAGGGAGGATCAGCACCTCTGGTATGAGGGGTTGCTGAGCCCTTTTCAGGGCTTCTCACCTACCTTTGGTGTTTACCTGCCACTCAACTCTCATCTGTGGCTCCAAGAAGCTCTAGCATGCACAGTGGCTACACCTTGGTAAAACCATCTGGGCTCAACAGGCCTCAAACCCATCAATGATGGGGGATGTCTACCCCAAGCATGTGAAGATTTCCCCCAGAAGAAAGGGCAGATGATAACAATTTGTTCCAGTGGCCTTGGAGATGGCTGAAGTGGGCACTGTGGAGCACTTAGAGCTTGGTCAGACATCAAAGATGCCAAAGTCATCCATTGCATTCCAGACCATCACTGGTTGTCTTGCTACTAGACTTCAATAACCCTGCAAGAGAGAGTGAGGCTGACAACTTTATGCAACTTTACATCACTTAAATCCAATTCATGTATAAAACAAGACATCACCCTGTGACATCATTGGTCCTCTTCAAAAATGAAGGATGGATGAACAAGGAACAACAGCTCTAAATCTGTGATTGTGTGATTCAGCATTGGTCATCTAAATTCCCAGGAACCATCTGGATGAGGGCCTTAAATCTCATTTCATTTGGCTTAATTATTGACTTGTAAAGGGCCTCAGAAATAATCTAGTCTTACCTGTGATGATTTTGAAGATGCTACCAAAGATGAATGTCAATAGTACATTCAACAGGTAAGTGATCCTCCAGCCAGTGATGGAGAACCCACTACCCCCTAATGCATCCAACTCTTTTTTTGTGGATAACACTAATTGCTCCAAAGTTTTTCCACAGAAAAATCTATCACTCTAAGCTTCCATCAATTGCTCTAATTGAGCCAAGCAGAATAAATTGCATTCTTCTTTTACATAACACTCCAGAAACTAAAGACAGTGATAATGTCCTTCTGCAATTTCTCTTCTCCAAGCCAAATATCCCTAATTCCTTCTCCCAGTTTTCATGTGGCCTGACCTTGATGTGTTTCTCTATCCATTCTGCCTTTCTCAGGATGCAACCCAGCTTTTCTCAATGCTTCTTTTATATTGTGCCTGGAACTGAACACATTGGTGCTGCCGAACAAGACAAGGTGCTCCTCCTTGTTACTGGATACCATGCCTTTCTTAATGCAAGCATAGATTGTATAAGCATTCTTGACTGCCATGTTATCTATCCCATTGATTCATATTGAGCTTACAACCCATTAAATCCTCCAGATGTCTTCCAGAGGAACTTCTATCTAGTCCTGTCTCCCTTATTTTGTGATTATTAAAGTTGATTTTTTGAACCCAAGTAAATTGCATTTTATTCATTTCAGCCCAAATTTCAAGACTGTCAAGATCATAGGATTATAGGATCATATATTTAGAGTTGGAAGGGATGGTAGGGATGGAGTCCAAATTCTTCTTCATTTCATACATGAGGAAACTGAGGCCCAGAGAGATTATGTGATTTGCCATGGATTGCACAGTTAGTGAGAGTCTAAGGTGGGATTTGTCGTTTAAATCTTTTCCCATCCTAGCCACTTTTTACCTTTCCAATCTTATAGATTACTCTCCTTTTACTTAACAATCCAGCCATACTGGTCTACAGTCCTAAATATGTGTCTTTTCCTTCTCTTCTCTGTACATTTTCACTGGCTGTCCCCTATATTTTTGATGCATTCCCTCATCATAGTGCTTCATTGTTATTTAAACAGGAAGACTCAGGTCTTCCTTACTCTAAGCCCTGGACCCTTGCCTCTCCAGTCAGGATCCTTTTGGATTCTGACTCTATCACTCAACATGTCAGAAATCCCTCTCAATATCTGAGTCATGACGATCCTGTTGTCCATTCTTTTAATGAAACCATTGATAAAGTGTCGAACAGTGCAGGGCCAAACATGAATCCTTGGGACATTTCACTAGAGACCTCTTTCCAAGTTGATATTCAATGATTAATGATTATTCTTTGAGTCTAGTCATTTAGTTGTTTCCCAATACACATAAATAGTATCATCTAGGCCGTCTTATCAACAAGAACAACACGAGCTGTTGTTGAATGTGCTAGTAAATGCTGGGTCAATTATATAGTGTTCCCATAGATCTAGTACCCCTATCAAAAAGGAAATAAGATTCATCTGCATGACCTGTTTTTGATGAAGCTTTTCTGGCTTTTTGTGACCAATGCTTCCTTTTCTAGATTTTCAGACTCTATTCTTTTATGTAAAAACTGGGAAGGTTGCCCTTCACCCATCATATAACACCTCTCTTGTCCTCCACAATTGTTTAAACATTGCAACAGTCACTCATCAATGATATCTGCTACTTATCTCAGTATCCTAGTATATAGTTCATCTGGGCCAAAGCGATCGAGAGTAGTTAGGCATTCCTTCATCATCTCTCTGCTTATCTTAGGTATCAAATCCCTAGTATCCATTTCAATTTTTTTCTTTCTAGTCCAATTATAATTTTCCTTAATGGAGAAATCAAAAGCCGAACAAGAGCTGAGCAGCTTTGGCTTCTCTCTGTGGTTGGGTATCATCATTCCATCCACCCTGAGCATTGGTTTTATCCTTTTTCAAAATTTTCATCACTTTATTAATATAATAAAAAGCTGCCTTTGTTGTCTTTAGCTTTTCTCAGTTCATTATGAGGTATACAGCTCCTGACACTATTCTTATGGGACCATGCCACACTTTTATCTTCTGTTATCTGTCCTTCCCTCCATCTACTATACATACCTCTTACAAATCTAAGTTGGTAAAAATGAGTTCCCTATGCGTCCACATTGCTATCTTTAGCTAACTCCCTCTTTTTTTCTGTAGACTGTTCTCTTTTGGATTTCATCCTTGAGAATTTCCTGCTTGTCTTAAGCTGACTTCCTTTGTAGAATTTTAGCCCATGGGAACATATTTCTGAGTCATTTGGAATCCGCTTTCCCCAAATTTAGACTACTAGATTCATACTAGATTCTACTGCTTTTCCTCTCCTTCATAATCAGTTTCTAATTCTAATTTTATGGTTGCAGCAAATGCAATCCTTTGATTTTTTTGTTCAGGTCCAATCCCACTTTACTCACATACTCAGCTTAAAGTCAAAAAAAGTCAAAAGCCCTATAATTCTTCCATCCATACTAGATTCCTCTAGATGGAGGCCATTATACTCAAAGCTATTTTTCAATACTCCAATATGCCAATCGATTTGTGATGTCATTGATGTAAATTCCTCTAACAATACAGTACAATCCATCCATGTCTGCTCATCCTGTACTATACCTTTCCTCCCTGTCCTTCTTCATAAAGTCCAACTTCAATGTTTCACCAGGGAGATAGAGGTGACCCATGGCTCTTAGGGGAATTTAGGCTCTGATAGATGCTACCAAAGAGGAAAGGCTTGATCTGTTGTTTGAAAATTAATCTACGAATTGATCAACAATCATTTATTTAGTGCTTAATATATTCCAGGCACAGTTCTAAGCATTGAAGATAAAAAGATAAAACCAAAATAGTTTTTTTTCCCTCAAGGAGTTCACATTCTGATGATGACATGCACATATATAAGGATATACATAATAGATATTAGATTAACAGAAGGTAATTTGGGGAGGGACCTCAAGAAAGGCTTCAAGTAGAAGATGGCTACTGTAAGTTTCTTGAAGGTTGACTCTTGAAGGATTTAAAGTATTCTAAGAGGTGTGCATGATGAGGGAGTCAAAAATATGAGGGGCAGCCAGTAAAAATGTACAGAGAGAGAAGAGAAGGAAAAGACACATATTTAAGACCATAGACCAGTATGGCTGGATTGTTAAGTAAAAGGAGAGTAATCTATAAGACTGGAAACGTATAAAGTGGCTAGGATGGGAAAAGATTTAAACGGCAAACAGAAGAATTTACATTTCAACCTAGAGGAAATGGGGAACACTGGAGTTTATGGTTCAGGGAAGTGACACGATCCAATGTGTGCTTTAGGAAGATCACTTTGGTGGCTGTGGATGATGGATTCAAGTGGGCAGAAACTTGAGCCAAGACACCAAGTCGAAGCCTATTGCCATAATCTAACAAAAAGTGATGAAGACCTGATCTAGGGTTGTGGCTGTAGGAGTGGAAAAGAGGATGTGTATGAGAGAGATGTTGTAGAGATAGAAATGACAAGAGTTGGTGATTGATCGGATACACGGGATGAGTGAGAGTTGAGAGTCAAGGATAATGTCAAAGTTGGGAAGCTGAGAGGCTGGAAGGTTTTGTGAAAGCTCATGGGATTGTCGTTAGTAGGATAATATTTTTTCTTTTTGTAGTTCATGTCTACCCTCTATGAAATCCTGGAGGGCTCATAAACTGCCTATATGGAGGAAATACCCAAGTAACTCAATTCTCAAATTCTTGAAATATTGAACAAATTAATGTGGTAAGTGGTCAAAAATAAAATCACCATGAAGAGAAAAATCAACTCCCCTATTTCCCACAGTGCCAATAAATCTGCTTAGTATGTCAATTTTGCGAACTAGGTTTTGAGACCCTGCGGAAACCAGAGAGACCCACATTTTATATTTCCCTCAAATTTTACCACAAACCACAACTTTTTGGGCAAAACAAAGTAGTCAAGTAAGCATGTTTACCTTACACTGACTGGGAAGTTGAAACTTGTCTATAACAGATGACTCATCAATTTAGGTCTATAAAAGTAAAGGCATCGTTCCTTTGGCAGGACAGCAGCTTCCAAGGGTGAAAAGCCAAGATGCAGCCAAGTGTCATAGTTGCCTTCTTTCTATTGAGCTGGACATATTGTTCAGCTTTCCCTCTACCCTATGATGAGGATGAGGATGATGATGATGATGATCTGACACAGGAGGACCTACTGTTCGCAGAGGTAAGATATTGCAGCATTTTTAAACATCCTATTACCATGATCTTTGGGATTATAACAGTTAGTGTTTTTTTTTCTAGAACTATTTGAAGACATACTACAATCTTTATTCTAACCCTGCTGGCATATTGTTGAAGAAGACATCGAGCACTGCAACAGAAAAACTTAGAGAAATGCAGTCGTTCTTTGGCTTGGAAGTGACTGGCAAATTGGATGACGACACTTTAGATGTGATGAAAAAGCCAAGATGTGGGGTCCCTGATGTGGGAGAATACAACTTCTTCCCCCGAAATATCAAGTGGCCCAAGTTTGATTTAACCTACAGGTAAAATGCTAGACGGTTCTTCTTTGTCACTCATTTGCTCTTTTTATGTTTAACTGTCTAATTTCAATCATAGGAAACTTGAGTTATAAGAAACGTAAGTGACAGAATATTATAATTTTCCAGTTAGTATGTAAGATTCAAGTCCAAAAATATCCTGTACACTAGTATTTCTTCCTAGCTCTGTGAAAAGATTATAACATGAAATTGCCTTACATTTTAATGTGAAAAGTATTTTTTCTCTAAAAATTACAAAAAAAGTTGTTTTGAGAATCACTATAATTCATTATAGACATGGAAGACTAATTAGGAAGATGTGCTTCTACAAATGTGTGACAGACATCATACCAATTTGCTGTAATAGTCCAAAAGTCAGAAAAATGAACTATTTCCTTTTTAGGAAACTTGGAGCTGTTTTAAGTCTCTTCTGTATCAACAGAAACCCCCAAACTTCTGCATGCAAAATGAAAAGTTCCATAAAACATCTGGAGGCTTTGTTTATTTGATGGCAAACATCTGCCTATTTAGAGGTTCCAGATATTGGAATTTTTCACTCTCCACCAGCTAGTTTGAAATCATGTTGACCAGGTCCCTTTACTCATTCATGAATAAATCCTTGGAAGTCATGAGCTACTTTGAAGAAATAAAGAGCTCTGTCCAGTGAAATGTCTGGCAGCCTTCCAAGGAAGTTCATTATAAAATGACTGGAACCCCCCAAAAAGTTTAACTTTAGTTTCCTTTGATGAATAGGATCCTGAATTACACCCCAGACATGACCCAAGCAGAAGTGGACAAGGCAATAAGAAAAGCACTGAAGGTCTGGTCTGATGTGACACCTCTCAACTTTACCAGGCTCCATGATGGTACTGCTGATATCATGATCTCCTTTGGAATAAAAGGTAAGAGAGCAGAACCACTCACTAGAAATGCCTTTTGGACTTTGAACCATTTTAAAAATGGGATTCCTAAATGCTGCTTTGATTTGCAGAGCATGGAGACTTCTATCCCTTTGATGGACCTTCTGGGCTTCTGGCTCATGCTTTTCCTCCTGGGCCCAACTATGGAGGGGATGCTCATTTTGACGATGATGAAACGTGGACAAATAGTGCCAAAGGTAATTTCATTCAAATATTTCGAAGGGAACAGTTAATTTAGAATGTGGATGTAATCTAGTAATTTTAGGTTAGGCTAAAGATTTGGTCACTTTAGGAAGAAATTATAGACATTTCAAGTGAATCATCAAACTTTATATTAACCGTGTATGTGTGTGTGTGTGTATGATATATACATATATATATATACATATATATATGTATATTTATAGGAGGTTCAAGTGAATCATCTTACATGTAAGTTTATGTGTAAAGTATGATGATTCACTTGAACCTTCTATTAGTGTATATATATAAATGTGTATGTATACTACATGTATATACATGTGTATATCTACATCTGTATATATACCACTTTCACTCTATCTCTTTGTCTTTGTCTGTCTCTCATCTATCTGCATACTTCAATTCTACAAGAATCTGTACTTGCATCGTAAATGCGACCATTCCACCCATCCTACCACTTCCTCACCTTGATAACTTAGTAGAAGACATTCATGAGTAGTTGTGGGAGAAAAAAATCACTACCTGGTGGTCAGTCCTCTGGTGATATGCCTCTCCTCTTCCAACTTGGTGAGGGTGGTCCCTTGGTAACAGACATATTGTCTTTAGTGGTACCCACGTGTGAAACTTTTACCAGGTTTATAGCCTCTGCCATGGCTTATGTTCCATTGGTGTAGCTTTCAAGAACCCCAGCATTTGCTGAAGTTTGTTCTTTTAGAAATCTAAAATTCCTTAGGGCCAAACAATTCAGTCTTATTAATCTCCTTTTAAGAAATATTGGAAATAAAGGAATTAATTGATCTGCTCCTGTTATAAAGGAGAGTCATTATGTATAGGACCTGCCCCTTATTGTCCTGTTTCTCAGGAAAATTACTTCTCTGGTAGGTATCTTTTCACTTATTGTACGTCTTTATGTATGTTGTAGGATCAGGAATGAAAACTTGCCATACAAAACTGGGAATCTTTTTGATGCTGATTGCCTTGTGTATAAAATTGTACTGGGCTATGCAGCTAGTATGTACTTTCCATGTGTAGTGAGTGTCCCCTTATATTTTAACAGCCCAGTTTTCTGACCTCTTATTTAAAAGAGAGGTGGAAAATCAAGCTTTCACACTAAATTATTATGAACTAGTCTAGTTCAGGTAATTGACATTCAAATTTGGTAGCCAGAAATTATCACACAGAACACACAAACAAGTTGATATTATTTAAATCAATTGATGTTAAGCTACTGAATGGTAGCTATAAGAAAATGAATAAAGTGAGAACTATATATAGGCATGTAGGAGGTACAGTAAGCAGCTAGGTGGCTCAATGGATAGGGTGCTGGGCCTAGAGTCAGGAACACTCATGTCCCTGGGTTCAAATCCAGTCTCAGACACCTATTAGCTGTGTGATCCTGAGCAAGTCACTTAACCCTGTATGCCTCAGTTTCCTCATCTGTAAAATAAGCTGGAGAAGGAAATGGTGAACCCAAACCCAAATGGGGTTATGAAAAGTAAAACACAACTGAAAAATGGTGGAGCAACAACAAATTAGAGAGGATGTGAATATAAGGTGCCAAGAAAGTAGCCTTCGATTTAAATAAACTTGTTTTAACTATGTAAACATATATTGGTCAACTATCATAGTCAAGCCATTGTGCTCTGCGAATAATTCTAAGATTAATAATAATAACAGTAGTAATATTAACAATGATAGCTGACATTTATATAAAGCCTTTGGGTTTACAAAGCCTTTCCTCGGGGATAACTCTGATAACAGTGATAACCACTGACTCCAAGGATAAGACGACATCACTTTTTTGAGGCTAAATCAAAGTAGTAGCTTTATATAGCATTAGACTTTGGAGTCACAATATCTGAGTTTGGATGCCAGTTTTGAATTTGCTAGTTTTATGATTGCACACGTACAAGTTACTTATTTGATCTTCAGTTTCCCTATCTGTTAAATGACTATAATAATAATAAAATAGCAATGATAACATTTATATAGCACTTTAAGGTATGCAAAATGCTTGCTATTTCATGTATTTTCTCACCACAATCTTGCAAGGTAGGTGCTATTATAATCTCCATTTTACAGCTTAGGAAACTGAGGCAGATAGCATGCAAGTGATTTTCTTGGGATCATACAGTTGGTAATGTCTGAGACAGGATCTGATCTCCGGTTTTCCTGATTCCAAGTCTAATGCTCTGTCTACCATATCGCCCAGCTCTATAATTATATTTGTATCACCTGCTTTACGAAGTTGTTAAATGATGCTTTATAATTTTTTTAAAGTGAGTTTTTATTAAATGGGCTTGACTTTTTTTTTCTTATAGGATATAACTTGTTTCTTGTTGCTGCCCATGAATTTGGCCACTCTTTGGGCCTGGACCACTCCAAGGATCCTGGTGCACTTATGTTTCCCATCTATACCTATACTGGCAAAAGTGGCTTTGTGCTTCCTGATGATGATGTACAAGGCATCCAGACTCTCTATGGTATGTTATAGATAGACGTGATCGATCAGAGTAAGTGCATGTCTTAGTTTTCTAAAGCTCTTAATAGCTTTCTATCCATCCATATTGCTGTATCTATTAAATCTGGAGAGAATATGGCCACATTTTCCTAAAATGACCCAGAAAGCCTAAATACAAAACCATACTCCTAGGGCATTAATTTTTTTATTTTGGTATGTTGGTGTTTAAAAATATCCATGGATGGTAGATAGAGCAGCAACTTTGGAGTTAGGAAGATGTAGGTTCAAGCTCTGAATCTAACACTGATGAGCTGTGCGATCATGGGCAAATTGTGTAACTTCTCAGAGCCCCATACAGCCAAGCACTCCAGGATCATAAGTTATAGGTGAGTTGTCAATCTGCAACTTGTGGCAGGCAGCTACATGGTGCAGTGGATGCAACACTGGCCCTGGAGTCAGGAGGACCCGAGTTCAAATGTGACCCCAGATACTTGACATTTACTAGCTATGTGACCATGCATAAGTCACTTAACCCTGATTGCCTTGCCAAAAAAAAAAACTGCAACCTATGGAAGGAGTTCCCTCACCAGGAGTTCCTCACACCAAAGAAATCTGAAATATATACCAAATGAACAAATATTCTCAAACACAACCTAAATTTCTTTCCTACCTTTGTATATTGTACACATGTATGCTCTGCAATGTATATTCTTTTGTACACATTAGTCTCGTCTGATAGTCACAGTAACTATGGGAGCTAGGTCAGAGGAATATTTTCCAGGGGAGGCACTTGAAGGTAGTTGATGGTAAAAGTGGGATGTAAACACAGGTTTTTTGGTTTTCTGTGCAGTCCTTTTTCTACCCTCTCATGCTGGGAGAGGGATGAGGGGAAGGACTCATCAACAGCAATCCTGTGGCCTACTGCAGTGGGATGGTAGCTTTTACATGAAATACAGTCATTTCACATTTAGAGAAGCAGCGGTCATCCTTATGATTCAATTCATGGTTTCAGGCCCTGGAGATGAAGACCCGGACCACAAACATCCCAAAACCCCAGACAAATGTGATCCTGCCTTGTCACTGGATGCTGTCACTAGCCTTCGAGGAGAAACAATAATCTTTAAAGATAGGTAAGTACAATTTTCAGTCAAAGATCAAATGTTTGAAAAGTATATCTGAAACAACGTCTGCAGGTGCAAACATAGCTAAATGCTATCAAGTTGGTGAAAAAAATCCAATTTCCTTTTTTTGACTTGTTTATTTCATTTTACTCTAATGGGCTGGAAACTACTTTGGAGCTTTGAAGGCTTTGCCAGTGAAGCATAAACTCTGGCAGATCTTTCTGCCTGGGACAGCCTTTGAGGTAGAGACTGGTGACCAATTTTCATCTAAACTTCAGAAATTTAGAAAGGCTTATAAAAAAGTTTGGCCACAAATGGATAAATTTTCTTAACATGGACACCTATAAAATTATCTGCTAAGGAGGCTGCCATTATGTTAATGAACTCAAGTCAAGTCAAATCAACATGCATTTGTTAAGCATCCACTATGTGTCAGACACTGTGCTAAGCCCTGGGAGTAAAGACACACACACACACACACACACACACACACACACACACACACACACTCTAGAATGAAGTCAAGAGTAGGTTAGATGACTGAACTTTTCACTTTGTGACTGGTTGCTTTGGCATTAAACATAGTTACTGTTTACATCATTATAATCTTTCTTAATGGTATTTCTAGGTAAAAGGAGATAACAGTTCAATTTAGAAATCCTTGGTGTGTGGATGACAGGAGGCAAATGTACTGCATAAATGGTACATTAAAAAACTAGATGACATGCCCACTGTTCAAAAGTATTCCCAATATAGAAAGTTTTTTAATTCAGGGAAGAAAAAATTATTCTTGGGAGGAAAAAAAACCTTATTAAAATATTTTAAAATGTGGTAGTGAAAAGGCAACATCATTTCTCACTACTGAAAAGACTTTTCCTGAAATCCTTTTATAACTTTTGTGGTTGGTACCAGAGGCAGCTGATGCTGCAGTAAGTAGAATGCTAGGCCTGCAGTCAGGAAGACATAAATGCAAACCTGACTTTAGATACTAGCTGTTTAACCCTGGGCAAGTCACTTGTCCTCTGTCTCAATTTCCTCATCTGTAAAATGGAAATAATACGAGTGCTTATCTCCCAGGGTTGTTGTAAGAATTAAATGAGATAATATACGTATAATGGAACGAATGCTGGATTAAGAGTCTGAGAACTAGGCATCTGAAAGCCCAGGTTTAAATCTTAACTCTGACACTTATTGCCTCTATGACCTTAGCCAAATTACTTAGCTTCTATGGGCCCCGTTTCCTTAACTGTAAAATGAGGAGGCTAGACTGGATGGACTCCGGGGGCCTTTCCAGCTCTATTGCTGTCATCTTGAGATCTAATCAGATTCTGAAATACACAATAATCCTGTAATCATGGTACTATCACACTACTTCTACATTGCATTAAAAATAAAAGTTTTTTTTTCTTAAATAATGGAAAGTCTGCCTACAACCTAAGCATATTGAAGCTGAAGATGCAGAATGACTTGGTGTAGATCCTCTGGAATGGCAAATGGAGACAGTCAGCCAGTCAGCTAGCACTTATTAAGTGCCTGCTGTTTGTACAAGCACAGGAAAGAGGCATCATTTCATGCAACAGCAACTCTTTATTTTTGCCTTCCTTAGATTCTTCTGGCGTCTGCATCCTCAGATGATTGAGCCAGATTTGTTTTTAACCAAATCATTTTGGCCGGAACTTCCAAACAATATTGATGCAGCATATGAGAACCCTGCTCATGACCTAATATTCATCTTTAGAGGTAAGTCTTCTCCCAGGGGGCTTTCCCTTGCATTTCTTCCTTCTGAGTACAGTAATCAAATTCACAACCACTGCAATTCTACTCCAACGTCTGCTTTGGGATGTAAATACTTTGAATTTCAGAAAGAGTAAAGACAATCTGATGACTGAGAGCACCCAAGACAGTCCTGCTAGCTCTCTCCAAATTTGATTTGTGTAAGACTCAAATTGCTGTTGACCATTTCTAGACTTTGTTGAAAAGCAATTAATTTTTGGCTGCGATGTCAAATTTTTCAGTTTAATTTAATTGATAGGCCTTATGCTACTGAGTGTTAATTACAAGGGCAAAAGCTTTGTAAACCTTGAAAAATAGAATTTTGAAACCATATATTAGATATCAGAAAGACCTTACAGACCATTAGTTTAGCACCATCATTGGACAGCTGAGGATATTAAAGCTCAGGGAAATTAAATGATTTGCCTAATATCACAAAGCTAATAATCTGCTTCCCATGGTACCATGATCTACTAGCTCATATCAGTCTATAATTTAGCATTAGTGCTATCTTGCTTGCAGATGAATGCAGAATTTTTATGTATTTACTTCCCCCTAAACTTAATACATATGTGTGTGTATATATAAGCATACATGTGTATAAATATGTAGTAACAATTGGCAAAGCAAAGAAACATTTGTGTGGCTAAACTCATGGTTAGGAAATTGGGAGGGTTGGATTTAAACGTGGCTTGAATAATGGTTGTAATTTCATACTTTCAGAGATAAGGTGACAAAATCCATGTGTTTAGGTCACCCATGGCTCCTCTTTTGTTAAGATAAATGTACATTTTAAAAGATTTTCTTGGAATCCTGAAATGCTGTTCTGCCGCTTATCCTAGGCAGAAAGGTTTGGGCCCTGAATGGCTATGACATACTGAAGGAGTACCCCAAGAAAATCTCTGAGCTGGGGTTCCCAAAAGAAGTGAAGAGGATAGATGCTGCGGTCCATATTGAAGCTACAGGCGAGACCCTCTTCTTCACCGGAAATCATTTCTGGAGGTAAGGAAACCACCCTTACAGAATTTTCTTTTCCACCGTGTGTCCTCTTAGCCAACATAACAGTTCTTACATACAGGTCAGTTTAGTCTCTCACTAAGAAAATGCAAAGCAAAAGGTGCCATATTTTTTTAAACGAATCTTCAATAGTGAAATCAATCAGGTGAGGCTGCTAAATTTTAAACTGTTCCCGCAGTAGAATGTAAATCACTTGATGGTAAGGAGTTTTATATTTTGTCTTCCTATCCCCAGGACCTACCCCAATGTCTTGTACACAGAAGAAACTTAGTAAATGTTGAATTGGTTTAAAATACTACACGTCTTTTTAAAAGGGCTCCAGTATAACTACATTTAACTCTTATCTATTCCTAAGCACCCTTGGTCTTTAACTATTGTCTATTAATTAGTTGCCTCAGCTACCATGTGATTCTGACTCCCACTAGGCACTTTCATTCAATGTCAAGCTCTCCTTCTTTGTCCCCTTTTTAGTCATTACTTCCTAATTCACTTCTCTCCCACTCCTTCCTAGACACAACTAGTCATCATAGTACCTCTCTTTGGAACCCCCATACTTGTCTGCTCTTTACCCGTATCTATCCCTTTTAAGCAATACCATTTAATAGTGCTGGAAAGTGACAGTTTTCCAAAAGGTCTTCAATTCAGAAGTGACTGCTGGTCCCACTGGCAAAGGAAATAAAGTCCAAATGCCTTGGCCTTCAAAGACATTTGAAAGTCCTTCATAGCTAGCCCCAGTTTTCTTTTCCTACTATTATCTCAAGCTAATTTTCTATTTGTAGGTTGTACTGTAGGTTGGCTTAGTTAACAGTTGTTGTGTTCTTATGCCTTTGGATTTTTGTTATCTCAAATGGAAAAGTCCTTGTCACTCTAACTTTTCCATTCCCTGTTCTTCAGTACTACCTGAGGTGCCATCTTTTCCATCATGCCTTTCTTCATCACCCCAGCCAGGAAAGCTGTCTCCTATTCTGAACTCCCAGGACACTTTTGGTCTTCTCTTAGGATACTTGTCACACTGCCTTCTATTGCATTTAACAACAGCGAACATTTAAATAGCTCTTTAAGGTTTCCCAAAGGCTTTAAATGCAGTAACTCATTTGACTCTCACCTCAACCTTGTGAGATAAATTCTATTACCATTCCCATTTTACAGATAAGGAAAACTAGAGTTGTAGACTTGTCCATGCTCTCGCCAAGTTGGTAAATGTTAGAGGGAAGATTTGAACTCCAGATATAGCACATTTTTCATTATTCTAAGCCCTTCATGAGCAGGGCTTATCTCCCCTACTGCAATATAAGTTCCTTGAGGACAGAAGCCAGTTATTTGTATTGTAGTTTTTGCCAAGTCTTGCACAGTTCTTTATACATGGCAGGTTTTTAAAATTTTTTTTGAATAAATTGATGAATGAATACACATAGCTTGGTAGGTCATTTTCAATAGCATCCTTACAATTTAAATGTCTACATAATGGAACCAAGAAAGGTCTCTGAATCAATTTGCGAAAAGTAGTTTTCAGACAGCCGTCATAAGATCTTAGATTTAGGGCTTATAGGTTCATAGATTTAGAACTAGGAGGTCATCTTGTATAACCTCCTCATTTTACAGATAACTAAACTGAAACCAAGAAAGCTGAAATGTTGAATCCAAGGTTACACGATTTGTTAATTATCAGATCTCCTTTGACCAAACATGAAGTACCTTTTGTCGTTCTTTAGTCATTTTTCAGTCAGGCTCTGCGTGACCCCATTTAGGGTTTTCTTGGCAAAGATACTGGAGCGGTTTGTCATTTTCTTCTCCAGCTCATGGGGGAACTGAGGCAAATGGAGTTAAGTGACTTGTCCAGGGTTATACAGCTTTTAAGTATCTAAGCCCGGAGTTTTTCTGACTCCAGGCCTTGCATCCTATCCACTGTGCCATCTAGCTACCCCTATTAAGTACCTGGAGCTACATTAATACTTCTGGTTATTTGGATTCAAATAGGGAACTCAATGTCAAGACCTCCTGTCAGTTTTCTCTCCTAATGCTATCCAGCTGATATGAGATTTCCTTTTCCTGTAGCTATGATGAAACTAACCACACAATGAATAAAGGCTATCCCAGACTACTCGAGGAAGAATTCCCAGGAATTGGTAACAGAGTAGATGCTGTCTATGAAAAAAATGGTAAGTATTCCTACCCTATGCACTTTTCAGAAACTAGTCCTATTTGTTCATATATATATATATATATATATATACATATATCTTCTATAGGCCCATAAAATGAGAAGGAATTGTGGGTTAGTTGTTCAGGTATTGCAATTTACTTAAGTTATAGAAGGTAGAAAACATGAAGAGTAAAAAAAATATTTTGTGTGAAATGAAAATGGTGATTATATTGGTTTCAAATGCTACAAATAAGGAAATTTATAACACTATGACATACTAATTATTATGGTAAAATATATATTAATCTCTGCAATTTGTGGGTACATCAGAGATTTATATTTTTTACCATATTACCACATTACCATATTTTACTTCATTCAGTTTTCCCTGAGGCCACTAGCATTTTGGGTTCAGAAAGTAAAAGGCTTTACAACAGTCACAAATTTGATCATTTGAAATTTCCATTCAATAATTTCTTTCTTTCTCTTCAATTTTTCTATTAATCTTTCCTCTTTCTCCTCTTCCTTCTCTTCCTTCTCCTCTTTTTGCCCTCCTCTTCTTGTTCTTCCTCCTTCTCTTCTTTCTTCTCATCCTTTCCTATGTCTCTTCTTCCTCCTTTTTGTTTTCTTTCCCCCACTCTCTTAACATTTTGGAAATCAAGCTTCAGATCCTAAGTTACTATTGGCATCCCCAGAATCCAAGTTTGAGGAGCAAAGTCCAGGAAGTTAGATGATTTTTCTACTATAATTAGGACATTCATAGGACACAGGCTTGTTTTAGAAGCCTAGATTTGTTCTTGGCCGTTAATGAATCCTACGTATCTGGGACATTGCCTGGTACATAGTGTTATTTAATACATGCTTGTTGGTTGAATTTATTTTTCAAAGAACAAATGAGTAAGTACCAACCTATTTTATGGGACCTAAAAATTAGAAAAAGAATTTGAAATATTATTTGGGGTAACTCATTTTTCACATTGTCTAAATAGAATTCTTTCTCCTTAGGTTATATATACTTCTTTAGTGGAGTCTTACAGTTTGAGTACAGCATCTGGAGTCAACGCATTGTCAGAGTCATGCCAACCAATTCCCTCTTGTGGTGTTGAATGTGACTGTGTTATTTTAAAGCATAGTTCAATTTTTCACCCACGAAGAAATGGGACTACAGATTTTGGGGCCTACCCAGGAAAAAGCCTCATTCTGTCAGCAAATTCCCTATGAACTTTATTATTGAAAATGCACTGTACACATGGGGAAGTGGTAAAATTTTATGTCAGGCTGGAACTGCATTGTAGTTATTTAAACCAATGTAATTCTGTATCTCTGTGGTCTACCAGATGTGTTAAGTATGACAAACAGAAGCCCTGTGGAGAAAGGTTAACCGTGGGGGGTGGAATGTCTGGAATGAATATACCCTGGTCAACCTCCCAAAAGCCAGAAGAAACAACTTGATATTTTACCAAGAACATTCTCATTTCTAAGCCTGTCTCCCAATAGTTACTAGTGGGAAACTTAAGCAATCACCAAAGAAAGGCAATGGGGTAGTCTAATGGTTAGGACATTATAACTGAAAGTCAAGAGTCCTGGCTTCTGTTTCATTTCAGTCATGCAAATGGCCCAGAGGATGAATTTCAGTAGGCAAATACTATCTTTTGGAAGAAAAGGGCCAATGAGCTATCTGGTTTTTGTAAGATACTTTAGGTCTTTTTATTTTGTTTTATTTTAAATGTTTTATTGATGCTTTTTTATATCACAGTTATCTCCCAATCACGTTTCTTATTAAGAAGCCCCTCCCTTATGACAAAGAAAAACAATTAAGCAAAACAAAACAACATAGTGATTGCATCTGCATTGCATGCAGCATTCCATACCCCACTCTCTACTGAATGGAGGGAAGCATGTTTTATCTTCCAGCTAGGGTCCTCTAGATGCAAGATGGGTCATTGCATTTGAATTCCCTTAGATCTCTTTAGACCCATAAGATGAAGTAGAGCCTTAATGGTCACTATCTGGATAATTTATGCCAAAAAGAAAAAAAAAAGAAATCATTGCCTTCCATCATTTGGGTATTTTAGGGTAAAGTAGCTGTGGTTTTGTATATTTTAAATAAGTAATTGCCTCAATTGTCTACTGCATCAGGAATGTGTGGACATAGTTCTTGTTTAGACCTCTTTGTGATGATAAAAGTTGCTTTATAGATTGAAAATGACAACTGGAGATATCCAATATAACAATAAAAGTTATGGCAATTTAGGAAAGGTTCATTAAAAAAATAATGAATAAAGAACAAGAAGTAGCATTACATTTTTCAAATGTACTTGGAAAAGTTCATAATAAAATTGATTTAACTCTACATAATATTGGTAAATAGTATTTTTTCCTGCAGCTGTCTCTTCAAATTGTTTTCTACAAATGTGGTGTCTTTTTTATATACCTGTTACACAGAAAGTTTCCACAGTCAACATAAAGAATATGTGACAGTTAATATTTAATTTCTTTGAAGTAAGACTTCAGTGACCAGTGTGGAGGCCTGTAACCCCTTCCACCAGAGTGGCTGAGGCTAGGGGAATCTCTTGAGCTCAGAGGCTTCAGAGCTGCGGTGGGCTGCACTGTTTGGCATTAGTATATTGGAGGAGAAATCAGGTTGCCTAAAAGGGATGAAGTAATTGAGATTGTAAAGAGAGCTGGTCAAATCTCCTGGGCAGATCAGAATGGGGCTGGGCCCGTGAGTGACCCCACAGCCTTGGTGAGATAGGAAGACCCAGTCAAAAGCCAAAAAAGTGAGACAGCAACAAACACAGCAAATGACATGTGCAGGTGTGTGTCGGCTTTCTTGCCAGACAAGTTTCTGTTAGTACGGTGAAAACGAGTGAACTGTGAGAACCTGGGAGAATCCGAGCTCTGCTGAGGCTGAGAAATAGTCCCAGGGTTCTCTTGCCTGAGGCTTTTCTATTCTGAGTACTTTCTGGTGGCAGAGCATGAGGACCCCTAGACTGGGAGTCAGGAGACCTATCTCTGTTCCTGAATACCTATATGACTTTGAGCAGTTCACTTATTTCTCTTGGCCTCAGTTTCCTCACTTGTAAAATAAAGGGGTTGGACTAGATGACCTCTACGGTTCCTTCCAGCCCAGTCTGTAATGCAAGGATAAGAAGAAGAAAGAACAAAGGTCGTTCAGACCAGTCATTATAGCCCCATGGACCAGTTATATTCCCTTTCCCCTTGCCACCCAAATGTGCCTCTGCTTGTATTATGCCCTAGATTATATAAGAAGAGGAAGAAGAGAGTAACTTCACTAAATGACTGGTTAGGATCAAAGGCAAGTACTAATGTGTTGTTTTTCAGCAATTCAGTGGTGTCCAACTCTTTGTAACCCAGTGGGACACAGCATGCCAAAGATGTCCACAGGTTTTCTTGGCAAAGATACTGTAGTGGCAGAGGTTAAGTGACTTATCAAAGGTCATGCAGCTATTAAGCGTCCGAGGCTGCATTTGAACTCAGGTCTTCCTGAGTTCACCTAGCTGAGCCACCTAGCAGTCTCTGAGGGAATTATAGAGGGAAATAAAGTTCCTCATTTTGAATAGAATGGAATAAAAAAACCACCAAGGCACTAAGGGCAATTTGATATGTTGAGGAAAAAAGAGGGATAAGGCTAAAATTCCAAATTCAATCAAAAGAAAAATAGGCATCAGTTACCAATTTTAATCACGGGATTCCTTTCAACACTATATTTGTGTTTCTACCATTATATTACAGGGTGGCTTAGATATTATGCCATTCATTTGGAGGGAGTAATATTTTATGAAAAAACAGTCATAGCTTTAAGAGTTGGCAAGTTATTTAATATAATCCTCCACCAAATAATACACCTCATCTCTGATTCTGACATCTTTTAAAAAATCAACCTATTTCTTTGAAGAGATGTTTCTATTTACTCCCAGAAGCAGCTAGGTGGTACCATGAATAGGGTGCTAGACCATAGATAGGGTCAAGAAGACCTTAGGTAAAATCCACCCTTAGGCATTTATCAGTTGTGTGTGACCTTGGGCAAGTCACTTACCCTCTGTCTGTATCAGTTCCCTCAAATGTAAATTGAGTATCATATCAGCATCCACCTCACAAGGGTGTTGTGAGAAACAACCGGGATAATATTTGTAAAACACTTAGCATAGTTCCCGGCACATAGTAGATGCTTAATAAGGATTTGTTTCTTTCCTTCCTTCCCTTTAATAATGACTAAAACATGACTAATGACAATAATAATGAGTATATAAAATAAATTCTTGACCTGTAAAGTTTACCAGGTATCATTCTAGATGGGAAACCCAAGTCTATTGATGGAGTCCCCAGGCTTTAGGACCCAGGGCCATCCTGGGAGTCAGAAGAAGAGTCAATCACAGCTGCTGTAGGTCCAGTCTTTCTCCCTGTCTCTGCCTCCCCAGATACCTGTCCCCCCATTCTATGCAACATTAGGAGAATATGGGCAGTAAAGTAAAGAGTCATTTGTATAGAACTCAACCTTCTACCCACGCTTCTGTGCATATACAATCAGTTACCAAATCTCATTGATTCTACCTCTTCAGTGTCTCTCATATCCATCACCTTCCCTCCACCATACTGTGACCATCCCAGTTCAGACCTCCATCACCTGAGTCATGTACCACTACAGTAGACTAGTTGGCCTCTCTGTCTCCAGCCTCTTTTCGTTCCAATCTATCTTCCAAATCATTGCCAAATCGATATTCCCAAAGCACGCTCCTAATTATTTTTATAATAGCCAGCATTTGTATAGTGCTTAAAGGTTTGTGAAGCACTTTACACATATCTCATTTATTCCTTACAACAACACTGTGGAATAGGTGCTATTATTATACCCATTTTAGGGATAAGTAAGCTGAGACTGAGAGCCATTAAGGGACTTGCCCAGGGTCACACAGCTAGTAAGTGTCTGAGACAGAATTTTAATTCGGGCCTTTCTGTCACCAAATCTAGCTCTCTACCCACTGTGCCACATAGCTGATTATATTACTCCTCTGTTCAAGAAGCTTCTATGGCTCCCCTTTGTATCTAGAATAAAATACAAGCCCCTTATTTGGCTTCTAAAGCCCTTGACAAGATGGCTCCTTGTTGATTCCATCTTACTTCTCTTCACGAACTCTATGCTTCTGCCAGACTAGTCTGCTTCCTATTCCCTGTATTTGACATCTTATCCCCTTCCCACTTTGCCTTAGCGTAGGTTGTCTCGCATACCCGGGACTCTCCTCCATCTCTTTCAAGAGTCTTTTCCTGATTCTCCCAGTTCTTTGTGTCCTTGCCTCCCCCGCTTCTGAAGTGGCTTTGGATTTGTTTTCTATACATCTTATATTTATTTGTTTTTGACCATGTTGTAACCCCTCAGTAGAATGAGAGATCCTTGAGGGCAGGCATCATCTCCCTTTTGTATCTGAATCCCCAGTGTCTCATGAGGGTGGAGAGCCTGAGGCCTCGAGGTCACGTGTGGCCCTCTAGGTCTTTGAGTGCAACCCTTTGACTGAATCCTGCTTAGGGTGAATTTTGGATTCAGTCAAAGGGCTGCACTCGAGGACCTAGAGGGCCACGTGTGGCCTCGAGACCGCAGATTCCCTACCCCTGGTCTAGCACACGCTAGTAGGTACGTAGTAGGCATTTCATGAATGTTTGTTGATTGAATGTTGATCAATGCAGGGACAGCTCAGAAGTGTATTACTAACATTTCCTCAGCATTTTAAGGTTTACAGGATATTTTCCTCACAATTACCCTGTAAGTTAAGTATCATTATCTTCATTTTACAGATGATGAAACTGAGGTTGGAGAGGTTAAGAGAATGGCCAATGAACCAAAATGAGGAAATAGCTGAGGTGGGGTTCAAACCCTCATCTCCTGACTCTGAATCTACCACCATCTTCAAGGCCATGTGGCCCTCCAAGCATGATCCCTGTAAACCACTGTAAGAAGTATAAATGGGTTAAATGTACTTGTTAACTTCCCCATTTAAATGAAAGCTCATGGTGAGTAGGAATTATTTCATTCATTTCATCTTTATGAATTTCATATTTATATCTTCAGGTCTTAGCAGTACCTAGCACATAGTTGGTGCCTGATAAATACCTGTTGACTGATGGATTGAAATAAGTGTGCATGATCACCTGGAGCATTCTTTGGTTGCTGTTATGTCTTTGCTTGGCAAGGAGAAAGGCTTCTTGGCTGAGGTGGCTTCTGAGTTCCTTTGGCATCCATTCAACTTCCCTAAGAAAAGAGGAGAGTCAATGTCTATTCTCTTTCTCTTTTCCCATTTAAAAAAATATCAATGGTTCTTTAAAATGGGTTGGTTTGTAGCAACTGTAACCACTGGTGGCTTTTTTTTAATCTTTATCCTTTATTTATCGATTGGTTTATTTATTTTTATCCTTTTTTTCCCCAAAGGACATAGTTGACTTTATTCTTTTCTCTAATCAAGATCTCATTCTCAAATGACTGCTATATCTGTAAC
The DNA here is from genome assembly GCA_028646595.1 of Phalanger gymnotis. Lineage (NCBI taxonomy): Eukaryota > Metazoa > Chordata > Mammalia > Diprotodontia > Phalangeridae > Phalanger > Phalanger gymnotis. Next base: position 694,432,399 of record CM053622.1, on the reverse strand, counting down.
CAATCTTTTCTTATCTGTTAAGGTATAGTCAATTTCACTAAAAAATAGTGTTGATTGGCACTTGCCTTATCCACAGGGTCTTCTGTGGGAAGGTATTCACGATGTGTAAATGTGAGGCTTTTGAGTTTGCTGCAAGACTTTGGCTTCTCATTTTTTGATACCACGCCATATTTTTTATGAGTCCAATTACCAGGGGAAAAAATCATGACTGACATCTTCACATTCACATATTTATAAGAAACAAAACTTCTAAAACAATGATAAGAATACCTTATATTTTATAGCACTTTATAGATTTCAAAGCACTTTTGCACTGACAATTTCCTTTGTTTCCCATAAAAGATTCTATAAAGTAGGATGGGCAGGTATTATTATCCACATTTTATAGATGAAGAAATGAATGCACAGGGAGGTTAATTCAATAATTCAATTTATTTTAAATATTTGTTAATTGTCTACTTTGTGCAAAGCACTATGGTGGGTATTGGGGATACAAATTAAAAATAATACAGCCCTTGACTTCAAGGAGCTTACATGCTGGGGAGGTGATACAATATTTAGCTCAGTCATTTTTCAGTTGTTTCAGACTCTTTGTGACCCCATTTGGGGTTTTCTTGGCAAAGGTACTGGAGTAGCTGGCCATTTCCTTCTCCAGATCATTTTACACATGAGGAAACTGAGGCAAACAGGGTTAAGTGACTTGCCCAGGGTCTCATGACTACTAAATGTCTGAAGCCAGATTTGAACTTAGGAAGAGGAGTCTTCCTGGCTCCAGGCCTGGTACTCTATCTGTCGCACCACCTAGCTCTCCTGGCATGTAATACTCATGCAGGTAAACAAAAGATATAGATCTAGTAATACAAAATCATTTTAAGGAGATTGTGTTAATGATGAGAGGTGAGGCAACAGGAGATCAAGAAAGGTCCCATGGAGGAGGTGATGATACCCGAACTGTGCTTTGAAGGAAGCTGGGAGTTGTACAAGTTGGAGGTGAGAAAGTTAGGAGACGTGCCCAATTCATATAGCCATTAAATTACAGATCCAGGCAAGACTAGAACCCATATTCTATCAGTCTAGTGTTTCTTCTACTATTCAGTGCTGACTGACATTATTGTTATTAATAAGGACAACAATAATAACAATAACTGCTTTTCATATATTACTTTAAAGTTTATAAGACATTGAGCATACTTGAGCCTCCTAACAACCCTATGAAGTAAGCACTGCAGGTATTATTGTCCCCCTTTCAGGCTCAGAGAACTTAATTCACTTGCCTATAGTAATACAGCTAGTATTAAATTATGTGATATAATAATTCTTATATTATTTAATTCTCAGGATTATGGGGAAAGTACTTCATAGACTACAATTCTTTTTCAGTTCTAGGGATGGGGAACCTGTGGCTTCGAGGCCACATGAATCTGGATTCAGTCAAAGGGCCACACCTGAGGACCTAGATGGCTCCAGGTGGCCTTGAGGCCCCAGGTTCCCCACCCCAGGTTTAGGCTTATTCTCCATGTAATAGAATATGGTGTTTTCCACATGTAATGAGTCTTAAGGAACTCCCTGATACAGATATAGGTCAAATGCCAAGGATTGAGGACCTCAGCAAAAGACCAGGGCATGAAATCTCTCTTCTGGCTTTTTTCTATTTTCACTATTGGGCTTAAAATGTTGGGTTTAAAATTGTGGACTCATTTTTTTCCTCTAGAGAATGAACACAGGTTCCAATATAAGACTCTCTGTGGTCTGTATTTACCCTCTCCCCCCCACCACACACACCATTTATTAGCTTGGACTGGCTTAAAATTCAGTGGGTGCTGCAGCAGAAAGACTTGTTTCCCCAGCCACGTTAGCCCCAGCGGCTACCCATTGCACTGACGGCTAAGGGCCTTTCTCCATTCCTTCCAGACAAACTGTTTCTATCGCCCCACCTTCTGGGGCCCCCACATCAGATGAGTAACTAGAAGTTCAGAGACTTTAAGTGACAGTGGCTTGCTCACAGTAGCATGGCTATGAAATGTCAAAGCAGGGCCTCGAATCCATGCTTTCTGACTCTGAGTACAGGACCTAGTCTGCTACACCATATTGCCTCTCCCAATGGCTTTATGACTTTCAGCAAATTCAATTTAACCAAGACTTATTAAGTTTCTACTAGGCACAAGATGCCATTTTTGGTGCTGAGGTTAATTTAAAGACAAAGCGAAATAGTCCCCAACCTTAACAAATTTACATCCTTTCGGCATTAAGGGAGCCTCTCACTTCTCAGTCTCAGTTTCTTCACCCATGAAGAGAAGGAGGCATCTTGGTAGAGGGTAAGGTGCGCAGATTTTCGTGTCAGGACAGAAGGATTTCAATTCCACCTCCGCGGCTTGCGTCCGGGATCTCAGTCTTTTAAAATTCTTGGACCTCATTTTCCTCCCCTGCAAGATAATGGGGATGGAAGAGAAGTCCTTTGAAGTCCATCCTACCTACTCGTCTCAAGTACTTTGGATCTGTGGTCCAGAACTGATCTTTCAACTTTAGGGTGCTGTGTTAATGAATGTTGGGATTTGGAAATCAGGGTTGGAAATCTTTAGCCACTAGGTGGCACTGTCTTTATAGTGAAGACCAGAATTTGAGCAGCTCTCCTTACTGGGGTTGAGGCAAACTAAGGGACGATTATTTAGCACAGCATGTCTTAAATGTGGGACTGACAGCGTAAGAAAAAGTTATGTAGAAAGAAGTGTCTGGAGCTGATTGTAGCAACTAAACATTTTTATTTCTTTCCACATATGAAAAGGTAGGGGCAGGGACAAAGTACTGGACCCAGAGTCAGGAAGCCCTCAGTTCCAATCCCTATGGACACTTACTAGCTGTGTGACCATGGATTAATCACCTAATTCTTCAGAGTTACTCTAAGATTTGCATGGGTCAAGTTCTTGGTGCGCTTAGCACACAGGAGAAGGGCTCCAAGCATTCAAACTAGGAATTTATTGGAATTAATCTGGGTTGGTGCCGTGAACTTCTAACTTCTACCAACACTAGTCTAATAAATAAGGAATGTGAGTGACCATCAGCATGCTGGACCCTTAATGACTTCATATGCCTTGATCGCTATTCCAAGAAACACTTCAAAACCTTTCATAGTGGTCAGAGTCAGGAGAGGGCTATTCCTCTGGACTCACTTGGATCTGAGGGTTTTTTTCAGTGATTATGAAATCCTGTTGGTGACTGGGTCACAAAGTGAATCATAAAGCACAAGCCCTAAATATCCACTGTGAATTCAACTCTCAAATATGAATACACACTAGCACCGTCCTGTCAGCAGGAAAGAATCAGACATTGCTAACATTAGATAAACCTGGCTCTTCACAATAAAAGGGCAAGAAGATACACAGACTGGTGCATTTGCAGTAGAATAACAGCTGGCATTGAGATAATGTTTTAAAATTAGATTATGCTTTTTTTTGTACACTGGATCATTTGGCCTCATAAACTCTTTATCTTTACATTGCTCCCCTAGCACAATGCCTAGTAGGTTTTTAATAAATAGTGGTTTAATTGAATGGGACTGACATAGTTAGAATTATAACTCACAGGGTTGTTATGAGTAAAATGCTTTATAAGCCTAAAGTTCCTGTATCAGTGTGAGTTATTACTGATTATCACGCCACTCTTACAAATAAGTAAACTGAGACTGACTTGCCTAACGTCATACAGATGTCACTCAGCTAGATGATGGGCCCAGGACTCAAACTTAAGTCTTTGGACTCAAAGTCCTATGCTTTGCTTTAGACTCTTAACTCTATTCCTTATACATTTTGGGTTTTCTATTTTCTTTGAATTCTGTCTCTGGGCTGGTGTACTTTATGTTAGCTCCTTATGGTACAGGCTCCTTGTGTTCTGATAGTAACGGAGATCCTTATGGATGCCAATGATAATGAGCCCTGGATAACATAAACCATGTGTGCTAATTGAATATAAAGTTTATTAGTTCCAATTACTACTAGAACCTATGAATGACTTGACTAGGTTAAAAGGAAGGGTGGCAGGGTCAGAACAGCAGTAATCCATTCAGGAACCATCACAGCATCATTTGCTCAGCTAACTTCTAATAGTTCCTATGAAACTTGGTTCAGCTGTGCTACTTTGGGCAAGTCATTTGAAGGGCTTCAGTCTCCTTTGTAAAATGAAAGAGCTAGACTAAATGTTCTCTAAGAGGCTTTGTAGCTTTAAATACTATGATGCTATGAAACTATGAAACCCACTTTTGTAAATTTCTTTTTTTAAAATTTTACTTAATATATTTAGTTTTCAGCATTGATTTTCGCACGAGTTTGAATTACAAATTTTCTCCCCATTTCTACCCTCCCCACCACTCCAAGATGGCATATATTCTGGTTGTCCTGTTCCCTAGTCAGCCCTCCCTTCTGTCACCCCACTCCCCTCCCATCCCCTTTTCCCTTTCTTTCTTGTAGGGCAAGATAAATTTCTATGCCCCATTGCCTGTGTATCTTATTTTCTAGTTGCATGCAAAAACTTTTTTTTGTTGTTTTTGAACATCTGTTTTTAAAATTTTGAGTTCCAAATTCTCTCCCCTCTTCCCTTCCCACCCACCCTCCCTAAGAAGTCAACAATTCAACATGGGCCACATGCATATCATTATGTATAACCCTTCCACAACACTCATATTGTGAAAGACTAACTATATTTTTCTTCTTCCTAACCAATCCCCCTTTATTGAATTATCTC
>CM053622.1:694403526-694427165 GCA_028646595.1 Phalanger gymnotis | reverse complement strand
TCTTTTTTTTTAAACCAATTTTGCCAGTTATAAATGATGGGACTTTGTATGTGACTTTTGTCATGTAGGAAGCTTGGGGTACCACATTATGGGAAAACATAAATCTGTGATGATAATTTCCAGCCATGAGAAGCAGGATGGCAAGAAATATTGTCACGAGGCATGCCTGGATGTGTTTTACAGAATAATACAGTAATGAGAACATATCTATTGCACAATAAAACGCACCCTGGGATTATATGGAATTAGCTATATTATGAATAATCATTTTACTAGAAAAACTACCCTATCTAATGCATTTATCCAAGATCTGTATAATTAACATTATGTTGTATGTGTAACATTTAATATAATTTAACATTATAACATATATTTAACATTCTTTTGTATATATGATTTTGAATATGTCTGAAGCATTGCCACTGTGTTTCAAGAAATTTTCAAGTATGGTGGAATTTTTCTTGAAGGGCTGGTTCCAATTTGTGGAGTTTTACCAACCACTGAACTTTGAATACTAATTTTATTCTACTACTGTTACTGCCTCCAGCCTACCTGCACCTCAAACTTGAGTTACATGCCTCCAAATAGCTAATTGAAGGGGAAAAAATTTCATTATTATTCTGATAATCTAATCCACTCTTATCCAACACAATAAACATTAAATGCAAACAGCATATAAGACATCAATGCTAGCTGCTGGGGATGTAAATACAAAATGGAATACAATACCTTTCCTCTGTGTGTTTCTATTTCAGCGGGGACATATAGTCAGTTAGTTAATATTATAAATACAGTTTATATGCTCAAGGAGCTCATATTTTAGGGGAGAAGAGGATAAAACATGAAAATAGCTAGGTGTATGAAAGCTATATAGAGGATAGATGAAAGGCAGTCTAAGAGGGGAAGGCTGAGCAGAAGCTCTGGAGACTGGGAAAGTTCTGCAGAAGGAGAGATGAGCCAAATCTTGAGGGACACAGAGAAGTCAAGATTTGGAGAACATTCCAGGCATAGGAGGCCACCTGTTATTAATAACACTAAAGCTTGTTGAATAGGAGGTGAAACAGTCAGACTTACAAATTATGAATGGTATCTGTTTTTGTCGTGGCAAAACCCCCCTGGAAACTTAGGGGGTGCCTACTAATTGAGGAATGGCTGGATAAGTGGTGGCATATGAATGGGATGGAATATTATTGATCTATAAGAAATGAGAAAATAGATTTCAAAAAGACATGGAAAGACTTATATGAACTGATTCAGAGTGGGCAGAACCAGAAGAACAATTTGTACTCTAACAACTGTATTATAAAAATGAACAATTTGGAGGACTTTTATAAACTGATGAAGAAGAGTGATGAACTGAACAATGAGAACGATTTATACAACACCACCTTAAAAAGCAAACAACTTTGGAAAGCTGTAGGAAGTGTGATTAGTACAATGACCATTCTTGATACTGGAGGACCAATGATGAAATCTGCTATTCGTTACAGACGGATGTTGTATTTAGGGTACAAAATGAGCCATATATTTTTTGTACAGCCATTGAGGAAATTTGTTTTGCTTGTCTATGATTTTTGTTTTTTTTTCCTTCCCCTTCTTGGGGTTTAGTAGATTTCTGTTAATTTTAAATTAAAAAATAGAAAAGGATATGTGTGTGTGTGTGTGTGTGTGTGTGTATGGGTGAGTGCTACAGATGTGAAATGTTGCATGCAATTTTAAACAAGGTTTCTATTATTAGTTTTAGCTAACTTTAGTTACTTTGTTACAAGAACTGCTCGAGAAGTCAGAGTAATTTGTAAAATTTTGTAATGTAAAAATATAACACATCCTTAAAACTTCAAAAGAAAGCTGAGGAGAAGAAATTCAAAGCAGGGAGACCAACCAGAGAGGCTGTTGTAATAGTTCAAGAGAAAGGTTGAGAGCCTGAACTAAGGTATGGGTTGAGAGAGGAGGACAGACGTATGAGAGAGATGCTGGGAAGGTAGAATCAACAGGATGTGGCAGTGGATTGCATATGAAGAGTGAATGAATGCGGAGCTGAGGATGACACTGGGTTACTAGAAAGACAATTGTGCCCTTGACAGTAATAGGGAAGTCTGGAATTGGGGAAAGTTTGGGGAAAAGATGATGAATTCTCTTTTGGACACGCCGAGTCATCTATAGGACATCCAAGAGGAGGAAAGGAAAGGGAATAAGCATTTCCATAACACCTACTATGTGCCAGGTACCACACTAAGCACTTTTTATTTTCACAAATGTCCCATTTGATCCTCATAACAGCTCTTCAAGGTAGGCATTATTATTGTCTCCATTTTATAGTTGAGGAAACTTAGGGAAACAGGTGAAATAACTTGGCCAGCGTAACATAGCTAAGTTTACTGCACCACCAGCTGCATCTAAGAGGCAATGGTTGATGTGTGACCTGTGGCTCAGAACACAGACTAGGACTACATATATGCACATGAGAATCATCAGCATAGAGATAATTGAACCCATAGGGGCAGAGGAGATCACCATGCTGAGATAGAATGGGAAAAAGAAGAGGGTCCAGGACAGAACCTCAGGAGACATTTGTGGTTAGGGGAAACAATGTGGATGAAGAATGAGTAGAGGAGACAGAGAGTGGATTAAGGGAGAATCGGGCGAGAGCGACGTCACAAAAACCTAGAGAGAAGAGAATACCTAGGAGAGGCAGGTGATTGACATCGTCAAATGCTGTAGAGATGTCAAGAGGGATAAGGATTGAGAAAAGACCATTAGATTTGCTAAGAGATCGTTGGCTGCTTTGGACAGAATGATTTCAATTGAATGATTTCATTGGAAGCAGAGGGTTTAGAAGACAGCAAGAAAGAGGAAGTAGAGGCAGCGGGTGTATACAGCTTTCACAAAGTATTTAATCATGAATAAGAGGAGGATAATAGTTTAAAGGAGTGGTAATATCAAGTGAGAGTTTATATGTAAACAGATAAATACATACATGACAATTTGAGAAGGGAGAGCTCTAACAACCTGGGGAATCAGGAAAAGGTATCTCTTAGGAGATGGCCCAAGACCTGTATGACCTTACATAAGCCACCTGGCATTCTTGAGTTCCAGTTGCCTCCTGTGATTCTCCTATGATCCTATGATTCCCTGATCCTATGAACTGGGCCTTAAGGAAACTAAGGACCGATGTAATGATAGATTCTCAGCAGAAGGTGAGCGTATCTCTTTAGCAAAAAACTGGAAATTAAGAGAGAACCTATCTATCGGCAAACAGCAAAACAAATTATGATATATGAATATAATGGATAATTATTACACTAATAAATAATGAGAGGATAGTTTCCAAGAAATCCGGGAAGACTTCTACGAACTGATACAGAATAAATTGAACAGAATGAGAGCAATTTATATAATAACAACATTATAAAATCAACTTGGGAATACTCAAAAACTGATAAATGATCAGTCTTTGATTTTAGAGGACTAATGATGAAGCAGGCTACCCACCTCTTCAGAGAGAGGTAATCGACTCTAGAGAAAGAGTAAGGCGTACTTTTGGAGGGTATACAAAATGTAGGAATTTGTTCTATTTGATTGTAAACATTTGTTATAAAGATTTTGTTTTTCTTTTTTTCTTTCCCGATGGAGTATTATGAGGGTAAAAGGGAAGGACATGATGGGGATAGGGTAGCAAAAAAAAAAAAAAAGAGAGAGTCATTAAAGCATCTTTTTAAAAAAATGTGGAAAAGAAATCAGAAGGAAGGCTGGAAAGAAATACAGACAAGTAGGACAGCTTTGAAAGCTACAGGGTGAACTTACACACTTAAAAGAAAAAGTAAGTTGTACATAATAGATAATTTTCAAGTATGATACTCATTTTTTGTTCCATGCATATGGAAATTACCATTTTATTTGATGTTTAAGTTCAGAATTAAAATAAAATTTAAAAACAAAAAACTGATGTGCCCCATCTGAAGCCTTTCCTGACACTCCCCCAGTGGCTGGAATCTTTTTCCCTGATATTACTTTGTATATATTTTTATTCATTCACATATATGTTATTTCCTATCCAGTATAGTGCAAGCTCTGCGAGGCCAGGGATCCTTTAATTTTTGTCTTTGTAACACTAGCAGACTGCCTGATGCCTAGTGGGGGCTTAAGAGATGCTTGTTGAATGAATGAATAAATCAGTGATTCATTGAAAGGCACGTTATGATGTTATTCTTTCAGATTTACAGCTTATTGAGGTTTGGGGGTTTTCTTCTTTTGGTTCGTGAACATTTATACCTTGTTTATAATCTAGCTGTGAGAACTCTTATTTTCGGCTTAGCTGCACTTACTAATGAAAATGCATCTTATCGTCCTCCTTATGTTGTTAACTATTCTAAAAAATCTTTCATAATACAACACTGCACATCGATCTCAGTACAGATGCAAAAACTATACACAATGCAGGAATAAGTTCTGCCTGGCTCCCTTGTTTGGTTTCTGTGGAAATCACTCATTCTTCCTCAAAGTGAAAGAACTATACTTTTGCCCCACCCTACTTCAGGACTCTCCAGTCAGCTCTTGAGTTGTCCAGAGTAAAACTGGGTGACGGTTTAGAAAAAAAGAAACTACAATTCTGAAGCTATTATTTGCCTTTAGAATGTACTACTACGTGTCAAGAGGCCAAGGGTGATGGTCAGGAGGCAATTTTACCTCGCTAGATATTTGCTTTGTGTGTGTGTGTGTGTGTGTGTGTGTGTGTGTGTGTGTGTGTGTGTGTGTGTGGCGGGGGGGGGGGGGCGGTTTGTGTTAAGTGACAAGCATTTATTAGGTACATACTGCTTTTTTGTTTTTTGGTCAGGCATTGTGCTAAGCACTGGGGATACAAAGACAGAGTCACATGTATTCCCTGAAAATAGGGGAGTTATTAAGGCAATAACTGGGTTACAGGAAAGGTCAAGCTAGACCGAGCACTTTAATCTGAACAATCCAAGGTGGGAACAAGGATGTGATAACTCAGGCATGAGGCTTGAGTACTGAGTAGAAGAGAGAACACGCATCACCATGTGAGAGGTAGCATGGGTGCAGGACAGGCTTCTGCCCGGGTCCCTCTGAGGCTGAGATTCTCTCCACACACAAATTTGTCTTGTGCATTTTTCAACTTTTTTTTAACCAATATTCAAATTCTGTCTCTGCAACATGATCAAACAAGTTGAATCGGTGTGAAGTAGCTTAATTTTTTCCCATCTGCATGAGGATTAGATCGACTATTAGTAATTTTTATCAGCTTCCATGATAACTGAGGACGCTGAATCAACTGTGCTGTGGGCTAATGTTTTTCAGAACCGTGGATACGGCCCCAGTCTTTCTAGATGACATATGCTCAAGCCGCAGCATGACAGTGCTCCTCACGCTAACAGAGAATTGGATAGAGCCTATCAATGTGTCTCACCCCTAACACTACCTAGTGAGTGCTATTTGGTCCCAATTCTAGGGCAATTAAAAGAGATTTCCCTTGGGAGAAGGAAGGAAAATGGTTCTGGGTGTTCACTCTACTGTGGAGTCATAGATGATTCCCTCGTTAGTTAAGAAGAATTAAAATTCCAGGACCTGTGGGGTAACAACACACCCTGTGGAACAGCTTTCTAACAGGTGACCTGCATGTTACCAACAGGAAGCAATGAGAAGTAGTGCTTGAGTCAAACCTGAGAAAGCACTCAGGTGCCTGGGGAAATTAATTTCTTCCCACAGTTTTAGTATGATGAAGTTCCTGAAGTCAGTTAATTGATTGTTCCCCTCGCACTGCCCTAGGGTCTGGAAAGGGACTAAATCGACATTCGGATAGTTTTCCAAATTTCCTAGGTTTAAACGGAAAAACACCAAGGAATGTTAGCATCCCTATTAGTAAGCTAATGTCCCTCAGTGATACAAAATGTTAGTGAGCCGGAAACTTGTTCTGTTGGTCTAGGAGCGAGATATTGGTTGTTTTCAGTCATCTCACTTGTGTCCTATTCTCCCTAACCTCATTTGGGGTTTTCTTGGAAAAGGTACTAGAATGATTTGCCACTTCCTTCTCCAGCTCATTTCACAAATGAGGAACCAAGGCAAACAAGGTTAAGCTGCTTGCCCAGGGTCACACAGCAGTAAGTGTCTGAGGCCAAATTTGGACTCAGGAAGATGAGTCTTCTTGGTTCCTGGTTCCTAGCCCAGCCTAGACTCTATCCACGCAGCCTAGTTACCCCAGTAGAGAGATAAGACAGACACAAATCCAGATAGCTACAATGCACAACATGATAAGAACCTTAGAATACTAGGAAACAACACCCAGTGAGATCTTAGGGGCAAGGTCATTACTAACAGGAAAGATTAGGGAAGGCTCCTGAGAAGTGGACTTAGTAATGGGCTTTAAAGGAGAGGTAGTAATTCAACAGGTGGCTAGGTGGTGCAGTGGATAGCCGGAAGATGGGAAGACATCTTCCTGAGACCAAATCTGGCCTCAGATACTTACTAGTTGTGTGATCCTGGACAAGTCATTTAAACCTGTTTGCCTCAGTGTCCTCATCTGTAAAGTGAGCTGGAGAAGGAAGTGGCAAACCACTCCAGTGTCTTTGCCAAGAAAACTCCAAATGGGGTCAGGAAGAGCCAGACACAACTGAAAATGACTGAAGAACAACATTTCAAGATTTACAATACAGGTTGTCCCTAAAGTCTGGACACGTGGGAAAATTGAAGGCGATGTGGAGTTATTGCATCGAGTTCACGTGAATCCTGCAAAGAGCATCAACCTTTGCATCACAAATGATGGAAATCATATCGAAGATGTTATTTGTTAATATTCCAATTAAATAAAATGTTGTTGAAAATTTTATTCATTTCATTTCTTGAAAAATGCATTTTTTGCCTGTCTGTCCAGACTTTAGGGAAACCTTGTACAATAAGGCAATCATGGATTATAAAGGGCAATTAAAACCGACTTTATTGCTAAGAAATCAAAGAACAAAGTGTCTACAGTTAAATACTACTTCTTTCCTTCTATACAGTCACTGCAACACTTAGCCTAATTGGAAGGCATTTCCCACAGTCAATTGGAGTTTGAATGAAGCCTCTGATAACCCTTCCCTCTGATGTTAGGCCTTTTTATACCACAAGTGGTCAAATAGCCACATGTCCTTTGCTCCCTTAAAGAACTACCTAAACTACATCCTCACAATGCAATGTTGGGAGGGACTGCCAAGGAGATAGTGAAGGGAAAAGACAAAGGACTCCATCCACACAACTCTGCCCTCAGCAATGCATGAGAAGGGCAGCCTGACTGATACTCCCCAACGAGGCCGAGGAGACATCAATGGCAAGCCAGGTGGCAAGGTATTCTAGATGGATGGAGAGTCTGTTGGTCAGGTAGACATGGTAGTTAGGTGAGTTTATACTTCCTTGCCCACCAATCATCATAGTTCAGCCCCGAGGCAGACTTCCAAAGCTGAGAGTATCTCTCAATTCTCCTGAGCATGGACACCAGAGGCCTGGTCTGAATGTGCTGCTCCAAGTGGGAAAAGGAGGTTGGGGCGGAGCATGTGGCAAGATGTCTAGGATAGCCAGGACGTATGGCCTAGAGAGGGTGACTAAACATAATTTAGGTGGAATGCAATGGTAAAGTTACAAAGAGGCAAATTCAAAATTGAAATGAAGAAAAACTCCCTATCCCTATCCAATCATGGTCATCCAGCATTGGAATGGCTCGCTTTAGGATATTGGGGATTTGCTCTCATATGTAATAATCATAATAACCATAAGTAACATTTATATAACACTTACCAGGCACTATGCTAAGAGCTTTACAATCATTACTTCATTTCATCCTTATAACAACCCTAGGAAGTAGGTGCTATTACTATCCCTATTTTACAGATGAGGAAACTGAGGCAAGCAAGGCTTAAGTGACTTTCCCTGGGTCACACAGCTAATAAGTTTTTGAGGTCAGATTTGAACTTGGATCTTCTTGACTCCATGCCTGGTGCTCTATCCACTCTACCATCTAGCTGTCCCATAAAGGCAGGATAACTACTTGTTCCACATTGTGTAGTGAATTCTTTTTCATTCCACGAGATTGCCAATGGAGTGTAAAGGGGAAAGAAAGGTCATTATTCAATGAGGAATAGCTATCTGAATTGGGTTTAAAGCTTGGTTTGCTAATTTGGTTAGATCTCTCATTCTTAGAAATGAGGAAATTGAGGTTCTCTGAATTTAAGTGGCTTGTCTGAGGTCATAGAATTCGTAACAAGTACAGTCAGAGCTCAAAGTCAGGTAGACCCTCTGACTGTCTGTATTACTTGTTCTCAAGGTACAGGCATCAAGGACTAACTTCCTTAGGTCTTTGCAACACTGTCAGGGTAGGACAGGAGCAGCTACCTGAAGCAGGCTGAAGGCACAGGAGTGCCAGGCTACTAGTGATTATTTTCTCCCTCCCCCAAGAAAAGTTCAATTGTTTCAGACACTTTGTGACCTTATTTGGGATTTTCTTGGCAAAGACACTGGAGTGGTTTGTCATTTCCTTGTCAAGCTCATTTTTACACATGGGGAAACTGAGGCAAACAGGAGAAAATGACTTGCCCAGGGAAGTATCTGAGGCCAGATTTGAATTTAGGTCTTCCTTACTCCATGCCTAGCGCTCTATGTATTGTGTCACTTAGCTGCCCTTAGCTAAGAATAGCTAGCATTTATGTAGCAGTTTGAGCTTTGCCGAGTGCTTGACAAATACTATCTCATTTTATCCTCATAATAAGCCTAGGAAGTAGAGCTATTATATTGTCCATGTTTTACAAATGAGTAAACTGTATGGACAGAGTTTAAGTGACTTGACTAGGGTCACACAGCTAGTAAGTGTCTCAGGGTGGCTTTGAATTCAGGTTTTCTTGCTTCCAGGGCCAAAGTTCTATGGTAGCTGCCTTGCCCTCTAGGGCAGTATAGTCATTAAGGATTGGAGGATTACAGACTGGGAAAACAAAAGGACCTCTCTCCAACCCAATCCCATTTTTCATCTCAATAGCTAACAATTTCTGCCTCATGCCTCTTGTCAAATCCATGCGATCACAAACTCTTCCCTTTCCTTCTCCACCCCTGAAAGGAGTTGTGTCCTTGTATCCACAATGAGAAGGTGATTCTGATTCAGAGTCCTATTTGTACCCACCCTATAGAAAATTCTAGTCATTCGGCATCGGGGATAGTCACACTGAATAAGAAGTTTCTCTAGATTAGCATTACGTGCATATTCTCACTCCAAAACTGCAGATGTGGCCTAACAAAACACAATGACAAAAGTGAGCTTACCCACCATGAATTGTAGGTTCCAAAGGACATAGTTAGAGCAAAAGTACAGACAATCTGCTGTTCTTATACGGCTTTCCTTGGCATTTAGAATCATGGAATCTTGAGCTCATAGTATTTTTAGCCAGGAAGAACCACAGAGACCATCTAATTCCATTCCATGGTTTTACAGTTTTATAGTTGAATACATAGGGTGTACTAAAACACACACACACACACACACACACACACACACACACACACACACACACACCTGAAATATACCAGTTGGCATAAGACAAACAGAATGAAAACAGAAAGCTCTTACATTCCTTATAGAATAATTTCCTGTCTTAGATTTGAGAATGTCAGTCAGTCAGCAAGCATTTATTAAGTTCTCACAATGTACCAGAAACTGTACTAAGTGCTGGGGATACAAAGAAAAGAAAAAGAATAACCAAGAGTCCTGCCTCCAAAGAATTCACATTCTAATAGGAGAGACAACATGTAAATAACTAGGTTTGTACAAGATATAAGGAGCAGATGGAAGGAAAATTCAGATAGAAGGCACTAGTATCAGGGGTAAAGGAGGACCAGGAAAGGCTTCTTATAGAAAGTGGGATTTAAGCTGAGTCTTGAAAGAAGGAAGGGAAGCTAGAGAAGCTGAGAGACGAAAGTGAGGTGTGATGTGTTGTGTTCTTTAAATGACAACAGAAGGTGAGAATGGTGTGGATCTGGAGGTCGTTAGTTATTTGCATAATAACGAGAGCTATTATTCCAGGCTACCTCCACTAGTTCCATTGCCAAATCCCCCAATACAATTTGATAGATTTGGATGGCCCAGAGATGGCAAGTATGGGTGGTATCTATCTTCCAGGACTTCCCTTTTATTAATTTGTTGCTGTTGTTTAATCACGTCCGACTCTTCAAGACCCATTTGGGTCTTGGCAAAAATACTTGAATGGTTTGCCATTTCCTTCTTCTTTTACATTTTACAGCTCATTTTACAGATGAGGAAACTGAGGGTTAAGTGGCTTGACCAGGGAGGGTCACACAGCTAGTACATGTTGGAGGCTGTATTTTAATTCAGTTCTTTCTGACTCTAGGCCCAGTATTCTATCCATTCTGCCACTAGCAGCTTCTATTATTAAGAGCCTTGCCATTTAATGTTTAATATGGCTCCTGGGGCATATCAATGAGGTTACTCAAGAAGCCATTTGTGCCAAATACTTCTATTTGTAAAGAAGATGAGACATCAACCAATGCCCTGAAGAACCTCTCTTTGGCCTGAAATCATATAATCTGCCCTTTTTCGTGACTATGACACCTATTCCATGTGTAGGCATGTGACTATAGTGAGGGCATTGTTGCTATAAAGTACCAGGTCATACTTGCTAGGCCATGCTTAAGTAGGAAACAGAAAAATAGGACTGACTGATCTAATGGTAAACCAGAGGGTGTATCCTTCCTGATCTTACATCCTGTCTATTCCTTCTGCCTCACGTATAACCTCCATTGGCTTCCAAAGGAATGCAAAGGCAGAGAAGCTCTCTAGGGACAAAGACATTGGTGAATAATACGCACCACCACAGAAATATCCAGAAATGCTTCATTGTGTGGCAATGATGTCTTTGTTGCTAACGAAGCTTTGGTTTGTTTATGGAGATACTTTACAACAAAATGTCTTCATGACTTAAGTATTTTCCCCACGTGTCAGTCATTATAAAACCCACACAAGATTCAGCTTGTTCTAGGAATGTCTTCTTGGGTAGAATGCCTGATGTTTGCTCATCAAGTTTGTACCTGTCTCGGTGTCACTTTGGTGGCAGGATTCTAGCTCTTTTTCTAATGTCATTTCCATCATTTCCAGTATGGTCAGTGTAGTAAGAATCAAAGAAACAGTTAAAGGGATATGCACTAGATTATTAATTTTATACATATGAAATTCTGAAGACAATTTTCATTTTGTAGTAAAGTCAGGTATAGAGAACAAATGTTTGACATACTGGTGAGCCCAGCATGCCTTTATTTATTATTATTATTTAATAGAATTTTGTCTCTGAATCTGTCTTGATGACACTACCTTCCTCCAGAGCTCTAAAATCTCACAATCCGATGATGCTTGAGTTCAAATTTGGGAAATTATAAGTTGATACTTTTAGGGAAACAGAATTAAAATGATATTTGTAGACTTCTTTAGCCTAGAGAAAACTTGGGGGAATATGACAGCTTTCTTTCAAGTGCTTGAAGAGCCATCATGGAAAAATGGGAAGAAGTAGGAGAGAGGCAGATTTAGGTCTGATACAAGAAAAAAAACCCAAACAACTTCCTGACAATGGTCATTGTTCAGATGCATCTGACTCTTTGTGACTTCATTTGGGATTTTCTTGGTAAAGATACTGGAGTGGTTTACCATTTCCTTCTCCAGCTCCTTTTACAGATGAGGAACTAAGCAAACAGGGTTGAGTGACTTGCCTGGGGTCACACACTTTGTACGAGTCTGAGGTCAGATTTGAACTTAGGAAGAAGAGTCTTCCTGGATCCACGCCCAGCTCTCTATTCACTGTGCCACCTACTTGCCCCTTCCGGACAATTAGAGTTAACTAAAAGTAGAATGCACTGCTTTGGGAAAAGGTGGGTTTTCTCTCACTAGAGGTTTTCGAGCAGAGGCTAGATGACTACTTTCTTGGGTGTGATAGGAAAGGGATTCTTTTTCTGTGAGTTAAACAGGATAGTCTCTGAGATCCATTCCAAATCTGAGATTCTATGGTGGGGAGAGCATGGGGGAGGCTAGGGGGAACCTGCAGCCTTGAGGCCACTTGTGGCCTTCTAGGTCCTTGTGTGCAGTCTTGTGACTGCTAAAAAGAACAGATCTTTTTATTAAAGGGATCTGTTCTGTGAAGTTTGGATTCAGTCAAAGGGCTGCACTTGAGGACCTACACATGTGGCCTCGAGGCCGCAGGTTCCCCACCCCTGTTCTATGGTGTTAATCCAAGTTCTTAATCCAGGGAAGCAATCTAGGAATTATTGCAGAATTTTTCACGAACACTTTGGTCCAAAGTGTTTCTATGGCCAAAAAAAAAGATCAACAGCGTGTGAAGAGTTAGTGAAGTATTGTAGCTCTTTCCAAGGTCATCAAAGATCATTAAACCCAGTGAGCTTCTCCCACTTATTTTCCTTTTCTTCACTGACACAACCTGCCATTTTTGATAGAATCATAGAATATTAGAATTATAAGGAACCTCAGGGATCACCTAGTTCAACACTCCCATTTTACAAATTGAGAAAATGGAGGCCTAGAGAGAAGTGATTTGTCTAAGGTCATACAGTTAATCTTCGGCAGAGCCATGACTAGAGGAATCAGGTCTCCTGATTGCCATTCCAGTGATCTTTCTGCTATTTCTGGGTGAAAACTCTGTCCTTTCTTGATTTCTCCAACATAGTTTCTCTCCTTGATCTCTTCCTACTTCTATGATTACTCTTTTTTCCAGTTCGGTGCAGTGGAGTGTTCATTTTAGAGTCAGAGGACCCAAATTCAAATCCTAGCCTTCTCAATGGCTACTTCTGTGACTGCTGGAAGCAAGTTATTTAACCTCTCTGTGACTCAGTTTCCTTATCTATAATACGAAGAAGTGGACTTTATGGTTTCTAAGGTCCCTTCTAGTTATAATCTATGATCTTTGTGCCTCCTCACTACTCTGTCCCTAGCCCATAACTTTCCTCTCACTATGCTCTCTTCCTTAGATATCTTACCTAACTCCATAGCATCATTTAAATCAATAAGAATACAATGTGTTTTCTATGGATAAAGGACTGCTCCAGGCACTGAGAGTTATATAATGATTTATACCGATGATAACCATTCTTGCCCTCAAGGAACTATAATGGAGTATAAGGAAACAAAACATTACTATTAGACAGATGACTTAGTGATCTATATCTCCAGCTCTGGCTTCTTCCAGTCTCCTGTATGGCAGTTCCAATAGCTTGATGGAAATCTCTGGTAGGGAGATTCTGATTGGCCCCAGGAGGCAGAATTAGGAGCAATCTGTGGAAATCAGAGGGAAACAGATTTAATCTCCATATAAGGAAAATTTGTTCACTGCTACTGCTGTCATATTTAAATCTTTAAGTAGTTTGCTTATTTCATAATCCAGGCAAATCTGGTCACCTCAGCATCATTACTTACACTTCTGCCTTTAAGAGACTTAAGCTGAAATTGCTGATAGGTAATAACTCAATATAAGAGGCTAATTGAAATCAGAATTATAAGCACGGTGCCTGGCACATAGTAGGCACTTAATAAATGTTTACTGATTGATTGATTGAAGATGTTAGATCTGGAAAGTATGAGATGTAGTTACAGTAGAGATAATAGGATCTTGGGATTTAGAATGGAGTGGATTATAAAGGTCATATCATATTCTAACCCTTTCGATTTTTTTAGATGTATAAACTGAAGTCTGCAGAGTGAAATTATTCATCTGTTACTCACATCAATTTAGTGGCAGAAGAGGGCCCAGAACCCAGGTGTTCAGACTCCAAAACAATCCAATAAGTGTTTTTTTAAGTGTGCAGGAAACTGTTAGGTGGTAGGAATGCAAAAATAAAATGAAAAATAATCCTGATCTTGGTCAGCTTATATTCTACTTGGGAGGTAGAGGTGGTATGCAATATACAAACAGATAAGTATATATATGTATATATATATAGAGAGAGAGAGATAGATAGATATAGATATATATATACACACACATATATGTAGATATATATTTATACACACATACATATATTTATATAATAATTTAAAGAAAGAGGTCAACAAATAGGATCAAGAGAGGCTCCCCGTAGGAGGTCATCTATGATCTGAACTTTAAAGGAAGCCTTCCTTCCAAGAAGCAGAGGTGAGGAGGGAATGTATTTTAGGTGAATAACAAATGCTTTCTCCTTTACTCCAGCTCTCCAGTTGTGCTTTCAACTACTTTTTAAGCAGATTAAATGCTCAGATTTTCAGAAAAATCACCACCACCACAACAATAACACCACAACTATCTCAGAGTAGGATTGGCTGCCTCAGAAAGTAGTGAATTCTCCCTTCCTGGAGATCTTCAGACAAAGCCTGGGTGATTACTTGTGTATAGATTGGGTCCTAGGACACCACTGCATTATAAGGAGACACCTTGGGGAAATCATACCCTGCTGTCAAATGGCAAAGGTGCCACTTGGGACATGGGAGTGGAGAAGGGCCAGGTGGGTAGCTTCTTGTTTTAATGAACTCTTTCTCCTCACTAAGTGCTAGGGTCAGTCCTAAACTCCAGTACTCTAGGGCAAGCATCTGGTTGCCCCATCCAGACTATGGCTTTGTCAGATGTTTACCAGATAACCTATTTAGGAAAGGCAGTGGTGGTGTGTGAAGGTGGCTGGATTTAGAACCTGACTCTTCTGCTCACTGTTTGCTTGACCTTGGGCCAGGCTCTGGGCCTTGGCTTCTTCATGTGTAAAATAGGGGTGTTGAACTAGGTGAGCTCTAAGTTGCTTTCCTGCTTCAAATCCAGTGCTCTGTCACCAGACTGCTCTATTACTACTGCTCTCTCATCTCCATTTTCCTTTCCATTCCTATTGCCACCACACTAATTTAAGGTCTTTTTACCTCACATCTGAACCCTTTAAGTTCCTCCCAGACCTAATCTCTTGGATCAATAATTCTTACTGTAGGCCAGATTGACCTTCCTAAAATACTGCTACTACCCTGTTCAAAAACCTTTCATGGCTATTCCAAATAATTTGCTCTTGCAAAGTGGAATGAGCTACTTTGTGAGGTACTGAGCCTCCTTTGCTGGAGGTGTACAAGCAAAAGCTGGGTTACTACTTATTGTTGTAAAAACAATTTATTCTTTGGGGAGGATGTGGACTCCCAAATTCTATTCCAAGTCCAAAGAGTCTATATTTGATCCCCAAATTCCTGTCCTCTGGTGTCTAAACCTCTTGAGAGCGGGTACTGTGTCTTACATGTTCTTCTGTCTTCTATAGCAACTAACAAAGTGGGGTTTTGGCACACAGTAGGTGCTTAACAAATACATGTTAAATAAACAAGTGTAGCTTGTATTCCCTTTCATAAGTACAAGCTACATTTGCAAGAAATGTGAGCTGATCCCACAGATCACTGGGCTTGTTCACAGCCATGACTCATTCAGTGAATATCATCCCTGGCCTTCAGGGGTTCCTCTTGAACAGTAGGAAGCTTTGCTCTGCAACCCTGTAGATCCTAGATACTGAAATTCACCTCAAATTATTTTGTACTGGTTTGAATGGTCTTCAGGGACTCTTTTCCCTCTTTGTATATAGTAATAGAAAACTCACATTTCTGTAGTAACTTCAGGTTTGTAAATCACTTTCCTTACAACAGGCTTGGGGAACCTGTGGCCTCAAGACCACATATGGCCCTCTAGGTCCTCAAGTACAGCCCTTTTACTGAATCTAAACTTGAAGTCAAAGGGCTGTACTTGAGGACCTAGAGGGCCACATATGGCCTCGAGGCTGCAGCTTCCCCACCCCTGCCTTACAACAACCTTGTGAAATGGGTAGTGAGTATCATTTATATCTACTCTACTGAGGACTGTCAACCAACCAATCATCAAGCATTGTTAAGCACCTATATAACATTTCAGGCACTATGTAGGTACCAGGGATACAAATACAAAGAATGAAATAATCTCTACTTGAAATGAGCTTACATCTAATAGGAGAGATAACAGATACATGGGTATACATACACACACATACGTACGTATAAAATTAAGGTACTTTGGAGGGAGAACACTGGTATTTGGGGAGATCTGGAAAGATTTCCTGCAGAAAATATTGTCTGAGATGCATGTTAAAGGAAGAGAAGAACTCTGTGGGGCAGAAGTAAGAATGAAATGCATTCTAGGCATGGGGGACAGCCAGTACAAAGGCACAGAGGTGGGAGTGTCGTGTGTGTAAGGTACCTCCAGTTGGGCTGGATCACAGAATGCAGAAGAGGGAGTAATGTCCAATGAGGCCAGAAAGTGAAGTTGCAACCTGATGGTATAAGGCTTTAAAAGATAAGCAAAGAAATTTACATTTGATCTTAGAGACAATAGAAAGCCTTTGGAGTTGATCGAGTCATGTGGTCAGATCCTTTGGGGGGAGTGTAGAATGGTCAATAGTAGGGAGAGATTTAAGGCAAGGGAAACCAATTAAAAGACTGTTGTGATAATCTTGGTGAGAGGTGACAAGGACCCAAACTAATATGTGACTGGAGAGAAGGGGTTAGATATGAGAGGTGTTGTGAAGGTAGAAACAGCAAGATCAGACAATTGATTAGACACGTGGTTTGAAGAGAGAGACAGGAGTCCAGAATAATTCTGAGACCATGAGCCCAAGAAACTGGAAGGATGGTGGTGATACCTTTGACAGACTGGGAAGTTGGGGAAAGATGAATTCAGTTTTAGACATGGTGACTTTAAGGTATTTCCAGGATACAAAATTTGAAACATTATATAGGCAATTGGCAATACAACATAGGTAATTACAAAGAGAGTGTCAACAGAGAAGATAAGAAGGCCTAGGACAGAACCTTGGAGAACAATATTGGGGAACAAAATATGGATGATGAACCAACAAAGGAGACAATAAGAAATCAGATGGAAAAACAACCAACAGATACTAAGGTATTAAGAGGTTAAGTGACCTGCAAATTTGTAAATGTCTGAGGCAGGATTTCAAACCAGATCTCTAAATGCCACATTCAGTGCTCTTTTCACTATAATGTTCTGCCTCCTGATGGATTTAGCTTCTGTCTTCCCAATTAGATTATGCAATACTTGTCATCAAAAGCCAGCTCTTATTTCCTTTATGCCCCCACAGTGCCTAGAAAGATATTCTGGACACAGCGAGTGCTTTCTCTTACGACAAAAAGTAATGGAAATTTATAAAAATAACCAAAAACCCAATAAACATATCCAGGATGATACCATGGGCTTGAGTAAGAATGATCTATTTTCCTGTTTTGTTTTAAAAACAACTACTACAAGATGAGGACAATATGTCAGCTTTTATGTGATGACTCACTCTTCCTTCCCCCTGCTCACTTCTTCCTTAAAAAAGGATATGATATTTTAGCTATTGTCCTAGAAAACATTTTAAAACCCTAAGCTTGTCTTAGGTTGATAGCTACAAAAATCTGTGACATTTCTTCATTCTAATAATTTTCTGTGGAAAACCAAACTGTTCAAATGATTCAGTTGAGAAATTTATTTTTCTGGAATCCATATTCCAATGATCAGCAATATAGTTATGATTTTCTACTTGTCATTTATGTATGCGTTACACAAATGATGTATTTCTGTCAAAACCATAGTTCTGGTCTTTCCAAGGCCAGTTTTTTACCCAGGTTTGGGAGGGGAGGGCTTATCTACTTTTCCAGGTCAGATAGGGACCCTGGACAGAGGTACAACACAACTCTCAGGCAACTCCGGGATAAACGAGCTTGAGATAAAGAAGTTGTCTCACAGGAGAGACCATTCCAAGCCCTCCATCTCAGTCCAAGTCCTTGAGGTATGTTCTACCTTCCCAAGTATCTCTATTTTTAGAGTATTAAAACTCCTGGGTAGCCCCAGGGTGAGCAGTGGGCTGGGAAGCAGTCACCCAGGCCACAACCACTTCTACTCCCAATTGTATTTGTCCCAGGAATTAGAATTCCTAATTATGGCTCTGATTTCAGCAACACCAAAGTAACACACAGGCTTTACTATATGAAAACTAACCAAACACTAATATAACATGAAATTTGACAGGAAACATAGTCCATAGTCTATAAAATAGTGAGGAATAGTGGAGAGTGGGAATAACATCAGAAGTCCTGAGTTTGAATCCGTTCTCTGCTTTTTACATCTTGTATGACATTGAATAAGTTTCTACATCTCTCTGTGATCAGTTTCCTTATCTATAAAATTAGGATGTTGGACGAGAGGGTCTTTAATGCCCCATCTGGCTGTAAGTGCTATGATCCCATTAAGCAGAGCAAGGGCAAGGGAGCAGTCAAGGAGAAGGCCTGACTGGGCTCAGGCAGAGAATATATGGGGAACTACCTGGTTCCCTCTTCCCGCTGTGGAAGCCATGGCTTCACTCCTTTAGCCAAAATACCATGTGGTAACAAGAAAACAGACCAAATCAGCTTAACCTGAGACCAGAGCTTTAGAAACTCCTCCTTTCTAGGTATCCCCTCCAAACTCCCCTGTTCCCAACTTGTCTGTTACTGTTGAGAAATACTACCATCCTCCCAGTCACATGGACAAGTTCATAGCTTTGGAATCATCCTTGATTCATCCCCACATAACCAATCTGTTTTCAAATTTTGTCATATCTTCCTTTATGGAATCTCTTCTATAATATCCCCTTCTCTTCTCCATACTAGTTTAGGATCTCATTAGTTCTTGCTTGAACTATTGTGATAGCCTTCAACTGGTCTCCCTTACTCAAGTCTCGGGTCCCCACTCCAGTTGCCCCTCCATTAAGCTGCCAAAGTGATTTTCCTAAAATACAGGTTAGGTCTCTATTCAATAATTTCCAGTGGTTCCCACATAGTGATGAGGTAGGGGCCCGGGGTGTCCTCTATGGCTCACAGGGAGAGAATAATAGATCCCTCTAGTACCAACTTCCCTCCCCTTCTTCCAGGGAGGCTTTGATTCCCACCAGGAATGGGGCCAGAAGTTGGCTGCTCTGCTCTCTTTAGAGAGAAGGGGAAGTGGTCTAGAAGTATCTCTATCTACTCTTTTAAATATCATTAGTCTGGGAGATATAATTTTAATATTCAAGCTAAACTCTTGGTCACTATTTTTTAATAGGAAAGGAGAGCCTTAACCTTTGTATATAAGGCTTGACTCCCTTTCCACAAAATATCGGTTCCATGATGAACATGCATAATAAACAGCAAATAAATCTATTTATCCAAGGTGATAGCCAACAGAAACTAGAGAAAAAATACATATGAGTATATATACTAGGCAATAAAGAGTGAATGAGAGCAAGATGATGAGAGAGAGAGAGAGAGAGAGAGAGAAAGAGAGAGAGAGAGAGAGAGAGGGTGTGTGTCCTGGATGTCCCCTAAAGGGAAATTCCTTAAAGAGTCAAGTGTAACAAGCTGGCTATGGAGACATGATGGGGATTGCCAGCTACTCTTATACAGGCTTCTTCCCTGAGTCTTTTTTTCCCTTCAGCAACATTAAAGAAGGTAGCATTATGCATTTTCTCTCTCAAGACTGAAAGCTAGAAGGACCTAAAGAGACTAAAAAGCCCAGATGTTTCTTCTCTTCTGATCTTGCCAACTCCCTGACTCACATATAGATGTGAGGTATTGATCTCCAGCAAGGAGGAGAGAGTCCCATACCAATGGGCTTTGGGGCTTGCATTACACTCCGCTACCATCAAGATTTTTACAGCCCCTTCCAATCTGTTCTCTTACCATTCTAGTTTCCTTATATGTTATTCTCTTCTGCATATCCTACAATTCAGCTCCATTAGCCTACTTACTGCTCCTTTCACATCAGCCTGTATCTCTTGATTCTGTAGCTTGTCGCTCTTTGTCCCCTATGCTCTTCCCCCTCAGCTCTGCCTCTTGGCTTCCCTTGCTTTCTTAAGTACTCAGTTCAAATACTATCTCCTTCAAAAGGCCCTTCTAAGTACTACCTCCCACTGGTAATAAAGTAACTTTCCTAAATCACAGGTTACCTGTTTACTCAGTAATTCCAGTGGTTCCCATGCAGTGATGGGGTTGCAGGGGGTGTCCTTTGTGGCTCATAGAGAGGGAATAATACGTTCATGTAGTGTCTCCTCCCCACCTTTCTCCAAGGGAGACTTCGATTCCTACCAGAAGTTGGTCACTCTGCTCTCTTTAGAGGGAGGGAGCATCGGTCTAGAATTACATTTATTTGGTCACTCATAGCCAAAGTGGACAACAGTTTTATCATTTCTGAGGAAAAGAGCTAATGTATTTATGCTACAAACATATAGAGTGCTACATAGTCATGGAATGTGGATTCCTGAGAACTTTCTTTCAAAATCTCTTAAAGAAAAATAGCCCCAGATTTTAGGAGTCTAGACCAAAGTGTTCACATGGTCTTTGTCATGTTTCCCCCGGCAACCAAGAGCTTCTCTGTCTGCTTCCTGCCTACTCTCAAAACCACAAATAACCCGCTTCCTCATTGAATATTTCTTCCTGGGCCTGATTGCTTTACTCCCAAACTTCTATGAAATATCTACAATTGACTGCAACCTCTTTCCAACATGGAAGGCACCATGGAATCATTAGGGATTCTAAGACAAAAATTTGAAATTGTCCCTTCTCTCAAAGACCTTACATTCTATTGGTGGAAACAACATATACTCATATAAGAAAATACAAAATGTTTACAAAAGCAATATACTATAAAGGTAATTTGGCAGTGCAGGGGAGGTATGAGCATCTGGGAGGATCCAGTCAGGCCTCATCATGGAGGGTGTGTTGCTTGAATCAAATTTTAATGGGAGCTAGGGATTCTAAGAGCCAGTCAATCAATCAATAAATATTTATTAAGTGCCTACTATGTGCAGGACAACTAAGTGGTACAGTGGATAGAACTCCAGGCCTTGAGTCAAGAAGAACTGATTTCAAAAACAGTCTCTGACATGTACTAGCTGTGTGACCCTGGGCAAGTCACTTAACCTGTTTGCCTCAGTTTCCTCATCTGTAAAATGAGCTGGAGAAGGAAATGGCAAACCACTCCAATATCTTTGCCCAGAAAACCCCAAATGGGGTCATGAAGAGTTGGACTTGACTGTAAGGACTGAATGACAACAATAACAATGTGCCAGGTGTGGTCTTAATGTGATTAAAGATCTCCACCCATTAATCCCATTAACAGGTCTCAGGAGGAGCTAGTTAAGGGAAGCTTATTTAAGAGAGCCTTGTTTGTAGGAAGGCCCACACCCTTTTGCTAATTAGGTCACAAGGGTTGTAAAGCCCTCAGGCTCTTAAAAGGATATATATCCTCTGAGGTTAGCCTTTATGCTCTCTCAGAACTGTGGGAGGAAAGGATGCAGGCAATCAGACAGCTAGGATTTGTGAGTGAGGGTTTATGGGAAGGCCCCAGCAAAAGGGAAGGTTTATGGGATGGCTTGACTCCCTGCTATAATATTGCGTTTTAAGTTCTTTGCTGTTGTGATGAAGAGGACTTAGTGGTTTTGAGATATAATTGCTGCTATGCTGAATTGGAGTTATTGGTTTTGAGATATGATCCTTTGGTGTCTGAATAAATGTTTTACTTCTTTTGCCTTCTATATGGAGAGTCCCTTATATTCTGTGATACAGAACTATACAGGCATATTCATGGTCACCACTTGCCTTACTGATACACCAGGCACTGTGCTAAACGCTAGGAACACAAAAGAGAGGTAAAAGACAACATGCAGACAAATATAAACAAAACAAGTTAACAGGATGAATAGGAGATAATTAACAGAGAGAAGTCAATGAAATTAAAAGGGGTTGGGGAGGTAGATTTTAGTTGAGATTTAAAGGAACCTAGGGAGATAGCTGGAAAAAATGCCCAGAGCTGAGTGCTACAGGTGAGGAGATCATTACATGTATCATAAAGCCTCTAAGAAGGGTAATTTTGTTCCTAAAGGCCTAGAAGGAGGGATACTACTGACAGACTTTTCCTTGGATAAGGTATATGAAAAGGGTTTATTGTTGTCAAAAGACTGCCAGTGTTAACTTCTACCATGCTATGGTGGCTTCCAAGTCCCAGAGGAAATCACAGGCTCCTTTACTCTACCATAACAACTGGAGTTTGGCTTCCTTTCTCTTTGTGGTCAGCTGCTGTGTATTTTTTTCCTCCAGGGAGTCACCCTAAAAAGACTTAATTCAGTTGACCTTATTGCTTAATTGAATAGCCCTGATGAGATTTCAGAGTCCTTTAGACCAAATTATATCCTCACTTGCTAGTTGACACCTATATGCTTTTAACTAGGGAACAAGTCTTCTACAATTAGAAATAATAGTAGGATACTTCATGAGGTAGTGAGTCACTGAAGGTGTTCAAACAAAGGCTATGTTTTTCTTTAAAGATATTGAAAAGGGTCAGACCTCCAATTCCAAGACACTACAGGAGTCTACAACTGCCCTATTAAATTGTAAATTCCTTGAGGGCAAGGTCTACATCTTACACATCTTTCTGGTCTAGTAAAGCAGCAACATTCAAATATAATTTATGGGGAAGATGGCCCTTAATTACAAATGAATTTCAGTCTAAAAGTCAAGCCATCAACAACTGAAGACAAGAGTCTTCTTTTGATGAGAAGAATCAGTAGGTGAGCTCAGACAGGCACTGGGTAAGAAAAAAAAACCTTGAAGATGAACAGGGAAAATGGAGATTTGACTACTTTCTTGCATAAGTTTATAACTGACTGAGTCAGATTAAACAAGTTGGTAATTAAAATAATCTTATCATGCAGTTGGAAAAGTAGTCAGCTTCACTTCCTGTGATTTATGAAGATTAAAGAAACCCCATGAGCTAACAGTATCTTAGATTTAGTAACAATAGGAAGGACCTGAGATGCTACCTAATCCCCCATAAATTACATTTGAATATTACTGCTTACAAGACAGTTTGCTAAGTGCTGGGGCAGCTATAAAGATATTTAAGATGTAGTCCTTGCTCTCAAAGCGAATCTAGAAGGGTAATCTTAGAATCCTACAGCAATGTCTTGGAATTGGAGATCTGATCCTTTTCGATGTTATTAAACAAAAATATAGCCTTTGCTTGAACACCTTCAGTGGAATGTGACTCACTACCTCAAAAACTAGTCCACTGTTATCTCTAATAGTATAAGTAAAGACTTGCTCCCTTGTTTAAAGTATATAGATGTCAACTAGCAGGTGAGGATAATATTTGGGGTAGGGAATGCTGCCCATGAGAAAACCAAAGTCTGGGAAGAAGTGACTTGCCCAGGGATATTTAACAATTAATTGGTAACAATAAGAGTTCAAACTCAGGTCGCTGACTCCAAATCCATTGCTCTTTTCAATATATCGTTCTCCCTCACAGAATCCTTTTTAATTTTAATTTTTTTTTGTGTGGGGAGGAGAGAAGATGGGAGTGGGATCTGTACTTGTAATTTCAGTATTTTAAGTAAGTCCTAATGTAGAGATACAAATCAGCAATTAATCCATAATTTACAGTTTTAGAAAGTGGCCTGGGGAAACTGAGAAGTTAAACAACTTTCTTGGGTCATGGATACATGTCAGAGATACTAAGATGATAGAATTTTAGATTTGGAAAAAAGATTATGTCATCCAACTCCAT
>CM053622.1:694381452-694403026 GCA_028646595.1 Phalanger gymnotis | reverse complement strand
ATTTTAGAGATGAGGCAACCAACTTGCCAAAAGTCTCCAATTATTTAGTGAAAGATTCAAGTCCCTGGCTTTTAGTGATTCAGTGCTTTTGGTCCTCCAGCAGCTCATTTGATCCTCAAAACAATCCTTGGAGATCAGTTAGAGGTATTCTGATCCCTATTTTATAGGTGACAAAATTGAGAATTGGAGAAGGTTAGCCACAGGACAGAACCGCAGAGTTGGAAGGGAACCCAAAGGCCACAGGAATGAGAGCCTATGTCTCTAATACTTAGTCTAAAATCCTTCATCTTGACCACGCTTTGGCTCATCACTCAATGCTTCCATCGCATTATCCTAGATTCTTATTACACAGTTGTAGATCTATTGGATCATCTTTCAAAGGCATCAGTTGAGAGGATGATAAAACTTTCTGTAGCATGATAGTCAAGCTGATCTGCTCCATCAAGGAGATTGTTGTGTTTGTCCTTTGCTTTCGAAGAGGACCGTGGCATCAGGAAAATGATGACATGACTTGCAGTTGACTTTGATTTGAGAGATAGAAGGTTGTGCAAGGTCACCAGCCTTACTTTCTCCTCCAGAGCCATCTGGATCCAGTGACCTAATATTCATCAGAATGACTGGAGATGACCCAGGACGCAATGGGAGACCCTTTTAAGGCCTTTTCAGGTACTCACTTAGAGTGAGGTGAATTCAGTGAATAGGCCTCTTTAAGAAGTGAATCCCTTTAATTAGTAAAAAAAACAAAAAACATCCAACTGGGAGAAGAAGACTCTCAGGGTTGCTGTTCCAAAGAGAAACAGTTACCATTGACATTCAGTCTAAGGCAGGAGGGCCCCAAATCTAGCCATTAAGTGGAGAGCTTGGGCAGGGGACCTATTGTGGTCCAATCTGTGAGCTTCAGAGTGAACTGGGTTTAAGGTTTTGTGAAAGAAGTGAGAAAGGAAAGAAGGAAAAAAGAAAGGAAGAAACAAAGAGGAAGAAAGAAAGAAGGAAAGACAGAAAGAAGGAAAGAAAGAAAGGAAGAATGAAAGGAAGAAACAAGGAAACAAGGAAACAAAGAAACAAAGAAATCTAGCCAGTAACACCCAAGTTAAGTGAGCAGCTTCTGATCATCGAATCTACTCTCCTTTGGAGAGTAGAAGGCAAAGGAGAGGGAGAAGATCATCTGAGTTACTCAGCTAGCTGGGTCCCCATTCAGGCACCTCGGTCTACTCACAGGTTGTGTTTCATCAAGTAGAACATATAAAATAAACACACACACACACACAGAATACTCATCTTCAAGTACATTATAGCTGACAGTATTATTCGGAAGTCTGTAGTGGTTTTATTTTTCTGGAAATTTATTCTGATAGAGCTTTAAAAATACGTATCTAATGTAATATTTTATTTTTCCTGAATTACATGTTAAAACGATTTTTAACATTTGTTGTTGTTGTTTTCAAGTTTTAAGTTCCAAATTCTATCCCTCTCTCCCCTACCACCTTCCTGAGATGGTAAAGCAATCAGGTATAGGTTATACATGTGCGATCATGCAAAACATTTCCATATAAATAATTTTGTAGAAGACAAAAAAAGAATGAAAGAAAGAAAATAAAAACATCATGCTTCAGTCTGTATTCAGATAATATTTGTTGTCTGAAGTTGGATAGTGTATTTCATCATGAGTCCTTTGGTACTGTTTTGGACCATTGTATGGCTGAGATAGCTGTCATTCCCAGTTCTTCATTATATAATATTGCTGTTCTGGTGTACAACATTCTTGTTCTGCTCACTTTATTTTGCATCAGTTTATGCAAGTCTGGGTTTTCCTGAAATCATCTTGCTTGTCATTTGTCATAGCACAATAATATTCCATCAAAATCATATACATACCACAGCTTGTTTAGCTGTTCCCCAAATGATGGGCATCTCTTCAATTTCCAATTCTTAGCTACCACAAAAAAAGCTGCTACACATGTTTTTGTACAAATAGATTCCCCCCCCCCAACCTTTTTATGCCTTTGGGATGTAGACCTACCAGTGGTATTGCTGAATCAAAGGGTATATGATAGAGCTTTTTAATCTGGCATTCCTTCATATGTTTTTTTAAACTTAACTATATTTTATACAATTACATAATTTACATTTACATTAACTGATTTCCTTTGTAATATTATTCCTTTGTATTTTATTTTCTGCATTTAAAAGCATTATTCTCAGAGAGGAGCCAAAGGCTTCCCCAGACTACCAAAGGGGCCCATGACAAAAAATAATGTTAAAAGTCCTTGTTCTTTTACTTCAATCGTAAACTGCTGTCTCATGAAGCTGGGAAGGAGTTTTCATTTCCTCTGAATTCTATGTAGTGACAATCATTGTTAAAGTTCTATCTATGCAGTTGCCAAATTGATATTTCTTTCTTTTTGGAGGGGGGAAGGCAGGGCAATTGGGGTTAAGTGACTTGCCCAAGGTCACACAACTAGTACGTGTGTCAAGTGTCTGAGGCCGCATTTGAACTCAGCTCCTCCTGACTCCAGGGCTGGTGCTCTATTCACTGTGCCACCTAGCTGCCCCTAAATTCATATTTCTAAAGAACAGTTCTTAAATGCCCAAGAATCTTCAGGGGTTCCCTATCACATATCTAGGTTAAAATACAATCTCCTCTGCATGTCATTTAAAACCCTTCACTATCTGCCTGCAGTCTATCTTTCTAAACTGATTTCACTTTCCACCATATTGTGCACTCAAAGTAGCAGCCCAACTGGCCTGCTTACACTTCCATGGATGATCTGACATTTCACTTTCACTTCTGTTTCTTTGTATAGGCTGTCCCCATGACTGGAACGCTCTCTCCCCCCACCTTTGCCTCTTCAAATCCCTAGCTCATTTGATGCCTTAACCTTTCCTGATCTCCCATTCCTTTTGGTATTGCTCACTCTTTGTAGTCAGTTACTTTATATTTTCTTGGCATATATTTTATATTTTCTTTTCTGTGTCCATGTTGTTTCCCTCAAAAAAAAAAAAGGCAAGCCTCTTATATCTCCTTATTATCACTGTGCCTGACACATGGTAGGCTCTCGTTAAATGCTGATTTTTTGTACTTCTTTTAAAAAAATAATATTTATTTATTTATTTTTAGTTTTCAACATTCACTTTTATAAGATTTTGAGTTTTAGATTTTCTCCCCCTCCTTGTCCTCCCCCTTCATCAAGACAGCATGCGATCTGATATAGATCATACATGTACAATCATATTAAACATATTTCCACATTAGTCATGTTGAAAAGAAGAATTAGAACCAAAGGGAAAAATCACAAGAAATAAGAAACCAAAAAAAAAAAAAAAGAGAAATAGTGTGGTTCGGTCTACATTCAGACTCCATTGTTCTTTCTTTGGATATGGATTGCATGAGTCTTTTGGAATTGTCTTATATCCTTGCATTTCAAGAAGAAGTAAGTTTATCAAAGCTGGTCATCATACAACGTTACTGTTGCTGTGTACAACGTTCTCCTGGTTCTGATCATTTCACTCAGCATCTGTTCATGCAAGCCTTTCCAAGTTTTTCTGAAGTCCACTGGCTCATCAATTCTTATGAAACAATAATATTCCATTACATTCATATACCAAAACTTGTTCAGCCATTCCCTAGTTGATAGGCATCCCTTCAATTTCCAATTCTTGGCTACAACAAAAAGAGCTGCTATAAATATTTTTGTGCATGTGGGTCCTTTTCCCTTTTTTATGATCTCTTTGGGGTATAGACCTAGATGTGGTATTGCTGAATCAAAAAGTATGCACAATTTTATAACACTTTGGGCATAGTTCCAAATTGCTCTCCAGAATGGTTGGATCAATTCACAACTCCACCAACAATGCATTAGTGGTCCAATTTTCCCACATCTTCTCCAGCATGTATCATTTTCCTGTTTTGTCATGGTAGCCAACCTGATAGGTGTGATGTAGTACCTCAGAGCTGTTTTGATTTGCTTTTTTCTAGTCAATAGTGATTTAGAGCATTTTTTTTTCATAAGACTATAGATAGCTTTAATTTCTTCATCTGAAAACTGCCTGTTCATATCCTTTGATTATTTATCAATTGAGGAATGACTTGTATTTTGATAAATTTGACTCGGTTCTCTATATATTTTGGAAATGAGGCCTTTATCTGAGACAGTGACTGTAAAAATTATTTCCCACCTTTCTGCTTGCCTTCCAATCTTGGTTGGCTCTGTTCGTGCAAAAACTTTTTAATTTAATGTAATGAAAATTATCCATTTTGCATTTCATAATGTTCTCTATCCCTTGTTTGGTCATAAATTCTTCTCTTCTCCATAGATCTGACAGGTAACAATTCCTTGCTCTCCTAATTTGTCTATAGTATCACCCTTTATGTCTAAATCATGTATCCATTTTGACTGTATCTTGGTAAGATGTTGATCCATGCCTAGTTTCTGCCATACTATTTTCCAGTTTTCCCAACAGTTTTCGTCAAATAATGAGTTCTTATCCCAGAAACTTCAGTCTTTGAGTTTATCAAACAGTAAATTACTATAGTCATTGTCTACTGTGTCCTGTGTACCTAACCTATTCTACTGATCCCTCACTCTGTTTCTTAGCTGGGACCAAGTAATTTTGATGATTGCTGCTTTATAATACAATTTAAGATCTGACATGGCTAGGCCACCTTCCCTTGCATTTCTTTTATTAATTCTCTTAATATTGTGGACCTTTTGTTGTTCCACATGAATTTTGTTATTATTGTTTATAGTTCTATAAAATAATTTTTTGGTAGTTTGGTATGGCATTAAATAAGTAAATTAATTTAGGTAGCATTGTCATTTTTATTTTATTAGCTCGGCTTACCCATGTTGCTAAATGCTTATTGAATTGAATTAATTTTGTGGGCAACCAGCAAAATCAAGTGTTAGACTAGTTTAATGAGCAATTTCTCCATAATCACCATTTACCACCAAGTTTATCCAATTCTTCTGTCAAGGTGGTTCAAAGTACCAAATTAACCATTTTTTGGCTGCTAATGCCTTCCTCTTCCAGATAGCCTTCCATTGTCTCTCTCTATATCTCATATGTATCTAATTATTTCCATGTTGTCTCCCCCATTGGAATGTAAATTTCTTGAGGGCATAGACCGTGGTTTTACTTGTCTTTTTATCCTTAGCATTTAGCATAGTTTAAGCCCATAGTAAGTGCTTAATAAATGCTAATTGACTAATTGATTGTTAGACAAAGACAACATCTAATATTTTATTTTCTTCCTTGTTTAAATGTTGCTGTGGCTTGAAATTTTTTTTTCACTCAGTTGTCCCTTCATAGGTTAGAGGAGATAGTGTAGGATAAGGGAAAGCATTGCATTAGCATGGGGAGGAAGCCTGGATTCTAGAGTAATGGTATCAAAACTTGAACAGAAACTGGAGGCCATTAATCTACACATAAGGACCCCTGCTGGCCCCATACTGGCTACGTTTTAAAATGTGATGTTATTTATGTTTTGTTGTATTTTTATTTATTTTGTTAAACCTTTCCCAAATATATTTTAATCTAGGATACTATAAGACAGGTAATGTAAGACTTTTGGGCTCTGGCCTTTAGCAGGTTCACTCTTGATCTAGGCAGCCAGAAGGATAGCAGTGGAGTTATGATAGGGGTTAATGTCTTTATTCTTCTCAATGGGGTTGCTGATAATGGGAGCACCAACTTTTACAGCATCCCCTAACCACTCTTCTCAAAGGGGCCAGTGAGAGTAAAAGTAAGAGCACTAGCTCCTGCAATATTCCCCTAAGTCTTGACAGGATCCAGTCAAGAAAAGCACACACATCTCCCTAAGCCTTGATGGGGGCCAGTCAAGGCAAGTACAGCATTCACATTCCCAGCTTACTGACCAGTGCTCACTTAACTTATAGAGGAGCAAACAAAAAAGGCAATTTGCCAACAATAGCCTCCCAAATTTACATTAACTTTAACAATATCATGGTCATTCAGCATAGCACAGGCACGGTGTGCTGTTTGCAAGTTAAACTCAAATGTTTATATTATCCATCATTATATCTCACTGCACAATTGCAGGAAAATTGTTTACAGGCTATGAGCCTGGGAACTAGTGGGTCATTTATGGCCATGGAACTAGTATCTTAAAAAAGAAAACACATCTACCTTACATACAGGTAAGGAAAGGTGTCTAGGAGTCATATCCTTGACACCTCTGATCTTGAACACTAAAAATACATCCAGGCACCTGGGTTTGAGTCTTACCTTAGACCCTCACTAGCTGTGTGACCCTGTTCAAGCTGCTTTCTTTTCTGGGCCTCAGCTTTATCATCTTCAAAATGAGGCAGTGGACTAAATGAACTCTAAATCAATGATCGCTATTGACTTACCCTAGCAGGAACCAAAGTAAGACCTTCTAAAAGCAAATGATGTATACTTCTACCTTTGCCACTAACTAACTAGGTGACTTGGATAAGAGTTTCCTCAACTATAAAATGAGGGATTGCTCTGTAATCTCTAAGGTCCATTAGCAATATGCTCTGCGGTCAACCTGCTTCAAGCTTGGGGACATAGAGAGTGTACTTTCCCAGGATTCTTTCCAGGTATATTCATTTCAGGTATATACATTTGTCCATATTGACTTCCTGTCTCTTAGCTAGGGATTTCAAGTTAAGTTGCTGCTTCAAGATTCTTGTGTGTTCTGAAGAATTCACTTAGGCAATGCAAAAGGGAGGATCTAGCTGAAAGACAGGTGTTTATCTTGCACTAATATTTTACCATCCCATTATCTTCCCAAGGCTATGAGTTTAGGATGTAGTATGATACCTTGGGAAGACCACTAGATTGGGAGTTAGAAGTTGTGGATTCATATCCTGCCTCTGATGAATACCACCTGTGTGACTTTGAGGAAATCCCTTAACTTCCCTGGACCCCGATTTCCTTATTTATAAACTGAGGGTAGTAGACCAGATGGCCTCTGAGGTACCTTTCATTTCTAGGTGTAGGGTTTGTTTTACTGAATGCCTGGGCGCATTTATGCTGCCTCTTTCGCTACTATGCTGAAGTTGCATTTGATGACATAAGATTTTGTTTCCCACCATCCTCAAACATGATACCTACTGTCCTAAGACCTTCCCTCTCCCCCCAGGAAAATCACCTTTTATCTTTTCTTACACAAGATATCCTTTCTTGTGACTGACTTTCCTTTTCCTCCCCCTGTGGGCTGGATACCAGAAAGGCCTGTTGCCCTACCTCTGCAATAACAGAAGAAGTACATTTTTCAAAAGATGACAAATCAAATCTTGTTCTGAGACAGTCAGTGTTAAACTTGTGCATTGCCCAAAGTATTTAAATCAGGCATGGAGTTTAGCATGTAAACATGACTTTAAGGTAAAAGATCTTCATCCCATTTAAAGGTCCTCCATCTGTTAAGAAAAAGAAACAACTTTCTCAGGGTTCAAAGTTTAGTTTAGGTTAATTAGTGGAAAAGGTCATATTGAAAAATATGGATTATAGAATTTTTGAAATATATTATTTCAACAAATGAATCTAGGTTAACAAAATATTTCATAGTAAAGGCCCTAAGAGGACCTGCTTCCATGCCTGGCTACCTACATAGTAGGTGCTTAATAAATGTTTATTGAATAGAATTATTATTATTATTAACATCATCATCATCATCATCACCATCATCAACAATGGTTTCTGAATCAGAGACTCAAAGAACCTCAGAGCTAGGAGGGCTCCTAGACTCCATCTAATCCAACTTTATACCAAAACATACACAGAGATGTTGTACTCTTCCTAACATCTCTACAAGTTGTCATCTAGCCTCTGCCTGAAGTCTTTTAGAAAGGAGGAACCCATTACTTTCTGAGTCAGTCAATTTCACTTTTGGAGGGCTCTAATTCTCAAATAGTTTCCCCCTCAAAACAAGCCTAAATTTACCTCTTTGAAATTTTCACTTGTTGACACCAGTAGTGCTCCCTCAGACCAAACAGAGCATTTACAGGGTGCTTTATATTTCTAAAATGCTTTCGCATCGGTGATATAATTTGACTTTTGCAAGAGCCCTGTGAGAAGGCTATGACATTATGACATCCACGTTACCTATGAAGCTGAGACTAAGAAAAGCTGACTCCCCATGCTCAAAAGGTTGGCAGTGACATTTCTAGAAACTTTTTAAGTTAATTGAGGGCACTTTAAATTTCTTTCATTAACTACTAAAACTTCCTCTTCCTGTCTAATTTACATTATGAATTTCCTGAGGGGAGAAAAATGAGTAATCCAAAGTTAATTTCAGGTCAGCTCCTGTGGCAAATTATCACCAATTCTGCATTAGTGAGGACTAGATGGATCATAGATCTAGAAGGCATCTCAGAGGCTTCTTAATCCAATCTCTTTATTTTAGAAATGAGGAAATTGAGATTCAGGGAAGGAATTGGACTTATCTTGTCTCAGAAAGGTAGTAAGCATAAGAGGTAAGATTCAAACCCCAACCCTCCACCTATACAACCAACAGTCTTTCCACTGTACCAAACTGCCTCCATAGGATTTTACTCCTGTGTAAAATAAATCGAAACCTAAACCTTTGTTTTACTGTTGTTTTCTTTATGAGTGTAGAAATGTAGCTTTTGTGGAATATTATTATCTTTAGACCATATAAAAGTCTGCTAATTCTCTTGAAAAGATATTTGGCCCCTAATGACTTCTAGGATCATAGGATTTAGAATTGAAAAGGAAGAATAGGAGTGGGACCCATTCTCTTCTTTGTTTTCATACCAAGTGATTTATGAACTCAAAACTTTAAAAGAGATCAACTTTTCCATTCATTGATACTATCTATGATTTTGTTGGAAATACAGATGTTTCTTATTTTTTGCAGAT
This sequence comes from Phalanger gymnotis, assembly GCA_028646595.1. Lineage (NCBI taxonomy): Eukaryota > Metazoa > Chordata > Mammalia > Diprotodontia > Phalangeridae > Phalanger > Phalanger gymnotis. The sequence goes on along the minus strand of CM053622.1, from coordinate 694,394,158 downwards.
TTCTACTCCATGCAATGTTTCTTCAGAGAAGCCACCAATCATTTCCTTTAGCAAAATAAATCTAGTTTTGCCTCTGGTTTCTTCCTGCAAATCTTTTTATTGTCTATTGGCGGAGTAATTAAAAAAGGTGTCCTCTGTTTCCCAGGTGATGAGTTGGCTGGCATTGAAGAGAATCAGTAGCCATCTTCTATGGGGTCAGATAACACATAAGCCCATAGAAAAACTTTCAGCAAAGTTAAGCATTTTTTTTCTGCCACTGCCATTGGACAGTTCTTCACTGAATTACAGAATCTTGCAAGTCCTTTAGCCCAAACCTTTGCCCTTTCTGTGTTAATCCCCTTCACCACATACCTGTCATCCTGTCTCAAGTGATGGGAAACTGAGAACTTCCCAGGCCTATCTGTTTCATTCCTGGACATCTCTACTTCTTGGGCATTTTTCTCTAGTTTGAGCCCAAATCTGACTCCCTTTCAATCCTGGTTCTGCTCTCTGGAGCTACACGGAATAAGTCGAAACCCCTCTTTACGTAGCTGACCTCAAAAATCTAAAGGAATACTATCATGATTCTACTAACTCTTCTCTTAGATGACAGAATGTAGCTAAAGTACTTTACAAACACTAAAATGCCACAGGAATGTCAACTGTCAGTATTATTCTTCAGGTTAAATAAACTCACTTATTTCAATGTTTCACCTATGACATATTCTTTGCCCTCCAGATTTGCTGCAGCTTATCAAGTACTCTCCTAAATCATAGTTATTGTTGTGTTTGTCCTTCATTTTCAAAGAGGATCATGACACCAGGAAAATGATGACATGACTTGCAGTTGACTTTGATTTGAATGAGGGAAGACTGTGCAAGGTCAACAGCCTTACTTTCTCCTCCAGATCCATCTGGGTCCAGTGGCTTTATATTCATCGGGATGGTTGGAGATGGCCCAGGATACATTGTGAGACCCCGGCCCTTTTAGGCTAAGATCTTTTCAGGTTCTCACTGTGAGTGTGATAAAGCCCATTCAGTGAATAGACCTCTTTAAAAAGTGAGTCAAGGAATGGCCACTTTAATGAGAAAAAAGAGAAAAAAAATCAAACTAGGAGGGGAAGATCCTCAGGGTTGCTAGTTAAAAGAGAAACAGTTACCACTGTCATTCACTCCGAGCCAGGAAGGCCAAATTTATAGCCATTAACTGAATATGATACCATAGAAAGTGTTGAATTAGTAGCAAGCACAATAAGAATCTTACCTCCTTTGTATTGTCATCCTCCCTTCTATTTCCCTCTCTGACCCTAAGTTTCCTGAACTATAAAAATGAAAAGAGAATTTATTAGATTTATTAAGGAATTTATTAAATATCTACTATATGCTAGGTTATGAATAGAAAAGGGAGAAAATTCTTGGTCACATTCTAATAGGAGGAGACAATACAGATAGGAAGGCATAGGTGAAAAGGTTCACTGGTCCTTAGGGGGCAGGAGAAGGGCAAACAGCAGAGGATCTGCATTCTCTGGGTGAAAACACAGGTCAGATGGCAATGCTGGAGGTGCAGAAGGCATAGCTGCAGAGCAAATGATAGAGCCCAGTGGACTTTGGGAGGGTGGATAAGAGCCCAGTGCTTAATTATACTGGAAAGGTTTTAGTTGATGATGCCTGGTCAGTGCAAGGATGTGATGCCAAGTCCTTGGCCGACATATGTTGGTTAGATCCATCTCTGACTTTCTGTGTTCCATTATGGAACACAATAGAAGGAACGATGGACTTTGGAGTCAGAAGAAAGGAAGGTGAGTCAGAGTTCTGCCACTATTTAGCTGTGACAGTGAGTCAATCATTTCCCTTCTCCTAAGCATTAATTACCTCATTCGTAAAATGATCAACATAATAATGTTAGCACCACCTACCTTACAAAGCTACTACTTTGTAAACCTTAAAGTGTAATATGAATGAATTATTCTTATTGCTTACTGGTCTGAAGACCAGCCTAGGTAAGCCTCTAGAACCTCATCCACTCAGTTGGCCATAGAGTGGGGAATTTTTTGGTGACAGTGACTTTTTTTTATAGTGACAGACTACCCATCTACACTGACAAAATTACAGTTCTTGAAGTATTGTAGTATTGGAGTATTATTAGTAGTAAAAATATCCACAGAACCTAAAATTTTATTAGCTTTTTTTTTAGCTGCCAGTGAAAGCCCTATTATCTTTATCACACAAATTCCTGTTAAAGTATTTCTCCCCCAGTTTATACTTGTGTAAATTGTTCTTTATCCTAAGTGCAGGACTTTACATCTGTCCACATTATATTTTATTAAGCTTATTGTTCTTGTTTGTTGAGTTTTTATGGGGCCTAATTCTTGTCAATAAATAGTTGTGTCATGCAATTTTATGTAATCTACAAGTTTGATAAGAATATCTTCAAGTCATGAATCAAACATGGCAAAGTTGAGGACAGAGTAGGAGTCCTGCATTAAGAAGGTGACAGTCCATCAATCCACATATTTTTGTACTCATTCAATCTAATAGGACCACTTAATCTTTCCTGTCATATAGCCCTTATCTTTCTATCATCATTACGAATATTATGAGAGATGGTCAAATGCTTTGCTAAATTACAGTTACATTTTGTCTATAGTGTTTTCCTGGGAGTCTAGTAAGCCTTTCAAAAAAAAAAAAAGGAAATAAGATTAGCTTAGCATGACTTTTTAGTAAACCTGTGTTTTCCTTGTAATCACCATTTTCTTCTAACTTCTTACAAATTAATAATCTGATAATCTATTCTAGAGTTCTGCCAGGTATTCATGTCAAGCTTCTCTCATCTATTGTTTATGGAAATCACTCTTTTTCCTTTATGAAAACTGGGATGAAATTTGTCCTGTTGATGCTGAGTCTACTTCATCATTAAATCCTATTTTAAAATGTCTTGAAATGGCAAAATTCTCCAGTGTTATCTTGTGCTTAGTCCTTCACTGTATTAATCCCATTATCAAGGTAAACCAAGTGTTTTCCTTTACTTGCCAATGTTGTAAAGCAGAGCAGTTTCATCACTTTGTTATTACAGAAACTCCTTCCTAGATGTGTTTTCGTAATTCATTTGTACCATACGGTTTTAGAGAAGTGCCTGACTTTGCCTGTATTGAAAGGCTACCATGCTTGGACCTAAACAAGACTGACTACTTATCCTCTATGCCATGCGTTATCAAAGAAATTTTCAAACCGACTATTGACTAGGCTCTTCCCATTGCCTGGATCTAAATATAGTTAGAAAAAAATGTCTATTTTGGGGTGTATTATTTCACTTCTTCTCAGAAACCTTAGATGTACAATTGCTACACCATCACTAAAGTGTTATTTGAAAGGACAGACAAATGCTGTTTCCGTTTTTATAGGCTCCGTGCATGAGAGCTGCAGATGGATGGTGCTGGACAGAATAGCCTTATTTTTTATCGTGACAGCTTGCTGGTGTTTTGTAACGTGGAAGCTGAGTTAAATGAACACAATCAAAGGACAGTGACTGATCTTCTCCCTTCCCTTGACCTGTAAACAGATGGATGGATAGTCATGTCAGCATCTTTTAAATTTCTTTTTCCAAATGGCCAGTGTTTGGTTATTGCTTCTGTTTGAAATGATGCTGTATTTAAATTGTGGCCTAAAGCTGAAATGCTACTCGGCATCCTCTTCCTTCCTGAAAGCATCCACTCCCTCGACATGGCAGGCTTGTTGCATTAATAAGTCAAACAAGTCCTTCTTGCCCCTGCTCAGCCATCTTTGTATGAAGCCAGTGGTTTGCTAAACGGTTTTCAGCTAATATTCATGTAGAGCAACAAGCACTTAGACCTGTGTGGCTAGTTAATGGAAATCCTATCTAAGGAGGTCCATTTCTGTATCAGAGCTGCTACCCTTCCTGCCCACTCTGTGCTGGAAAAGTAGAATCAAGTCAAATAATGCCTTTTTAACTGTATCTTCTAGCATTATAGCTGTAGGATAGTACTGTATTATACTTCTGCGAATGTAAAATATCCTGTACCTGCTTATGATACATAGTAGTGACCGTGCTATACCAGAACTGTTTTTAATGACATTATTCTAGATAGACTTTTGTTTTTTCCAGATGATGATTGAGAAGCTAATAAAAGGCACCAGGTACTATGTCAGTAACAGAATGCTGTTTTTCTGGGATCTTTTTAAAAAACAAACTTCTTTGTGGGGGGAGGGAGATGTTTTCAGGGGTTTTTGTTTTTGTTTTGGAAAGAGTGAGCTGAAAGTCTAATGTGTATAATTTTGTTTGATGACTGCAGAACCTGAAAAGGCTGTTGCTGCTATTGATGCCTAACAAATTGCTGTTGGTTATCTTTTTATGTAAATACATATATATATTCAAATTGTATATATATATATTCAAATTGTATTTATATATATATTTATAAATATATAAAATTTGAATTTTTGGAAACTTTAGCTGTGATGTCAACTTTGGGAAAAGTATCCCACTTGTACTGTGTTGAGTTGGCATTGTACAGAAATTAACAGCCATAATAAAAAAATTAATTTTTTTCCATTTGTACAGGGGTAACACATTGTATTAAATATGTAAAGTCTTATTTACATGGGTTTGATTATAAAAACTAATAAAATATTCTCTAATGCAAGGACAGCCAAAGCAACAATTCATTTCAATTCATATCTGTTCAACAAATGTTTATTTTTAATTAATTAATGGAATAAAGAATTTCCATAACATAGCATAATAAACACAAGCAAAACAAGACCAGCTCACATAAACCATGTCTGCATTTGGCATATCTGGCCAAGGAAGAAGGTTTAACATTTCTAGCCTTTTGATAATTACATTTTAAATTCTTCTTCCTCCTCACTTTCAAGGAAAAGAAAGAGTATGGTAGAGAAACTAAATGTGATATTTAATTGAGTATTACATCCTAGGACAGGGATGTGATACAGTCTTGGAACCACCAGCACTATACAGTAGAGGCCCATTAAGCAAGGGTCAGCGTAAAGGGTGAAAAAGCTAAAGCAATAAGAATGTCACTAGACCCATACCTCCAATTCTGTCCCATAAATCCTCATCCTGGACTTGTGCCTAGTTTAGAATTCCCTGTTTTCACCCACTTTGGATTACTCAATTCCACCCAAAAGTCTCAGCCTAGACTCCCCCTCTCTAAACTTTCTGCTCACAATCTTCCAGAGATTTTCAGTTACAAGGCAGCAAACTTTATCTCTTCAGTTCAGCCCTAGGTTCCCACTGGACAAGATATTGATTGTGATACTAACTAAATTGTTAACGAGATTATCTACAATTAAAGGAACATATTTGCTCTGAGGTGAAGCAAACACTTTAGGAAATACGTACTCTTGTCTTTCATTGTGGCAATAATATACTTAGAAACTTAGAAAGTTGTTCCTTCCTTTTTAACTTCTGATATCTATCGTTTAGAGTCATTTCATAACCAACCTCTTCTATTAGTTCCCCACCCAGTACTTTGTCCTTTCTCTGAAGTCCCAAAACACTTCTAAGTCATCCAGCTTACTTGATGCCCATAACAACTGCCTTGTATTGTTAGTCATCTCTTTATCTGTCTCTTTTGTCTATCCCACCTAGCTTATAAGCTTCTTGAGTCTTCTGTTAGCTATAAACCAATTATTTACTCCTTGTTTTATGTATCCTTTTCAGCAGTTGGAATAACTAAATGTTTCAAATCAGGATTTACGGGAGAATTCAACAAGGATTGATTGAGTGAATGATTGAGTGGCAGGATGACAAGAACAAAAAGAACCACCTACATCAAAATTTGGCACCAAGCAAGACTGGCACTGGTCACCACACAAAGGTGGACTCCTGCTGATGCTAAGCAAAGCCTGAGGGAAAGGCAGCCATAGAAATGGGCAAATCAGAAGCGACTCAGACTCAACTGCAACATTGCCAAGGTCCGGAGTCCAGAGGGCTGGTGGTGATTAATTGCTTCAATGCTAGAGAGAGAGAGGGAAGAAAAGGTGAAGTTTTGTTGGTAAGTAAGGGCTGAGCAGTTACTCTTCCTTCTCCCATACAGAAGTATCAAAATGTATTGGGAGATAAAGAAGATGAAGAAAAAGTTTCTTTTGACCAGTTGTATTTTAACAAAACAGATGAAAAGAAAAAATGTACTGACCTTCCTCTTTTTCAAAGTAGAAACCCCTCAAACTAATGTACCAAAAGTCTTAATGCAGTTTTAAGCTATTAAAGTACAGAAGTTTTAGTGTTGTTTTAAACTGCTAAATTGCTGGGTCAAGGGGTATGTACAAGAGTGCATTCAGCTATTCCTTTTTTTAGCTGTATCTTTTGGGAATCTGCACATGATGCAAAAGGTTGAAGAACCCCAATCCTCACTATGCAGTATGATGTGCTAGTTGCCAAATCAATGCCAAATCCTAACTTCTGTAGTTGTTGAGACAGTGAGCACAGTCATTAAGGAAGGCTTCATGGGGGACAGGGAACTTGTACTGGACCTTGTAGGAAGACAAGAATTTAGATAAGAGGAAAGAGGGAATTCTAGATAGGGGAAACCATACCAAAAACCTATTTGGGATAAAAAGGACAAGGTCAGTTTTACTTCATTAGAGGTTTCAGTAAGGAAATAGTAGGAGATAAGGTTGGAGATATAGGTTGAGATGATACCAAGTCATACATTGATGTTCACTCTAGTGATCATAGGATTGATATCGGAAGGTGAAAGGAACATTGTGAGTCATCCAACCCAACCCCTCGTTTTCAGATAAGGGCTGAGACCCACTGACACAACTAAGTAATGACAGAGTCAGGAATAGAATCCAAGTCTTTGATTCCAAAATTTATTTTTTATTTTTAGTTTACATCACTCAGTTCCAGAAGCTTTTGAGTTCTAAATTTTCTCTCCCTCCCTCTTCTCTCCCTTCCCCCCAAGATGGCATGTAATCCTATGTAGGTTCTACATATGCCTTCATATTAAACTTATTTACATAATAGTCAAGTTGTAAAGAAGAATGGAATTAATCATGAGAAAGAAGAAACAAAACCAAAAAAGAAGGGAAAAAAGAGAAAGCAAATAGTTTGCCTCAATCTGCATTCATACTCCATAATTCTTTCTCTGGAAGTGGATAGCTTTGTCCATCATGAGTCTTTTGGAGATGTCTTTGAATCTTGTTTTTCTGAGAAGAGCCAATTCTATCAAAGTTTAGTCCTTACAGATACCATGTGTCTGTAATCATGTATAGTGTTCTCCTGGTTCTGCTCCCTTCACTCAGCATCAGTTCATGTAAGCCTTTCTAGGTTATTACAAAGTCCATTTGCTCCTCACTTCTTACAGCACAACATTATTCCATTACATTCACATACCACAACTTGTTTAGCTGTTCTCCAATTGATGGACATCCCCTTGATTTCCATTTTTTTTTGCCACCACAAAAAGAGTTGCTATAAATATTTTTGTACATACTGGTCCATTTCCCACTTGTGTGATCTCTTTGGGATACAGCCCTAGAAGTGGTATTGCTGGGTCAAAAGGTAGGCACATTTTTATAGCCCTTTGGACATAGTTCCAAATTGTTCTCAAAAATGGCTGGGTCAGTTCACAACTCCACCAACAATATAACAATGTTCCAATTTTCCCACATCCTCTCTAGCATGATTTTCCTGTTTTGTCATGTTGGCCAATCTGACAGGAGAGATGTGGTACCTAAGAGTTGTTTTGATTTGCATTTCTCTAATCAACAGTGATTTAAAGCATTTTTTCATATGACTACAGATATCTTTAATTTCTTTCTCTGAAAAACTGCCTGTTCATTTCCTTTGACCATTTCTCAATTGGGGAACGACTTGTATTCCTGCAAATTTGACTCATTTCCATGTATATTTTAGAGATGAGGCCTTTATCAGAGACACTGATTGTAAAGATTCCCAATTTTCTGCTTCCTTCCTAATCTTTGTTGCATTGGCTTTGTTTGTACAAAAACTTTTCGATTTGACATAATCAAAATTATCCATTTTGCATTTTGTAATGTTCTCTATCTGTTGTTTGGTCATGAATTCTTCCCTTCTCCATAAATTTCACAGGCAAACTATTCCTTGTTCTCCCAAATTGCTTATAGAATCAGCCTTTATACCTAAGTCATGAACCCATTTTGACTTTATTTTGGTATATGGTGTAAGATATTGGTCTAGGCCCAGTTTCTGCCATACTACTTTCCAGTTTTCCCAGCAGTTTTTGTGAAATAGTGAATTCTTAATCCAGAAGCTGGACTCTTTGGTTTTATCAAAGAGTAGATTGCTATAGCCATTGACTACTATGTTTTGTGTACCTAACCTATTCCACTTATCACCACTCTATTTCTTAGCCAGTACCAAGTAGTTTTGATGACTGCTGCTTTACAATACAGTTTAATATCCAGTATGGCTAGGCCACCTTCCCTAGCATTTCTTTTCATTAATTCCCTTAATATTCTGGACCTTTTGTTCTTCCAGATGAATTTTGTTATTTTATCCAGCTCTGTAAGATATTTTTTTTGGTGGTTTGATTGGTATGGCACTGAATAAGTAAGTTAATTTAGGTAAAATTGTCATTTTTATTATATTAGCTCGGCCTAACCATGAGCAAATGATATTATTCCATTTATTTAGATCTGGCTTTATTTGTGTGAAAAGTGTTTTGTAATTATGTTCGTATAGGTCTTGTGTTTGTCTTGACAGGTAGACTCCCAAATATTTTACAGTGTTTACAGTAACTTTAAATGGCATTTTTCTTTCTGTCTCTTGCTTTGGGGCTTTGTTAGTAATATATAGGAATGCCGAGGATTTATGTGGGTTTATTTTATATCCTGCAACTTTGCTAAAGTTCAATATATTTCAAATAGTTTTTTACTTGATTCTCTAAGTAAATCATCATATCATCTGCAAAGAGTGACAACTTAGTTTCTTCTTTGCCTATTCTAATTTCTTCAATTCATTTTTCTTCTGAGCAATTTAGTCTTTATCATTCAGGCCACAGAAATCAACTAAAGGTTTGTTACCGAAGAGATGCTATATGCAAAGCAGCATTTTGAGGCAATGCATCTGACATCATCGTGTAAGATAGATTGGAGAGGAGGAAGAGAGATGAAAGTAAGGGAGACCAGTGAGGCTCAGGGTCAATAACATTACAATTAGAGGGAGTCACAAAGATCTAAATCTGATACCATCATTTTTACAGGTGATTAAACCGAGGCTAAGAGAAATGAAGTGACGTACTAAAGATTACTTCATTGTGACAGAGCCAGGAAGAAAATCCAAGTTTCCCAGCTCTCAGGCCAGTACTCTTTTCAGAATTACCATACTGGCCAGAAGACAATTGCAACAGTTCAGGAGTGAGTTGATCAAGGCCAATGCCAGGGTGGTAGCACTGGAAAAGGAAAGAAGCTAACAAATACAGGAAAATGTAGGAAAGAAGACTAGTCAGTGCTTGATGACTATCTATATTTTGGAGGAAACAGAAAGACAAGGACAGAGCCTTGTATAGCTTTTCGTCTCAGTGCTTAGCAAAGTGTTTTGCATACGAGTGCTTAATAAATGTTGAATTTAATTTATTGAGTGATCGCTGGGTTGAACTCAATTGTGAATCTGTGGAACAGTGGAAAAAATACTGGATTTTGAATCAGAGGATTTGGATTCAAAACCTACTGCCAACTTCTACTTGTGTGAACTCAGGCAAGGCACATCACTTCCCTAGAATTCTAGTTCCTCATCTGTAAAATGAGAAGGTCAGACCAAATGATCACTAAGGTTCCTTCTGGCTCAAAATCTATGATCCTGTGATAATTCTACCTTGGAAGTTCCCTATGTGATGGAAAGAATAATGGTACCAAATAGAAACAGAGAAGTCGGGAGTATACAAGGAAGTCTGACACAGAAACACTGAATAATAACCTACTTGAACTAGAGTCTTATTAATAAAAAAATATATAGCATTTTTATATCACTTTAATGTTTGCAAAATGTTTTACATATAATAAGTCATTTGATCCTCACAATAACCCTATGAGGTAGAGACAATTATAGTACTCATTTTACCAACGAGGCAACTGACGCTGAGAGGTTAAGTGATTTGGCAAGAGTCATACAGTTTGTAAGTAACTGAGAAGGATTTGAACTTAGTTCTTCCTTATTTCAAGCCCACTGTTCTATTCACTCCAGAATACTTCATTCTTCATCGCCCTTCCCCCTCAATTGAAAAATGCAGATCATGAGATCTAAGTGTCATGCTGCAATGATGGTTAGTTAGTCCCAGATGTGGAGGGCTACTCAATTTCCTCTTTACTAAACCTGGAAATTATTTTTTTGCCCCCAAATCACACAGTTCCTTATGTCATTTTGGATGCTAGGCAAAAACAAGACAGAAACCAAAAGAAATTGTTGAAACTCTTAGAACAAAAAGTGGCACCACAGCAGCAAATATTGCTTTGGTTTGGTTTTATCATTCCGGAAAGCTGTTACCATCTTGGTCTTTGGGTGATGGTTGCTATTCCTGGAATGGCTTCCCTGAAGAGCTCCCCTTGATATTCATGGTTCTTTTCCCTTTCAGAGTGCTCAACCCACTTTAGGAGCAAAGGGAATGTCAAGCAAGAAAGAAATGCAGGAAAAGGATGAGAATTTGTCTCCTGTGAATCCTGTTTGGCAGCTGATGTGGTAGAGGAGTTGGCCAAACCAACAGGGATGTCGAACCTCTATTGAGTAACAGGGAAAATGTGACACGTACTGTGTCAGAGTGAACCTAACCAAATAGTACTCTTCAAGTGCCAATAATAATAAAGAGCTTGAATCTGTAGTGTTATTTGCTGACTGCGGCTCTTCTCCATAGGAAAACACTGGAGTAATTCAAATGTACAGAAACATGAAACACCAACATAGTGGACTTTCCCCTGGGAAGACCAGAGTGGGAAGTTAATTTTACTTCTTGGTACCAACCTTACAGGAATTTTCGGATTGATTCCCTAAAGACGAATTTGGATACCTTCACATTTTCTCCAGAGTGGCTAAGATCATAAATCAAACAAGGGAGAAGAATTTGTCTCTCCCTTTACTCTGGGTGGAATTTGGGGGATTCTCCTACTTCCCACTAGTCATAGGCTCTATTATAGCCCCCCTCCCACACCTGGAATTTCCCAGGAACTGAAATGATAGCCCACAAATTCTTTGCTATGGGGAGAAATAAATAGTATAGCTGCAGAATGAGCTTTTTTTCTTGAAGCCTAATGAACACAACTCAGAATCTTAGAAGGAAGAAGGAGACTGTTTTCCTTTCTATGATGTAAGGTACACAAAGATTGAGTAGATTACTAATCCTAAAAGGGGAACTAATATCTTCAACCACATTAAAAAAAATTATTCTTCCTACCTGTATGAATAGCTCTTGGGCATCTTGATGAATAGCTCTTGAGAGATGAATCAATGGTTTTAACTACTTAAACAATCAGAAGACAAGGGTTCAAATCTTCCCTCTGACACTTTAATAATAACAGCTAATATTGATATAGCACCTACTATGTGCCACGCACTGTACTAAGCACCTTACAATTATTATCTCAGTTGCTCCTCACAACAACCCTGGGAGTTAGGTGGTATCTCCATCTTACCAATGAGGAAACTGAGACAAACCAGGGTTCAGTGACTTGCCCAGGGTCATAAAGCTAATAAGTGTTGGATAGCAGATTTAGTGCACTATCCACTTGGCTATCTAACACTTATCTAACACTTAACTCATCAATCCAACACTTACCCATGTGCCCTTTGGAAAGACACTTAATTTCTCTGGGCCTTATCTGTAAATGCGGAGGTTGAACTGGCCAGACTCTGAGCTTCCTTCCAGCATTAGGACTGAGATCTTACTTAGGAAAAATAGACCCCAGAAGCTGTTCCCTTTTACGTCCAGATACCTGTAGGATTTTTTTCCCCCTTTATTCAACTCAGAATCCCAGGTGGCTAGAAGCCTATGTGTCCACCTAGCTTCCAAATTAGGGGAAATGGGGAGAAAAGAGGTCATCAGATGGTCACTTATACCTTTAGGGAAGTTTGAGAACCTTAAGAGAAACTGCACTCTAACTACAAAGGGCAGTCTTAGTAATTTATCGGTCCCTTTGTTCTGTTATCTGCCATCCCTCAGGAAGTCTGGTTTCACTTAATTCTGAAAAATCAACTTTTACTATTTAATAAATGAAGGCTGTTCATTTTGAGTGATAACTGTTATTGTGGTTTAGAAGGTTGAGATTGCAAAACACATATTTGGATGAAAGCAGATAAAAAGTTCAATCATCTAGACAATGATGCAATCCAGATGTTTGGCATTGTGCAAATCAGTCATTCTCAAACTCTTTTGGTCTATAGATTCCCTTCAATATTACCCCAAACATGCAAACTCACTTATTTCACTGACTCTCTCTTAGTCACTCCTACCTAAAAAACCCCATTTATCAGAATTGAAGTTTTGAACTCAGTGCTAATGCTTTTGATGGAGGTGCCAGTGGAACTACGGCAAGTAAAGGTGAACCAATAATTGCTTGGACTCATTCAAACCAGTATTACTAAGTTATATAATTAGTCAATTTCAAGACTTCATCTCAGTAATACAAAATTTATTAGAAAATAAATTAGAAACCTAACACAATTATGAAAGGATCCACACAAAAGGAATTTTTCTTTTTTTAAAAAAATTACAGA
>CM053622.1:694346623-694380952 GCA_028646595.1 Phalanger gymnotis | reverse complement strand
ATTCAAGGAACTTTCAAGGGTAATTTTAACTATATGATTTCCACCTTACATGAGGATTTTAGAACCTGTCTGTATAAGGTGTGACTCCACTGTACATACGTCAGTTCTTTGATGGATTCATGATCTCACTCATATGAGCATTGGCAGATTACAATTCATCAAGCTTTCTCATCCTGTGCAATTTTTGTCCATGTGCTGTCATGCATCTTCCATAGTGGTTCTTCCCACGCTCTGGAGACCTTTTAGGTCTTTTTACATTTTGTCAGTATCAGCACAGTACTTAGAATGCTGATCTGTCTTACTTTTCTCTCACTACATAATCAGCCTCCCCCTTTCCTAAACATATTCTCAATGATGCCTTATATACTATATGCCTTATATACGATTTCTAGGCACATCATCATTAGCAACATATTTCGTTCTACTTATCCCCACCAAATACCATTTCATCAGCTATCTGCAATGCTTGTCCAAGGGACAAATTCAGTTAGGTTAATTCAATATGTCACCCATTCAAAGCTGTACCACAGTCCACATAATGTACATCCTTAATCCATTTTGCTGTTTTTGGTGTGGATTATGTGGCTAATCTCTTTTGAGTGAACATAATTTTCATTGAAGCTTCATTCTGACATGGGTTTGAGGCAATCAGCACAATGTTATCTGTAAAAAGGAACACCTGGAGAACCTCATCAGTTATATACATTAAAAAATTTAATTGTAGTCAAGTATTGTGACACGGGATGTGTCTAATGTGATAGCTGGTGGATGCAGATGTTTGGTGCACTACAGCAAGGCAAGCAGCCCAGGTTAGCTGCATACTGAAAGGCAAGGTGTTACTGTTGAAATTATCCAAAGAAAAAGTGTATCAATTAATGAATAAAAAGCATTTAATTCTATGTGCCCAGAACTGTGTAAAGTGCTGGGGATACAGGGAGAAAAAAGAAGACAGTCCATGGTCCAAAGGTGATCACAGTCTAATTGAGGAAGAAACACACATAGGAGAGTCCAGCCACATGGTGGATGGAAAGGACAAGAGGTCAACAGGGTACTTACTGATGGCAAATGTCATTTTACTAAAGTCTCAGTTGCCTTATCTATAATGGGGAATGGTAACATTTGTGCTGTGAGGCTGTGTAGCAAGGTGGATAAGGCTTCAAGCCAGGAAGGCTTGCCTTGACTCTGGCTCGCTATGTGACCTGGGAAAATCACAATCTCTCAGGGCTCTAGGCAACTCTCTAAGACTATAAATCACCTCTATTCGTGGAGAGAGTTTCCTCACCAGTGTGTATCTCTATCCCTAATACTTGTGATACCTATTTTATAGGATGGTCATGAGGAAAACTCTTTGTAAATTGTAAAGGGCTATATAAATATGAACCATTATCATTATTATTACTTCTTGTAGTAATATTAATAGAAAGTGGGAATGACAGTCACTGCTCTCACTGGAAACTACTTACTGGTTGGGCATGAGTATTTCTTCTAAGCTGTCTACCTTCTCAGATTATCAGATCCATCAATTTTTATTGTCTATACTTCATGATTAAAGGAGTTGGATATGCTCCCATTTCCTAAAGGCTTCATCACTTTGCAAAATGGCACCTTCATACAGTAGCTCCTCTAACATTGTCACATAGTGGAAAGATGCCTGGGTTCTAGTCCCAGTTCTGCCACTGAAACCAATCAGGTCAGCCAATCAGGCATTTAAATCCCCAGGCACTGCACTAATCATGCAAAGAAATGCAAAAGACAGTGTCTGCTCTAAAGGAGCTCACCATCTTTTGGGAGGAGAGAACATGCAAACAACTATGGTTAACAACAGTGTTGTAGATAACAACAATCTATCTTATTCATAGGATAAATTGGAGACAATCAACCAAGGTAGGACACTAGCATTAAGGGGGATCCAGAAAGATTTTTCATAGAACCTGAGATTTTAGCCTGAACTTGAAGGAAGTTGGGGAAGCCAGTAGGCAGAGATGAGGCAGGAGAGCATTCCAGGCTTGGGGGGCAGCCAGAGAAAATGCTCAGAACCAAGAGATGGTGTCTCATACAAGGAACAGCAAGATGGACAATGTCTCTGGATCCCAGAGTACTGTGGAGGGAAAGGGGAGGGATAAAGGTATAAGAAAATTGGAAAGGTAAGAAGAGAACAATTTATGAAGGCCTTAAAATGTCCCAAAGAGAATTTTATATTTGGTCCTGGAGATGAAAAGGAACCGCTGAAGGTTGTTGAGTAGGGGGTTGACATGGTCAGACATTTGTTTTAGGAAAATTAATTTGATGGCTGAGTGGTAGATGGACTAGAGTAGGGAAAGATAAAATAGGAAAGTCAACCAGAAGGCTACGGTGGAGGTCTAAGAGTGAGAAAATGAGAGCCTGCTGTCATTATCAGAGGAGAGAAGTGAGCATATATGAGGGATAGTATGAAGGTAAAATTGACAGAACTTAGAAACAGATGGGATAGAGGGGGTAAGAGAGAGGAGTTGAGGGTGAGCCCAGGTGACATCAGACCTTCCTAGCTGTGAGGACCTGGCAGCTTGCTTAACCTCTCTCTACCTCAGTTCCTGCAACTGTAAAACGGGGAAAATAATAGCACCTGCCTTCCAAGGTTTATGTTGAGGATCAAATGAGATAACATTGGTAAAAAAAAAAGTGTTTAGTGCAGTGGCTGGTATTTAGTAGGCATTAAATAAATGCTTGTTCCCTTTCCCTCCACCTACCTTTCCAGTATGATTTCGTATTTTTCTTCTCCCATACTTCTTCCAGTCCAACTGGCCTGATGGTTGTTGCCCCTAAGTAACATTCCATCTCCCTGTTGTTGGTGTTGAACAACCTTATTCTCATCTCCTAAATTAGGAGGACCAATCAAGAGCAGAGGTGACACTAATCCCATCTCCTCATTTGAAGCATGGACCAATCAAGATTGTCTTTCTGTTGTATGAAATTGCTTACTCCTCTCTATAAAAAGCAGCACACAAATTAAATAGAGGCCAGGTCCACCAGTTTGTGCTGCCTTCCTGTGTTGTTAAATTCCTTTGTCTTACTTCCTGAGTTTGCCTTAATTGATCAGGGCAAGGCCCTAACCTAGATTTCTTTCTTCACTGATTCGAGATACAACAACAACTAGGTGGCATTCCATTTGTCACCCTTATGCCTTTGAGTAAGTGGGCAATGTATTTTTGGAACACGCTACACTTACTACACTCTAAATTCTAACTCACAGTATCCCTGGCTCCCTTGAAGGCACAGCTCCAATGCCACCACCTAAACAAGGTCTAGCCTAATTCCCTTCTCCCCCTCCACCCCAAGTCCTTATCAGTGTTGAAAGAAACCTAGATTAGGGCCTCACCCTGATCAATTAAGGCAAACTCTGGAAGTAAAACAAAGGAATTTATTAACACACCTTTGTTGTCTTTCGGTCTGATTCTTTGGGGTTTTCTTGGCAAAGACACTAAAGTGGTTTACCATTTTCTTCTCTAGCTCTTTTTACAGATGAGGAAACTGAGGCAAACAGGGTTAAGTGACTGGTCAGAGTCACATAGCTAGTAAGTGTCTGAGGCAAAATTTGAACTCTTTATGCACTGCTCTACCTAAGCTGCCACAAAATGTAAGCTGCTGTTTTTCCTTTTATATCCCTGGGGCTTAAGTCTTGTGTCTGGCTCAATGTAGGTACTTAACATATGATAGTAGGATTCCATTGTTGAATACACACAAATTGGATATCAGTATGGCTAAGCATCAAAAATGAAGGCTATGTTTGGGCCACGTCCCATCATATTAGAGAAGGAAGACATCCTTGCGAGGTAGAAGAGCTGAAGAGGGCTTCATGGAAGAAATGGAATGTGAGCTAACCATAGAAAGATGAACGAGATAGGGCCAAGTAGGGAGTATAAGAGAAGGAAGAAAAACATGTGCAAAATTGAAAAGGACTCATTTGACTGATGATGAAGCAATATGCTCTAACAGAGAGAACAATGAGTGAAGTTAACAGATGGTTCCAATTCCCTCTCAATGATTGTGACCTGTGTAAACTTAGGGAAATCACCTAACCTCCCTAGGCTTCCATGCCCTTCCTGGAAAAATGAAGGCTCCTCAAATCCCTTCTGACTCTTGTACCCATGAGCCTTTGAAGTATCCTCAATCTACATACAATTAGTCATTGTTACCATATAAATCAAAATCCACTAAATTCCTGCCTTGTAATTTTACTACAGAATATTTTATACTCATAAGGACACTTTTAAACAAATAGAATTGTTACTCATTTATATAGTCATTGTATAGTTATGTGGTTTTTATATATTATTTATACATAATATGGTATGTATACTATATATGTTATAGTGATTATATATTTCTTCATTAATAGTCTGTGACATGGATAGTATAAAGAATAATATCTCCATTTTACAGAAGAGTAAATAGAGGCTGAAGAAAGCACTCAAATAGGCTTTAAGATTTGCAAAAACTTTGCATGTGCTATTTCACTTAAGCCTTACAATAACACTGTGAGGTAGTGATCTACAGACACTAGTATCCCCATTCTCCAGGTGAAGAAACTAAGACTCAAGGAGATTAAATGTTTCACCCGGTGTCACATAGCTAATAAATGTTAGAGAACAGGTTTAAAACCAGGACTTTTTAGGTTCAAGTCCAGTATGCTATCCCCTACTCTTCTATGTCTCACCAGGTGATGATTCATGTGTTTTCACAAGGTTTATTCATCCCCTGATAGCCTTGGTATTAAGAAGAAGGGAGGAAGTTTTTCTCCCTTTTTCAAAAGTAGATAGTCTCATTGCTGGCCTAGGTTGGAAAATCCCAGCTCTTTTTTTGTTTTCATGAAAGCATGAGTGAGACTTGTAGCTTGGGTGGGTGGTGGAGAGGAGGGGTTGTAAATAAAAGGAAGAAACTCCTTTACATGGTAATACAAAGAATTAGCTTCTTACTTCTCTCGACTTAGATGAGATGACTACACATTGTATACTGAGATATCATCAGCTTTGATTTCCTGTTTTCCCCATAACTTCCAGCGGTACTTTTTGCCCCCTCTTTTTCTGTTCTCTTTGGTTTGAAAAAGCAGAAATAGTAGCAATTGATGGAAGTTATCACACGAGATCAGGTTGTATGATTCGGAGCAATTTCATTGTGTTGGAAGGAAGGGAAAGTGCTTTGTATTTGGAAAAAGAGAAACTGGGTCCAAATCATATTATTACCTTACGTGACTTGGGTCACATACACCCTCTGGGTCTTACTTGCCTCTTCTGTAAAATGAGGGGTTAAGACTTGATGAATTCTGAGGTTCTTTCCAGCTCTAATTATCAATAAAACCAATCTTCTCTGGGCATCAATTCTCTTCTCTGGAGGGTTGGACTAACTGACCCTCCAACTTGTTTGCTTTATTTGCCAAGACATGGTCCCTTATCTCAAGGGTTAGGATAATTGTCTTAACATTTGTTTTGGTCGCTCTACTCTTTTTTATTTTTCTCCAGCTTTCTGCTCTACGTCCTCTTCCTCTTTCCAGATCCTGATGTGATTCACTTTATACAATTTACATTTTGGTTTTAGGGAGGGCTGGACTTCCAAGTAAACTGAGTAGGAGGCTGCCTACATGATATGAGTTCCGGAATTACAGGAAATGAGGCCATCTAGCTTGACCCGTACCTGACAAAGTGCTCCCTCTATTCAACATCACTGACAAATGGTCATCCAACTCCAAGGAAGACTCCATTGCTAGGGAAACCCACTACCTCCTGAGGCAGCCCATTGCACTTAGGGAGAGCTCTATCTAATTAGGAAACTTTTCTTCACATCAAGCATAAATCTATTCTGAAACTTTGCTTATGGTTCTGCCTTCTAGGGACGAGAGGGGAAGGGGGAAGGGAGCAAACATTTATTAGTTACCTACTATGTGCCCAGTGCTGTGCTAAGCGCTCAACAAATATCTCATTTGATCCTCATAGCAACCCTGTAAGGTAGGTGCCATTATGACCTCCATTTTATAGTTGAGGAAATTGAGGCAAATAGTGGTTAAGGGACTTGACCAGGGACCAGCCACTAAGTGTTTGAGGCTGTATTTGAAATCAAGTCATCCTGACTCCAGGCCACCTAGCTGCCTAGCTGACAGGTAAGTTATAATCTAGTCCCAGGACTACATGACAGCCTTTGAAATACTCAAAGATAGCTACCACATCTCCCCTGAACCTTCTCTCCTTAGGAGTCCCTGAATAAGGGCTTTTCCAACCACTAAGCCAGAGCACCTAGAATTCCATCGGTAGAAACAGGTTTCTTTGTATTTGAAACTCTTTTCTCTCTTGTGGAGTTCCCTGTAATACTGCAACTAGGGGAAATATTCTAAACAGGCTATCACCTAATGAGATGTTATATCAGGTCTGACTGAATTGGAGATTGTCCTATCCGCCATCGTCATCCTCACCATCACCACCGCCATTTACTGTATCAACATTATATAGTTTTGGCATTCACCTGGTCTTATCATACACATGAGTGAACACTCCAGGTGTTTACAGGAAGTACTACCAATCAGACACACTGGAATGTCCTGGCCTCTGACTCAGGAAGGGCCGTGTTAGTGATCCCAGCCCCAGCACTAGCACTAAAGAGGAAGTTCTTATCTATCACCTATGACCTACGAGGATTTGCTGGCAGCCTTCCCGGGATCCCGTAACCTCGTTTGTTTTCTGTCTTGTGTCTTCCCAGCAGGTGTGAATAAATGTGTTCTTTCCAGGGCAAGATGCCCCTAACTTTGGGGTCTCTACCTGACATTCCACCCCAAGGCCCGTGAACCAGACTATAGATCAGAGATCATAAGATCATAGACCTAGAGGTGGAGTCCCCTAGTCCAGTCTCCTTATTTTACAGATGGGGGAACTGAGGCTGAGGGAGGTTAAGCAACTTACCCAAGGTCACACAAATAGTGCCACTGTTAGCATGGATGGGGGATCTTCTACTGCAGGAGAATGTGGGCATGGAGCAGGGACCAGTCTGCAAGAACCCCTTAAAATGATGATCTCTGACTGTCTCCTCTGTAATATTTGATGAGGCTAGATGGAGGACAGGCAGTGAGATGTGGTATCTTGGAGTCAGAAAACTTAAGATGGAATCCTGATTCTGCCCCTTATTAGCTGTGTGACCTGGGAAAAATCACTTTGGCTTTCTCAGTTTCCATTTAGGGAAGCTATAAGAATGAAAAGGATTATGGAAGTAAAAGTTTGGCTGGGTTAATGGGAGCCATGATTAATTTTTAAAATGTCTATCCTTTTTTGTTTTTATATCATGTTTATTTATGAATATATTGTTCCCCCTTCTCTCCTCTCTAGCTAGCCTTAAGGGGGTGAATCTTACCCAAAGGAGGAGCCTGTAAGAAGGAAATCTAGTAATGTGTCATGTGGGGTCCCCTTTTGGTGTGTAACACCCACTTCTGAAATCCTTTGCTCCTTTGATTCTATGTATTGCAATTAGAGAGAGTATCAAGCAGTGCCCCTGCCCCATACCAATGTAATCAATTTAGAGATGGTAAGAAACTTCACCTCCATTATTTTTACAGCTAAGGAAACAGAGGCCTGGATAAAGAGTGAAATAACATTTCCAGTCTCACAGATAGGAAGTGGCATGGCTGGGATCTCTTCCAACTCTCGAATTCTGTGATTCTATGATTCTCCAACTCCAAATCTAGCATTCTTTTCCTCTGTCTCCCCAATATACCTATCTGATATTCCAATATTATTCTTTTGGACCTCGTGTTTTTTTTTTCCGGCCTTCGAGGGAGAAGCAAATAGGCCTGGGCAGTATTGAGCCTTATGGAGCAAGCCTTGCAAGAACAGGACTGGGGCTGGGTCCCTGACATGCTGAGAGGGGAGGTGGTGGAAAAGAAGCCAAAGAGTAATTTACTTGCCCTTCACTTTTGCCCAGGGCATCTGACTCCTCTCCCCTTGTGCTAATATTGTGTCCACTCAAACCTGGTTGAGTCACAGGCTGAGGGCCTCTGCAGTCACCCGTTCCCAAGAATAGAGTTTCAATATGCCTGAAGCTATGGAAACAGTTCAGTCTATGCATGGTGGCAGAATCAGACTGAAAGAATTTCCAACCTTTTTTTTTTTTTTTGGAGGGGGAGAAGGTAGGGCAATGTGGCAGGTTAAGTGACTTGCCCAAGGTCATACAGCTGGTAAGTGGGTCAAGTGTCTGAGGCCAGATTTAAACTCAATTCCTCCTGACTCCAGGGCTGGTGCTCTACTCACTGTGCCATCTAGCTGCCCCAAAAGACTTTAAAGTAAAAAAAAAAATGATGGAAATACGGCAATGTATTCTCCTTTCCCTATTGGTTTTGTATGTCCATATTTTCTCTACTATAACCTAGGTTTTCAAGAGTCGAGTTATGTGTATGACAGGCGCATTTGAACTTTGTCCTAGTGATTCTGTTTCTTTAACCATTAAAAAAAGGTAGAGTATCAGAACAAGGGGAGAAAACAGGCTCTGCCATTTACTAGCTGTGACTTGAGGCAAGGTATTTGACTCCTTTGGGACTCAATTTCCTCATTTGAAAAATGAGAGATTTGGACAAGACATCCTCTAAGGTCCTTTCCAGTTCTAGATGTAGGATTCTGTGTACAGGATGGAGCAGGGCAGACATTTTATGGAAAAAGATGTTGACATGTAGGCAAAATGATAGCAGTAGACAGACAGTTATGTCCCTGCAGTGGGATGCCATAGGAAAAAAAAAGTACTGGATTTGGCCTCAGGGCACCTGGTTTAACATCCTAGCTTTGACACCTTTGTGGTCTTGAGCAAGTCACAACCCTGGGCTTCAGTAATTGGACGTAATGGATAGAATGCTGGACTAGGAGTCAGGTGGACCTGGGTTCAAATAGTGCCTCAGACACTTACTATAGGGCTTTAGGTAAGTCACTTAATTTCTCAGGTTTGGTTTCCTCATCTACAATGAGGGGGTTAGAATTGATGGCCTTTAAGGTTTTCCAGTTTGATATCCATGATCCCATGGTCCTTCACTGTAAAATGAAGAGGTTAGATTAAATGATCTCAGAGACTCTTTCTAGGTTTAATTTTTATACTCCTGAAGCATTATATGGAGACTCCAGTGTATTAACCACTTCCTAAAATTCTGAGAAGTTGTCTTTATCCATCTGTTAGCATTGCTAACACTGACATTTTTGTCTTTGCTGTTCAGTTGTTTTCAGTCATATCTGACTCTTTGTGAACCCTTTTGGAGCTTTCTTGGCAAACATACTGGAGTGGTGTGCCATTTCCTTCTCCAGTTCATTTTATAGAAAAGGAAATGGAGGCAAACAGGGTTAAATGACTTGCCCTGGGTCACACTGCTAGTAAATTTCTGAGGCCAGATTTGAACTCAGAAAGATGAATTTTCCTGACTCCAGACCCAACACTCTATCCACTGCACCACCTAGCTCACTTTTCTAGATAATTTAAATTCAACAAACATTTATGAAGTGTCCATTCTCAATCAACTAATCCATAAACATTTATTAAGAGTCTACTATGTGCCCAGTACAGTGCTAAGTGCTAAGGATACAAAAAGGCAAAAGACAGTCACCCTCAGGGAGCTTACAGTCCAATGGGTGAGACAACATGCAAACAAAAACAAAGCAAAACATGTGTGTATGTATATATGTAGGGATATGTGTGTATATATACACACGTGTATATATACACACATATCAAGCTATCATTAGGATAAATAGGAAATAATTAACAGAGGGAAAGCAGTAGAATTGAGATGAGATGGGGAAATTTTCCAGTAAAAGATAGGATTTTTATTGGAATTTAGAGAAAGCCACTCAGCACACGGCACCAGAACATAATTAAATGTTTTGCAATTGAGCAGATGCCAGAATGCTAACATGTTTTCTAGAGAGCTTCTTAATCTGATTGACCAAGGGAAGATATTATCAGCTATCTGACTTGTAGGTCTCTTTGGTTCATCTTAGAGGATACCCATGGGTCTCTTTTCCTTGTCCTGAAGAGGGTTATACATGTGTTGACACGCTCTGGTGACAAATCAAAGAGTGATATGAACAAGGAGTGAGTCACTCCAAGCCTGAGGTTAACAAAGCCAGTCCAAGTACTATATAAAGAGGGACCATTAGAGGACCTCGCATAGAAGAGCAAGGAGGTGAACTGGCTTCAGCTAAAAGGCAGAAGAGATTCTCAGAATGAAGAGCTTCCTGCTGATCTTGGCTCTGCATGCCTCTATCTCCTGTACTCATCCAGTTACCTATGGCACAGCTCTTGAAAAGCCGCTCTTGTTGGCAAAGGTAAGTTTTCCTATTGCATTAAATCAACAATCATATGGATTTTTTGTATCTAGTGCTTTGGCGGAAAATTGCTCAATGGCATTATTTTCCAATATAGGTGCTTAATAAATGCTTGCTTATAGTAAATCCTTAATTAATGCTTGTTTCTGGATTTGCTGACTTTATCTTGAAATGCACTACTAAAAAACTGGCATGGGACAGCATCAGATAATTCACTATATCCATTTGGAAAATTAGAGGAGACTACTTCAAGTCTGTTTTGTATACATAGTTTCCTTTGCCAGGAATTTTTTAAACTAACAGTATTGGTTTTGAAGAAGCATTTTGAGCTGGAGATAAAGAGGAAGCTATGTTTCTACTTTGTATGCTTTGAAAAAAGCAGGGGGGGGGATTGCAAATATGAATTGTAGGTGTGATAATAATTAGAGATATATTTTCACCTTACAATATTTACATTAATCTTTGGCATGCCAATTAATAAACTGAAACCCGAACAAGTATTGAGTCAGCCCTCTCAGTACTAGTAACCTATCCAGATAATTCAGGTCACCGACTATTTCCCTACTGAGAGATAACCTCGACAAATAGAGAGAAGAGCAAGAGGAAATAGAGAGAAACCAAGCTTAATAGGAACATGTATATTTATTATCTAAAAATATTTCTGTATTTTTCTCTTTAAGCCACAGGCTGAGGAACACATTTAGATAATGCTTATCTTTTTTAATGTGGATCTGAATTTCTTTAAAGTTACAGATGAAAATTGGTCTAATAGGATGCATAAGCATCACAGGAAGTATACTAGGAAAAAATGTAACCACCCAGATTGGAGGAGCGATAATTTAGTACAAGGGAACCACCACAGTTTAAGTGAAGCCACGGCAGTCAGTGCAAGTTTCTAGCCATCTTAATGATGGAGAGACAGCATGATGTAGAAGACTGGCCTTAGAGTCAGAAAGAGCTAGAGTCAGGTTCTACTTTCTGACACTTACAATCTATGGAACCAGGGACAAGTCACTTAATCTGTCAGTGCCCCCAGACAAGTCTTAAAGATTACAAATGGTAGAACAATCGCTGAGATTGAACAAGTTCGCACACCAAGAGTTCTCCACAACAGTGAAATCACAAGCTGAGACCTCTCATTCTACCCTGCCCCTACCTCCCCCCAAAAAGAGAAACTGAGTACCAGTTTATGTTACAGAGTTCACCATTCTGTGATCTTCTTAAGACAGCTAGGGTGGGTCAATGGAATCATGGTCAACTTCTCTCGGTCTTATGTCCGTAGGTGAAAAGGTTTTAAAAATTTTTAATAATTTTCTTATTTTTATATCACTGGTGTCATCTTCATTTCTTGACACATCTCTCCCTTCTCACTTACCAAGAGAGTCATCCCTTGTAAGAAAGAATAAAAAAGAAAGAGAAAGGGAGAAAGAACAACCAATTTAGCAAAGCTAACCAACACATCGACCACATCTGAAAGCATATACAATGTTCTGCACCCACTGTCCTGACCTCTGGAATGGAGGGGGTTGGGGGGGAGAAAGGAAGAGAGGCAAGTATATGTTCTCATCTCTTCTTCTGGACCAAACTTAATATAATTACACAAAGTTCAATTTTGTTTGCTTGTTGTTGTCCTTTCCATTTGCATTGATGTATTTGTATATATCATTTTCTTGGTTCTATTTACTTCCTTTGGAACCAGTTCTTATTCATCTTCTGATGCTGATTAAATGAGAGCTGAAAGAGCCTTACAGATGGAGTAATTTCTTCTTATGTTTATTGCTTTCCTTAGTCTTACCTGGCAAAATTTTATGACCTTAAGACGGAAGAAATACCTTTGAATAAAGTCAAAGGCAATGACCCTGTAGTGGAGAAGATTGAGGAAATGCAGAAGTTCTTTGGGTTGAAAGTGACAGGAACACTAGACTCTGCAACGTTGGACATGATGCAAAAACCTCGATGTGGAGTTCCTGATGTGCACTCGTTTAGTGTATTTCCAAATCGACCAACATGGAAGAAACACAATCTGACCTACAGGTAACATATTACTCAGGTATTTTTTATGCATAGTAACACTTGCCTTATCTGGAAATATGGAACCATCAACAATTTAGGGCACAGAGCTCCAAACGCTTAAAGCTTTGAATCTGGAGGTTGAAAATGCCCTTCGTTTAACCAAGTTAATCTCGTGAAACCATGATCAGTGTTGGTGATCCCTGTAGGAAAAGATCTTGAGCCTTATTCAGAGCCTGTTGATTCTTCTTGTTGCTCGCTCATTTCAGTTGTGTCTGGTTCTTCACGACTCCATTTGGGGTTTTCTTGGCAAAGGCACTGGAGTGGTTTGCCATTTCCTTCTCCAGCTCATTTTACAGATGAGAAGACTGAGGCAAACAGGGTTAAGTGACTTGCCCAGGGTCATAGAGCTAGCAAGTGCCTAAGGTCAGATTTGAATGCAGGAAGATGAGGCTTCCTGACTCTAGGGCCAGCACTCTATCCAGTACTCCACTTTACACTGTTCTAATCTTAAATAGTTTACTGCTATATAGGAGATTCTAAGTAATTGACAGCAATTCCACTTCCTCACTAACTGTTTACTCTCCAGCACTGGGCAATCTGGCTTCTGTCTCCACCGTTCTATTTATACTGTTCTCTGGAAGGCTGACGGTATCTCTGAACCATCAGATCCAATGGATTTTTTTTTCAGCCTTCATCTTCTTTTACCTCTGGGCAATATTTGACATTGCTGACAAGCTCCTCCTTCTAGAAATGATCTTTGTGACATTGACCCACTTCTTTAGCTTGAGAACACTACATACTGTTTCCCCAAATTTTAGAAAAGCGTTTGATAATGTCTCTTGTACTTGTGGAAAAGATGGAGAGACATGGGCTAGACGAGGGAATAATTGACTAGGTTCATGATTGGCTGAAAGAGTAGTCATTAACGGTTTTATGTTGACCTGGAAGGATGGTCCAGCAATTTGTGAAGTGGTCCAGCAATTTGTGCTTAGGCATGTACTACAGAACATTTTTAAAAATCGATAACTTGGATAAAGGAATAGACATCATGCTTATCAGATGTGCAGATGACACAAGGCTGGGAAGAGATAGCTAGTAGCATAGATGACAGAATAAGATTTCTGAAAGTTCTTGACAGACTAGAATGTTGGGACAAATCTAGTAAGATGACCTTTATGAGGACACATATAAAGTCTTACAAAAAGCAACTCGACAGATAGAAGATGAGAGATTCATGGTTAGATAGCACTTTGTCTGAAAAGATCTGGAGATTTTAGTGAAACTGTGAACTGCATATGAGTCAAATGTATGATGTGGATCCCAAGAAAGCTTATTCAATCTTAGACTGCTTTAAGAGAGTAAGAACATCCAGGAATAAGGGGGTGATCATTCCACTTGTATTCTACCTTGGTCAGACAATATTTGGTATATTATATTTAGTTCTTTCTGCCGCATTTTGAAAAGGATGTTGATATGATAGTTGTCTCAAGAATATGAAGGGTTAGCACATGAAAGAAAGACTAGTCTAGTGATATTTGACCTCATTGGGTAGAAGTTGCAAGAAATAAATTGAGGTTTGAGGTAAGAATGCCTTTTCTAACAATTGGAGCTCCCTGAAAGTGTACTGGGCTGCCTTGGAAGATAGTGATTGTCCTCGGACTAGAGGCCACCAAGTGAAGACTAGATACCACTTGTCAAGGTCACATGGCTAGATGAGGGAAATACAAGGACAAAAATAAATTATTTCCTTGCTTAAGAAATTTACATTTATTGGGGGATTGGACGTGTACACTAGTAAGTAACAATATAATACATACAAAGAAATACAGATTAATTTCAAGAGTGACTAAATGCTAATAATTGAGAATATGAGGAAAGTCCTGGTGCAGCCTATTGCATTAGAAAAGATTTCCTTTTAAAATAGCTAAAGGAAGCAAAGCTTCAATTATCTGTAAAATTCATTGCTATCAAATGCCTTATCCCTCCCCACTCCAATAATGGTAAAAAAAAATGAGACACCCTATTCCAAAATCGACCAGTAACTTCCATTATTTTTCTCATTGTTTTTGATAAAGAATAATGAACTATACCCCTGACATGACCACAGCTGAAGTGGACTATGCCATCGAGAAAGCTTTTAAAGTATGGAGCAATGTAACCCCCCTGACATTCAAAAGGATTTACACAGGAGAAGCAGATATAATGATATCTTTTGCATCTGGAGGTAAATAGCCTTTAAGATGTAACACTTTACCTAGATAGTTCTCAGTATAGCTGCTAATGCAAAGAGAACTAATTTTTGTTTTTATCTTCCAAGTTCATGGTGACTTTTATCCTTTTGATGGCCCCGATGGCACCTTGGCTCATGCCTATGCTCCTGGCTCTGGTATTGGAGGAGATGCTCACTTTGATGAGGATGAAGTTTGGACAGCAAGCACAAGAGGTAGGCTAAAAAAAAACTCTTCTCTTATTGTGTCTATCCTACAAATGATTCCAGAGAACTTCTTTCCTTCCTTCCTTCCTTCCTTCCTTCCTTCCTTCCTTCCTTCCTTCCTTCCTTCCTTCCTTCCTTCCTTCCTTCCTTCCTTCCTTCCTTTTCCTTCTTTCTGTTCTGCAATCAATTATTGATATCTACTATGGATCAGACATTGTGCTAGACTTAGGAGAAAAAAGCTTAAAATGAAATAGACTATGCCCTCACTGAGAGAGTAGAGGGAGACAAGGAGACCCAGGACAGAGCTCTGGGGCACACGCACACATAGGAGTCAGGATTAGATGCCTAGATGATAACCCAGCAATTGAGGCTGAAGAGGGGCCAGATATGTAGGAGGAAAATCAGAAGAAAGTGGTGTCACAAAAAACCAAGGAAGAAAGAGTATCAAGAAGGAAGGCTTAGTCAACATAGTTAAATGTCACAGAGAGGTTGAGAAGGAAAAGGACCAGAAGAGGCCATAGGATTAGTTAATTAAGATTATCAGTAACCTTAGGGAGAGCAGTCTCAATTGCTTGATGAGATTGGATACCAAATTACAAGGGGTTGAGAAATGAATGAAAGGTAAAGAAGCAGAAGCAATGAGTACAGGCTTTTTAAATTTTTCCCCCTTGAAGTTTGGTTTTGACAGAAGAAAGATATGGAATGATAACTTGAGGGTATAATAGGATCAAAGGAAAGGATTTTCCTTGTTTGTTTTTAGAATAAGGGAGCATATTTTCTAGGAATTCGAAATAGGGAGTGTCTGGCATAAATCTCCTAGTCCTTCAAGCAAGATGAAATTTAGGCTGATTCAGATCTCTAACTACTTAGAGACTAGAGCTTCTTTGGGATGATTCAGAGTCTGTCACACTAGGGAGCTGGGCATACTTTTCTATAAGGCCTATACTTTTATGTATTTTCACTAAGAAAGGACAAGCAAGCTGAGCAAAAAGCCATCAAGGAAATGTGCCCAATCCAACCCGATTGAGTTTGCTCCGATGGAATTCCAGCATTTTTACAGGGGCCAGATCTTCCCAAGAGTATTTCCAGAGAATCCATTCAGCTTTGGCCTGAAGCTCATGAAATTCTTCTTAATGAGAAGATTTGGCCTTTTTTTTTAAAAGGAAAAACAAAAACGAAAACCAAGCCCTGATCCAGGATTAGGCCTTAGCTGAGCTGTAAATAACCAACCCGATGTGTTCAACAAGGTTGTTTGGAGTCTGTGATGTGCAAAGTATAACGGGAGCTATGTGTTAGATTGCTTCATAGAATATATTTTGGAGCTGGAAAAGACTGTAGGATGATCTGCTCCAAGACTCTCATTTTACAGATCAGAAAACTGAGGCACAAAGAGAGAGACTTGCCCAGGGTCACACTGCTAGCTAGTGGCTTAATATGGTCTACAACCCAGGTCTCCTGAGTTCTATTCAATACACTTTCCTCTATAATCTGTCGTCTCCTTGCTTTCAGTAGGTTGAAGTAAAAAGCAGATATTCCTATATTTGTCAATGATAATCTTTAACGGAAAAACATCATCCTTTAAAAACAACAGGCCATAATATAATCTCATTTGTTTTATTTAATTGAGTAAAAGAAGGGTTTTTTTTTTTAATATTGATGTCCCAATTTGGATTTGGGATACTTAATGAACGTGATTTTTTGACCTAAAGGCTTCATTTCATTCATGTGGAGATGAATCACTGTCTTGTTCTCCTGACCCAACATGAGGACAATGTCCATATCAGTCCCATGTCCCATCCCTATGCTCCTTGACTTCCTTCAGGGTTCAGGGAATATGTTGATGTCCCCTAAGTCTGTTCTCCTAACACTTAGTAATCTTTTTCAAAGA
Source organism: Phalanger gymnotis (assembly GCA_028646595.1). Lineage (NCBI taxonomy): Eukaryota > Metazoa > Chordata > Mammalia > Diprotodontia > Phalangeridae > Phalanger > Phalanger gymnotis. The sequence goes on along the minus strand of CM053622.1, from coordinate 694,364,304 downwards.
AGCTAAGAGTGTCAGAGTCAGAGGTTGAGACTAGGCTGTTGGAAGTAGGAGAGGATATTTGAGAAGCAATCATATGCTATGAGTAACAGACACTCTTTCTTCTCTCCTCCATACTCAGGGAAGGCATACTGTCTAGCAGGGAGAAAGGAGGCAGTAGGAAGCAAATATTGTAACCTGGTAGTGCATTGATACTCAAATTTGGTGTCTACTTGAATTTGTTAAAATCACTGAAATTAGACTTTATATGAGGAACTGGGATCATTGGATCTGGAAAAGAGGAGATTTAATAACAGTTTATAAAATACAAATGCAAGTGTTCTCAAATATATGAAAGTAACCAAATATTCTTCATCTCCAATGAGCACCAAACAAAAGGAAAAGGCTTATGTTGAAGCAAGAGGCATTTAAAATTAGGAAGAATTTTGATTCAATTCAATTAAATAAATATTTGTTACATGCCTAATGTATGCAAGGTACTGAATTCATTGCTGGAGATATAAAGATAGCAATGATACTGTCCCTGACCTCAAGTAGCTTACATTCTACTGAGAACATGGAATAATGCTATTCATGGGTATGGGTTATCCAGGGAGCTTCTAGTGAAGCTCTTTCACTAGCTTTCTTTACCAAGAAAATATATTCTTATCTTTCTGGTTTAAATATGGTTTTGCTAGAGAGTGAAGGAATGGGCTAGATGAGCCCAACCACTGATTAGAATATTTTCAGTGAAAAATTTCATAGAAAAGCTTTTGTTATCAGAAATCTTTACTTTTTAAAACCCACAAACCTAAATAAAACATAAAAAACTTGGCTCCTCCTCTTTCTTGAATCCAGTTTCTCTTCTCCCAGCCTCCTCTTTCTTGCTGCCTTCTGGGCCCTGAGCTACTAGAAATAGCTGGACAGAGCCAGGAGGGCAGAAAGGTTCAAAGGAGATAATTTATCTAGGTCATTGGCAATTTGCAATGGAAATAGAAGACTTCATAGATTTGTGCTCAGTGGATAGGCCCATTTATTTTTATAACTGTATCCTTTATTTAATACTTGCCTATGAGTATCACTGATTTTTAACCCACATTGTTTCCTTTTCAGGATACAACTTGTTCCTTGTTGCTGCTCATGAATTTGGCCATTCTCTGGGTCTTGATCATTCTAGGGATCCACAAGCCTTAATGTATCCCAACTACAAGAGCATTGACCCTAGGCAATTCCAACTTTCTCAGGATGATATCAACGGCATTCAGACCCTCTATGGTAGGCACCAATAATTTTTCTTTTAACATCATCTAATATCTCTTATGAACATGAGGAAATGAGTTCATGAAATCACAAGATGTTGGAGTTAGAAGACTTTAGAAATCACCCAGTCCAGCCCTCTGATTTTATAGATGAATCAAACTAAGTAAGGCCTAGAGAGGTGAATTGACTTTATGAAGGTCTTCCAGTCAACTAGCCAGGCCTAGAACCCAGGGCTCCTGGCTCTGAGGCTGGTACACTTCCTACTGCACCAAATGAATTCTCCATTTTGAAAAGAGTGTCAAACAGAGGAGTAACTCTATTGGAAAAGTTGCAAGAGAATCATTAAAGTAAAATCCATATGAAGTAGATGAAAGTAGAGCTTCCTTTTTCTTAGCCAGGGGAAACTATTACAAAGAAGCATGCTAAATAGTTTTTTTTAAATCACCAATCCATTAACTTTTTCAGAGGCAGAACACAGAATGCTGAAGTCATTTCTATTCATTGTTGTTCAAGAAAATGTGTCATGTCTTAAAAGAAACCCATAGATTCCATAGTATGGTGTTCCTCATATGATAGCATGCAAAATTTTCCAAATATTTCTGGGACTTTTTCAGGAGGTCCAACGATTCATCCTTCTAAGTCACCAGAATTACCCTCCAAACCCACCACAAAGCCAAACATCTGCAGTCCCTACATGACGTTTGATGCTATTACTACACTCCGGGGAGAAATCGTTTTCTTCAAAGACAGGTAGGCCAACTTTCAAACTAAACTTGCAGGATTGTAGAATTATTAAATTTGGATCTGGAAGGGACTTTAGAGGGACCTGGGAGAGAGACAGTAGGGCATGGTGCTAGGCTTGGAGTCCTAGATTCAAGCGTGCTTTAGACACCGTGTTGTGCTACCCTGGACAAATCATTTAACCTCCCTTAAACTCAGTTATCTCTTGCATAAAATCAGTACAATGATAGCACCTGCCTCATAGGGTTGTTGTGAGATCAAATGAGATAATGCATGTAATTTGCTTTGCAAACCTTCAAATGCTACAGAAATGTTAATTGTTATTACTTAGCCCAGCCCTGTACGCAGCTTGTTCTTGTATATGGCATGTTTGCACATATTTGTTAGCTCTTTGGTGTCGCCCATTAGATTGTAAGCTCTTTGAGGACAAGGACTATTTTTTGGGTATCCCTAGTGCTTAGCACAATACCTGGCACATAATAGGCTCTTAATAAATTTTGACTAACCCTTTCATTTTACAAATGAGAAAGCTGAGGCTCAGAGTGGTGAGTCAACTGCTGTGAACTCAGTGGTAGTACATGGTAAAGGCTAGATTTGAACCCAAGTCTTCTGAGTCTGAATCAGCACTCTTTTCACTAAACCATATTCCTTTACCAGTTTGTAACTCATAGCTTAAAACCTCCATTTTACAGATAAGGAAATAGCTCCAGAAAGATAGAGAAACTTGAAAAAGTTTATACAGCCAGCTACCTACTGGCAACTGTGTCAGTGGAATACCAAGGTCTATCTATATAGTCCCGAATAAACAATTTGAAAAAAAAAAAAGAAAATGATAATTAGCTGATTGTTTCATTTAATGATAATCAGCTTAACTGAGTTTTTTTAATTAAATGGTCTAGAAGTTTAAATATTAGATGACATGAGGTCTGTGTAACATAAGAAGAAAGCTTGCCTGTAAAGCATGAAAATAATACACAAAGCTATTTAAAGGAGGAGGTATGAGGGGTGGGGAGGTCTGGGGCTTGTGGCTCACAGGAACAAAACCAAATGGACAATAGAAATATTGGAAACTAGGAAGAACTTTTATCATTGGACTCCAGAAACAGTACCTCATATGATCCATTATTTCAGGGAACATAATCATTGTCCTCAAATATTTGTCCAATACATTTTATTTTCTCACATCTATTGTTCCATTTTATCCTTTCAACTCTGTGAGTTAGGTGGGATAAGCATTATCTTGCTCTTCTGACAGATGAGGAAACTGAGGCCCGTACTTGATTAACATTACATACATATCACCTACTCTGTGGCTGGGCCAATATTAGAACCTGAGTCTCCCATCCTAGGCCTAGGCTCTGTCCATTATTGAATGCTCCCACTCATCATCATTGTTGCCATAGCCTGATTCCACTCTGTGGTAAGAATTCAGATGCTGTTGAAAGAACTGTATAGACTGACCCTTATGGTCAAGAAGATCAGAATCCAAGACAAATGCTGTCATGGTCACAAATGCACAGAATGAAAAGACAGCACAAAAGGAACTTTAACCAGCACATGCATGGAAGCAAATGGATATATTTTAATAGTAGGTCAGCAGTAGGCCTCTGGAGAAGGATTATAGGATTATTTACAATATATGGTACAATCTCAAAGGACTCGATAAATGAGATCTGCTGTTTCTGCTGCTGCAGCTGCTGCTGCTGCTGGGGTCCCACTGGAAGGAAGGAAAGAAACATTTTTAAAGGACCTATGATATGCTAAGCACTTTACAAACGTTAGCCCATTTGACGCTCACAACAACCATGGAAAGTGGGTACAATTATTATCTCCATCTTACAGTTGAGGAGGTTAAGGCAGATAGAGGTTAAGTGACATCCCCAGGGTCACCCAGTAAGTGTCTGAGGCCGGATTTGACAAGCCCAGGCCTTCCTGATACCAGAACTCAACCTCCTGAATATAGAATGAGCTGTTTCTTCCATCTATGCATTGTCTTTCCCATCAGGTTCCTAGGACGGAAACATCCCCAGATCCCACAAGCGAGCGTTGATTTGCTTTCCTTATTCTGGCCATCCCTACCATCTGGTATTCAGGCTGCCTATGAAGTCGAATCTAAGGATCGAGTTTTCCTTTTTAAAGGTGACTACATATATTTGTTTTCTTTCTTCTCAATTATTTTTGGTGATGAATACACTTGAAGGAATTCAGAGTGAAGTAACATTAAGAGCTTTTACATGGTATGATATTTTTGACTCATATATGTTTTGTATATACCAAACTGTTTAAGACTCTGCAACTTCTCTGTGGTGACCTGGCACCCAGAATAACCCCAATACCTACATCATTAACACAAAATCATAATCATAGAATTGGAAAGGACTTCAGCAACCATCTAGTCCAACTTATACAACATACTCAGTAATCAGTCTTCCTTTTCCCACTTGAAGACCTTGAATGAAAGGGATCCCAGTACCTAATACAAGGTTATTAAAAACAAATACAAATGTAATATATGAAAAAGTAAGATGGTCACATAAATGAAGGAACGTATGGGAAATAGCGCATTTGCAAGGACAGCCTTATTTGATCAAGAACGCTTTTCTGTTAACACAAGCAGGTTTCTTAATTTTCAGTGCATTTATAGGTCTAAAATGAGTCTAAAGTATACATACTTCTACTTTCCAATCTGTTCATTAAAAAGGTAACTTCAGCTTTGTTTTTATTATGATTTGTGTGTAATATTAATGTAGCTCTGCAAATGAATACAACATGAATGTATGACTGAAAATACTGGCAAGGCCTTAAAAAATGAGACTACGTCAAGTAGTAACTGAATTTTTTTTTAGTTGCACATGCTTCCCTTCTAATTCTTAAATTTCTTCAAGCTACTTATTATGGAAAAGGTGGACAACATTTGGGTGAATCTGTGTAATGGATTGTGGGCTAAATGTTGTAGGGTTGTTACTTTTTAAAATCCAAATGTCAGATTTGATTAAATTGTACAAAGAGAAAAGCAACATTTTAAAATTCAATTATTTTTCTTCACAGACAACAAGTACTGGATAGTCAGTGGAATGGACCTCCTAACACAATACCCCAGGAACATCTATACTCTGGGTTTCCCAAACTATGTGAAAAAAGTCGATGCGGCTGTTCATAACCCCTTTATTGGAAAAACCTATTTCTTTGTAGATAATAATTACTGGAGGTAAGGTTCATTGTTTAATACCTTTGCTTAAAGAATAGAAAGGCAGAAGTGAGGTGGGAAGAGCGTCCTGGTCTGTGGTTAGCTCCCCTTCCCTATGTTAGAGACAGAGTACATAGATATGGGCAGCCTTTTTGTTCTTTTTAATGCTTAAGACCAGCATCAAATCTAATCATTTTAAAGGAAACTAGTCTAGATTTAGTGATGGAACATTATGCATTTGGGGTTCGGCTACACTTGAAATGTTCCTAGAAACATGAAAACAAAGTCAGGTCATTTAAGCAGCTGGCAAGGGAGGAAGGATCCTAGTGAATGGGAATCCTGTGCCTCCAGGGAGTGGGGATCTGACAGTGAACAGAGGACCAGAGCAGTTTAGAAGGCAGAAGGGTCCCATCATTTTGCCATGCAGCGTTTAAGCATAAGTGTTTCTTGAATGGGAACAAATCTATCATGACAAGACAGAAGATTTGCCTTCTTTGGTCTCTTCTGAGTTTTAATTAATGTTCTAACCTCAGAGGAAGGTCAACAGGTATGGTAGGTAACATTTGTGGGGGAACTGGTGGCTTCTCATTCAATCTCCTGCTCCTATAAAAAGGAGATGTCAGCAGCTAATACTAGGCAGGACAATCTATGAGTGAGGAGAGGAGGTTAATAACTGTTGTAAAGACAAAAGGCTTGGGGCAGCTAGGTGGTACAGTGAGTAGAGCACTGGCCCTGGAGTCAGGAGAACCTGAGTTCAAATCCGGCTTCAGACACTTGACACACTTACTAGCTGTGCAACCTTGGGCAGGTCACTTAACCCCAATTTCCCTGCCTTCTCCCCTCCAAAAAAAGACAAAAGGCTTAGCAGGTGATAGTTTGAATTTGGACAGAGAGGCCCAGCCATTGGAGCACATATTGATATTAACTGGAAATTCTTGCAGAGTGAGAGTTCATTTAATGCCCATTCTGGCATAGCCCTTAGTGGGTTTGGGACTCTCTGAGTCGGTATGGATAGAGGGGAGGGAGGCCTGTTTCAATGGTAGCCGGGAAAAGCAGGGCCCATATTGCTGCTTCCATTCCTACCTGTTTTCCTTTCCCTTTCTCTGGTGAGGAAACATACCCAAGATTGCCTCTAAGGAAGGGTGTTGCAATGATGAATGATATAGTAGAGAATTCCTTTTCTTAGTTCAATAAAATGATTAGATAATTATTAATCACATAAACACGACAGGACAGCCACAGCAACAGAAAGGGAGGAAAGGATCATATACATTTGAGCCACATCTCTGAAGATATGTTGTAGGAGCTCATGTTTATATGGTGAATCTCATTCACAATAACCCTGTAAAAAACATAGTGCATGAATATTACCCCTAGTTCATAGATGAAGAAGCTGAGGGTCAGAGAGGTGCCAGGACCAGTCTGTAGTCACATAGCTCATAAGTATCTATCAGTGTCAGGATTCAAACCCAGGTCTCCTGATCTTAAAAACACTATTTTCTTTAAGGCATGTTGTCTTTTTGGACAGAGTACTGACTGTTAAGATCATGGGCTATTGATTTAGAACTGAAAGACTTAAGAGGTCATTGAGTCCTATCACCTTGTTTTTACTACAGGACCTGAGGCCCAGGGAGTTTAAGTGACTTTCTCCATATCACATGGCTAGTACATGGTAGAGCAGGGAGCTGGGCTTCAGTCCTGAATCCTTCACTAAGCAGCTTCATGACCTCAAGGAAGACACGTGCCTTCCTAGTCATTGTCTTCATTTGTGCAATGGGGAGTCAGACAGAATTATCTTTAAAATTTCCTTGCAGCCTTCCATATCTGTAACATCCATGAAACAAGGGCATTGCTAACTTTAAAAGTTCATAGGTGGAAGCTCTTAAAGAAGAAAAGTTACTGGGTCTGGCAGTACTCATCCATAATCCCTGCTGGGGGTGGAGGGGAGGCTAAGCCAGGTGCATCACTTGAGATAGAGAGTCATGGGCTCCAGTGGGCTTAAGCTGATTGGGTTTCCACACTAAGGAAGCTCCTCAGGATGCCTAAAGAGGGCTGAATTGAAACAAAGCAGGGGAAAAAGAGCAAAGCAGGTCAAAGTCACTGTGGCACTCAGTGAAAGGTCATGCTCATGAATGCTGCTACATTTCTAGCCTGGTTAAGATGGGGAGACCCTATCTCCTCCACCCTACCACCCCCTCCAAGAAAAAAAAAGAAAAACAAAGAAAGGGAAGGAGGGAGGGAGGGAGGGAGGGAGGGAGGAAGGAAGGAAGGAAGGAAGGAAGGAAGGAAGGAAGGAAGGAAGGAAGGAAGGAAGGAAGGAAGGAAGGAAGGAAGGAAGGACAGAATGAGTCCAAGTACCAGAGAGCCTTTGAGGGATGTGGGGATAGATAGAAGACTGACTACTATCCATATTTCTGATAAAGCATTTCTTGATGATTTCTTTGCTCAGATATGATGAGAGAAGTCAATCAATGGACAAGGGCTATCCCAGACAGACTGCTAAAGAATTTCCAGGAATTGGACCTAAAGTGGACGCTGCCCTTTACCACAACAGTAAGTATTTTGAAACTGTTTAAGAAACAAGAAACCTCTTTGAGATTCTCCAGCTGAAGGGGCTTCTCTATAGTGTTAAGGGATAAACATGGATATAAACTGGCAAAGATAACACAATCCCCCAGTCCTCTCCAGGGTTCCCATAGCCAGACTTAAGTAGGGAGTGGAGATCAGGATGAGCTGTGGATCTACTGTAGCATTCTCTGGGATACACTGTTGCTGTCTCTCAAATTCCTAAGGAGCTTTTAGTGAGACTATGTCCTCATTTCCCTGTCATCTGCTCTCAGCTAAATTCCTATCTGTACAGTGGCCAAGAGGGTATCTAATTATGTGAGACATTAGTGGGAAGACTTCTACTCCCTGATAGGGGAACAGGGGAGCAAGTCCTGGACAATTCCTAAAACCCTTTCCTTTTCCCTCAAAAGTGCTGGCATTGACTTAAAGATCTGCAAAGCCAGCATTGTTCCTTGGGGCCTGTGAGTAGACAAGATAGGTCAGCCCTAGATAAGACGGAGAAGAGCTGGCATTGGTTTTGGTGTATGTGGTCTATAAGAAGGATGTTATAATAGTAACATAAGAGGTTCCACTGATATTTGGCAGCAAGGGTCCAGACAGAAGTAGAATAACCTTAGATCAAAACACACCATCATTGCCTGGGGACCTAAAGCTCCATTTTCCATTGCAAATTGCATTGTAAATAATGACTACCCATGCGGCGAAGCTCCCTAGTTCACTTACCAGCAAAGTCTCTTAATTAGCTAGTCACATGAACATTATGACTGGGTAACCTCAGGGCTCCACTTGTTTTTTTGATTTTGTTTTGTTTTGTTTTTTGCTGTTGTTTAAAATTTCCAAACACAGACATCAACAAGTCTGACAAGTTTCACACCTATAATTTCCCATCTCTGTAAAAAGGGAAGGAGGTTCAGTTCTTCCTTCCTTATCTTCTTCCAAGTCCAAGTTTGATCATTACAATTTCTGTCCTGCCTGTTCGTAATTATTCTATCTCACTGACGGGGGCATGTCCAGTTCCTCTTCCCATGATAACTGCTTGAAGGGCTAGACTTACCTGTGAATATTTTCACTCTGTAGCTCCCCTATCTCTAGACCAGCAAGAGAAACATCACAGCTATTCTCATTAAGTAACCCTAGGATGCTAAATGGTTTCCAGAACTCTCAGAAATAGGTGAGTCCTATCCTCTTTAAGATCCAGGATAACAGAAAGGGATGCTATTGGATTTACAGATGACACAAAGCTGGGAGGGACCACTAATAGAAAAAGTCAAGGTACAAAATGACCTGAATAGGCTAAAACAATGGTCTAAATATAAGAAGATAACATTTAATAAGGATAAATATGGAATCGCCTCCTCCTTGAATTTTAAAATCTATGTCAAAGGTCCAGGATGGGACAGGAAAGAAAGACGACATTGGAAAAGTGGTATGGGTTTTGTGGATGGCGAACTCAGTGTGAATCAACAGAGAGGCCAAGAGAGTGAATGTAATCTTACAGTATATCAATAGGTGTGTGGGGTTTAACACAAAGACACTGATAGTCTCAACTGTGATCAGCTCTGGCTCTGCCCTGGCCAGTCCATATTTGTAGCATTGTATTCAGGTCTGTGCATCACATTTTAGGAAGGTCATTGATAAGTTCCCAAAGAAGCTTAAGCAGGAAACTGAAGAGTTACCTTTGGGATTTCTAATGCCTTCCTGATTTCTAACTATAACCCTATCCACTCCCTGCCTCCCTCCCCATCAAGATAGGGAAGGATGTGAGTCATCAGCTCTGTGAATCAGTTTGGAGGAACTAAAGATGTTTAACCTAGAAGAGATAAGATCTTAGGGGAGAAAGTGAACTGTCTTCAGGTACTTTAAGACTGTCCCATGGATGGTTGAATGAATGAATAAAAACATATATATCAAGTACTTATTATGAGCCAGGCAGTGTGGTAAGCTGGGGATACCAAAATAAACAATCAAGGCCATTTTTGCCTTCAAGGAACTCATATTCTAATAGGGGAATGCAGCCCATGAAGGGAAGTTAGAGTTGGAAAAAGTAGGGAGAGAGAAGGGTAGGCAGTCTGTGATAGGATTTGGAAAAAGCTAAGGAATGGGGTGGCCTGGTTTGGGGCAAAATAAGGTGACTCTTCACCTTTAAGAAGCCAGGCTCTCAGGGGGTAGGAGTCCAAGTTCTTGTGGTAGGAGGAGGCAGAGTGTATGCAGCGTGGTTTGGAAATTGGAAAAAGATTTTCATTTGATGTATATAAAACTTACTAACAATTAATTAATTAGTTAGTTAACAAATACCTAGAATAAAATGGGTTTGGGGGAGGAGGGTCCTACTGAGTTTCCTAACACTGGCTTAGGTTGGGTGGTCACTAGCTGAAGATGTTATAGATGGACTTCCTGTTCAACTGCAGGCTAGGCTTCCATCATACGTGAGGTTCCTTCCAGCTCTTAAGAGTCTATGATTTTAAGAATATAACTGTTTGAATTTGTTTTTCATTTGTAGGACACTACTATTTTTTCCAAGGAGTCAAGCAATTTGAATATGACATCTTTTCGAACCGTGTTACTCAAGTTCTGAAGAGCAACAGCTGGTTTGGTTGTTAGAAACAGAACCCGTGGACTGATGGCCTGATCAAATTAATTTATTTCATTAATTTATTGAACATAAACTCTTTGCCTAGAATTGTGCTGGGTTTTTCCCACTTTGATAGATCCACGATTTGTTTCATCTATACATAGGGATGAAGAGGGATACATCTACCAATATATCTGATAGGATTCTTGTCCTTTTCGTGATGTAAAATGCAGTCTACATTCAAAACATAGACATATTTATCTATTATTAACTAATACCTGAATAATTTAGTGAATAAAAAGTGAAGATCGTTTTAAAAGCTAACTTAGAAAATAACAAATGGAAGCCCATTTTTTTGATACTTTGTCCTTTCAAAAAGCCTTTATAATATAATATAATTTTCTTGGGTTCCACGTTTTTACCCCTCCGTATTTGTAACTTAACCATTTTAAGAGGAGAAACCCCTGCAGGTCAGGAGAAACTCCAACCTGCCACTATCAGCTTTTGTTCTTGAACTGTTATTTTTTTTTTAGTGTGGAGAGTTGTTAGTGTGGAAATTCCTTCTCCTCATACAGACTGTTTCCACGTAATTTATTGTCCTAGAGAGCTGCATGGTGGCACTGGGAGGTTAAGCAATTTGTCCAAGATCATACAGCCAGTAGTTATCATAGATAGATCTTGAACTTGGGTCTTCTTAACTCCAAGGCTGGCCTTTGGCCCCTGTGCTCATTATTCCATGGTATTTCTCTGGCTAAGTAAAGGGCTTAGTTAAATACAACCATTCTACCTTTAACCTCAGACATGAATAGTTTATGTGAACCAACTTATTTATAGTTGAACTAAGTGCATACTTTGAAAGTAAGGATGAAAGAAACCCAGACTTTCTCTTCAAGGTCAAAATGTCAGCCTCAAACATGTAGTTAAAATGAAAAAACTGAATGTATAACTTAACTATGTAACTTATTGCTCATTACAGTACTTACAATACTTTCTTAATTATTTTTGGTGTGTAATATCTTTCTTAATTATTTTTGTCTTTTAACTATATTTGCAAAGTGTTATTGTTATTATATGTTTTGCTCAGAAATAAATTTTTTTAAAAAATCATACTTTGTTGGAATGATGTTTGATCTGCTTAACACATCAGACCATGTTTTCAAAATTCCTATATTGCTCTTTCTCTGAGCTGTCTACATAAAACAGGCTTCTTTGTTTTTAGACTCAATTGTTTGAGAGTGAATCTATGTGGGACAACCCTTCTGAGGTGGGAGGCTGGGAAAGTTCAGGCCTGATTTGGCCCTTGCCTTGAGTTGCCATCTCCCTTGGTCTATATCAGAACTTCTCCAAGGCTGTTAGAATTCACCAGCTCTCATTCACAGGCCCAGAAGCAGGTTGGAGTGAGATGAAACTGTTGCTTCTAATCTGGCTTGTTCTCAAAGCTAAGGTCATAATAATAATTACAACTCACTTATATATAGGACTGAAGGCCTTCCAACTGTTTTCCTCAGAACAATGCTGCAAGGTAGCTACTGAAAATATAATTATATTATACATTTTACTGGAGAAGAAATTTAGGCTCTCAGGAATTAAGTGACTTTCTCACTATCACACAAAGAACATGTCTCTGAGCCATGTTTTGAACCTAGCTAGGTCTCCTGATGGCAAATCCAGGTTACATCCCTGTAACTACTATAATGTTGCAACTAATTAAGGGGTTTAAGAAGAAAACTGACTTTTTGGTTCCTAAGGGAGCATTGATTTCATCTATAGGAAACCTCCTTCTTCCCTTCCCTTAACTGAAAAACACTTATTAAACCCTTAATGTAAAAGACAAAAAGAAAAATAGGTATCTTTGAGATTTCTAATGCCTTCCTGATTTCTAACTATAACCCTATTTACTTGCCACCTTCCTCCCCACCAAAATAGGGAAGGATTTGAGTCATCAGCTCTGTGAATCAGTTTGGAGGAGCTAAAGATGTTTAACTTAAAAGAGATAAGATCTTAGGGGGGGAAATGAACTGTCTTCAAGTACTTTAAGACTGACCCATGAATGGTTGAATGAATGAAAGAAAAAGCATATATCAAGTGCCTATTATGATCCAGGCACTAAGGAATGGGAGAGAGAAGCATCCCTGACTTCTAGAAGCTTAAATTCTACTGGGTGTGGGTGTTTTGGAAGGGGGAAGGGTAAGGGTAACACATATGCACAGATATGTGAAATGCAAAGCAGAATATGATGGAAGCAAAAAGGAGAGATGGAATCTCAATATTAATATGATCTTTGGGGTCTAAGTCATGATATTCTCCAATGGTGAGATGAGATTTTAACATGATTCTTTGGAGAGCTCACATAATACAAATAAATATAGCAAATTTATATTTGACAAGTGTAAAGACTTAAGACTTTGGGATAAGAATTCATTATTTGGTAAAAATTGTTGGGAAAGTTGGAAAGCAGCGTGGCAGAAATTGGTATAGATGAATATCTTACACCATTTACCAAGATAAAGTCAAAATGGTTACATAAACTAGATATAGAGATAGTAAGAGAAAATTTGAAGAACATGCAACATATTACTGATTAGACTTATGGATAGGCAAACTATGAATAATTAGGAGATGGAGAGCAGAATGAGGTATAAAACAGATAATTTTGATTATATCAAATTAAATGTTGTACAAATAAAATAAATGCAACCAAGATCAGAAAGAAAGCAGAAAATTGGGGGAAAATTTTATAGACAATTTCTCTCATAAAAGTCTCATATCTCAAATATATAAAGAACTTTGCCAAATCTATAAGAATATGAGTCATTCCCCAATTGACAAATGGTCAAAGGATATGAACACACAGTTTTTACATAAAGAAATCAAAACAATTTATAGTCATATGAAAAAATGCTCTAAATCATTACTGGTCAGAGAAACGCAAATTAAAATAACCTTGAGGTACCATTTTATACTCATCAGATTGGCTAAAATGATTGAAGGGGAAAGTGACAAATGTTTGAGGGGGTGAGGAAAAATTGGGACACTAATTCATTGTTGGTGGAATTGCAAACTGATCCAATCATTTTGGAGAGCAATCTGGAATTATGTCCTAAGAGTTATTAAACTGCCTATACCTTTGACCCAGCAATGCCACTGGTAAGTCTATTTCCAAAGATGATTAGGGAAAAAGAAAAAAAAAGTTCTAAAATATTTAAAGCAGCTCTCTTCGCGATGGCAAAGAACTATCAATTTGGAGTGGCTGAACAAGTTGTAGTATATCATTGTGATGGAATGCTACTGTACTATAAGGAATGATGAGCTCAAAGATCTTAGAAAAATATGAATAGACTTGCATGAAATAATGAAGAGTGAAATGTGCAGAACCAAGAGAACGTCACATACAGTAACAACAATATTGTTTTAAGAACAACTTTGAGCAAATAAGTAATTTTGAGTATTATAAATACCCAAATTAACTACAAAGGACCTATGAAGGAAGACATTATTTGCATCTAGAGAAAGAAATGATAAATAGAAGTATGCCTAGAATGATTTTACACACATATATGTATATATATGTATGCATATAGACATACATATATAATTGTGTCTAATGGTAGCCACCTCTAGTACAAAGGTGGATAACGGAAGAAAAAAATGAAAAAATAGAAATTTACATGGTAGCTTTATTATATATTTAAAAGGAATAGCAAGTTGTACATAATAGATTTGCAGTTTCATGTGCAATCGTCTTTTTAAATTATACTATGCTATGGAAATGCTTGTCCTATTCAATAAATTTAAAAAAATAATTTTTTTAAAAAAAGTACCTCTACTAAGTCTGTATTCCAAAGAGATTGAAGAAAAAGGAAAAGGAACCTACATATATAAAAATATTTATAGTAACTTTCTTGGTTGGGGAGAGGTGCAAAGAACTAGAAACTGAAAGGACACCCATAAATTAGGGAATGATTGAATAAGTTATGGTATGTGATTGTGATGGAATATTATTATGCTATAAGAAATGATGGGGGGGAGGCTATAGAAATGCCTAGGAAGACTTATTTGAACTGATGCAAAGTGAAATGAGCAGAACCAGAAGAACATTGTGCACAATAATAGCAACATTGTAATGATGATCAATTATGAAAGACTTATCTGCTCTGATCAGTACAATCATACAAGATAATTCTCAAGGACTCATGATGAAAAATGCTATCCACCTCCAGAGAGAGAACTAATGAATTCTCAAGTGTAAATAGCAAATAAATAAAAAGTAAAGGAAAAAATAAGGCACAAATTTTCACTTTATTTTTCTTACTTTTTAAAATAACATGGCTAATATCGAAATATGTTTTGCATGATTTCACATGTATAATTGATAGCATATTGTTTGCCTTCTCACTGCTGGGGGAATAGATTGGGGAAAGGGAAAAACTACGGAACTCAATTTAAAAAAAAGAATGTTAAAAATTAAACAAATAAAAATTCACTGAAAGGAAAAAAATGCACAAGAGAAAGGAAGAAAGTTGACAAAAGAATACAGATAAGAAGAAAATGTAGCTACTATGCTAAATTTAATATATACTTAAGAAAATATAAGATGAACAAAATAAAGGGTCATGGTTTCATATATAAAAAAATAAGTCCTATCATCCTTTGCTAGAAATTGACAGTATCATTCCCAGACTGATACAGAACAACAGCCCAAATCAAGGCAAGTTTATCTGTATGATTTTCCAGGTTGACTGCTTTACTTGGGAGTGACAAAGAAAAGTAATTCTGCATTTTGTTTTAAAAGATCCTCTTGTCTTGCTCCCATTGATATCTCTGAGGGAAATCCTATAGATATGCGTAAGTGAGGGGAGAAGATTAAATATACTCGGGGTAGATGGGAAGCCATCTCCAAGAGATCTCCAAAATATGAGTCATTTAAAAGAAAATTGTTTTTCTTGATGGCTTTTTGCTTTTAGATCACATTAACTTCTGAATATCGCTTTCCCTATTCCCCTGCCCAGCTCACCTTCCCTTTTTTTTTTGATGTTATATCACACACACACACACACACACACACACACACACACACACACAATCTCATGCTAAATCTGCAATACGCACTAAAACTTCTAGATTACTTTCAAATAAATTGCTATGATCCTATTCTTGAGAAACAGATTTTTAAAAAACCAAGCTGCAAAACTTTACATATAATAATAGACATCTATTAGATTCAACTAAATACTGAGTTTCAGCTAAATGCTTTTTGGATCCTGACTGTCATCTTACATATTAGCAATTTTTCCCGGTTTTAATCATCATAAGTTTGATACGTATGCCATCTATGCCTCTATCCAAGTCATTAATGGAAAAAAAAATTAAATAGCAGTAGGTCAAGCACTTTCCTGGAAAGCATTGATTGATTTTGCACCCTTAAAAATCATTATTTATTCCTTTTTAACTTTTTTTTCTTTCTATATTTTAGTTCCAAATTCTCTCCAGCCCTCCTACCCCTCCCCACCCATTGATAAGGTAAACAAAGAGGTATCAGTTATACATACAAAATCATGTAAAACATTTCTGTATTAGCCATATCACAAGAAAAATAAAGAAAGGAAGAAAATTATATTTCAATTTGTACTCAGAATTCATGCTCTCTCTGGAGGGAAATAGAAGTTTTTCATCATGAGTCCTTGGGAATTGTCTTGGATCACTGTATTGATTAGAGTAGCCAGTCTTTCACAGTTCATCATCATTACAACATTGCTTTTACTGTGCACAATGATCTTATGGTTCTTCTCACTTCACTTTGTATCAGTTCACATAGTTCTTTCCATTTTTTTCTAAAACCACCACCCTCATTATTTCTAATAGCACAATAGTACTCCTTCACAATCATATGCCACAACTTGTTCAGCCATTCCTCAATTGATTAGCATCCCCTCAATTTCCTAATCTTTGCCAGCATAAAAAAAGCTGATATAAATATTTTTTGCACATACAGATCATATTCCTTTTTTAAAAATCTCTTTGGGATGCAGACCTAGTAATGATATTGCTGAGTCAAAACTGTATAACAGTTTTATAGCCCTTTGGGCATGGTTCCAAACTTCTCCAGAATGGTTGGATTGTTTTACAACTCTACCAACAGTTCATTAGTGTACTTTCCCTCAGCTTTTCCAACATTTTTCATTTCTGATACGTGTGAGTTGTTTTAATTTGCATTTCTCTAATTATTACTGATTTAGAGCATTTTTCATATGACTATAGATAGCTTTGATTTCTTCTGAAAACTGCCTATTCATACCCTTTGACCATTTATCAACTGGGGAATGGCTATTATTTTTATAACCTTGACTCAGTTCACCATACATTTGAGAAATAAAGTCTTTATTAGAGAAATTTGCCCAGTTTTTAAAATATCACTTTGTTTTATGGTACCTTTTAGCACAATATAGTTTCCCAGATTATCTTTTTTAATTAGGTCTATTTTTGCTTTTACTTTGTCTGAGATGATAATTGCTACTCCTGCCTTTTTAACTTCAGCTGAAGCACAATAGATTCTTCTCTAGCTCTTTGTTTTATCTGTGTGTGTGTGTGTGTTCTGTTTCAAGTATATCTTTCATAAACAACATATTGTTGGATTCTGGTTTCTAATTCATTCTGTCATCTGTTTCTGTTTTATGGGTAAGCTCATCCCATTCACATTCACAGTTACGATTATTAACTACATATTTCCCTCCATCCTATTTTCTTCTGTTTATCCTTCATTCTCTCTTTTTATCCAGTCCCTCCTAAAAAGTATGTTTTGCTTCTGACCACTGCCTCCCTTAATCCAGTCTCCCTTTTTAATCATCTTTCCTCCTGTATTTCTTATCCTCTTCCCCTACTACTTCCCTATTGAATAAGATAGATTTGTATACACAACTAAGTGTATATATACATATGCATACATACACATATACATATGTATACACATATACACACACCTACATACATATATACACATATAAATATACACACACATATGTATATATACATATAAATACACAAACATACATGGACACTGTAGTAGGAAGGCCGAATTTATAATCTCAAACATAATCATGTATATGTTTGAATGGTTCGAAATTGCAAGGTATGAGAGGTTCTCTAAGGAGAAAACAACAAGAAATTTATTTAGGCCCCACCGCAGCAGAACCGTGAACCAGCCTCCCCATTCCAACATCTTGACAAAAAGACTCCAGGCCCAGAAAGCCTACCTCACAAGAGTAACCAGGAGGCCACAGAAAAACAAGATAGTATTTAGCCAAATCATTTTTACTGGCCTCACGATCCTGCTCGCACTCCTAGGTCTACACACGGGTAAGCCCTGCTTCCGCAGCTTCT